>CM062293.1:486055167-487257012 GCA_031216915.1 Pictodentalium vernedei | reverse complement strand
TCTAGGACAACAAGATAGGCGTACCACATTTTTTCCCCACACACGACATCCTATCTCATCCTATCCTACCCAGGAAAACGCATCTAAACACATCAATTTAAAAAAAAATCTGGGGCAGAACCCCCAGATTCTCCCATCAAAGCTTTTGCGCCTATGGCATTCACGTGTCGGGATTTCACTATTCAACGTTCGGGCAAGTCAACCCATCTGTCCCCTTAACCAAAGTGTCTCCATACACCTATGGGCTATCCTTTTACAAAACCTGAATTAAAGAACATTCTAGAATTTAAAAAAATACAAGCAAATTTGCAGTGACGTTAAAAAATTCTGTTTCGGGCCAAGAGGCCTGCCTTGTCTTTATTCACCATTTTGGTATTTGTTGAATTCAAATCGTGCAGCAGTGATAAATTTTTAAACCCTCCAAAAAAAATAAGCGGTAGTGAATAACTTGGGGGTTCTCCAAAAAGATGCGGGTCTGCAGACAAATTTGCCAATTGAGTAACGCGGGTGCGTCGGGAGCAGTAGGAGGCGAGCGTGTGGTTGATGCCAGTTAAAGATAAAACAGATATGGGAAAACTATACTGTCACAAATACCCGGTACCTCGGATATCTATCACGTTTAACCATGCGTGGGACAATTCGCGTGGGATGAATAACACCGCGTTACACCTATGATGAGTTAATGGAAAATTCAAATAAAGATGCTTGAATTCTGAATTTTCTGTTGTTTGTCAGCTATAATGTTTTTCATGCCAAAAGTACGTCCATCCATGCTGTGTCAACAAATTACAACAGTCAGTACATGTAATCATAATCTGTGAGATTCCCTTCAAAGCGAATGAAAATGTCAGTTTTTAAAAATATATTTTTAGTTTAAACATAACAATGAGAAGCGCGAATAAGATTAGCCTATAGTGATTTATAGGTGTAATATAATATATTTTTAAATAAAGCAATATCTCATCAAACAAAAAATAATGTCATGACATGCCGCGAACCATTTTTCCTTCAATACAATAATATCCCATGTTGCATTGTCCAGATGATTTTTGGCAATTGACATCTATAAAACTAGAAAAAGAAAAAATGTATAAAAAATCGCGAAATCAGTTTTTTGGGTATCATTGGTTTGAAATCGTTCTAGTCTCAAAATGTATTAAAAAATATACGTCATACCAAAACCCAAGCCTGTTAAGTACCCTTGTGGGGTTTGCAGCCGTGATTGCAAGTGCCTTTAGCTGCTGTGAGGGCCATTGGAATGAAGGAGGGAGGAGATATCACCATTCTTGTCAGATCAGAATATTTTTACTATACTAGAAGTATGTTTTTGGTGGGCTTAACGACATATTTAACAACCAACACACTCTTAAATATTGTTGTTCTATCGTGGATTTGATCAGATCCACATGAATTAAATTAAATCCACATTGATCCGAGCGTCATCTGTTGACCACACGTATTCGTAACCCAGAATAGTTCGACCTTGCAACGTGAAACGACAATAATTATAATGGTGGGGGGGGGGGGGGGGGGGGGGGGGCTAAAATGTTTGCGGCCCCGCCCCCAAAGAAACATCGGCCCAATGTCAGTTTCACATAACATAGAGCCGGGAACATAACCGGGGTCTAGTTCTTCTTTTTTTTTGGGGGGGGGGGGGGGGATCATTATCAACCTCGTCTCCCCGTAGGGACCCCGGGATGTGAAGCAGTGCTTGTTAACTGTGGCCAACAGGTTCTGCTTTACTCGTAAATTAGGATCCGTTCACCAGTACCTGGGGTAGAAGGCCTCTAAACTGGACAGCGAAGGTGTAAGCGATTGGTTAAACTTGACTTTATACCTTTGTCATGGTCACAATCAGCCATAGCTGCATAAAGTGACCTTAAACGCCAATAAATAAATAAAACCCGTCGAGCAGAAATATTTGGCTTTTGAAATTTACTCCCGCTGCAAAGAGAATCGTTCCGCCGGCGGTAACTGTTCCTGTGAATTTAAGGCGAGAAAAAGACACATTTAAAAAAATGATATAGACGAGAGGCGCAGGGGGTTAAAAAGTATGATTAGTGTGTTTTCACTTGCGTGGATTAATGAACTTTCTCTCTGTTCCTGCATTCCTGAGATTAGGTACCCGTTCCTATTCCAAATTCTGTTCCTGAGAATTGGTAGCCCCGCGTCATACATAAAATTAGGTGATGCTCGAAAACTGAACTTGCGACGTTTCACCAATAACTATCGTTACATGAAATTCATGGACATTTACTGTGACAGTTGTATTTTAAAATAATTATATACCCACTAGGCCCACTCAAAACCGACAATTCCATTAGGAAAAACGTACAATTCATTTATTTGAGGTCAGATTCGGTATTTGAAGTCAGATTCGGTCAGATTCGGAATATAGGGAGACACCGAGCAATGGCTGCCGAAATCACACTTTTTATCACGTGACTGCCATTCTAGTCTTTTTATATCCGATTTCTATCCGATTACCGAACAGTATAGTTTCCACCAGGAGTCTTGACCGTTTTAAAGCCCTTCTGCAAGGTCACAGTTAAAAGATTAAAATTAAAAAAAAAAAAATTCAAAATTAAAAAGCTAAAAAAAGCCATTCGCATCTCAATCGAAGTAGCAGATTAACCAATATGTTGATTGTGGCAACCAACTGGTAGAAGTAGAAGTTTTTCCTGAGTTATTATAATTTCACAGCTAAGTTGTTATAACGAGATAGCTGGGTCATTTCACAGTTTTGTACTAAAATATTCCCTGGACCAATATAACACAATCTAAACCTACAATTATCAACTGTATGGGTGTATGTGGCGTGTATACTTTCGAGTTTGTCGGGAAAAAATCCCTATAGCATTTCCCTGTCATCAAATCCGGATACAGGGTGGGGCATATGTCATATTGTAAACACCGTTACATGTCCCCCATCTCTAGCAATAACAATCAACTATTGTTAGCAAAAAAAAAATCATTTTGTTGGTCTTCCTATCCAAACATGTCAAAACTTTCAGAAGAGAATCAAGGTATTGCTTTCATTTTGATAAGAAGAGTTGCTTCCCGTCTCACGCAAAGTCAATTTCAAGAAAGCAAACATTTTCAAGGTTGGTAATATTATTTTATCTTTTTTTCTATATTCCTGCCCTTGGTAGTATACTTATTCAATATAAACGCCGTTACGGCGTTACCATGGTAACTACTGTGCAACGTTCCATTATCATTTGTGAACAAATAGCCTCTTAATGGTGTGATGAATTGTAATTCAAATTTTTATTCTTTGGTAACTTTCCAACCAAGTTATATCTATTTATATAACATAATGTAAACACCGTTACGGTAAACACCGTTACGTAACGGTGTTTACAAATCGGATTGATAGTTATTGCTATGTTATTTCTGGTTTATCATAGGCATCTTTGGATCATTTGCAAATGAAAGTGTGCCGTTTTACACAAACTGCACTATTCACCACCCATTTAAACCCACAGAATACTCAGTTTCACCATTTATCCGTAAGAAGGATGAGGGCCTTTTCATTAGATAACTCCACAATTTAAACATTCGACACTTCATCCTGTTTTTTTTTTGTAAGGGAGGGTGAGGGTTCGTTTATTCACGTGAATTCATATTTCGACTTATTCTCTTTTCAGAGCATTGTGGGTATGTCAGCAGCCGAACGCATGCGCAAGTATCGAATGCGAATAAATGCAGATCCTGCTCGGAAGGCACTCGAACTTGACAAGGATAGGCAGAGATGGCGCGAGAACTCAAGACGAAAAAAGAATTCTGAAGTGTCGGAGAGGGAAGTTCGTCAGCGACGTAAAGTTATGCGTCAGTATCAGCGAGAACGTAGACATAAAATTAAAATGTCCAGTGCTATTCTCTCAGTGACACCACCACTATCACCTGTAAATCCACTGGAAGTTAATGTACCAATGGAAGTTGTTGTTCCCAATCAAGCTGGTGACTTTCATCCAAATGTATCTGTCCCTGAACCCAATAGTAGCTCCAGCAGGAAAATGCGGGGGCGCAAAAAAGTCCGTAAAGAAAAATTAGCTGCGTACAGGGAACTATTTAAACTACGAGTACAGCTGACCGAGGAAGGGAGATTAAAGGAGAAATATAAGAAACGCTGTGTTTGTACTATCAAACCTAGATAAGATACCCCAAAATCAAAAACAAAAAATCTAATTGCCGGTGGAAACTTTGATAATGTCAAAAAGACTTTGGTCTTCCATAATGGTCTAATCGAAGAGCTCAAAACTGTTCCCCAAAACAGGAAAATTACTCTATGGCAAATCATAAAAGGTTCAATCCTGCGAAAATATCGGCTCGTCAGTTTGGCACACAAGAAGTTCGGGTTGCCCATGCAACCTCGAAGTTTACGAAAGCCGATCAAGGAAACATTTCAAAGGGAGCAAGAGTCTGAGAGCCTTGCAATTGCAGTCAGAAAGTTCTACCAGCGTGATGATAATTCTAGATGTACTGCAGAAAAACGTGAAAAGATAACTGTCAGCGGTACAAAAAAAACAAACAGAAACGACTTTTAAATTACTCAATGAAGGACTTATTCAAAAAATTCTGTATCGAAACAAAAGAAGTTCTCAAAACAGGGTATACCAAGTTTGTTTCTCTGCGCCCATTCTAGATAGTTAAGCCTTCAGTTTCAGGACGAGCGACTTGCCTTTGTTCTATTCGCGAAAACATGCAGTTCAAATTGAACCGAATCACATAACTTGGTCTCATTTGGAAAACTAGTGTTGATGAAGTGGCTCCAAACGTGTGTTGTTGTCAAGGTGATAGCTAAAAGTGGCGATTTCCTTGTTTAAAAGTGTAAATATTTTCGATAATATTTCTACCTGAGTTAAATGTAAAGCGTAAAGATAGGTATGTGACGGACCCTGAAAACAGATTTGTCAAACTAACGTTAATTCAAGAGCTTCTAAATGAAGTGTGAAATTTAATGTCAATTATGGCGCACTTGTTGAACGCCACGTGGGCTATCTGATAACAGATCAGTACTAAGAGAGACAATATTCTCCCCGGTTATCATTATCTGGGTAATTAAAGCCAGTTAAAATCTAATTGTTGGAAACCAGTGCATCACACATGTTCTGGACATACACACATATTACGCATCTCCGAAATGTCAAAAGAGTTTACCTCAAACAAAATTCGCATTTATATCTCTATCCATATCGAATTACAAAGCACTCGTTAAATCAGAATTAATATGTTTAAACTTTGCGTTCCGACTGTATAAATTTATAGAGTGAAGCAGAATTCTGAGGTAGGCAGTTGGCCTGAGGGCACTTAGAAAAGGTCCGAGTTTAGCCTTGGCCGTCGAGGGCCATAGGCACCGAGATTGAAAGTCCGCGTATTGTCGTAACCCTGTGAGGGTTGTAAGGAACCGATAGTAGTTTGTTAACGGTTGCGAACCATAGTTGTATAGTAGGCAAAGAAGTAAAAGCTGTAACGTTGAGGTCTAGAAACCGTATTAAGAGCTTGAGTAAGCGCTTAAATAGCTCGCGAGTTAAGATAGTTTTAGGCGGTGCGAAAATTTGTGATGTTGAGAACACTTTCCAGAATATTTTTATGTAAGCTTTCTTAAATACATATCTGAAAGCGAAGAATAACTTAACTCCTGAGAGCCAGACAAGGCGCAAAGTGATCGTGAACTGTGGTAGACGCCGATTGAATTGTGATTGAACTGTGAGAACGCTGATAGAGTCACACCAGCAGAACATTATATGTGTTATGCCCGACTGACGATGAAGTTAACCATGTGAGGAGAAAGCAACTAGAAGTGAATAGACACTTTGTATTTATCACAAACCGCGAGAAGATGAAGATGATGTGAGGTTGACGTCTGTGGGAGACGTCGAGGGCCCTAAAGAATAAACTTTTACCCGCGTAATTAGTGTATTCTTATGGAAAATTTTGTGAGTAATTTCTTTCATATTATATTTCTTGGTACATGTAAATAAATAATCTTTCAGTGAATTATCGTTGATCACCCTTTGGCGTTGTAAGCCACAGGCACCTTCAGGAATCCTAAAAGTCCCAAGCGGACAGGGCATTGATACGGTGGTAAGGTTTACGTTCGAACTGGGGTTCAGTCGGCAATCTCTGGCTGTCGGCTGAGCACTGATAAGAACATAAATTTTCCTCCATCATACGAACATCAATTTAACCCCGTAATGCTGCAACGGTTGTAGCACTCAATCCAAAGCATGCATGTATAACGAATGTGAAAAGTGCAAAGACAAGTCACTCACCTTTAAGGAAATTATCCCAGATATTAGTGGTAATACAACTTGGTATTATCAATGGCAAAAAAACAGAGCATGCCAAACAAAAACTGAAAAATGGACAAACGATAGAATATAAAGTTAAGCTTACAACCAAAGTAAAAGTGTCTGATAGTGTTGGGAATCTTCTGTCATCGTTCAATGATAATGTTAAATTAAAATTGTGCCGGCACCTTTACAGCATAAAGCACCAGTTCCTGTCGCAAAAGCATGTCATTGACATGTTGCCAACCAGGCAGGTGATCCAAGTTGATTTCTCAGAAAATTATTAATGCAAATACGCAAAGCACACACTAAAAACTAAAGTGTTAAAACTAACACTTTCAAGGTGTTAAACCCATTCTAATTCTTCGGGTTTGATTTTAACACTCAAAGTGCAATCCTTTAAGCACTTAGACATTACAATCGTCAGACATCTGAAACTTGAATGGATGGCACTTCCCATGTGTCTACCATTGGTGGTTCTTCCAGAATCGTTCATGATTTGATTTGCGCTTGGTGGGTACATAATTAAAAGGACACAACGTAGATGACGCGGATCAGGCTCGAGAGTTCGAGCCTGATCCGCGTCATCTGCGTTGTTTCGTTTTAAGTGTCGCGACATTACACTTGTCAAGTGGTATTTTTTAATTTTTCTAATACCTGTCAAGTTCTGGGATATCTACACTTGAACAAAGTGCAAGTTCAGCACTTAGTAAGTGTTAAATACAGCACTTCAAGTGTAGTTTTTAACACTTTAGTTTTTAGCGTGTAGAGAGTGACGGTATTAAAGTGCAAGAGATGCGACGTTCTGGGGTTAATAAGTTTAATTGGCTAGCACAAGATGATGTTTTTTTTATATGACAGGGAGGATATAGTGTCAAAGTTGAACCCCCTGTCCAGACACTTCAAATGAATTATTATACACACCTTGATTAATTATGCTCAGGTTGGTGTATTTGTAATAGCCATGCAGGCCTACCAGTATAACTGTTGTGGTAGAAAGTGTAAGGCCAAATAAAAAAAATGAATTGATTCTCAGGCAAATTTTTTTTCAAATCAGTGAGGGAGGGAGGATTTTATTTTTACTTTTTTTTAAATTTTTTTTTATGTAAAAGGGTTGAGTATACTCAGTAAATCTTTTTGCTGTCTTTCCACTTGAAAAAGAGAAAAGGTTGTATTTTAGTGTAATTATAGTATAGCTTTTATAACGAACTGCCTTAACAACAGCTAAAAGGATTTGTATTTTATTGTTCTTTTTAATGGTATAGGTCTGTCAAGCATCATGATCCATTAGAATAGGACCCACTGACCAATGCTTGGGGTAGGAGTCCTTTAAAATGGGAAACATGGCTCTAAATGATTAGATAAACTTGAGTTTATATCGGTGTTGCGGCCATTATTAGCTATTGTATAGAAATATATGACCTTAAACACCATCAAATAAATAAATAATTAAATCAAGTTCCAGTATATCAGAATTTTCTTTGTTACAGTTTATGGGAGAGTGCCCCTGGGCACTCTCCCATAAACTGCAACAAGAAAAACCAATTTACTGCTAACACAGGTAAATAATTATATGTCGAGAAATGTGAAAAAATGACTATTCCAAGTTTTCACAATTTTTTAAAAAAAAAACATGACATAATAAAAATGTCTAATGAGGAGGTTCAAATCCAACGAGGGAGGGCCTGAGAATCAAAACATTATTCTTTTTTAGCCTAATAGAGTGTTTTTAGTTTCTATTGATCAAATTAGTTTCAAACTATCCTATCTAGAGTGTACTGTGAGTTTAATGCCCGCTATGAAGTTCGGTCTATCACTGTAAAGGGGTAAGGGTCTTTGTAAACACCGTTACAAAACTGTAAACCCCGTTACGGCGATGTAAACACCGTTACATTGCACTTCAAGATGGTCTTTCAAGATTGACATCCAGTATAACACAAATTATTTTTGTTTAGAAGGTCATCTTTCAAGTTTTTGCATATTTGGAACATGCAAATGAGCCTGAAACATTCTCGGAGGTAGAGTTTCTGAGGAGTTCAATCTTTCATGGTGTTAGCACATCTGTGTTAATTTGACTAATAATTTTTAAGAAATATCATTTTGTGTGGCATTCTTGAAAAAGTATGACTTAACACATGGCATTCTTACATTTGTCATGGCAAATGTTTGATTGTGAAGTCTTTTTCTCCACAAATTTATCTAACAATCATATAGATTTTGGCCTGAAAAACACGAGAAACGGTACGTATCACATAATGTGTTTCGATTCCGTATCATATAGACGACTCGTTTCCGGTAGCGCTACGGGCTATCATAACAGGCACATGGATACATTTTATGTGCGTTTCAGTGATCGACCGAACATTATGTCCCAAATATGTTTAAAAATAATTTAACCCTTTACCTAACATGAAAAGCATTGCAAAAAAAATTCTTGAAAAACTAATTTTTTTTCATTTTTTGTCTCACAAACATAGGTTATGACCACTCATTGGAACGAGCTCGACGAGCTCGTTCCAACGAGTGGTCATAACCTATGTTTTTGAGACAAAAAATGAAAAAATAATGAAAATAAATTGGCGATTTTTTGAGAATAGCATTGGCCAGTTTTTGACGTTATGTTGGGTAAAGGGTTAAGATTTAATCTGTTTATGTGACAGAATTGTTAGATAAATGAATTATCATGATAATGTGCATGTCCTGTGATTTGTATCAGATTCTCGGTGGTGACCGAAAATGGGATCACAACTCGCCGGCTCGTTGAGATCCCATTCTCGACACCACCTCGAATCTGATACAAACCACAGGACATACACATTATCATGATAATCTGTAAGTATCGAAATAGGCTTGTAACGGTGTTTAAATGCCATCATGGGGTGTCCCACGTGAAAGGGGATATCACATTTTCACTTGTATTTTTGGTCGATGCCAGGTCCTGGATTGCCATCTACACCTAGTGACCAAACATAAAAAACATCAAAGATTATATGATCAGTGTTTTGGTTTCGACATTTTTCTGAAAGCTATCTTGTTATACCATCTTGGCTACATTGTAATAACAGCTTAGCTGTCTTGTTTTGACAGCTAAGTTGTCTTGTTATACGAACCTAGCTGGCAGTGGCGGCGCCAGAATTACAGAAGTGAAGGGGTACAGTTGGTTACGGCCTTTCGCGCGTAAGTTTTAAAGATTTTCTCAACTTCGGGTGGGGTTATATTAATAATTTAAAAACGAAAATTTTTAAAACTTACGTTGTAAATGGTGTTCTCTGGAGCATTCTCAGACAATTAAATTAAAACAATTTTATCCTTTTGAATCTTACTGGTTAGGTCTTTTAGTTATAGAAAACGTCGTACATGGTGACATTTTAACGGAAGAACGCTGTTGTAAAGTGCGAGCACAAAGCACCAAACGACACTCAGATCGAAAATGAAAGTAGGCTGCATTGCAAACGGATGCGTTGCACGCTCTCGATTCCAGCATTCCTCGAATACTCTTAAGCGGTATGTTTCAGACCGTTTGAACGCGGCACGCCTTGTTGCATTTGGGACCTCGACTCTTGTTTGTTGTTTGCAGCTAATGTATGTGTGTGTGTGTGTGGGTGGGGGGGGGGGGGGGGGCACACACAAATATAATTTAAAAATTTCTCTGATTTAGTGCACTTGGGAATGTGGAGTTAAGCATACCCACCATTACACCGCAACGTTCAATACAAAAATTAAAATGATAGTATTTTTTACTACGCTTGGCGAAAAAAGTGGAGGGGTAAGTACCCCCCGCCCATACCCCCCCCCCCCCCCCTGGCGCCGCCTCTGCTCGACTGGTGAGATTCTACATTTTTATACCTCATTCTTAAACTCTGTTAATTCCATGGGCGTGGCAAAGATGACCGATTGGGGAACGTAAACCTGATTTGTCCTGATTGCGATGGCTCAAATCCCTGTTGGTATCACGGAACTAAATATTTTCTCATAGGCGACCATTATAACGTTCAGACGAAAAAATATGATCGCATCACTGTAATTTTGACATCGAAATATCCTTGTCAAGTATGGCCCTCCAGACGACATTTTCTGATCCGAAAACATGCGGTCATGCAACAAATAAGAGAAAAACTCACAGAAAGTGAAGTACCGGTCACGTATACATATTTTCCAGGGAATTTCCAACAAAAACACACCACAGTCAATTGTATTTTTGAGGTCCAAAAGTTATCAAATCACCCTCTTCATTTATCAGGAATATTCAACAATAATGCAAGATGTCAATCATTGTTTCAAACGTTTATTGAAACAATATATTTTCCCAAGGCTGCTTATTTTTAGAGATTGCATCATTTCCAGGTGGGGTAACTCTAATTCAAATATTTGGTTCAGTGATACATATTAGAATATTGATGAGCGAACAACCTATAAGTTATTAAAATGTAGGGGGAAAAGGAAAACAGTGTCTGGAATTGAGTGATTCAAAAAGAAAAATCCGGCTTGCCGGTTGAGTATTGGTCTCATCTGTCGGTGAATGGGCAAATAACGCTCACACTATCATCATATGACGAAGCGTCACGAAACTCCAAATCTTTGTTTCGAAATGGCTAATGGTACGGTAGTATACAACTTTTGAGAGAGGAGGTGAATCATTGGAGGAGGAAGTGGATAACAAAGACAAATTATGTGAGAAGAATTATTGGATGACTGTAGAAGATACTAACAGTATATATGAAAAGTTAGTAAGAGAGTGTCAAGCCTACGAACATTACTTTGAAGGATATTTTTAGAGAATATGGAATGAGTGTTTTTCTCATATAATATTTATGAAACGAGTCTAAGAATTTTCTGTTTTGGCGAGCCTCTGGCGAGCGCAAACGAAAATTCGGACGAGTTTCATAAATATTATATGAGAAAAACACTCATTTCATATTTTATTTATCATATGACACGCACACGCACAAATTAGCCACTTAGTATGACTTTTTAAACGATCACCTAACTTGAGTTGCAGACGACACTTGGAAAAAACATCCTCGAATAACTAAACTTTTTCATTTTTTGCTTCCAAAACATAGGTTATGACCCCTCATTGGGTCGAGCTCGTTCCAATGAGGGATCATAACCTATGTTTTGGAAGCAAAAAGTGAAAATATAAAAAAAAATGAATGGCGTTTTTCTTGTAGGTAAAAGATTAATACAATATAACCAACCCTAAATAGGACAGATAACGTAAATTCTCCCTACTGAAATTATGCAAATATCACCCAGTTGTATTTTGTTTAGCCAATCAAATTGTTCAGTTTTGAAATTGACCAATGAAAGCTCCCAACTCTAATTATGCAAATTATGAAAATGTAGCCCAGTTTTATTTTTTTCAGCCAATCAAATTATCTAGTTTTGAAATTGACCAATGAAATTGACGGAAGGCTTTATTTATCACTGATTAATATGAAAACAAAATATCAAATGTTTTAAAGTGAACAAAACGGACGAGTCATACCATAAAAAACGAAACGAAAGAAGAATGGAAACGGCTTTGTATAAGCTTATAGCTTCCTGTCGAATCCACATCAATGTATGTAACATTTTTTGTATTATATGACTTTGTACTCTTGAAATAAATAATGATTAAACTAAACGAAAGAACGACGAGGACACTAGTTAATAAAAACCTGAAATTTCTGGATAAGGAGATTCTAGCATCTATATGTAAACAGTTGTCCACAGTTTGGAAGAACGTGCAATCCCGATAACCGAGTGTTTGGACAGCCGAGTGGCCACGTTGAAAATAAGACTACTAAACATTTCCTCTTAGATATGGCTGTTAATGCTGATATTGGTACATTGGGTGCTGAGGAGTCAGTGGAAGAAGAATAAAAAAAATAACTTCTTTTCTCAGTTTATTTCATCTGAATGGCGAACAAAGCAAATGTGTATGTTCTGATGAGATCAGTACAGAATCATCCACAACAATTAAAGGAAACTGATGATGTTGTTGATCTTGGTTCGTCGCCTCGAACAGAAGGGCGCTGCGAAGAAAATGAATCCTTCCACGGATGTCAAAATGCAAAATCCTGCTCAGCCTACCGGCGGCGCCAGAATTACAGAAGTGAAGGGGTACAATTGGTTATTGCCTGCCGCGCGTAAGTTTTAAAAATTTTCTCAACTTCGGGAGGGGACACCCCTCCCGAAGTTGAGAAATTTTTTAAAACTTACGTTGTAAATGGTGTTCTCTGGAGCATTCTCAGACAATTAAATTAAAACAGTTTTATCCTTTTGAATCTTACTGGTTAGGTCTTTCAGTTATAGAACACGTCGTACATGGTGACATTTTAACGGAAGAACGCTGTTGTAAAGTGCGAGCACAAAGCACCAAACGACACTCAGATCGAAAATGAAAGTAGGCTGCATTCCAAACGGATGCGTTGCACGCTCTCGATTCCAGCATTCCTCGAATACTCTTAAGCGGTATGTTTGAACGCGGCACGCCTTGTTGCAATTTGGGACCTCGACTCTTGTTTGTTGTTTGCAGCTAATGTATGTGTGTGTGTGCGGGGGGGGGGGGGGGGGGGGCACACAAACATAATTTAAAAATTTCTCCTCTGATTTAGTGCACTTGGGAATGTGGAATTAAGCATACCCACCATTACACCGCAACGTTCAATACACAATACAAAAATTAAAATGATAGTATTTTTTACTACGCTTGGCGAAAAAAGTGGAGGGTAAGAACCCCCCCCCCCTAATCCCCCCTCCCCCCATGGCGCCGCCACTACTCTACTGGTGAAATTCTACATTTTTATACCTCATTCTTAAACTCTCTGTTAATTCCATGGGCGTGGCAAAGATGACCGATTGGGGAACGTAAACCTGATTTGTCCTGATTGCGATGGCTCAAATCCAATAAAGTTAACAAGTTTCAGTGCAAGTCGTTTGCTTTAATACCCAAATCTGTTCGAGAATCACCTTGTGTCTCGTTTCAAAATAAAGCCCAGGAAATACAGGGGGAAAAACATTTCGGAAAAGCAAAGTCTCTAGTGATGGTGGGTTTGTCGAAAAATGACATGCCATTTCACCAGCCAAATATACCACGAGACGGCTATCACACAGGGCATAAGCGGACGGTCGGCTGAAAGGGAAATTGTGAGCTGTCCGATGAGACTCACCTAACTGAAACGTCGGAAATTGAAATATTACACGCGGGTTACTGGTCATTTTTGTGAGATTGTCTTCATTTAGTGGATGTACCTCGGAAATCCAGCCTGCACACAGTTTGTAGAATAGTTTACTGTCATTTTTAGAACAAACTGAGGTCAGATTCTGTGTGGATTTCTCTTTAAACGTAGAATTGGTTGACTTGACTAATGACAATATTTGTATTTTTTGCGAACGAGAATGTGACAAATGATATCGAAATACAAGACCAGTTTTAAATACATTTTACTCTCAAAATGCTTAATAGAGTCACTTTTCGATTCATTTGGGCACTTTATACAGAAAATCTGTAACACATGGATCGTAAATCGGGCTCATATCTGGGGCCACTGTCGTCTCCCTGGTTGTACGACTAATTGCAAAAACAAATTTTCTAACTGCACGACCAACTGCGTTTTTTATGTGTCCGACAAACTTAAAACTGTTGTAACATAATTGAAAAGATGTTTTGGAATAATATACACGAACGCCTTATCATCCCTCGTAAAAAGTCTTGTTACTTGCAAGGTAAGCAGTACCAGACTAGTCTTACCTACAATTGGACAACTGCTATCCATTTTACGTCTGGATAACTCGTACCCACGTCTTGACAACTCAAACCTATTCAAAGATAAATGGATACGAGTCGTCCAGCCGTGTATACAAGTTGTCCAGCATTTGGGCTCTAGCTATCAAGACAAAAACGGGTGCGAGTTTTTCAACTGAAACGAAGTGGAAAGGTTACCTTTACCGCCAATGGCCACACAACATATTACGCATTCCTCCACCATCCTCCATTGACTCTACAAACTCACCGAAAGACCTGAACTCAATGTACGTGTCCCATCATATCGCAGAATAAACTCAACCCAGTACATCTTTTCGTTGTTGTTGTGACCGCCGTTCCAGTCCCCACGACATAGGCCCATAATAATGCCCAAACAACCGTCTTTACACAAGTAGCGGCCTGAGGGTAATTCAGAATACGTTCCACACACACTCTGTCCATACTGAACTCCACCTTAACCCAGGTTACTGTTACTATGCTCAAGGTAATTAATCCCAGCATATGGACCCATAAAAAACATGACACTACCGTCCCAAGCTACAACTCCCCCACCATCTCATAATACCCACAGAGTTTCGAACTCCTTTTTAATATCACTCTGTGAAATATCCCTCCTCCAACAATTCCAATACAGTTTGAAAATGACGTTATAAATACAATCACACCAGTTTTGCATAAGTGGGCAGAACAAGATTACAGACGAGTCTCATCGGTCTGTTCGATGGGAGAAGAAAAATGTCGCCATTTTGCCCAGTTGATAAATACAGGAAAAATATGAATTATATATATAAAAAATAATAGTTTTGGCCACTTTGGGGTTTATTTTTATGATTTATGTGATTCTTCTTCTTGGCGGTGATATTGAAAGATACCCAGGTGACGCCAGCCAGCTGAAAAGTGTACATATCAAGGCGAGGGGTCTCCAAAATCAAGTGGACTTAATCACGACCGATTTGGAAGATTTCGGTGTGGTTGCTGTAACAGTCCTCTATTTATATTTATTTATTTATTGGTGCTTAAGGTCACATACTTCTGCACAATGGCTAATCATGACCATGACAGTTTTACGAGTGAAGGAAGCCGGAGTACCCGGAGAGAACCACCGAGCAACGGCGAGCAACTGTCAGCTCCCCAACATACTAACTCCACACACGCAGGGTTAGCATTGGTTGAAGACAAGTGCACCATCGACGTGCAGTACGCCTTAGTACACAGCGCCACCGTGCCCCCACGTGGGCAATGGGGGTGAAGTGTCTTGCCCAAGGACACAACGCGGTTGCCACAAGTGGGATTCGAACCGAGGGCCTCTCGGCTTGCAGCCTGCACCTGTACCTACTGAGCCACGCGCCCCCGTAACCGTCCTCATTCTGAGGAAGTCTCATGGATCATATTAAAATACCAGGTTTGCATTTCCCTCGATTCGCAATGATCGTGACAATGACCGGTGAGGTGGGATAGTAGCTTATAATGTATAACATATATTGAACGTATAAAGTTCAAATGTAATGTAATTTTTAACCCTTTCAACCCAGAGGCCATTTTTCCGGCCGCGTCACAAGCTACGTCATAATGTCATTAAGTGGGATGGCTACAAGGTAAATGTGTTGTGTTGACCAATCAATATTTTCAACGAGCAGCCCTTAGGCTGCACGTTGAAAATATCAATTGGTCTAACCCCAAATAATAAATATGGACTCTTCCAACTGATAGTGGAAAATACCACTATACCATTAGGGTTCAAAGGGTTAAACACTGGATAGATAGACTTAGCAGCTCGTGGGTTAGAAGTGGTTTGGGTTGAACTGATATATGGGAATCAAAATCAAAAACTGCAACCACCATCAGCAAACAATGCCTATTGGGATCTTATAGATGGACCTCTAGCAGACGCTCGAAATAACAGGTCTCTAAAAACAATCCTTGTTGGTGATTTTAATGTCAATTGTTACCTGACTACCCACCCCAAATAAAAGTATCGTGAGGATTCTTATGGTCTTGTGAAAATTGTTGATTCACCAACCAGGATCTCTGACAACCATAGCAGCCTCATTGATCTTATATTTACCCCAAGTCAGATAGGAATATTTTTTTCAATAGTTGGAAATTCCGAGGTCAAAAATCAAATAGTTGGAAATTCATTAAATTAACATTGTTCATGAAAAATATTAAAATTCCAACTTAATGATTATAAATTTTGATCTTTTGTTTCCAATTGGAAACTTGAGTTTCAACTTTCCCACTCTAAAATTGACATTGGCCTCAAATTTTCGACTCTGACATCAATCCGGTAAATTTTCTGACCCAGACACATTATAGATGATTCTTTTTCCGTTTCAGGACTAGTGAAAATTTTTAGAAGGGTTCATAAGCATGTGTATATATATATATATATATATATATATATATATATATAACCACTTTAACCCTTTACCCAACGCAGACGATTTTCAAAATTCATTATTTTAAATATCATTTTTTAAATTTTTCCAAAAAACCATATCATGTGACCCCTCTTTGGAACGAGCTCGACGAGCTCGTTCCAAAGAGGGGTCACATGATATGATTTTGTTAAAGTTTTTCGAAAAATAATATTTTTTCAGCAGCTGTATTTGGATATTACGCGGGCGGATGCGGGCGATTCGTTGGTTAAAGAGTTAAAAAGATATCACCCAGCGCTGCAGTGCAACCACCTATCGAAACTACTCACAGTTGGAATTTACACCGGTGCCCCACCCCCCAGCTGAAACCCTCTAGCCACATCCCTGCTGACTAGTGTTCAGATGTGAAGTTATCCCACCATTTTGTAGTCGTCACCATGTCACGAGTGCAGTCTTGGGGAGTAAGTCCCAGCAATATGTTCCCCATAAGTGGGTAGTGTTTAACTACGATGCCTACGACATCGAGGGTATGAAGTGAGCCCTATCCAACACAGACTGGAATTCACATTTTGAGTCTGGTGACGTAAACATTATTTGTAAACGTTTTCGTGTCACAGAAGTATCGATCATGTTTATTCCATCTAAGACATTTCTCATACGACCTAAAGATAAACCATGGATGACTGCGTCGTTTAGAAGGCAAATGTGTATTAGAAATAAGGCACACAAAAAAGCAAAATGGACTAACAACCCTGTGGATTGGGAGAACTGGGAGATAATTTGAAATGAAACTAAAACATTTTGTCCGGATTTCAAAATTGGAACACGATATGAAAATGGATTCATCGGTGGCCGTAAAAAGTTCTCATCAAAGCAGTAGTGGAAAACACTCAAAACCTTTTCTGTCCAGCAATGTAATACCAATCTGCAGTTCCCTCCTCTCATTGAGAAATATGAAGTTATAAGAAATCCCTCTTTAATTGCAAATTGCAACCATATTTAATGATTATTTTGTGAGTCAGTGTAAGGCTGTACAAAAAAGAATGTTCTTCGTGTTACTGAATTGGATCTATAGATATTGATCTCATTTCAATAGAATCAATCGAGGTGGAAGTCCTTACTTCCAAACATGATATTAAGAAAGCAAGCGGGCTGGAATGTGTTCATAGTAGAATATTGAAATTGTTCTGTGCTGCGCTTTCCCCCCCCTTTACTCGATTATTCAATACATCCTTATCCCAAGGGCTTTCCCACAAGTATTATTATTAAACATATTTTATTTGTTATAACAACATGGATTGGATAACAAGTGCCGAGCACTTAGATAATATCCTTTCCTTAATATACATTTCAAAATTTCAAATTTTGTTTACAAATATTTACAAAAAGTTACCAAAATGTGCATGCAATGGCAAAGCAAACTTATGAATAATTAAAACAATATTGTGTATGTACACTCTTCAAGATGGATGTTGGTAAGTATTCTACTGTACAAGAGTCAGAACAGATAGGTGAGAGGGAGGAGAGCAGAAAGGTGAAAGGTGAACTGCCACATCGCAACACTGCTGGACTTGGTCAACTAGCCAACGTGTCATATTACGGCACAATCGCGATTCCAGCGGAACCGCGATTTAGACGGGGCCCTGTTACCACTGCTATAGCCATGGCATACAGGACAATCATGCGGAATGCACAAAGCCGTGTCTGAAGGAAATGGAAGTGAAAATGGACACTCATGTTATAGGACATTTGGCTGGGAAGATGTTGTCAGACTAGTCTGCCTGATTACGGTCCAGTCTTAAAACCTCTTCGTGGCCTTAATGAAATTTTGTACACTTCGAAAAAGGTGGATGTTGATGGATTCTGGTAGGTTGGGAATACCATAAAGAAGATCGTTGATCGATCTTATTGTAAGATGCGCAAGATTTCTCTGTAGGACTAGTCTTTCGTTTGAATAGTTATCACAGTCGAAAAAGTAATGGTTCGCGTCTTCAGTCTCGTAGCCACACGAACAGATTGGTGTATCATGGATGTAGTTGGAGTATTTATCATAATTTAGGTCGCTACAGGAATTCTGCAACTTGCAGTGTATAATATTGACGGCTCTATCGCCATTGTTAAAGTACTTAGGTGGTCGACATGCGCCACTATTAAAATATTTGACAAAGTTATTCAGTGAACTCGATTGTCTTATTTCTTGGGGTAATGCATTCCATTCCGAGATACATGAGGGGATAAATGAGCGCTTAAATGTTGCCGTGTGTGTAAGTGGTAATTAAAAATTAGTGTGCGACCGGGTGCTATACGTGGAAATGTCCTCGAACGTCCGTGGCATTAAGTCAGAGAGATATGTGGGGACCTGATTATTAACGATTTTAAAAAACGTTTTCATTTTGTGGAGATGACGTCTCTGCGCAAGGGTTTCCCAGCCAAGTTCTGTAAATAGAGCAGATACCGGGGTTGATCTCGTTAGACCAAATACTGTTCTCGCTGCATTCGCGTGGATTCTATCCAATTTGGTAAGTTGGTAGTCGGGCGCACCGACCCACACCACATCGGCGTATTCTAAGATAGGGAGCATGAATGATTTGTATAACGTTTCCAGGTTTTTTCGACTTAGAATATACTTTAATTTTCGTAACTTGGACAGCCTGGAATTAGCCTTTTGGCATAATCTATTAATTTGGACATTCCAGTTTAAGCCCCCCCCTGTAAAGATAGGCCGAGGTGGATGTGAGACTTTTCAATTTCGAGTGGCGTGTCACCAAACATTACCACACTGCTTACACTAACACGTTTTTTGGTGAATAAAACAGTTTCGGTTTTTGAAGGATTAAATGTAACAAGCCATGCATTTGCCCATTCGGAAACGGCCGCAAGGTTTTCATTACACTTTGAAACAATAACGTTCAGTTCAAATCCAGTTTCTGTTATACTTGTATCATCCGCAAATAGTCTACAAGCATCCGGTGCATTTAAGTTTCCAGAAATGTCATTTATGTATATAAGGAAGAGGAAGGGTCCTAAGACGGATCCCTGGGGAACACCGTAATTAACAGGTAAGTACTCAGAGGGAGTTGAGTTACCCTTTGTTTACGATCAGATAAATAGCTTTTGGTCCACTCAAGGAGTGGGCCAGATATACCGTTTTGTCTCAGTTAGTAAATGAACCATTTGTGCCAAACCCTATCGAATGCTTTTGATATGTCGCAGTAAACTCCAAGTGAAAACTGATTCCTTCAAAGGCTAAGCAGAGATTATGATATATTTCGATGAGCTGATAGACGGTTGCCATTTGGGGGTAGAAAGCCATACTGGTATTTAAAAAGTAAATTGTTGACACAACAATATTCCTACATTTGGTTAAAAACAATCCTCTCCATAACTTTACTGACACAGTTTAGTTGAGAAATAGGTCTATAATTATTGGGGTCGTGTGTGTCTCACTTTTTAAATATAGGTACGACAGTTGCCAGCTTCCATTCCAATGGGTAGACACGTGAAGAAAAAGAAAGCCTAAATAACCGAACCAAAGGCTTGCATATTGTGGCTTTGGTTTCTTTAAGCATGCGATTACTAATGCCATCATGTCCAGTTGCTTTTTTGGCATCTCGTTTGCCTGGGAATCGAGTCACTTCGTCTTCAGAGAAGTCTATCTCAGAGAGACTCTCAGAACACTTGCTTCTGAAAGCAGGTAAACTATGTCCGTCGTCATTTATCTTACTATTTGACAAAAATGTTTTGTTGAGCAAGTCAGCTTTTTCTTTGTTATCTGTTACCATAACTGAACTACCCGCATTGTCTTTATGCTTAAGAAAAGGGACAGAAGGCTTACTTTCAAAATTATTCAGTAACTGTTTAACGGTGCGCCAGAAGTCTTTAGGGTTTCTACTTACTGAAAGTGAAGTATCTAATTTTGAAAAATAGATGGATTTAGCATTCTTTTTCATGTTATTTACTTTGTTTCGGGCATGTTTGTATTTTTCAATTATTTGTGGGTTTGGATTTTTCAGAATTCGTTTCCGTAAACGGTCTCTATGGCGAATTTCCCGGCGAAGAGCCGAGTCAAACCAGGGTTTATCATGGGGACGGATAACTACGTTATAAGATGGAATGCATTCTCTGGCAATATTTAAAAATTTGGATGCAAATTGTTGGTATGACATATCAGGGGTAGTTTTGTGTGAGATGAAAGACCAGTCTGTTTCGGAAATCAAATTATTCATTTTGGGGAAATCTGCCGTGTTATAATTCCAGATCTGTCGAATTTTCGTTTCGGGCTGTGCGGTTCCAATCTCTATGACTGCTGATACAGCTTTGTGGTCGGAAACACCAAGTTCGTGAACTTCTAAGTTCAAAATCACAACATTATCACTAACTATTATTGGGTCTAATAAAGTACTTGAGGTTGGCGTTACACCAGTCGGCTGTTCAATAACGTTTTGTAGGTTGTAAAAGTTTATAATTTCCTTTAATCGACTAGAAGGGTTAAGAAGGTCGCTATTTAAAGCTCCGGTAATTATCAGGGATGGATGTATACTGATTGACTCTTCAATGGCTCCTTCGAGCTTCTCCCAGTAGTCATTGGTAGAGAACTGAACCGATCGGTATGCCAGGCAGAGCAGAAACTTGCGTTTTGAGGTAATCTGAAACCATAAGACCGACTGGTCAAATTCTAGTTCAGGTAAACGTTTGGCATAAATTTGTTTTGAGAAATAAACCGCGACACCGCCACTATGTTGGTTCCTATCCTTTCTAACTGGTGGGGGTAATTAGGAATCAACACGTTGTCAGAATTGAAGCTGGGATTGAGGTGCATTTCGAACACAATGTCGAAATCATCAATGTCGTCTGTAATATGATCAAGCTTATTCCTGATGCTTCTGATGTTATAATTAAGTATAGAAGTACTACTTACGTCTGCTGCCCCAGTTTAGGATGGCCCTGGATTAACTTCGATGTCCCCAGACAGAAGAATGATGCCCAGAATAACGCACAGAACCAGCGCGAAACGGACATTTACGATACGAATCGTCACACGATGCTGAGGTCCACCTGGTTTAATCGTCACACGGTACCTGTAGGAGATTGTTGTGCCAACCGACTGCCGCCCTGTGTTGCTCGATGCTAATACCCATGATTCAAGTCTTGATAACAGGTGGTAAATGGACCCACCGAGGTGCCGTGGAATGCAGTTAGTATTTTTGATACAGGTTGGTTGCGCAACGGTGAGAGTGAGTGGTAGTATTTGAAGAGGATGAGAGGAAAAACTGTTATGAAATAACAAGTATATACAGTTTGTAATAAGATTAGATATGCTATAGACATATTCTGGGTGGGTTAGGTGGTGATATCGGCTTATGGTTTGTTTTTTGATTAGCCGGAATACCTCTTAATTCCGAACTGGTGCAGTTTGCCGGGGACGGTACCATTTCATTTTCCAAGATCGTCGATTTTCCCCCAATCCAGCTCATGGTACTCACTGGAATGAGTTCAACAGGCTCATATCAGTGAGGGTCACAGACTGTGGTCCGTGATAGGCAAAGGAAGATACAGTTCAGTGAAGTTTTTTTTTTCCCTCACACGGCTGGCAATCCGTGGGAAAGCGCCCGTAGGTACACTTCCATTATTGAGATTCACTTTGTCTGGAACCACTAGAGAGTACATGGCGACACTCTCCAATAACAGATCAGATTTATTTATTTTTTTTTTTTGGGGGGGGGGGGGGATGTTGGCCACGATGATGACGCTGGTAGCGTGCCAGATTATGCCTGACTGCCAGATGGACTGTCAAAAAGTGTTCACAAGTTTATGCCACGGGCAAAACATGGGAAAGTGCCCGTAGGCACTCTCCCATAAATTGCAACGAGGCAGATCCTGACAGATTGGATAATTAATCTTAAGGGACTGTCAAAATTTGTTCAATCCATGGGAGAGAACCCGCATGTACTCACTCACAATTCGCAACGAGGCAGATCCTGACAGACTGGATAATTTCGCAAGGTTTTCCCCTGCTGCAATCCATGGGAAGGCGCCCATAGGCACTCTCACATAAGTTGCAATGAGGCAGATCCTGGCTGACTGAATAACTTCACTTCGAAGGGCCTATGGAGCCCATCCACCAAATGTGAGGACTTTGAATTGCGGTACCTGTATTACAGAGTAAGAGGCTCTCCAACAACTCGCAACAAATCGAATTTGGGGGTGGGGGAGGAGTGGGGGGGGGGGGGGGGTGGAAGTGTTGACCACTATAGTAATTTTCCCTGGTAGAGTGCCAAGTTATGGCTGACTGTCAAGTGGGCTGTCAAAATGTGTTCGCAGATTTCTGCCCAGCCGCAATCCGTGGGAAAACGCTCGTAGGCACTCTTCCACAATGGAGATTCACTTTGTTTGGAACCACTAGAGAGTACCTGGCGACACTCCCCAATAACTTATAACATATCAGATTGGGTGTGTGTGTGGGGGGGGGGGGGGGGGGGGGCAAATGTTGGCCACTATGATGACGCTGATAGCATGCCAAATTATGCCTGGCTGCTAGATTGACTGTCAAAATGTGTTCACACGTTTATGCCGTGTTGCAACACATGGGAAAGCGCCCGTAGGCACTCTCCCATAAGTTGCAACGAGGTACATCCTGACAGATTGGATAATTAACTTCAGTGGACTATCAAAATGTGTTCAATCCATGGGAGAGCACCCACATGCACTCCCCCACAATTCGTAACGAGGCAGATCCCGACAGACTGGATAATTTCATAAGTTTTTGCTCTGCTGCAATCTATGGGAAGGCGCCCGCAGGCACTCTCCCATAAATTGCAAGTATGCAAACATGCAAAACTGCAAATGTGCAGGGGCGCTGGAACGTCCCAAACATTGGCCCGACCATAGCACCCAGATCCCGAGGGTCTAGGGAGGTTCTACCCCAGGAAAATTTTGATTTCTGGAGGCTCTCAGGTGGCCTCTGAAGGCACTCTGAGCTCCAAAATGCTGAAACATTTCAACAGGAAAATGAGTATTTTCTGTTGGTAAAATTTGGTTAATTAAAAAAATTGGAGCTACTAACCTCAGTTCCTCTGTTTTTTTTCTCTAATTGTTGCTATCAATTATGTGGGGGAGAAAGCAAAAATGACAGTGCATACAGTTCGTCTTGCGAGGAACATAATATGACAAAATTCTCTGCCAAATTGCCAAATGATTTGGCAATTTGGCAGGGAATTTTGTCATCTTATATTCCTCGAAAGACGAACTTTAATGTGGGGGAGGGGGGCAGGGCCCTGGGCGTCCGCCCAGTCTGCCCATTCGTAAATCCGGTCCTGCCCCCAGAAAATGTTTGAAAACTTACCTCTCTCAGACGCATTTTGTGGCTGCATCTTTAGTATTCCAACCGCTTCCGAAGCGGTTGGAATACTAAAGAAGTAGCCCCAAATTCTCCTCATCTTACGTTAACTGGTCATTAATAGCCGCCATTGTGTGCACAATATTAAAGAAACAGGACGATCTATGCGCGCACTATTTTCGGATGTCCGCTAGAACAAATTTAAAAAATCACAGCCTAGTTATTTGATATGAATGGCGTTCGGTTGAAGGTCGATCACAAAAATATCATGATCGGCAAAATGTTTGCCCCGCCCCGGGGTGTCGGGGCGGCTCCGACGCCCCTGATGTGATAGTACATGTACGACTGTCGACAGAGAGATTAGGATCTGTCAATTAATTGATATTGATTATGATATGATATGTGCCCTCGATCAGAATAAGGAAATAAGGCTTATCTTCTGTGGCAAACGTAAAGAGTGTTTGGTCGTGTGTGGCACGAAGGCTTGATTTGCAAGTTAAATTCAGTAGGTGTCAAGGGTACTCTGTTGAACTGGTTTAAGGAGTGTCTTACGTACCGACGTCAGACGGTGGTGATAAATACAGATTATCATGATAATGTGCATGTCCTGTGATTTGTATCGGATTCGAGGTGGTGTCCAGAATGGGATCTCAACGAGCCGGCTTTGTTGGCGAGTTGTAATCCCATTTTTGGACACCACCGAGAATCTGATACAAATCACAGGGCATGCACATTATCGTGATAATTTATTTATCTCACAATTCTGTCACATAAACAGATTAAATCTTAACCCTTTACCCAATGTAACGGCCAAAAGCAGCCAATGCTATTCTAAAAAAAAATCGCCAATTAATTTTCATTATTTTTTCATTTTTTGTCTCAAAAACATAGGCTATGACCCCTCGTTGGAACGAGCTCGTCTAGCTCGTTCCAACGAGGGGTCATAGCCTATGTTTTTGAGACAAAAAATGAAAAAAAATAGTTATTCAAGAATTTTTTTTGCAAGTGTCGTCTGCTTTTCATGATAGGAAAAGGGTTAAATTATTTTCAAACATTTTGGGACATAATGTTCGGTCGATCATTGAAACGCACATATAATGTATCCAGAAACATATAATGCATATAATGCATATAATGCTACCGGAACCGAGTAGTCTATATGATACGGAATCAGAGTGAGTCGTCTATATGATACGGAATCGGAACACATTATGTGATACGTACCGCTGCTCGTGGTTTTCAGGTCAAAATCTGTATGATTGTTAGATAAATGGTCGAAATTCAAGAGAGTAGATCTGTAACTGCAGGGGTCTTAGACCCCCTTCTGTTTAATATATACATAAACGACATCGTAAATGATATACAGTCAAATGTTCGACTTTATGCGGATGATACCTCATCGCCTCTGGTTGTAGAAAATGCTATCCTAGCTGCCGAGATACTTAACTGGGATCTCCACCTTATTTGTAGATGGGCAAAAACTTGGCAAGTAAATTTTAGCCAAGACAAAACGGTAACACTTACCATCTCTCGTAAACACATTCCAGACCCTAAATCCACTTTATACTTAGAATAATAAGATAATAAAAAAAGTTGAAAGCCACAAGCACTTCGAACAATACATACCTCGCAAGTTCTGAAAAAATGACCCCCCCCCCCCCATCCCATCCCACACACAAAACCCAATAGGGTCAATAGGGTAAGAATGTGCTTGGCACAAAATTTGTCTAAGGCCTTGAAAAATAATATTAAAGCAAAATTAAAATTACACAATGACCCATTCACTACCCCTTCCGGACCAGGGAGTGGGGAGGGGGTGGTGCCGCCCGGTGGGCTTATTTTAACACGTGTCCTTTGGACCCACATATACATCTGACTATATTTATTTGATTACAACCCCCATAAATCCATGGAAAATTGACCAAAAGCTAACTTTTCTTTAAGTCTCTCTTTCTCTTTCTCTCTCTATCCATCTCTCTAGTCTCTGTCCGCCACCCCTATGTCTCTGCTTCCCTTTATCTCTTCATATCTCCAATATCTTCACCTCTCGTTCTCAATGGACCATTGGGTTATTTCTACAGACCTACATTTTCATCCAAAATAGAAGCATCCAAATAGTTAGTGCTCAAATGCAAATCGAGTTGTAGGAACAGAACAATATTTCGACGAGCCCGTTAGGGCGAGTCGAAATGCGATTCTCTGCCTACAACGAGACTTGATCTGAATTTGACCGGGACACACACTGTGGTGATGATAAAGTTATCTCACAAAATTGACCACAAAATGTATTATAAAACTATTTTAAGAGGAACTTTTTTATTTGCCTTATCGATGGAAAGACGCAAATTGAAAAATAGAATTGCGTTCATTGATCTCCATATTGAGGTCAGTGATGACGTTACACTTCAGTGCCCAAATGCAAATCAGCTTTTATTAACACCGTGTTCGGAAACCAGGGTTTATATTTCGTTCACCCTAGTGAGAATCCAAATGAGAATTCTGCTACAAACCACATGATTAAAATCAAGATTTTTGAAGAAATACCTGTAAGACATGTGTTTCCAGGGGGATGTTGACATGCTGTTTGAATATCAAATATTACACGTGTATGTTTCAGTATGACAGAACTAGTTCACATTAGCAAGTAGGCACTATCGAATTTCCCAAGACTCCAGTGGAACTGTTGATGAAATATGTATTACTAGTGTTTATGAAGTTAAACCTTTACCCAACGCAGACGATATCAAAATTTATTATTTTAAATATAATTTTTTTTTAATTTTTCAAAAAATTTCAACAAAACCATATCATGTGACCCCTCATTGGAACGAGCTCAATGAGCTCGTTCCAATGAGGGGTCACATGATATGGTTTTGTTGAAATATTTTGAAAAATTAATTTTTTTCAACTGCTCAATTTGCATATTACGGGGGCAAATTCGTTAGGTAATGGGTTAATAACTTAATTTTCTACCAGTGTAGCATGACTAACCTGCAACATATTCCGGGATTCTTACAGTTATATTGGTACAGTTAGGCGGTCAAAAAATATTGTGTACATTTCAGTTAGTCGGACAGGTACTTCGTAATTAGTCGTACAGTGGGGGAGACTACAATCGCCTCAGATATGAGCCCGGTTTACGATTCATGTGTTACAGATTTTCCGTATGAAGGGCCCAATGAAGTGGAAAGTGACTCTATTAAGCATTTTGAAAGTCAAATGTATTTTAAACGCCACTGGCCTTGTATTTCGGTATCATTTATCACACCCCCATTCGCAAAAAATACAAATATTGTCGTGAGTCAAGTCAACAAATTCTTCGTTTCAAGACTAGTCCACATAGAATCGGACCTCAGTTTGTTCTACAAATAACAGCAAACTATTCTATTAACTGTGTTTAGGCTGGATTCCTTAGGTACATCCGCTAACTGAACACAATCTCACAAAAATGGCCGGTAACCCGCGTGTATTTTTTCAATTTCCGACGTTTCATTTAGGTGAGTCTCACCGGACACCTCACACTTTCCGTTTCAGCCGACTGTCCGCTTATACCCTACGTATCAAGGACTGAAAAAATAATGCGTTCGTCAGAGTAGACATGGTAACAGCCAACCAGTTCACGTTGTACCTAACGCTAAGCAGAGATTCTCCACAACCATATGTCTTGGGGTGGACTAGAAGGCTGGGCCAAACAGGTAATAGTATCCTCAGATAAGTATGCAAAAATAAGTATCCTCGAAAAGTATCCTCAAATCATACAATACCAGGTCGTAGGTATCCTCAAATGCCCGTATGTGCCTATGTGCTAGCGCACAGTGTATCACGTTGAACGTTTTTACATAAGCACATATCGGCACATCCAGCATGTGCCTATGTGCTACCTGTAATGTGTAACATGACATAAACTGGTCGTCGGAATACTTATGAAACAAGGTAGTAATGGCACAAGACTGTTAGGATGTTAGAAGACTATATAGTATTGGATGACTACAATAGAACCAGATCATAGGACCGATAATTGGAGACAAGATGGAAACCGTTGGTAAGACTACCTGTATAGGAGCTAGGAGCCATATAGGAGCTAGGAGCCGTATAGGAAACCAGTCATAGGTATCCTCAAATACCCCCCCCCCCCCCACACCGTATGTGCCTGTGTGCTAGTGCCCAATGTCACATCGTGCATTTTCATATAAGCACATATCGGCACACCCAGCATGTGCCTATGTGCGACATGTAATATTTACACATGGCATGGTGGTCCCTAAACGGCTTCTGGGGGAATCCATATCAAATAAAGTAGTTTGGGGTGCATTTTGGTGATTTGAAGGGATTGTCGGGTTGCTTGCGGTAATTAGATTTACTCTTGTACAAAGGAACATACCCTCCGAACATAGCCCCGTCCTATTGTAGGCCTTTGGGTAACATAGCAACCACGTGCTACTATAGAAACCAAGATAGCGACCTCCAATATACAAAATGGACTACGGAAACACGTGTCACCCTAACAACACGCGCCACACTTGCGCACTAAAACCACGTATCGCTATGGGGATGGCGTCACAAGATGGCCGCTCACGCGGGTCACCACGACAACACAACATGGCGCCACTAGGTCACGTGACATGACGTCCCTTACTAGGTTCGGCACCGATGTCCGACAACCTAGGGGTGAAAAGCCCGAAACATACTACTGACAACCTCTTCGAATATGAGCTTTTGCGAATATCCATTTCTAACTGCACGATTTGTTTCTGGACTTGATAAGGGATGAATGTTGGCATTTCCCACAAGTTTGTAAATAGGTTACCAATACTAAACTGACTTTTTGTAAACAATCTGTTGTTTGTATATTTATTGGGGTTTAACGACACTTTCGACATTCCGGGTTAACCCGTGTCAAAGTTGTTTGTATATAATTGGTAATTCCACCTGTTGGGGCATCATGACCCCCGTGACTGTTTGACTCAAAATGTAAATAGCTCTAAACAGGCAAGGGAGGGGTGTTGTACTGGAGGCCCGCCTGAAGTATGCACATTGGCATCTGTTGGGTCAATGCATGCAACAGATTATCTCTCTTGATGCGCTCACTCTCGGACAATCTCCATTTGTTGTCATACCGTAATACTGCATTGAAAGTGACAAGATGTCCGAACTGTTCATCTCAAATTGGAATGTAGTGTCATTGCTATTATTGAATTCGTAGTTAATATAGTATTACCCATTTTTACCCTATTAGTACGGATGCCAACTGTTCCTGGGCAAGTGACCTCCATATTAGTACAGATGCCAACTGTTCCTGGGCAAGTGACCGCCATATTAGTACAGATGCCAACTGTTCCTGGGCAAGTGACCGCCATATTGGTACAGATGCCAACTGTTCCTGGGCAAGTGACCGCCATATTTTTACGCTGCAAGATGTCCAATCAAACAGATCTCTTTTGGAGGCCGACTCCTTCCATTTCCACAGTACTATAGGCCTAGATCGAACCACTTCCGCAAACGTTGGTGATGTGGATATTTATGCACGTCAAAGACTACCGGAATTTGTTCAATTACTTCTCAATTTTCCCTTTGTCTTCTCCTTGCACATGAATGTGAAATTCATTGGACTGTACGACATTTTGTTGTCGGTCCGCTAATCTCCATCATTCTGTCACAAAGATATATATATCTTTGACAAGGCGTTTCTAATCATTGAAGATTCCACTTCACGTTGTTCTGTTACAGCCATCTTGACTTGTTTGGATCAATACAATTCATTTTTCACAGAAAACAAAATGCTGCACTTATCGTAGTATAGAAAGATTTTTGGTAAGTTTATTGCTTTGTATGTATTTATTTATTTATTGATGTTTAAGGTCACATACTTATGCACAATGGCTAATCGTGGCCGTGACCGTGGCAGTTTTACGGGTGGAGGAAGCCGGAGTACTCGGAGAGAACTACCGAGCATCGATGAGCAACGGTCAGCTCCTCAACATTCTAACTCTGTTCAAGCTCCGCTCAAGCAGGGTTACAGCGGTTGAAGACATGTGCATCATCGACGTGCAGTACGGCTTAGTACACGGCGTCATCGTGACCCCATGTAGGCAACCGGGACAAAGTCCCTTGCCAAAGGACACAACACGGGTCGTTCCGGACGAGGATCGAACTACTCGGGACCTGCAGCATAGAAGTCCAACAATCTGCCATTGAGCCACCGTGATGCATTGCTTTGTATGTAAACTATTATGAGTGCCTTCCAGCCACCGAAAGAGTAACAGAATTAATGCTTCTTAGGCCGTGTTATATACTGAGTCAAAAAAGAAAGTATAATAAACTTTGAGGGGCAATGTTTTTTAGTATTATCGACATTAATCCCAAACAAATTATTGTAAATTCATATTTCGAGTCTAGCTGTATGAATTTGCATAATTTCATGTTCTTACTGTTGCCAGCGTCACGTCAGGACGTCGCAATTCAGACATGGGGTGAAATGAAAAGTTCACACATGCAGTCAATAGCGTGTATGTCCACCGTTTGCCTCTTGGATGGCAAGACATCGACGGCGCATGGACCTGATAAGTCTCTGGATGTCACCCTGTGGTATTACATTCCACTCCTGCCTTAGAACATTAGGTAAATCGCCTAACGTCTGAAGATCACGAAGTCGTACCCAACGGTCCAATTAATCACAAAGATGCTCGATTGGCGACAATTCTGGCGAAAGTGAGGGCCAGGGAAGAGGTTCGATGCTCTGCTCCTCAAGAAAGTCACGACAGATGCGCGCCACGTGACATCGGGCATTGTCTTGCTGGAATAACTGCAATCCGTCGTTAGCGTTGAACAACGAGACAACGACAGCGTTAAGAACTTCGCCGCTATATCGCTGTCCATTCCGATTACCATCGATGAAGATCAACTGCGTTCGATGGTGCAGGAAATTCCTGCCCAAACCATTACACTAACCCTCCGAAACGGTCGCATTCCCACACGCAAGCATCAGAAACCCGTTTTCCTCGTCGGCGATGCACTCTTGGCCTACCACCAGCGCGCCGCAGAAAAAATCGTAATTCATCACTAAAAAGAACTGTGCTCCAACGCTGCTGAGTCCAGCGAACACGCTAAAGTTACCCATTCCATTCTGACTGAACGACGACGTTGGGTAAGGAGTGGTCCGTGGTATGGACACCTACTTCGGATGCCGCGTTCAGCGAGTCTGTTGCGGACAGTTCGTGCACTAATTCTATTGTTAGTTCTACCAGGAGTAATTGCTGCTGTCCTCGTCGCCGGAAGGAATCGATCCCGCATGTGTGACATCCTGATGTGTCGGCCTTGTGCAGAGGTCGTAACTCATGGTCGACCTGAACCCGATCGGTCGGCAGTAGATCCAATGGTTCTATACCTTCCAATGAGACGGTAAATGGTGGCCACAGTGACTCCGAATTCAGCAGCGAGCTCATCTGGAGGTATCCCAGCCTCATACATTCCAATGCCACGCAACCTCTGATTTTCGGTTAACCTGGGCATTTTTTAAAATGTCGGAAAACAAAAACTAGCGTGTTTTCTCAATAACCCAGGCTCTCTTGCACAACATAACACAACGAAAAATCGTCGGTCACCCATTCAATGTGACATTCTCGGCTAGCACGTACTATTTTGAAATCCGTAGCAAAATTGTATACGGTTGGGTGGACAACAACAGCATGTCATTAAACTCTTTGTACGACGTCTTGTCCACAAACATGCAACATTAGAACTATTATTTTTCATCCTTTATGCTATTTTTCACATTTGTTTCTTTTTTGACTCCGTATATATTGTTGGAGCCGGCGATAGAAAATACATATGATAACTGATATTTATCCTGGCTTTAATTTATCTCCACGATACGAAAACACGGAATTTTAAATTATAACCGGAACGAAACATTTTACCACACCCAACCCCACTGACAGATCTAAACGGACACGTGACTTTTTAATGGAGTACTTTTTCGAGGTCTGTCGGAATCGCTAGTTACACTATCACCCTTATTAGAGTCACTATTTGGAGAAAGCCTACCATTCGCCTTAAAGCAATTATTTCCTGCTTTAACAGCAGATTAGTAATCCATTTAAACAGATTAATAATCCGTTTAAACAGGCTAGTAATCCGTTTAAACAGGTTAGTAATCGATTTAAACAGTTTACTTCTTCCGTTTAAACAGATTGGTAATCTCTACTGACCACTACCGGCAAGTTCCCCCAGATGTGGACATTTCGGCTATGAATTGAGGCCACATAGAGGCGCGAGTTGAGACCTCATTGAGGCATCCTATACACAATCGCACTTCCCTTTATTCCAGAGCCCCCTTCCGGCCCCAATCTTTCCCCACTCTACCCAAATGATCGATGATCAGTGATCCGCACTTGCGGGAGAGTCAATGCTCAGTTTATGAACATTATAATTCAGATGATTCGAAGAGTCGTTTAGGGAGTCACTCGCTGGGTCACTCCTCAGTAGTAGGAGATGTGGAGATCGCCCCACATTGGGGGACCTCATATTCTGTTCAAAACAAGAAACGCAAAACAGGTTTTCCTGTGATGAGGGACGTTCCCACGTTATGGGATAATGAAATAGAGAACGAAATCAATTCATAACCAAAGTTTTAATGGATGAATGATGCACAAATGAAGACGTTTCAGGCGTTAAGGTCACGAGTCGACGTCATCCAAACTCAATATCTAGTGTGACCGCTATCTGAGTCCAAAACTGCTTGGCACCTTCTGTTCATTGAAGCAATTAGATTCCAGATGGAAGCTTGAGGTATGGTGGGCCACTCTTCTTGCAACGCTTGCGCCAACTGCGGTAACGCCTAAGATTGTGGTTGACGCACCGCCGATCGACCTGATCCCAGAGATGTTCGATCAGGTTCCAATCTGGCGATCTGGAGGGCCAGGACAGGACTTCGATGGTGTTATCCTGTAGATAAGCTATCGTGAGCCTTGCTGCGTGTGGTCGGGCGTTGTCATGCTGGAAAATGGCGTTGACGTTCTGCATAATGGGGAGCACGTGTGGATGCAAAATATTTCACCTCTGTACCTCTGCGGTGTCCAGTTGCCCTCATCATGGACGAGGTCCGTTCTACCAGTGTGTGAGATGGCTGCCCACGTCATAACACTACCACCACCAAATCTGCCCACCTCCCGAACGCAGCTATGCGCAAAACTTTCTCCACGGCGGCTGTGCACGCGGCATCGCCCATCAACTCGGTGAAGAAGGAAACGTGACTCGTCACTGAACCATACCGCTCTCCTTCTCTGATGAGGCCATGCCCTGTGCATCTGATACCATTGAAGTCGCTGTCGACGATGCTGCGCCGTCAAAATGACGCCACTAACTGGCCGTCTAGCACGCAGACCTACCTCGCGTAGACGATTGGAAACGGCCTGATCTGAAATCCTCCGTAGACCTGGTAGCTTTGACGCTGTAGAGGTTGCTGTGGTTGTTCTCTCCCGCAAATGACGTAACCGCATGCTCGGAGCGTGCAACTTCATGATCAGGTATTCACTCAGTGGAAACTTTGTTTTATTAATTTCCAATATGTTTGGGGTCACAGTGCCCGAAATTATGCCCCCTTGTCCAAATGTTATATAATGTTTAGTCCATCACGATATGCCGTTAACCATATCTACAGCCACCCTCGTCACTATATTCTTCAAGCTTTACCATGTTATCGCGACTTTATCCGTTTTGCGTTTCTTTTTTGAACAGTATATGTGGCGTCATAGTCACGTCACCAATTGCCGTCACATGTTTGATTGTCATGGTAGTCCACGTGGGCGGCCATCTTTTGACGTCATCCCCATAGTGATACGTGGTCTTAGTGCGTATTGGCAAAGCTTGTTATTTGGGTGATACGTGTTTGCTTTGGCCATTTTGTATATTGGAGGCCACCAACTTGGTTCCAGTGGTATTGCGTGGTTGGAATGTGAACCAAAATCTTCTTATAGTACAGGGGTATATTCCGTTGTACAAGAGTAAATCTAATTACCCAAATAAACCCGACAATGTACCCAAAACTACCGAAATGGACTTGGCGAAGCCCCAGAATGGACTTTTTACCCAATAAAGGACCATTCCTTTGTGTAGGAGTACTATACTGGTTCAGATTCCTTCGGAATCATAGTTTACTTTGTAGAATTACCACAAACAACACGAGGATTGTTCTATTTGGCGCGGATTTCCGAATAAATCCTCGGTTTCTATCTACGTATCTTCAAGCTATGTTATAACCTCCCCCATCTCTTTATAAAGTATTCTCACAATCCTAGACGTGTTTATATTCTAATGCACACATTACATGTAGCACATAGCACATGCTGGATGCGCCGATATGTGCTTGTGTACTTATACAGAATGTGCGTACATTACATAGGCACATACGGGTATTGGAAGATACTTATGACATGGGATGTACTATTGGAGGATACCTATTGGATAGTTTTTCGGAAGATACTTTATGGACGATTCTTGTCAAACAGGTTTTTATATCTGGGTAATTCACGCTCCATCCGGGTACTTTTGTTGGGATATCTGATAAAAACAACAACAATATATAACATTTCATTTATTTTTATTCCAGTATGCAGTTTATTAAGTTATATTGTTAGCATGAACCTGTAATAATCGTGCAATATTATGTAAGTCTTTTTCTGTATCTTTCTTCTACTTCTTCTACTTCTCTCATAGGATAACCATCTCATCTTCCTGTTGGTTGGAGCTTCTTCCCATCGTTTGACTCTGTCTATATCCTTGTGTGCTAGCTGCCAGAACGCTGGTAGCTTGACTTTTGTTGGTTATTTTGATTTCTTGTCTTTCGTCTTTCTTGTCTTCAGGCTTCTTCGTAGTGGTAACTTTGCTCTTAATTAATTAATTAATTAATTAATTAATTAATTAATTAATTAATTAATTAATTAATTAATTAATTAATTAATTAATTAATTAATTAATTAATGGATCTGGCATCATACTCTTGCCTTCAAACTGATTCGCAACTTCATTCTTGTTTTGATCTTCAGTCTTCTTTGGTTTGATCTTGTTTTGATCCATCTTAGAATCTTCAGACTGATTCGCAGTTGAAACATCGTTCTCTTGTAAGCCTGCTGCTTCCTAAAGTCATTTTCAGGGCTAGGACCGGAGCGATGGACGACGAAGAGTAAAGATGTCTGTGTCAACAAAAGTGCTTCGATTCAAAGATTACTTACACACATAGACCTTTAAGAATGATGTTGAATTAAAGCTGACTTCCCAAGAACTGACCCAAATGAATCGTGTGTTTGATGGAGCCAAGAGAAGGAGTCTAGACCAGCACAAAGGTATTGGTGGAAGAAACAAAGGTGTGTGGATACTGGGCGATTATTAACTACAAACAAGAGAACGAAGCATGCTGTGAACGAATCTCTTTCTATTCAAACTAAGAAGAAGAATGGAGATTCAAGGATGGGCCAACTTTCAGACCAAAACATGAATGACGTTATGAAACAGACTGCATACATGATGACGATACCAGACGCCATTAGGAACAAAGTTACCACTATGAAACAGCCTGAAGACAAGAGAGCGATGCCCGCTCCCATAAAGAACGACGTTCCTACTCAAACTACGAAGAAGGATGGATCAAAACAATATCAAACCACAACAGACTGAATTTCAAAACAAGACTGAAGTCTGAAAACAAGAGTATAATGCCAGATCCCACTAAGAACAAAGTTACCACTACGAAGAAGCCCGAAGTCAAGAAAGATGCCCGACAAGAAATCAAATCAACCAACAAAGTCAAGCTTCAGCGGTCAATGAGAGAACGACTTTTATAAGATCACAGACCTAGTCAAACGATTTGAGGATTGTTGGACAATCCGAACTAGAAAATTACTCTTGTTATTGGGAAAAAAGCCCGTTCTGGGTCTTCGCCAAGTCCGTTTCGGTAGTTTTGGATGAATTTTCGTGATTTAGAGGGATAGTCGGGTTTATTTGGGTAATTCTACGAATCAGGAAATTACTCTCATTTAATCGAACACACACTCTGAACATACTCCTGCCGGAACAGAAGGGTTTGGGTAACATATCAACCACATGCTGCCATAGAATCCAAGATGGCGGCCTCCAATATACAAATTGGACGACGGAAACGCGTATCACCCTAACAACACGCGCTGCGCACCAGGACCATGTATCACTATAGGGATGACGTCACAAGATGGCCGCTTACGCGGGCTACCATGACAACCAAACATGGCGTCACTAGTACACGTGACCAGGACATCACATATGAGATCCCCATGAGTTCCGACCAATGTGGGTCGATCTCCACACCTCGTACTACTCTCCCCGATTCTTCATCGGCTCGATGGCATCGAGTCGTTCGAAGAGTCCATTCCCGAGCAGATCCCCGCTGACTCATCTGTAAGAGTCGATTAAGGAGTCTCTCCCTGAGGGATGGCTCTACGACTTTTAATGATAACTAAGCGATCACAGGGTGTCCCACAATCACGGATCAGTGATGACCAATCGCCAGGACTGTGAGTGGCGACCTCATTGAGGCCTCTTTTGATGGGCCTTTATACTCATATGAGGTTCTGCGATGCCTGTGAACCCATATTTGACATCAGAACTCTTCACAAACGGTCTTATCAAGGAGAGTGACCCTTCGAACAACTCTTTACTCCTCTGGGTTTTAATATCATTAAGCGATCACTGGGTGTCCTGCGATCACTGGTCACCGATCACCATGTACCTTGCCGATCATCAAGTACCCCCACTGACCATCAGTGGCTGAACTATCGTGCGATACTTCGAGCTTGGGGAGGAAAGAGCTTCTAGAAGAAGAAGGCTGATTCGGTCGCTCTTGATCAGTACGTTGAGGAGGGTGGGTAGGTCACTAGCGCCAGTAGGGGCTGCTAAGGCTTCTGAGTAAAGTGAAGAAGTTGGATAGAATGGTGGCGACTGGGGTCGTGGAGAGGTTCTGGAAGAAGGTAGTTTCAACCTTGCGACTCTTAATCAGGCCATGGGGGAAGGTCCCAGGGTCAAATACGGGAAGTCAGGCCATCCGGTCCCATTTAGAATGGGTGGTCGGGGATAGAAAGCAAGGGCTTTTGAGATAGAATTACCACCATCAAAGAACCCCATATGTGTATAAGAGACTCATCAGATGTAGAGGCCTAAAGCCGTCCTGTCACTAGCGCATGTAGGGGAGGCTAGAGCTTCCGGGATAAGGTCGCCGGGTCACTGAGGGAGTGAGGGGGCTGGCTGGAGTTGGGAAAAATAGGGCTTTGAAGAGCTTCTGGGCGAAGAGAAAGGGCGAGCGACTGTGTCGCTCTTGATCGAGCTGCTGTGGAGGGGTATTACCTCCCTCGGACTTCACGCCCATGTTCATATTTAGAGGGTGGATACTAAGTAACACAAAACTTAGGCCAAACAATATTAAATAATTGATTCTCATGCAGTTTTGGTTTTAAACGAATGGGAGGGGGGTATTTTTATTTTTTATTCCTAACGGTATGGTCGCCGATGCCTAAAATCCTATTGTGGGAGCCTAAAATTAAATACTAGACCTTCCATGTTGATTTCGCTGATAGGTTTTTTTTTGTAACGGCGATCACACAACACAAAATCAATATAGAACAACTAAAATGCAGATCAAAAATAATTTGGAGTTTTTTAATTGTTTTGAGTGCTAGAAATCACAATCAGGCCTTTCCAAAAAATGAGGGTACCAGTGTAAAAGTAGCATTTTCCCAACCCATGTTTCGTATTCCGTTAAACGTAAATAATAGTTTGTTTATACAAATTTGTTCTATTACAAATTATTGGAGAGTGCCTGTCTCCAATAATTTGTAATAGAACAACTTCTGATGAACAAATTTAGACCACCAAACATAATCTAGTCCTCAACCAGTTAAATTCATATTTATTTTGTATAGCATTTTGCCAAGAGAATAACTACTGTATCAATGTATACGATATAATGCATTGTAAATCGCCTACCGCTAAAATCACGTGGTAGTCTTGTACATTTTGAATCAAAATGACGAACGCGGGCCGAAAAAACAAATGCACCGGTGCCTGAGAATCAAAAGATTAATTTTCTTTAACCTTAGTGAATTTTTTTTTTTTTTTTTGGGGTGGGGGGAATGGGTCTAAAAATCGGGTGTAAACATATTTTTGTAGGTCCAGTAGTGGCGGGATCTCAGTAGGGGCAGATGCAAAAAACCGACAAACCTTCCTGCACATTTTTTACGACCCCCACCCTTCTTCAATATTAACTTTTTCAAAGTGAATAATGTAAGAAATTCCGTTGGAAATAGTTTGAGAAATAGCTGTTCGTTTTGTGCACAGTGTAAAATGTTAACATGACCCAGTAATAACGGTACATTATTATCTTCGCACAGACCTAGTCAGTTGTGCTTTTCTAATCCTAGTTTGTTTGCCATCTGTCAGTCGTCCTGTCCCTCAAGACTTTACTTTCACTTCCGGGTTAAAATATTTTCTTTACCGCTGAAGTCTTTTAATTACACAAGTTTCGGCTATTGTTGGGTTTTTTTGGCATCACTGTTGTAAATATCTGAATTAGAGTTACCCGCCTTGAAAAGTTGAACTCGAAAATGATGCGATCTCCAAAACTAAGCAGTCTTGGAAAAATATATTATTTCATTGAATATTTGAAGCATTCTACTGACATCTAGCATTATTGTTGAATATTCCAGATAAATAAAGAGGGTGATCTGATGACTTAAAAAATACTATTGACTATTGGTATGTTTTTATTGGGAATTCCTTGAAAAATATGTGCACGTGGTCGGTACTTCCTTCGTGTCATTTTTCTCTCTTCCCGCACCCCCCCCCCCCCCCCCCCTATTTTCGGGTAAGAAAAAGTTGGCAGAAAGGCTATATTTGACAAAGATATTTGAATGCCAAAATTAAAGTTATGCGATCATATATTTTTTTCGCCTGAACTTTACAATGCTGCCCTATGGGAAAATATTTAGTTCTGTGATACCTTATGCAAGTTATAACGCTAACAAATTCAGAATTCGTAAAAATCATTTAGTTAAGGCCCATAACTCCGTAACAACTATGTAACTATTATATATACTGCTGTTTATGCGTTTTTTTCGTGGAAAAGATAGACCTATGCACATTGTATTTATAAACTGTTGTAATTACTATTCTACGCACCGTTGAGACAGCAGTTCTGCACTTTTCCAATAAATGTGATATTAATTAGAAAACATACTGAATATGATTAATTAGTATTCTGCATGACATTTGTGACAACTAATTTATTGATTTAGTGGACGTCAGTTCTGTATTTATGGTGTACTAGCTTGTCAAAATAACCGACAATCTGGTTGCTGATGACTTCAAATAGGCATTTTATTGACAAATCTAGCTATAATAGTTAACCCATTTACCTTACATGAAAAGCAGACGACACTTGCAATCAAAATTCTTGAATAACTAATATTTTTCATTTTTTGTCTCAAAAACACAGATTATGACCCCTCATTGGATCGAGCTCGACGAGCTCGTTCCAAAGAGGGGTCATAAGCTATGTTTTTGAGACAAAAATGAATACAAATAATGAAAATTATATGCTGATTTTTGTGAATAGCGCTGGCCGGTTTTTGCCGTTGGGTAAAGGGTTAAATCTAGATTTGCTGGAACAGATAATTGACACAAGGTTAACTATTTCTCACTCATAAAATTAGAGAGTAATTCTACATTTGCCTTACCTCCATGACACTCAACTAGCAAGGATAGCCAAACTGTTTTGTGACCTGTCCATAAGGCTTCTAGTGCACTATGGTCGAGATGTTCTGGGCAGACATCCATCTGGTCCAAACACGAGTGATAGCCTGTTGTCCCTTGATGAATTAATAAAGTAAATAAATTTGTCATGGACGAATGCATTGAATGATTCCAAGTTTGAAGTTGCCTTCAGAAAGTCCTCATTGATATCTCCACACAATGCACATCTTTTGTAGATTTTGCCTGCCAACATTTTAACCTTTTACCTAACATGAAAAGCAGACGACACTTGCAAACAAAATTCTTCAATAACTAATATTTTTCATTTTTGGTCTCAAAAACATAGATTATGACCCCTCATTGGAACGAGCTCGTTCAAAAGAGGGGTCATAATCTATGTTTTTGAGACAAAAAATTAAAATATAATAAAAATTAATTGGCAATTTTTGAGAATAGCGCTGGCTGGTTTTGGCCGTTACGTTGGGCAAAGGGGTAATTGAGATTTGAGCAACTGATGATCAGCTGTGATACTTTGTGGTAGTGTCGTGTAGAATGTCATGAGAAGAGTATCCCCTATAAGTCCAACAATAATATCTATTCCTGACCGATGACATATAAGGAATGATCGTTTGTTTCTGTCTATTTCTTGAGTTATAACCCCCCCCCCCCCCACCAAAAAAAACAAAACAAAACAAAACAAAACAAAAAAAACAAAAAAAAAAAACAAAGGTCAAACATAGTGTAATTGGGCTACCCATTTACACTATGTTTGGCCTTTGTTTTTTGGGGTTCATAACTCAAGAAATAGACAGAAACAAACGACCATTCCTTATAATTAAACATGAGGGGCAATAAATTTAAATACTCTCTACTTTGCGGAGTTAAAATAAAAACCAGGTCGCACCACGCTTCCTAGTGATAACTGAATAAAAAGGCAAAGCTTTCTACATTTCTGTTTGAAATAATGATAAATTTCACTGAACATTGCTCTTGTGTCATTAAAAATTTGATTAACCAATGAATTGGGTAAATTAAAAGGAGCGTCATAGGCCACACCCACTTCAATCTCCTTCTCCTCTTGACATGAGGGTGCTGTTATTCAAAGCAACACTGAATTAAATTTTCTGATTTTGACCATTTCCTGAGAAAATGAAAACACAGTTTGTAAATGTGGAGTTCGATATAAACGCAGATGACATGAAGTTGGTTGAATTTTGTCTCAGAAGAGTTCATTCAGGCTATTTGGAAATTAGAAAGTTTTGTTAGCGTGAGTTTCCTTTGTAGATTATCATGACCGGTCATTGTTTACGTTTGATTTGGGTAAAACGATGAACGCAGGCGACCATCTATTGCATATAAACAAACTGAACATGCAATAAAAAGCATGGTAAGGATTTCATTGTTTATTAAATTTTATTTTGAAAGTCTTTTTAATATGGTGAGATAAATATTAATTACTTTTCATGTTGAAACAACATGAGCGTGCGGGTGTTCTTTTCCATTCACCCCGTGCAACATAATCTTCAAGACAGATATTGGAGGCGTGGTTTAGGGCGGGCCTAAATGCGTTTTTTCGGTTCATTGTGTGATGGAAAGGAAAAAAAAGAAATACTTCAGCCAATCATTTTGTCTGAAAATGCATGATCAGAAAAAACGTGTAACAAAATGTTGATATGACACACAGGCCTTCTTAAATATTGCTGTGCCTCCATGACGCTCACTTCTTTACCAAAGAACAATTAAGATATTTGAATTTGGCTTAGATCACTTGCTGCCAGAAAAGTTTCCTGTAACTCAAATACATCAACTGCACATAAAAATAAGCGACATGTGTAGTCTTTGAGATGTTTGTTCATACTTCTGGTATTGTGCAACAACAGCATCATACATCATCTACAGGTTGTACCACAGGGTTTGAGGACTAACACGTGTTTTCTTGGTTTCTGCATTTCCTGACTCTCAATTGACTGTCAACTTCAATATTCAATATAACACTCCTCAAATTTATGAATGAATATATTGTCCACGTCAGTTGATCTGCTTATAGCAACATACACAGTGTGAGCAGCGAAACATTTTTCGAAGGAGCTGACAACTTCTGGTAACGTAGCGCCTTGTGTATAGTCATACAAAAGCATGGCCTTGTTTGATATTGTTTTCTAATGTCAGTTACGTCTTTGCATCTGTTGACTTCAAACTGCTTACACACTTTGGTGATTGGCACAAGTGTTGGAATACAAATGTTTTATTTTCATCCTTTGCTTGTTTTCAATGGGCTCTTCAACGAAATTGACCCATACAGTATCCATATCCAGGGATGTGGCTAGAGGGTTTCAGCTGGGTGATGGGGGCGGGGGGGGGGGGGGGGGGGGTGCCACCAGTGTAAATTCCAACTGAGAGTCGTTTCGATAGGTGGTTGCACTGCAGCGCTGGGTGATATCTTTTAACCCTTTACCCAACGAATCGCCCGCATCCGCCCGCGTAATATGCAAATACAGGTGCTGAAAAAATATTATTTTTCGAAAAATTTCAACAAAACTATATCATGTGACCCCTCTTTGGAACGAGCTCGTCGAGCTCGTTCCAAAAAGGGGTCACATGATATGGTTTTGTTGAAATTTTTTAAAACAATATAAAAAAAAAATGATATTTAAAATAATGTATTTTGAAATTGTCTGCGTTGGGTAGAGGGTTATGAACCCTTCTGAAAATGTTCACTAGTCCTGAAACGAAAAAACCATCATTTATAATGTGTCTGGGTCAGAAAATTTACCGGATTGATGTCAGAGCCGAAATGTGGAGGCCACGTTAATTTTAGAGTAGGAAAGTTGAAACTCAAGTTTCCAGTTGGAAATAAAAGATCAAAATTTCTCATCATTAGTTGGAATTTTAATACTTTTCATGAACAATGTAAATTTATTGAATTTCCAAGTATTTGATTTTTAACGTCGGAATTTTCAACTATTGAAAAAAATACCCCTAGCTGAGGGGGTGAGACCCCCCCCACCCCCCCCACCCACCCCCCTCTCGCCACATCCCTGTCCATATATCTGAGTTGTAGAAAAGTGTAGAAGAATACATGTTGCACCATTCACTAAACCATTCTCAGTGTTTAGATTGTGTGTGATCATGTATTATCCACCAGCTTGAAGAGTCAGTTTTTGTGAAAGATTCTGAGTATAATATGTTGATGGATATTCTGTTATTTGATCCATCAAAGTTTTCCTTCTGATGTTAGAAACTTACCCTTTGAGGAAGTCTCCTGCCACAGATAGACTTGATTCAGAAGTTGAATGACCAAGGATATGTTGATTATAGTTCTTCACCATGTTATTGGTGCAAAATAAGTGGGGCATAGGAGGGATTAGACATACATCAGTCACTTCCCTTGTCTGAGATCTGATTCAGTATGTTCCGCTTCTCTAATTCTGTTGACCATTTGGGCATATTCAATATTCTCCAGGCGCATTATCTGTTATAATTCACCATGTTTGTACTAACTACAGAAATTTCATCAATTAGTAGAGGTTTGAGATCCAGAAAAAGAACCCTGAGTGTATTTTAAGGCGACTATATGCAGGCCTGGAAATAAGCAGTCTGACATTTGCAAAATGAGGTCCCCAGAGGGTGAATTTGATGATGGTATCCCATACAGTGGGCCAATTTATCCTCTTGGTACCTCTTTCTGTTTAGTTTTGAGACCCTGATTCAGATTGAGGTTCACAGAGGGTAACTTTAGTGATGCTGCCCTGCTATGCAGAGTAGAATCACTAAAATCACCCTCTGGGGACTTCATTTTGCAGATGACAGTCTGCTTATTTTCTGGCTTGACTATATGGTAATTTCTTGTATGTTTTCAGAGAGGAATTGGTAAAAAAGGCAAAAAGTGTATGAACTGTATTGCCTGATACATTAAAAGCAACACGACCGGTAGGTTCAGCTGTATTCTACTTCCTCTCACCTTTATTTCTCCCAGACTCAGTTATTTATTTATTTATTTATTTATTTATTTATTTATTTATTTATTTATTTATTTATTTATTGGTGTTTAACGACACTTTAGACAGCGTGTCGGAACAGTTTTACAGGTTGAGGAGTACCCGGAGAGAACCACTGAACAATGGCGAGCAACTATCAGACTCCCCAGCGTACTAACTCCAGACTCACAGTCATAATGGGGGCGCGGTGGCTCAGTAGGTGGAGGTGCAGGCCGCAAGCCAAGAGGTCCTCGCTTCGAATCCCCCTTGCGGCAACCGCGTTGTGTCCTTGGGCAAGACACTTCACCCCCATTGCCCACGTGGGGCACGGTGGCGTTATGTACTAAGGCGTACTGCACGTCGATGGTGCACCTGTCTTCAACCAATGCTAACCCTGCTTGTGTGGAGTTGGTATGTTGGGGAGCTAACAGTTGCTCGCCGTTGCTCGATGGTTCTCTCCGGGTACTCCGACTTCCTCCACCCTTAGAACTGTCATGGTCATGATTAGCCATTGTGCAGAAATATGTGACCTTAAACACCAATAAATAAATATAAATACACAGTCATAACAACTTTCAGCAATAGCATGTACACCAATCTCTTAACAACTCCTGCACCACCAGATAGAAATATATAGAACTGTATGTTGTTTGTTCTAGTTTCATGCAGGATGGGGTTAACCCTTTACCCAACGTAACGGCCAAAACCGATCAGCGCTATTCTAAAAAGTTGCCAGTTAATTTTCATTATATTTTCATTTTTTTGTCTCAAAAACATAGGTTATGACGCCTCATTGGAACGAGGTCGTCGGACTCGTTCCAGTGAGGGGTTCATAGCGTATGTTTTTGAGACCAAAAAAAAAAAGTTGTTTAAGAATTTTTTTGAAAGTGTCGTCAGCTTTTTATTTTAGGTAAAGGGTTAATGAAAACGGGTTGTTCCTTTTTCAACGACTGCATGCTTTTGAGGTTTTGGTCATCAGTCAACCTGTTCACATTTGTTTGGCCAACAAAGGGGCCATATTCATACATTTCATTGTAAATGTCAAAATTCAGGTGAGAATCCTCCTCCAGTTGAAGAGCTTGAAAGTCATCAATCACCTGAGAATATTGAGCTTCTTCTTCATTAGCTTGTACATCACTTTACGCAGTCGTATCCATGGCATTCTGCATCAACTCATCATTGACTTCTTGAATACTTTCTTCAAATTTCAAACCCAGTGGATTGTACTTTTCCGACATATCACGAATCTGTTGATGTAATCGCAAATATTCTCCTTTGTACGAATCACTATCACCTGATAGTTCAGCAAGGGCAGAGGAGCCGGGGGGGGGGGGGGGGCACAGGGGGCACGAGCTCCCACATTTTTCTCCAATTATAGGTACCGGAACGGCAATTTTCCGAAATAACGTATACAGCCTCTATAGTCACTGCAAATCACCTATACATAAATGACCTCATTGATTTTCAAGATTTTATTGAATAAAAATTGAAAGCTCCAAATGGAGCGTAGTATTTCAAAGGACGGTTTCAAAGATGATTTGTCCTTTGAACCAGAGATGCCGTTTTTTTCCGGCCCATGAACATGACACTTTATAAATTCACTAGCGAGTGAATACCCGGCGTTGCACGGGAAAAGATGGTTATATCAATATACCCTCAGATATATATCAATATACCCTCAGATATAACCCTTTACCTCAGATATGATCGGCTCAGCCGTTTTCGAAATAGAAGGTCAAGGTCACCAATTTCAAGGTCAAGGTCACCCCGCACGGACACCCCGATAAAGTCAAAATAAACGATGGGTCAATATACCCGCACATATGAAATTTTAGCCCGATCGGCCCAGCCGTTTTCGAAATAAAAGGTCAAGGTCATCAATTTCAAGGCCAAGGTCATCTCGCATGGGCACGGCACCCATCCCATGTTACTCTCAGGGACGAATTACCCCCGTGTACAAAATTTGAGATCGATCGGTCGAAAAACGGTGGAGTTCACCTGGAACAATATAGAGAGACAGAGAGATAGATAGAGAGATAGATACAGACATTCGCATTTATACATTAGATTAAGTATGGCAACTGGTAAGTTGGGAAGATCAATCAATATTTTCATTTGCTGCCATAGAATTTATATGGACGATACCACCAGGGTTCTACGAGTTAAGTAAAAACAAAACAAAATAAATACGCTGAGAGTAGTGTCTTAAATAGAGTGGGTTCAAGGATGAGGTGTAGCGTATATAAATTTACATGTTTCATTTTACAAACTTGAGATACCCAGAAAGGTGTGACACTTTTTTGGATCTTTCGCCGACTCTGCAGTTCTTCAGTCTCTTTTCGTAAAGGTTGATAAGGCATTATCTGTTCGCAGAAGAACTTTCCTTCGTCTTGCTTCATATTATAATAAATAAAGCGAATACCTTTTGCTTTTGATCACTTTAGTATACATTTTCCAGAAGGCAGTGTGAAGGATGATATCAGTTGCACATCTTCTACAGGGTTGTCAGTTGTATCTTCGTCAACCGTTATGGATGATGATTTGGATCTGATGTCACATAATCAGAAGAGAATTCTGCCAGTGTCAAAAATTTCAATTCCTGTGGCCTTTGAACATATTGTTCAAACTTTCCCTCAGAAGATATCGGTACTACCCACACCCAAACTGTTACATTAGGTGTACAGTCCACTTAATACCCGATTTCATCACACCCGGGGAACACATTGTCATCGTGGGTTGATAACCCCTTTTTCCGTGGCTAATTATAGAACGCCGGAAAAATCACACATCAAAGGCGGCTGATTTCGAGACCATGCCGAATTACGTTTACCGGTAACAAAAAATCTTCATCAGCAAAATTTTAATTAATGAAACACCGGGTAATATCCGGTGCTTCATTAATTAATTTTTTTATGACTATTCCTATAATTAGTGTTTGCAATATAATATTACTGGGCCCGTGGAAATACTGCCCACCGTGGAAAGTGACCAGTCCATGGTGACCGTGCTGTACTTGTTAGAAGTATAAAAGTCATTAAAGAGTTTCTTATTCATAAAGCATTTTTGTTCAAATCACTTGTACCATACAATGAATTCACACATCTGACTGATAATAGGATTATCACTGACAACTGCAGTTGTGTTGTTGGAGTAATTACCATAGCTACCCTATAAGTAGTTCCAGCGTCTAGTGTGTTCTATTTTTAGACACCCTGTCACGCAGTTACTCAGTGCAAAGGTGAGCTTAATTTTAAATGGACTGCACACGCAATGAGTGCATCAGTTGGTTTTAGAATGGAAATTCGCCTCTCTTGTTCGCCAGTGTTGATAAATATGACGCCTCCGCTACGCTGAGGTAGTGACATCTGTAACAGCAGATATATTGCTTCCTGTACACTTATTTCACAGTGGCTGAGGAATGTGTTTCCAAAGAAACGGCGCTCTTTCACAGACATGTTGCCATGTTTGCTTCTTCAGATGAGGTCCTAGTAATTTGCTAATCTAATCTTTGCGATTTCATGATATATGAAACAATGTTGACACAAACTGCCCAAGGATCCAAATACAAACTGAATATCCAGATTGGTCTTACACATATGCAATAACTCGGGGTTGTATGTATTAATTCTCACTTCAGATGGCTTTCTTTTCGATAAGATCGGCTTTCGTACTAACCTTGACCTGACTGCCGGAACATAGATGTCATCTGTGAAATGAAGTGCCTGGAGGAATTCATGAAAAATGTCTTATCAATGAGCTTTTTCTTTATTTTTGGAAAACATGCTGGTGTGATCTTTAATATCGGGAAAATCTTTAGGTAGAGGATCTAAAGTACACGTCTTTTCCATTGGTGAGATTGGAATACCAAACCTGCATTCTCTTCCTGCTTTTTTGCGGCATGTTTTTGTGTACCTGTGGGTTTGTACATACAACAGTCCATTAACCTCAGGTATGTCTGTCAATGAGCTGGAGATATGCTTGTCAATAAAGTTGAAAATGTCAATATCTTCAGACCTGCCATATATTGGACTATCTTTATTCCAAAAAAGCAATGAAGGTTAGGTGATCCACGATGTTGAAAGTTGACCCGATAATAGAAATCCACAACTGGCCTCAGTGGATACACTGATGTTTTCAACACATTGTTGGAAAACAGATGCACACGGTATTGAAAATGCCGCCACCATATTACAGAGTCTAGCCGAATCAACTATGAGTTGTCCATAAACGAGAGGTCTTCTCTTTCAGCATCATTTGCATCTTTCCCATGAGAGTTTCTTAATAGCACATGTAGGAGGTCCAACCAGCGTGTCTGCGTGCCAGAAAAGCTACGAAAAAGTGTTGGCATACCCAGCTGCCTTATCTGTGCAAGGAAATATTGTTTTTCCCCAAAAAGATGCAGTCGAAGGGCGCAAGTTCCTCAACATTCTAAAACCTTCATCGTAAGAGGACATTTGCCTGATGTTGCCCTCATCCATCATGTCGTCAGCGGTGTAATGTTTGCCATTTACTTTCCTCATTGCTGTCCTTATCGAACTTTTTACACTGTTCGCTGAACTTTCGTAAGTTTGAAGAATAAATTTGGAACATTTTGAAAATCACCGATCAGCACTCTTCAGTTCTGCATTACATTTGTTTGTATATGGCACATTTATTGGTCGAGTTTTGCCACAGAAGAGGACAGGAAATGATTTTTCTTCTGCATAAGGGACAAAATACATGCTGATTGAATGTTTTCTTCACCAAGAGTTATTTTTAGTGCATGTCTACCAACATCAGCAAAGTTATTGTGATTAAGTAGGGTATCTGTGTTACCTGGAATTAATTCCTCTTCAGGTATCTCTTCCCAATCGTCATCATCTTCTTGATCTTTGTTGATGACCCGATTGCCAGAATCATGTAAAGTATTTTGACTATATCCACCATTGTTTTCTATGTCTAGGGATATTCTTTGAATACATTCATTACCAATTGAATAATTTGATGCATCGTTTTGCTGACTAGGGTTTGTTCTGCTGGTCGACTCATCAAATGCTGTCTCATCCTAATCCTAGATTGACACTGTTTTGTACAATATTTTGTTAGATCATGAACTAGTTTTGGTCGTATTGTTTCATTCTGTATCGGTTTTTTGTGCGAATTTGCCCTCATGAACTGCAAATAGATTACTGATGTTTCTCGGAAGACTGGACACAACCTCGGCAGGGTTCATTGGGAAATTAGCAATAGTGTCATATACTGCATTGTTTTCCAACACCCTTTTATTTGCACGGAATGGATGCGCGTACTACATAACCGTTCTTCCAGATGTGTTTGTTCTAGATTAGAAACAAGGTGCAACGACAAGGGTGTCCATGCCTCCGTCCCACACTGCCAAGCATGAGTTTCTAGTCATTCATCTTTGTTGGTATTGAATTTATAAATATCTGAACTTATCTCCATCAAACCATAGCACCAATACAGCAGGTCACCAAAATGCCCCCGCTTTATGACAAAACTATATTTAGTGGTCAACAAAGTCCAGTCCAAAAAGGGTCCATAACGCAGATAAAAAATATCGCACCACGCTCAAAATTAAACCTGTCTGGTATATTGTCTGCAGTAAGCTATATTCCAAGTTTGGTTGTAATCGGACACCTATAACTCAAGCTGCTATCCGGAAACCAATATCAACATGTCTTACGTCAGGAGTGGGCCATAACTCTGCCAAAAATATCAGACCAAGCCCACTATCAATCACAACCTGTATTATGTGGTTATAAACCTATGTATAACATTTTGTTTCATTTCGTGCAGTCAGACTAAAGTTATCGTCCCAAAACCAATATCAACATGTCTTCTAAGTTGCAAAAGGGCCATAACTCTGCCAAACAATATGAAGCCAAGCCCACTCCCGATCCCAACCTGTATTATATGGTTATAAACCTGTGTATAAAATTATGTTGCATTTCGTTTGGTCAAATTAAAGTTATCGGCCAAAACCATATACGGGACGCATGTACCTGCATACGTATGTATGGACAAGGGTATCACTGATTGTCCCTCCCCTGAATGGCGGGGGCCTGAAATGTCTTGCAACTTCGGAAATTTGAACCCATTCTCTTTTTGCAAGTAGTGAAAGTCTCTTCATGATTAGGTACTTGCAAACACTCACAATCACCGACATTGATAGTTCCAATTAAACATTTCTCAACCAAAGAAACCGGAATGTTTTTATTTATGTAGTTGTGGTGCATGGCATGATAAACACTTTTCTGATAGAACGTTTGGTTACAGCAAGTGCATATGAAAGCGTCACCCCTTTTAAGGGGATCAAGCTTAACATTTTGCACCCTTAGCAAATCAAGGACAACCTTCTTTCTGCTCTTGCTTCGCCGTGTCAGCTTCCGTTCTTTGATCTTGTAGTGAGCGGACGAGCGTCTTTTTTGCTGCTTGGTTCTTTGTCTTATCTTATAGAGCAGATCTGCCCACTTTCCTTTTCTAGTCAGAGTTCGTTGTGAGTTCCCTCTACAAATAGTCCACATTCTTTCTTAGCTTTATTTTTCGTGATCCTCGAATCTTCTCCACAGTTGTGTGATCCATATCCTTCCTCAGTTTCCTTCTTTTGACATTCCTTTGTTTTTTTTCTCCACATTTGTGTATTCCATATCCTCTTAATATTCCCTTCTCTTAACCCTTTACCTAACGTAACGGCCAAAACCGACCAGCGCTATTCTCAAAAATCGCCAATTAAATTTCATTATTTTTTTCATTTTTTGTCTCAAAAACATAGGTTATGAACCCTCATTGGAACGAGCTCGTTGAGGTTGTTCCAATGAGGGTTCATAACCTACGTTTTTAAGACAAAAAATGAAAAAAAATAGTTATTCAAGAATTTTCTTTGCAAGTGTCGTCTGCTTTTTATGTTAGGCAAAGGGTTAACGTTCTTTGTTTCTTCTTCAGAGTCGTGTATTCCATATCCTCTCCCAGTTTCCTTCTTTTGATATTTTTTGTTTTTTTTCTTCACACCTATGTATTCCATATCCTCTCTCAGTTTGTTTTTTTATTTGTGTTCATTGCATCTTGTCCACCCGTCTGTGCTCCACATCTTCTCTCTGTTTCCTTTCTTTTGGCATTCCTTTGTTTTTTCTCCACACTTGTGCATTCCATATCCTCTCACAGTTTCCCTCTCTTGAAATGTCCTTGTTTCTTTTCCACAGTCGTGTACTCCATATCCGTCCTCAGTCTCCTTCTCATGACATTTCTTTGTTTCTTCTCCACTCTTGTGATTTCCATATCCCCTCTTAATTTCCTTTTTATTTCTGTTCCTTGTATCTTCTCTGCATTTCTGTATTCTTGAAACTCTCTCTTTCCTTCTCTTGACATTTCCATTTTTCTTCTCCAAATTCCTGTTTTCCATGTTCTCTCTCAGTTTCTCTTTGATTAGTGCTCCCTGTATCGTCTCCGTATTTCTGTATTCCACATTTTCTCTCTCAACTTCCTCCACTTGACATTTCTTTTCATTCTTTTCTGCATTTCTGTATTCGACATCATCCCTCAATCTCCTTTTATTTTGTGTTCTTCTTTCAATTTCACTCTTGATTTTCACAATTATGGCTATTGTCTTTCCTTAACTTATTCTGATTTTTTTCCCTCTGTTTTTCTCCGTCTGTCTGTATTGCTGATTCAACTGCGTAGAGATCGTGATTCTTCTCCTGATTTCTGTGCCAAGTCTTCTACAAGAAGTTCTATTTGGATACATTCTGACAAGGTAGGCTTGTTATATACTGAGTCAAAACGAAAGTATAATAAACTTCGAGGAGCAATTTGTTTTAGTATTATCGACTTTAATTCCAAACAAATTATTGTAAATTCATATTTCGAGTCTAGCTGTATGAATTTGCATAATTTCGTGTTCTTACTGTTGCCAGCGTCACGTCAGGACGTCGCAATTCAGACATGGGGTGAAATGAAAAGTTCACACATGCAGTCAATAGCGTGTATATCCACCGTTTGCCTCTTGGATGGCAAGACATCGACGGCGCATGGACCTGATAAGTCTCTGGATGTCACCCTGTGGTATTGTGTTTCACTCCTGCCTTAGAACATTAGGTAAATCGCCTAACGTCTGAAGATCATGAAGTCATACCCGACTGTTCAGTTGGTCCCAAAGATGCTCGGTTGGCGACAAATCTGGCGAAAGTAGGGACCAGGGAAGAAGTTCGATGCTCTGCTCCCCAAGAAAGCCGCGACAGATACACGCCACGTGACATTGGGCATTGTCTTGCTGGAATAACTGCAACATGCTACATGTGTTGGTATTGGAGTTCTGTGGCTTTCCTCTTTTAGAAATGATATGATACGGCCCTGGCAACCTTCATTTCTTGTCTTATTATGCTTAGACACCCTAGCATCAGATGTTTCTTTGTTGTTAGGTGATGTGCTGGCGACGAAGGTTTCGATGACATCACCAAACTTCTTAGCATTGCTTGTATCTGAACATCTGGGTAATTGGCTGTGTTAGCATCAGATGTCTGTGCTTTTCTGCTTCAGGTTTGGCATGGTACTGTCCTGAAAATACAATACAGATTTTATTAGTTAGAAAGCATGTCTAGATGGTATTTTTTTATCACATTAGTATTTTATTATAGTCTATTGTACAGTTTTTTTACCATCATAAGGGAAGGTCGCAACATGTGTAAAAATGTAGTTGCATATCAAGCCAACAAAGTCGATCGCTGTGTACTTGCCAGAGCACAGTGTGTCACCAGGAGGATAGAGACGATGAACTTAAATAAGCATAGTTTTAGACCACATGAAATCATGGTTATAACTTAAAATGGAAATATTCATGTGTCTTGACTGTTGTGTGAGTTGCCTTGACTGTTGTATGAGTAGACAAGTCTTTAACCTTAGCTGATTATCACTTTTCTGCTTTAATTGTGGCAACGTACTCTCCCGAACAAAAGAGCACACAACATTTGAAAATTATGTTAATGGAATGGCTGTCCATGCCAGATTCACACAAAACGCATTCTGATTAGGTTGTTTATAAAATTTATAGAAGTCGAGAAAGAGTACTTGCCAGAAGGTAGTGTGTCACCAGCAGGAGAGAGATAGTTAATTTGAACAAGCAAAGTTTTAGACCATATTAACTGGTTGAGGGCTACATTATGTTTGGTGGACTGAATTTTTTCATCAAAATTTGTTTTATTACAAATTATTGAAGAGTGTCCACAGGCACTCTTCAATAATTTGCGATAAATCAAATTTATATAAACAAAATATTATTTGCGTTTGAATGAATATGAAACATGGGCAAGAAAAATGTTGGCTTTTGTTCTGGTACCCTCATTTTTGTAAAGCCTTGATAATGGCTTTCAGCGCTCAACCAGTTAAGTTATGGCCATGACTTACATTCTCAGACTTTAGTTGCCTCAATTGTTGTGTAAGCTGAGAAATCTGCAACCTTCGCTGATGATTACTTTTCTACCCTGATAGTGGCTTTCAGCGCTCAACCAGTTAAATTATGGCCATGACTTACATTCTCAGACTTTAGTTGCCTCAATTGTTGTGTAAGCTGAGAAATCTGCAACCTTCGCTGATTTCTACTTTTCCGCTTCAATTTGAGCATCGTACTTTTGTAACGTTTTATACTACTACTGTGGCTTTTAATAATACTTGAGTCATCTTATGCAATCATTGGTTTATACTTTGCTTTTGTCTTTGTATCTTCATTGCAGCTGAAAAAAATACAATTGCAGTGAGTTAACCCTATACCCAACGAATCGCCCGCATCCGCCCGCATCCGCCCGCGTAATATGCAAATTCAGCAGTTGAAAAAATACTATTTTTCAAAAAATTTCAACAAAACCATATAATGTGACCCCTCGTTGGAACGAGCTCGTTCCAACGAGGGGTCACATGATATGGTTTTGTTGAAATTTTTTGAAACATTTTAAAAAATGATATTTAAAATAATAAATTTTGATATCGTCAGCGTTGGGTAAAGGGTTAAGTATTGTTATCTATATAGGCTCCTGCAAAAATTCGAAAGTCGATATTCGATTCGATTCGAAATCTGACATTCGAATATTTTCGAATATACTTCGGCCATAACCGTGAATGTTTACAGATTGTAATTGATCACATTATTTTATATTGAGTATTGTTCTGAGTATAAAAGCAACTAACTTGTAGCGGTAACAGTATTTGTAGCGATATAGCTACAACTAACAAGAGTTGTAGCTCCATCCCTACAAACACTGTTACCGCTACAACTGTCTATTCCAGCTTTTTGTGCATTATGACCAGTGACCATTTATAAACATTTCAAGTTTCGAACTTTGAAAAATTGTTCAGCTGTTCAACTTCAATAAATGATTTGTTCCACAACATGAACACACTATGTTATATTGAGTATTGTTCTGTTCGAGTGCAGTTACTGGATACATCGTCAAAAGCAACAGTTTACAAAAAGAATACCGCTGATTATTATATAAACAGAAATAGAACATACTTTAATTTATAAGCGGATCGACTCCATTCGGCATTGAATTATCGTTTCGTTTTAGTCATTCCACAGTTTTATTTAAAAGAAATGGCTTTACGACTGAATGGAGTCGATCCGATTTGAAACAAAGTTGTTTTCCCAAGAAAACATGTGATAAAAGTGAAGTATCAGCCCTGTCAGCCGGGTTCGTTTAAAAATGTTCTGCATGTCTTTTAATAATCGGGGGTATTGTTTTCGAAAAACACGCTTTTTCGTAAGACGACATATCCATTAACATTGATTCGATTCGAAGTTCGATTCGAAATTCGATTCGGTTTCTCCAATTCGATTCGATATTCGATTCGATCAAAATCGGCAATTCGCAGGTCACCAATAATTTATAAGTGGCCTTAATATCAACTCTTACAAACAAGAATATTTAATATGAACATGTCAATGAAACAGAAGCAGTCAACTTGGTACTGAAAATGAAACTGAAAAATCAAATTAATTGACTGTTTCTTGGCCATGGAAATGAGTGACATGGTCAAAGTTATGACTAGGATTATGAATATTAGTCACCAAAAGAAACGCTTGGGAAATGATACAAGGTGCTTGTAACAACTGAGTATCTTGATTATGAGCAAATCAATACAATACAACACAATATATTTTATTCATAATATACACGTACATGTAGTGTAGTTACAAATATAGATGTATTTGGATGCTTTACAAAACAATACTCTGTAACTAGGGCAACTATAACAAATATACATGTTGGTAGGAGGCGACATAACCGAGTGGCTGTCTTCCTGCTATCTCCTATTTGGAAGTGCGAGGGGGTGGAAGTGCGAGGTTGTGGCTATACAGTTGGTAAACAAGTTTCAATTGTCTCTCAAGAGATGCAAGACATAACAAGACCGATATACCCTATGAAATATTTGGGGGAAATTCTGGCAAGAAAAGCATTACAGATCTGGTCACGCCTTAAAATCGGTCTGCACCGTGTTCTTATCTTACTATGTTTAGCAGAGCTATGGTTATAAATGGCCTGGTCTTGAAAGAGATCACTGACTCTAGTGTTACAATCAGGACACTGTGGATTGAGACATGTCCGGGGTGTATTATAAGTTGCCAATGCATGTAACATTATGGAGCGTTTGAATATAAAACAACTTGGTTCAGATTTAATGTCATTGCTTCGGTCATTCCATAGTTTTGGGAACGAGTGCTTTGGTAAATTTGCAGAGAAACTTGTTCTCGGTGTATTTCTATTTAATACTACTATCAGCTACTATAAAAATAGCAGAGAGTGTGGATTAGGTTATTTAATAATGTGAATTTTAATGACGATAATGAAGATGACATAAGTGCAATTAATGAGAATGATATGAACAACAAGAATACTTTATAAAGCCTTTCTTTGGATCACAAACTTGATGTTAGTCATGTTCATGTCTCCAGTGCGCCCAACGGGGAGAAGAACAAAAAGCAACCTTCTCCACACCATTCGCCAGCAAACACGCACGTTGGAGAATCAAATAACCTGTTCCTGAAGTGTAATCTTTTCTGAAACCTAACTACTTTTTAACCCTTCACCTAACAAGAAAAGCAGACGACACTTGCAAATAAAATTCTTGAATAACTACATTTTTTTCATTTTTTGTCTCAAAAACATAGGTTATGACCCCCTCATTGGAACGAGCTCATCGAGCAAGTGTCGTCTGCTTTTCATGTGGGGTAAAGGGTGTCATAACCTACGTTTTTGAGACAAAAAATGAAAAAATAATGAAAATTAATTGGCGGTTTTTGAGAATAGCCCTGGCTTGTTGTGGCCGTTACGTTGGTTAAAAAGGTTAAACTACACAATTTCATAATCACTTCGTGCACATATCAAGTGGCACACATTAAGAAGGAAAGCCAGATTCCATGCTGGCAAAACAATGAAGACTACGCGCACCATTTCAGAAGCATGAAGTAATGAAACAAGTTATGAAGTACCAGTAGAGTAATTTTTCATTTTATAAATCTGAAAAGCTGGCAAATCAATGGAGTATACTACGAGTACCATTTCAGAAGCAGGAAGTAATGACGCAACGAATTATGAACAATTTTATATTTTATAAACTTGAAAATTTCTTTCGAGACCAGATTCTTTCGAGACAAATGTATACATACCCATTCTGTCCAAAATCAGGGTGCAGCTTTGATACTTTCTTCACGCACTCTCAATTGGAAATCAGAAATGTCATTAAATAGCTCAAAATTAGTACAAATTGGTTCTCACGAGCTCAATCTCGTAAAATTGACTAAATTGACTAATTCACCGCGCTGAGTGCAACAAGTAATCACGCTGAGCTCAAAATTCGTAAAAATGATCGGTACTCTGCACTCTCAATCATTGCCACTTTCGTCATGCATTGTCTATTGTAAATCAGAAAGGTCATCGCGCTGAGCCCAAATTTGTAAAAAATTGACGCTAACAAGGTCAAAATTTGTAAAAAGGTGACTGCTTAAGGCCCATAACTCTGTAATGAGAAATCGGACGTGGCCAGGTCTGTGTGGCAAATATTAGTGTAATCGGAGAACGTTTGTTCAAGTTATTGTGCTGACGAGCTCAAAATATATAAACATTGATTTATTTTAGTCCCATAACTCCGTAACGAAAATCGGAAGTGGTCGGTTTTCGAACTCGCTTGAGATATTATTGTAAAAGACCCGTGTGACAAATATTAAGGCAATCGCAGGTTTGTTCAAGTTGTTGCGCCAACGAGCTCACAATATTTAAAAAATGACTAATTAAGGCCCATAACTCCTTAAGTAAAAAAATGTCTACTTAAGGGCCATAACTCCGTAAGGAGAAATCGGACAGGGCTAGCTTTCGAACTGAGATATTATTGCAAAAACCTGAATGGCAAATTATAGTTAAATCAGGGAACGTTTGTTGAAATTATTGCGATAACAGTATGGGGACGCTTGGGCACCCGGTCGGCCTCCCGGACGCCCGCCCACCTGGTCACCCGCCCACCCGGTCGCCCGCTATTCCGCCCTGACGCACACCGACCGTCGCCAAACCATAGATCTCGGTTGTTAACACAACTCGACCAAAAACTACAACTTCAACACTTACCACTCATTCCTAGACCAACAACCACACAACAACTACTACACCAACTAGTACAATACCTACTTTGATAACGCGAACAACTACAATACCAACCAGTACAACACCAACTGCTACAACGGCAGCACCAACGTCTGTGACTGCTATACAACAACCACTACACCAACCACTAAAACAACTACTGTACCAACGACTGTGACTGCCATACAACAGCCACTACACCAACCATTACAACAACTACTACACCAGACACCTCAACTACACCAACTATCCCGACAGACCTACCAACCATTAATACACAATCGCCATGACTATCGCGCCAAAGACCAGCAAATACTACACAACCAATACTACTCCCGTCGTGACAACACCAATATCTACTGCGCCAACGACCACAACACCATGCTCGCCAATAGCAATCATGCAACAACAACAAACACCCAATGCACTAATAACTACAGCATCAACCACCAACAACTACTATACCAACAACTACTACATCAACTATCAACACCAACAACTGCAACACCCAAAACTAAAATACGAATATCAACTACATTAACAACCCAAACTCCAACAACATCACTAATACACTGACAACTACCACACTAACCACAACAAATACCACACCAACCAGAAGAACTTGGACACTGACCACAACAACTACACTAGCAACCACTTTTACAGCAAGACTAGGAACTGCGACTCCAACCGTAACACCTGCATGTACAAGACCGACTACTTCAACACCAACAATGACAAACTCCAACAACGGCACCAAACACTAAAACAACTGCTACACAGCAACTATTACACCAACAACTGGTTTTACAAGCGTGTCATTAACAACTACAAAACCACTTGAACACCAGCTACTCCCACAACCACTGCTGTATCAATCTTGACAACAACATTTACTACACCAACCAATTCAACACCAACCTAGAAACACAGCAATTACGAAAACTTCGACGGCATCAACCTTGAAAACACAACACTGACAACACCAACAACTCCAACACCAAGCATGATACCTATAATAACAATCACTGCAACAACTACACCAGCAATCACCATACCAACAACTACCATACTAACTTCAACCACTACAACTACTACATCATCAACCACAACGACACCAACAATTCCAACAACTACTACTCCAACCACCACTACACCAGCCACTACAACTATTACACTAACCACCACTACTGCACAATTAAATATTATGACAACCACAATATAAACCACATTAGCACCAAAAAACTACTTCACCAATCACTACCACACTACAAATTATCTTACGGATCATACAAAATCACCAATGCATCAACCAATAAAACGCCAACAGCGTTAACCCTTTACCCAACGTAACGTCAAAACCGGCCAGCGTTATTCTCAAAAATCGCCAATTAATTGTCATTATATTTTCATTTTTTGTCTCAAAAACATAGGTTATGACACCCTCGTTGGAACGAGCTCATCGAGCTCGTTCCAACGAGGGTGTCATAACCTATGTTTTTGAGACAAAAAATGAAAAAAATAGCTATTCAAGAATTCTTTTTGCAATTGTCGTCTGCTATTCATGTTAGGTAATGGGTTAACAACTACCACAGCCTCTACAGCATCAACCTCTACAACACCAACAAATACAACACAAACACCTACAGCACCATCAACAACAAAAGATGCACCAACTACCTACAGGTACACCTAATACAGCAACAACAACTATGTCAACCACAACGACACCAACTATAACTACTACACCAACAACTTTAACTACACTAACAAACATAACAATACAATAAGCCGACAACTAGTTATGGCTGATAATGTTGTCATAGTTGTTAGCGTAGTTAAAGTAGTTAGTGGAGTAGTTGTTGGTGTTGTGGTTGTTGTATAGCAGTGATATTTGTTAGTGTGGTAGTTCAAGCATTGTTTTTTCTTGTGATTGGTACAGTAGTTGTCGGCTGATAGCATTGTTATGTTTGTTAGTGTAGTTAAAGTTGTTGGTGTAGTAGTTATAATTGGTATCGTTGTGGTTGACATAGTTGTTGTTGCTGTATTAGGTGTACCTGTAGGTAGTTGTAGCATATTTTCGACGAGCTCGTTCCAACGAGGGGGCATAACCTATGTTTGTGAGACAAAAAATGAAAAAAATAGTTATTCAAGAATTTTTTTTTGCATGTGTCCTCTGCTTTTCATGTAGGTAAAGGGTTAAAATGCGCTCGCAGGCTGCGGAAAATTGAAAAGTTTCGAGAGATATAGTTGATGATTGTTTACTCACAGTAACTCCCTTCTAAGGTGGCGGCGGTGGAGACACTTTTCTATATGTGACCAATGAGCGTGCTAGAAGTGGAATTGGATAGAGATCTGTGAGACTATCATATGTATATGAATATACTGTTGTTTACACATTCTAATGTCTTGGCTTCATATAATAACTTCCGACAAGTATAGAGGTACTCATGTTACCAACCGAAGCTCAAGGTTTGAAAGCATATCGACTTCAAGACGGAAATAGACTTTTCTAATTCATCTATGATAACGTAAGTGTTCAGCCGCTATTATAAATATTGACAATGAACGTTTTTTTCTGTGAACGCATTGTGAGTTTTACATTATTTCGCACCCAATAATCGGAAAACCATTCAGGTATCTGCAGTTTTCAGATCGTAAAAAATAAAACTTCTTACAAAAGAAAACATATAATCATGTGACCTAACGCATCATGTCTCATTTCGCGGCTTTCAAATTTCTTTTTTCGTGTCTTTGCTCAAGTGAGATGCAAACACATCGGGGAGGTGGCGGGGATTTGGTGAATATGCGTTCCCTAGCACTACGGCCATTTATTTGAAACGAAGGGGGCGCGATGGTTTTGCGGTAACCGGTTCTCAACAGATCACCGAAGTTAAGCAACGTCGATCCCGGTTAGTCTTTGGATGGGTGACTGTCTGAGCGATCGATTCGGACTCCCGCGTTGTGTCCTTTGGCAAGGCACTTCACCACGATTGTCCACATGGGGCACGAAGGTGCCGTGTACTAAGGCGTACTGCATGTCGATGGTGCGCATGTCTTCAACCAATGTAACCCTGCCTGTGCTGCAGTGTGGAGTTACGATGTTGAGGAGCTGGCAGCTGTTCGTCGTTGCTCGCTGGTTCTCTCCGAGTATTCAGGCTTCCTCCACTCGTAAAACTGTCACCGACAATATATGACCTTGGCTGTTAATGTGTCATTACACCCTAATAAATAAATAAATAAATAAATAAATAAATAAATAAATAAATAAATAAATAAATAAATAAATAATTTGAAACCAAGACCTTCGAACTAATGATATGTTTGTGGTAATTTGTTATGATATTGGCAAATTGTTTGCCTTCAAAAGCATCAAATGCATTCGTTTGTAAAAAGTTGGTAGATTCCTATTCTGTGCACTTTTAACGTACAATGCGGAGCGGCTTTATTCAATCTATTCTTATTTTGGACTTTTGTGAAAACTAAACCAAAACAATTAATTACAAAATGTTCTCAGATCGGTTACAGTTTTCTAACAGTGTTACTGTTTCTCATTCTTTTCACAAGTTTCCTTATCTTCTAGTTCAGCAATACGAACAGCTCGGCTTCCCCATCGGGGAAGCCGAGACGTTCGAATAGCTGAACTGCCTGTTCGTTAACTTCGACAAATCTCCGCTTACGACTCCGTATTTTAGATTGCGTTGAATGTTCTGTACAACTCTTTTCTTTCTTCTCTTCACGCACTCAATCCTTTCCTTTTGCCGTAATTAATTCCTCATCATACCAAAACTCAGCTTCGAATCACTACTCAGTGCCGTATTAGCCTGGTACGGTAGGCACAATGCCGCAGTACAGAGCCCTATATCCATTTTGCGGGTCTCCTGATGAATTCTACTCACAACTTGATATATTATTTAAATAAGCATTAAAATAATGTACTGTATATAAATATATATACAGTATACTTATGGACAAATACACATGTGCATGTATCGCTACGGCTCAGAGTGCAAAGTGCCTTTAACCACTGAAGCCCCAAAGCGCTGGCAACAGTATATATATGGACAAATACACATGTGCATGTATCGCTACGGCTCAGAGTGCAAAGTGCCTTTAACCACTGAAGCCCCAAAGCGCTGGCAACAGTGCCTCAGCAAAAACACAAATTGGCGGACCCTTGTCCCTGCAAGCACCCAGGCTTCAGCCTAGTCAGCCTTATGAATAATATGGCCCTGGAACTACTCCGTTATGCCGTGTAATGCTGATTTTCTTGACTGCGTTCAACGAATAACGGCGAACAATTTAGATGTAAACAAATTAATTGTGCCTTGTGACGCATCAATGACAACTCTAAAGGTACTTCAAAGGGACCGAGATCGGAGTCATACCAGTCGAGTTTGAAGTCATATCTGCCGAGCTTGATAATGGGCAATTCCGGGGAAAAAATCATATCTAATAAACAATACGAGGTGATTGCTTCTTTGATTTTGATTCAGCCTTGATATTAACCCGAGCAAACAAACTCTCAGCCTCAGACCGAAGCAGAGATAGGCCTGTTAATGTAATATTGTTTACATGTTGCCGATGGACCTATGCTACACCTATAATTACTATTCTGAGAGATAGTAAACATATGTCATTTTGTTCAGAGTGAGTTTGGATACGCCTTCCTTATCACGCTGCTTTATAATTATGTATTCACAAGATTGGCGATCCTGTCCTGTTTGGAGTCAGTGTACTAATCCCACCAATACTATAAAACTTTTACAATTGCATTACCTAGAATTTCATTTGCTACCTATTAATATAACTGACGAAAATAAACCATTAGCATTTTAAGAGATATGAAAATGCTAATGGTTCATTTCAACCCATTTAAAGTTATAACTAGAAAATACAATTCTGGAAAATACAATTGTGAAAGTTCTATAGTATTGGCCCCTGGTAACTTCTGACTACAAATGTGTTGGTCACAGTTCGATGCGTCCTTTGAGTTATTAATATAAACAATTCTCGGATGGTCACTGTGTACGCCGATTCTCAGTAACTGGCGCTAATAAGCGTTGAATACACTTCCAGTGATCGACGCTTGGTTACAGGAAAGGGGATGCAGCTGCATCAAACATTATATATATATACTGAGTCAAAAAAGAAAGTATAATTGAAACAGTTCCACTGTAGGTGTGAAAAAATAGCATAACGGATGAAATAGAATAGTTTTAATGTTGCATGTTTGTGGACAAGAAGTCGTGCAAAGAGTTTAATGACATGTTGTTGTCCACCCAACCGTATACAATTTTGCTACGGATTTCAAAATGGCACGTGTTTCCCGAGATTGTCAAATTGGATGGGTGACTGACGATTTTCTTTGTGTTATGTTGTGCTAGAGAGCTTGGGTTATTGCGAAAACACGCTAGGTTTTGTCTTGCGACAGTTTAAACAATGCCAAGGTTAACCGAAAATCAGAGGTTGGTTGCCACTGGTATGCATGAGGCTGGGATACCTCCAGATGAGCTCGCTGTGGAGTTCGAACTCACTGAGGCCACTATTTACCGTCTCATTGGAAGGTATAGAACCACTGGATCTACAGTCGACCGACCGCGTTCAGGTCGACCAAGAGTTACGACCCCTGCACAAGACCGACACATCAGGACGCCTCACTTGCGGGATCGCTTCCTTCCAGCGACGAGGACAACAGCAATTACTCCTGGTAGAACTAACAATAGAATCAGTGCACAAACTGTTCGCAACAGACTCGATGAACACGGCATCCGAAGTAGGCGTCCATACCAAGAACCAATCCTTACCCAACGTCATCGTACCGTCAGAATGGAATGGGTACGTCAGCGTATTCGCTGGACTCAGCAGCGTTGGAGAACAGTTCTTTTTAGTGATGAATCACAATTTTGTTTGCGGCGCGCTGATGGTAAGGCAATAGTGTATCGCCGACGAAGAGAACGGTTTTCTGATGCTTGCGTGCGGGAATGCGACCGTTTCGGCGGGGGTAGTGTAATGGTTTGGGCGGGAATTTCATTGCACCATCGAACGCAGTTGATCTTCATTGATGGTAATCTGAATAGACAGCGATATAGGGACCAAATTCTTAACGCTGTTGTTGCCCCGTTGTTCAACGCTAACGTCAGATTGCAGTTATTCCACCAAGACAATGCCTGATGTCACGTGGCGCGTATCTGTCGTGACTTTCTTGAGGAGCAGAGCATCAAACGTCTTCCCTGGCCCCCACTTTCGCCAGAATTGCCGCCAGTCGAGCATCTTTGGGATCAATTGGACCGTCGGGTACGGCTTCATGAACTTCAGACGTTAGGCGATTTACGTAATGTTCTAAGGCAGGCGTGGAGCGCAATACCACAGGGTGACATCCAGAGACTTATCAGGTCCATGCGCCGTCGATGTCTTGCCACCCAGGAGGCAAACGGTAGACATACACGCTATTGACTGCATGTGTGAACTTTTCATTTTACTCCATGTCTAAATTGCGACGTGACGCTGGCAACAGTAAGAACATGAAATTATGCAAATTCATACAGCTACACTCAAAATATGAATTGACAATAATTTGTTTGTGATTAAAGTTTTGACTCTCTATATTGTATATAGAATATACCCATAGTAGCTGGGGGCGCGGAGTTGGTAGAGGTGCAGGCTGCAAGCCGAGAGGTCCTCGGTTCGAATCCCACCTGCGGCAACCGCGTTGTGTCCTTGGGCAAGACACTTCACCCCGATTGCCTACATGGGGGCACGATGACGCTGTGTACTGAGGCGTACTGCACGTCGATGGTGCGCATGTCTTCAACCAATCTAACCCTGCCTGTGCTGCGGTGCAGAGTTCAGAGTTACGATGTTGGAGAGCTGACAGCTGCTGGTCGTTACTCGGTGGTTCTCTTCGGGTACTCCGGCTTCCTCCACCCGTAAAACTGTCACGGTCACGATTAGCCATTGTGCATAAGTATGTGACCTTAAACACCAATAAATAAATAAATATATACCCATAGTAGCTTGGTGTACCAAATGTTGGTGAACACTTGGTACACCAAACTACTTTGGGTATATTTTATTTACACCATGATCGTAAGATTAATAAGAGTCGCTCTTATTTGTTCTCGACGTTACTGAGCAGCAGCCGCACATACGTGCGAATTTGTTTTGGTTCACATGAGCATCGGTGGGCGGTACCTCAGTTTTATCACAGAAACGAATTAGAAAAAGAAACAGGGCCTGTTTCATTTTAATAACATAATAACATACTATTTCGAGTTATGGATGCTTTATTAACATGCGACAATGCATGTTTGTTAATTTTTGGTGTTTTAGAAAGGTGATAAATAATTGCCACCTTCATTTCACTCCTCGCGAGGCGACGTTCGATAAATTTAGACAAGTTGGCATTCAGGTCGACGTCATCAAAGCCAAGGTCAAGGGTGTAAATTTTAACTATTGAAATCCCATTGCTGGCGTGTCCACCACAGTTGGTGTATAAAGCTAAATAAAATTTATGTCATAGGCTTTTCATATATAGTAGAATTGGTAATGATGGTATAAATATGAATATTAATCTACTACGTGGTGTGAGTTTAACGTAACTGCTTCGAAATATAGAGAAACACAGAACGAAGCGTAAACAATTTCGTTGTCAAAGTGAACGCGCAAGCGTTCTGGTGGCGTTACCTGACAAAGGAAAAATTGGGCACGATATTGTCCGGGTAACTTGTATCAGCCGAGTGGAAACCCGTTTCAGAGATATTATAAGACTCCAGACTAAAATTGTAGTATCTAATTAATAAAGTATCTCATGGGGCTCACAGCAGGATCAATACTGGGTGACGCCCCGCAGCACTCAATATTGCACCCGCTGAGCCTCATATCCTACCACATCAGTTAACTAAACTCCCTTTTACTTATAATTTAGTGATCGAGAAATTCTGGTAGAAGCATGTTAATTCCCAAGATTTATGTTGACTTGCTTTAGACAGAACCTATCTACCCCTTCAACCTTTACTGGCTAATATAAGTTATCTCCGCCAACATGTATGGTATATGGAGATTTAATACCTGGATGTCGGTTTTTAAACACCGAGTCGCAGGCGAGAATGAGACATCGAGGTATTAAATCTCCATATACCATACATGTTGGCGAAGATAACGTTTTTGTCCCGTTTGAAACACAATACAATCATAGTGGAAATAAATTTGTGGACACATTTCTCAGCTCCACAATCATTGGGACCAAATTCGTGATAATTATTTGGTTTTATAATCGCAGAAGACAATAGGTAGAGTTACATCCCTTGGGTCGTTAAGAAAACGAGTGAACAGTATTTTTTTGTTGACATATCGTCCCCTGAATTCCAATGTGTTCTATGTGCCTACTGGCACATAGAACACATTGGTACCCAGGGAACGAATTATTTGCTCTTATTTTATTTTTATGATTGTATTGTCAGATGATATTTGTGACTATTTTCGGGTTTTTTGGTTCGAGTTTTATAATGAGGCGAGCGGAAGCAGAAAGCTTTCATTGAAACCATATAACCCCGATGTTTCGTGTGCGCTTATACCCTGAATGTTGCACGCTCTCGTATACCTTCGATGTTGGGCGCACCCTTTGCCACGGCTATTTGTCCAAGGCATTTTAACCAATCAAAAGACAGAATTTATCGGGATATAGGGACAAGCCCACTTAACTGATTGAGGACTAGATTATTTCTGGTGGTCTAAATTTGTTATCAAAAATTTGTTCTATTACAAATTATTGGAGAGTGCCTATAGGCACTCTCCAATAATTTTTGATTGAACAAATTTATATAAGCAAACTATTATTCAGATTTAACGGAATATGAAACATGAGCAAGGAAAACGTTTGCTTTTGCTCTGTACCCTCATTATTTTTGAAAGCCCTGATAGTGGCTTCTAGCACTCAACCAGTTAATGCAATATTCAGATCGCGAATATCACCAATCCTTTTGATTGAACATGGGAAGCAAAAAGACCCATACTATACAGTAAATAATACAATATATTAGTCATCAATAAGTCCACGTATCTTAACGCATGGAATCGATTCAACAAAGGAAAAATTACCCGTGTTTACCTATCTGTGTCGAACCATTTCAGTTACGGAAGTAATCGGAGGATCCCAGCTAGCAATTAATCCCATTTTTCACAGCAGAATCAATATCTTCTTTTACCTTTACGAACGTTCCTAAAGCCAATAGCTTAAAATATGACTTCGTAAATACACCAGGTTAGAGAGGAAAGTTTATGGATCCTCAAAGAACACATTATACATTATGGAACAAAACTTCATCTTCGTTAGGATTTTGAACCTGAAAACATTGGAAGGATTCTGTATTGAAAACTGTTTCATAAAGTGACGTCGTTTGTTCTTCGTTACGAAAAGTTATTTCTTTATATTGCGAATTATAATATTTACAAAAACGTGAAGATGTTTATGTTCTCAAACACAACAACCACAATGACACAGGTAAGATAAGGTTACAGTATCTTTTTCAGAATCTACGCTAGAAATTTAAAAAACCCGTTTTAAATATACTTGGCAGATTCCATTTGTTTTGCTATTCACTCTTTAGAACGTGCGCTGTGATGATGCTCAGAACCTCCAATGTTTTTCACCGATTTGAAAACGGCATCATTAATACCCCGTAAGAGACGAAAATAGTGACAAATATGGACTCGCTATGTAGTTTGAACTGTTTACAGTTCTCGGAGAACAAAACGGGCCATTTTCGCGATCAGATCACGATCCACACGCGACGAATTTACACCAGTGGGTGGAGATTTCAAAAACAACATATTGCGAGTTCAAGACTGAATTAAGAAAAATAAATTTATAGTATGAGCAGTAATGTTTTCATATTTCGTTTTGTGCAGGTGGGATTCTTCAATGTTATGACCAAAAAATCAAACACGGAATTTCGAACAGATCGCGACCCAGTCGCAATCTGTTCTAAAGTCGCTGTCCGCTTTTGTCGTGGCATTACTCTGTGTGTATGATCGTTGATATGTGTTAAATCATGTCGGAATATTGTGCATAAGTGTTTGCACGACGGAAAGCATGGTTTTTGAACAGTTGGCAACTTATTCAACACACCAGAAGGAAAAGTAGTAAAAGTTCAAATTGACATCCTTGTAGAGATGTAAGAATGACTTATTTCCGAAACAAATTACAAACATACTCGTCCACATTCTGTCGACTTTAATCTATACAGCGGCCCCATGTTGGTCCATCCAGCCGAAAGGTTAACCTTTCAGTTCGCTCAATGCCTGTGTTTTGGTCTTTATGCGCACCAGTGCCACAGAGGGAATACATTGTCGCTAGACCATGACGTAAAACTTTATGGAATTCCAACAGAAAACAAGGGTTATAAAATGGTATTTGCTTGTTGCACCTCTGACTTTTCCATCAATCTTCGTGGGTCCAAAGATTTGTAACTCAAACATTTTCACACTTTTCCTGTTCTATGCACGTCCCTGAACTTTTAGAATGGCATAGAGTTTCCTCTCTTCAAATCATGTTGATTTCAGTTGGGCCTCCAGAGAAACAACTTTGTTTGGATACATTTCATAAGACAGAAAGAGAACGAGATTGATTTCGTTTTTCTACAAAAGTGAAGGTTTTAAGTTCGTCACACATGTATCTTTTAGTAGCTCGATGATCTGAGACTACTTTCTAACAAAAATATTTATCTCAAAAGAAAATCCCATGCTAACTTAGAACTATCCTTCAAGGGAGGTGTCAGAGTAAAAACACATAAATTGGGTTTTGTTTTGATTGTCTCAAAAGCAGTTGCATACGCGGAAACGTCGAAATTGTTCACATTCTCATCAACATCAATGTTCACGATGGGCCGAAATATTTTGCTGCCAAGTGGAATTTTTGTTCAACAATTAATCAGATGGTAGGTTAGATCTGCGCAAACCAGAATGTACAGACAATCATCACAAAATAAGTGACAATAGTCGTTTTCGGCATCGTAAGTGTTAAGCAAGATACCGAATAAACTAGTAATAAATAATTTATTATCTTCTAGAAGGGGGGCGCGGTGGATCAGCGGTGGCTCAGCGGTGGCTCAGTGGTAGACTGTTGGACTTCTATGCTGGAGGTCTCGAGTTCGATCCCCATCCGGGACGACCCGCGTTGTTTCCTTGGGCAAGGCACTGTATCCCGGTTGCCTACACGGGGGCACGATGACGCTGTGTACTAAGTCCTACTGTGCGTCGATGATGCACGTCTTCAACCTCTGTAACCCTGCTTGAACGGGGCTTGAACAGAGTTAGAATGTTGAGGAGATGACAGTTGCTCGTCGATGCTCAGTGATTCTCTACGGGTACTCCGGCTTCCTGCACCCGTAAAACTGTCACGGTCACAATTAGCCATTGTGCATAAGTATGTGACCTTAAACACCAATAAATAAATAAATATTATCTTCTAGAAAGACTATAAAAAAAGATCAAGCAAGACAAAGGAAATGTTTTGGCAAGAATCAGATTAAATGGATAAACTGTCAACAAACAACGAACAAAAGTTATAACTGGCTGTCACACAAAGATTACTTGAATGCGTGAATTCCATCTCACCTCTGATTTCATACAGAGCTCTTATAAAAAACGACGCATTGAAATAATAAACCACAAAGCCTTTGAGACGAACCAAAAGTATGTTTTAGTGTTTAAAATACTCAGCGGATTAAGAGTTAAAGTCATTGTTTTGGTGGTAAATATAGAAAAAAAACCATATAGTGTTTTCAAATAAAAAAAATATTCTACGAGAAGGATTAACCCTTTACTTAACATGAAAAGCAGACGACACTTGCCAAAAAATTTCTTCAATAACTAATTTTCATTTTGTTTTTCAAAAACATAGGTTATGACCCCTCGTTGGAACGAGCTCGACGAGCTCGTTCCAACGAGGGGTAATAACCTATGTTTTTGAGACAAAAATTGAAAATATAATGAAAATTAATTGGCGTTTTTTGAGAATAGCAATGGCCGGTTTTGGCCGTTACGTTAGGTAAAGGGTTAAGAATGAAACCGACGAGCCCCCAGGCGAGTCGGTTTCATTCTTAATTCTACGAGAAGAATACATTTTTTACTTTAAAACACTAAACGTTTATTTTGTTTATCCCATAAATCTTTTACAGGGCAGTCGCAGCAAAATCATGCTGTTACTCCTTTATAAAACACAGCGAGAAGTGAGGAGCACATTGGTCCAATTCAATCGACAAGCAAAATTGCCAGAAATAAAAAGGCGCTGTGATACATTTCTGTCAAAAAATAATTCCCCTACAAACTTGAGTTAAACTTGCAAAAATACTTTATTAAATGAAGAATTTGTAGTGTTTTCTGCTGGCATTGTGTAGTACCTTCCAAAAGGTTTAAAGAAAACAATAATTGAACTGTTAATTATGCTACACGAATGCGTTAGAGGTCGGAGGTCAAGTCCGTCTCTACTATAGGAATAAATTCTTTCAGTCTTAAACCTGCGGGTAAAATTTATAACCCAACTAGGTGAATAAAGCAAAAAAATTATACAAGGCTTTTATTTTTCGAATAAATGGCCATTTGTGCAGGTGTCTAAATTAGCAATTTTTCATTTCAATACTGGAATAATAAACACAAAGCCTTCGAGACCTACCAAACATTTATTTCAGGCATGTTCTATGTAACCCCTATCTACAGCAAAACTAAACCACGCGGAAAATGAAAATCTGTTCCGCACATGTGCGGAACGGAAACTCGTTGACGGACTATTTTTAAATAGAAGCAAAATTTCACTGGAATTTTCTACAAATCGTGCAACGCAATTACAATTTGAATCGGTTGTGATAGCTGAAAATCGTCCCTTGAGTTCCAATGTATTCTATGTGCCAGTAGGCAGCCAGTAGGCACATAGAACACATTGGAACTCAGAAGTCGAGATAGTAACACGGGCTCCCCTCGCAAATTTGGTTGGTGATAAAATGTGTTTTTGTTTTTGTTGATAGTTGTCAAATGAATTGCTGAGTGTGCTAATTATTGTTTTTATAGACGTGAAGGCGTGTAATAAACACAGAACGACACACGCGTGTGAATGGGTTAATCAATATGGCACTTGTGCCATCGCGGAAGGATAAAACGGCCTCTCGTTTAATCCCTCCGCGCTGACACTGCTGCCATATCGATTAACCCATCTACACGCATGTGCCGTTCTGTGTTTATTTTGAGTGCCAAATGCTGGTGGCAAATGCTGTATTTTTGGCGATAATCCAATTTGTTTAGTTCATTTGACACCATTGGCGCCGATAGGGTAAACACTGCTCAACTCATTAAGTAGTACCGAATAGAGATGGGCGGTATTCGAATTTTGAGTTCGGTATCGGTTTCGGTAGTTTTGGGGTGGGGGTATACCTCAGTATCAGTTCAGTATTCGCTATCTGCCTTGACCGAGATTTGCTGATAGTACCAAAGAGGAATTCACATCAGGAGAACAGAATAATTTGTTGTTGTATCATTCTATCATAACGGTATAAATGACACTGCCAATGAGCTGAACAGTGGAACTCTTTTATGACCACAAATCATATCTGTAGTAATTTTGTAACTTGTTCTAAACGCACCTTAACATTTAAAGACATATTTCAGGCTTTTGCAATCTCAAAGTACGTGTCCTGAACATGCTACTTTTAGGAGGTCCTGCTGACAACAGACAAACACCTGGACAGTGATTTCTAGCCAGGTCTTGGTTGCCTGTTAAGGCAATCAAGACTTGACTAGAAATCACCGCAACGCAATTGAACATGTACAGGTTGTAGTCTAGTAGGAATTTAGGAACAAATGGTCAGGTAATTTCTGTAACGCGACACGTTAGGTCAGATTTACCTGTTACATTTTTGCGTTATTGAGCGTGTTTTTCATTTAAATATGTGCAGCTCAATTTATTTCATATTATTTTCTTTTCATCGTTTCGGTAAATACAAAATATGAATTGAAACTTCCTTAAAACAGCCCAATTTGCAATCGTATGCCCGTCATCGTTCTTCGCCACGGGCAAAGGCGACGAGGAGAATTTGTGATACATCCTCAATTCAAAATACTGTTTGATCAGTGAATGTCTGGAATATTTACACAGTAATGAGGGGAGAAATAATTTAGGTCAAGATATACCACACTGGAACAAAACCCATAGAGTTAAAGACGATTCACCCGCCGTCACTTGGCCGTATAGCTACCAAAAAAAACCCCACTTCAGTGCCGGTATCCACCAGCACGGTCGGCGATATTCCAGACTCCTTTAACGTTTTTAACTGTTAGCTGACTTTGCAGGCACAACGGAACCAGGGGTCTAGGGGATTTAACCCCGTCATCTTTGTCAAAAATATCAATTTTTAAAAATAAATTATACACTAACATTGATATTGAACTTTCACAAAAAGACAGAGTATGGCAGTATGGGATGGAAACAAAACAAAATGATCAGTTATAATTCCAATCGTATAATTGTGGTGTTTCGATAACTTCCCGCTACTCACCTCTTGTTGTTCACTTTGTTTTGACGAGCTAAAGCGCACTATACATGAAATCCTCAGCTGAGTTTACGTCTTAGCGGAGTGTTCGCAACAGCCGTGTACTAGTCTACTATTAGTACCAAGCAGCAACGGTAGAACACAGTTGTTTTAACCCTTGGAATCCTGATGGTATTATTTATTTATTTATTTATTTATTTATTAGTGTTTAAGGTCACATATTTATGCACCGTGTCAGTTTTACGGGTGGAGGAAGCCGGAGTACCCGGAGAGAACCACCGAGGAATGGCGATCAGCTGTGAGCTCCCCTACATACTAACTCCACACAAGCAGTGTGAGCATTAGTTGAAGACAAGTGCACCATCGACGTACAGTACGCCTTAGTACACAACGCCACCGTGCCCCACGCAGGCAATGGAGATGAAGTGTCTTGCCCAAGGACACAACGCGGTTGCCGCAGGTGGGATTCGAACCGAGGACCTCTCGGCTTGCAGCCTGCACCTCTACCTACTGAGCCACCGCGCTCCCACCCTGATGGTATCTTTCATGTCTGCTCAATGAAAACATTTGGAAGAGTCCATATTCATTATTTGGGAGTAGGTCAATAAATATTTTCAACGTGCAGCCTCAGGGCTGCACGTTGAAAATATTGATTGTTCTACGCACATATTGACGGAGCAGCCACCCTACTTAAAGAAATCATGGCTTATCATGTTCCTGGGCCGCAAAGTGGTTTTCGGGTTCAAAGGGTTGAACACTTCACTCGCACATTAATTCAAATGAGCAGTTTCCGAGCTCTGCGGTCCTGAATGCGTTGCATTTCCTTGAAATTTGACGATAGGGAGAGATTGGGGAAATGGGAATCTGCCTTGGGTGTAGTCTATCAGGGTTACTTTAATGGTACAGATTTTTATCGCTCTTCTTCAGGCATCTGTGCATTCAAATAATAATAAAAACAAATCTCCACGACCACCCAACGTTACACCCCCACATATTCATACAAAGTAACCTTCGCGCCTCAAATTCAGACTCCCACCACGAGATCGTTCAGCGGTCCCCACTATGGGTAAGAATAAATATTAAGAGAGTGGTGGCCGAGTGGATAAGTGCGCTGGTCTCTCATGCCAGAGGTCCCGGGATCGATCCCCAGTCGGGGAAAGTTCTCGAGGTGTCCGAACACTCTCTGTCAGCATCAATTGTGGGGTTGATACTGTCACAGCGTACCGTCCAATCGGGTGGGGACGTAAAATGGCTGTCCTCTGTGCGGAGAGAGACACATTCCGTGCAGGCTAAAGAGCCCTTCGTAGTATTCGAGAAGAGCTAGGCCACGAAGTTGCCGCTATGAAGGTCATTCCACACACCTACGCCATTGGGCCAAGGAGAGGCGTTAATATAAGTTGCATAACTTGTTCACCAATCCTTGTAACCCACATAAGATTAAATAAAAAAAATAAAAAAAGAATTAATTCACTCATCATATGAGATATCATTTGCATAACGATTTAGAAACGTCGTTTTTTAATTGTTTTTGTCACCGCGGCGGACCTTCCCAACTGATCGCCCAAGCTCCCAGGCCACCAGTTTAATACTGCAAGGAATCTGACGCGGTTATTGTTGTTTGTTTACCCATTTTTCGTAGAGTTTAGGTGCAGACTAGCGTTGATGTAATGTGACACACCCTTACTCAGAAAGATATGCCTATATTCTTTCATGCTTCAGTGATAGATTTTCCATTCAATAAGAATTCAATTCAACATTGTGAACATGAGGATTAACACAATTAGTGGGACGTGTGTGTCTCGTCATAATGAAACTACGGCTGCGAAGAGTCGCCATTCATTCTTGTTTAATGGACAAATATCTGTGATGATATTGCTAAAGTCATTAAAGGTTCTGTCCAATCAAGTATCAACAGAGAAATATTTCTTGCGTTGATTAAAAGAAAATGAATGTTTATGGTATTTTTTAGATTCAACCGTCTGGAATATTTCAGTTGGTCGGAAAAGCGAACCTGCGGTTCGCTTTACGGACCATCTGAAATATCCCAGACGCGTGAATCCAAACAGTCGATGGACTATTTGAAGGCTAGAGTGGTTCCAGACCACAACGGTGTCGAATTCCTCACATAACTTGTCTGGTGGTCTGAGCGCTTGATGTTCACGTGACAAATTGCCCACAACAAGGAGTCTAAACATTACATGGAATGTTTCCGAAGTTCCAACCCCCAAAGTTGTTGTCTACGCACAATGTTTTGAATGTTCACCATTAATTAAAGGAGAGGCGTTTAACAATGTTTATTGTACAAAAGGAATCTTCTCAGGCACAACAAAATATAAATTTTTCAGAAAATATGATATTACCATGCAATATATTTTGTCTAATGTTCAGCCAAATGAAACGGGCAAGTAAAGCCAATTACTATACTCCACTTCTAAATGACAGTGGAAACTTTGAAAACAAAATGTAGTTTGTTAAAAACTTTTCTCTAATTTGACTACGTTTGTGTTTAATGATAAGTTAATTTCTGACGATATTACAATCTCACACATTTGGAGGAACATTTCATAAAAATAGGATAGAGAACCAATAGGCTCCCATACAGAAAAGATCACCACTCAAGCAATTATTTACACATAAAATTGAATAGATTTTGTGGTCTCTGACCTTCACGCGAGAAGCAGAAAAGGTGTTACCGAAATTGAAATGTGACGTTACAGAGAAAACTTGATGTTCTTGCCACAAATCTCTTGAAGAGTTCTACTTTTGGAATTTTCCCCCCATAAATAACCAACCCTTCATTTTTCTAAATTGTTTCAAATTAAAGAAATCAAAGATCAATCCCATTTCTAACCAAGTGGCTCTGACTATCTTTTTTTTTTAAAAACATTTTAGCTCTGTAAGTTTATTCCATGTCATCGTAGGAGTTTTCGTTAGAACAACATGTTAAAACTTGAAAAATTTAAAAACATTAAATTGCTTCTAAATTCTTTTTGACACTTACGCTGCCGAAAGCGACTATTGTCACCTTTTTTGTGATGATTATCTGTACGTTCTGGTATGCGCAGATCAAACCTACCATGTGATTAATTGTTGGAAAGGGCTCAGAGAGCCCTTTCCAACAATTAATCAGATGATCGAGTATCAAGTATGTCATAAATTTGATTAACTTCCTCGCATACAGGCGTACATAGAGGTTCTCCATATATGAATAAAGTGGGCGTGGTAGTTAAAGAGTTAAATGTAGACGTCAGTACTGATAAATGGACGGATGCGGCGGAAACTCAGTGCAAATGTGGCTGTTGGGCGAGATGGAGGTAAAGGACGCTCCAGACCTACCATGGAAAATTGATACATTGAAAGGCCATTTCTATGATCCTCAGGTCTTGACAAATGCGAGGGAAAGTGTGCGTGTGGGAAGGGACACCCATAAATTGCCGCTTACTATACCTTTAAAACAGGTGACGGCGCCATTTTCTGTCACGCCACATATCACGTGAAGCATTTTTTTTCAGAAAATGTACGAGTAAACCCAATAGTCTCTCGTCTTGGTCTGAATACTGCCGTCTGTTGATGGTGTGGTTTATTTCGGTTTTCTTTCATCGATCTTGACATCTGAAGGGTAGTTCTTGGTTAAGAAGATGGTTGAAGTGGATGAAATAGTCCCAGCCGACCGAAAGTGGCAATCATTGGCCAAATGTAACTAAATTTGTTTACATTTTCAGAAAATATACGCTGGCATATTCGCACAATTTCATTTCAAATTTCAGAACTCATTGCGAAATCATGCATGTCTGAGGAAGAAAATGGAGGGACGCGCGTCTCCTGTGTTCTCCAGTCAGTTCCGCAGCCTCTATAAACCGAAAAAAAAATCGTACTTTTCAGTGAGCTTATTAGAGTGATCGATACTATTAGTATTCCGTGTGTTTTCCAGGGTGTATGGGAATTTACACCGGTTTGGGAACTCATACACCCTGAGGCAGAGCCGAAGGGTGTGGGAGTTCCCAAACAGGTGTAAATTCCCATACCCTCTAGAAAACACAAGGATAACGGATTTATTTCCAACAAGTTTGGCGTAGTTAATACTTTAACCTACATTGTGGGCAAAAACTGACAGAAAATTTGTACTTTGTAAGTTTCTTAATAAATAAAATCAGACAAATATGGATGTCATTGGAACTGGCTCAATGAGCCAGTTCCAATGACATCTATATCTGTAATATTTTATTGCACATAAATATTAAATTTCCCGTATTTTTATTCTAACACAACTGAGCAGAAGGTATGAATTAATAATTAAAAATTGGTACTTTTTTAGCCATATAGCCTGCTATTGTATATTCTTGTTTTTACACCCTGGTTAACCACGGTGTAAAAAAAAAACCCACTGTGGATTGGAAGTTACACCGTACCTCTCAGCCAATCAAAATGCAGTATTTTGTTTCATTTGGAAATAAATTGAACTACATCTTAGTTACTGGAGAACTATAGAATTGAAAGGATTATGAATGTTTGTTTCATCTCAGGTGAAGGGTATAACACAGAAAACAACAATCTTACTTAAAGCAAACCACTTACCTTGCCACGAGAAGCTCAATAAAACACAACATCCTTCAGGCCATACTACCGTAAACTGGCCCGATACCATATTCAGTAATTTCAGCTCAGAGATAATGAAGATGGCCAGATATTTTTAATCCAACTCACTCCAATTATGCAACCAAATACAAATATGTGCTATGAGTTATCCAAATATAAAAAAAAACAAGTTATGATATAATCAACAGAAACAGAGAGAGAGACAGAGAGAGAGAGAGAGACAGAGAGAGAGAGAGAGAGAGAGAGAGAGAGAGAGAGAGAGAGAGAGAGAGAGAGAGAGAGAGAGAGAGAGAGAAACTTGGGACAGAAAACTTCACCCATACATTTTTCTTATTTTTATATGCACTAATGTGGATAACAATTTGAAATATGTATAGAATATACCCATAGTAGCTTGGTGTACCAAATGTTCACCACGAGTGGTAAAGTGGTGTTAACCGCGAGCATTTGACACGCGGTTAACACCACTTCACCACGAGTGGTGAACATTTGGTACACCAAGCTACTTTTGGTATATTTTATTTATACCATGATCGTCAGATTAATAAGAGTTTAAATGTTGAATAAATCAATATTCACACGAACGATTCTGTTTTTGTTTGCATGAGCACCGGTGGACGGTACTTCCGCCGGCAATTTTATAGCCGAAACGAAACGCGCAAATTACGGGGTATTTTTCATTTTAATAACATAATAACATACTATTTCGAGTTATGGATGCTTTATTAACATGAGACAACGTTTGTTTGTTAATGTTTGGTATCTTATGAGGTAAACGTATTTAAGAACGTAATAAACAATTGCCGGTTTCATCTAATTCTTCACGAGGCGACGAGCGATGAATTTAGACAAGTTTGCATTCAAGGCGAGGTCACCAAAGGTCAACTTGGATGTAGTTCCACTGTAGGTGTAAATTTTAACTATTGAAATCCCATTGCTGGCGTGTTCCCCACGGTTGGCGTGTAAAGCTAAAATTTATGTCATAAAGCTTTTCATATATAGTAGAATTAGGTATCATGGTACAAAATGTTTTTTTTTCAAGAAAAAGACTAAGAAATTACCAAATAATGCCGTAAGTAAAATAAGTTTCTATCGATAATTCCACTCGTTTCAACCTTCAATTGATGCATGAAAGTAAACAGCGCGCATATACGCGAAAGTGATTTGATCGATACTCGGATCAGGAAGCGTCTTGTAATCTGATTCAGCTGACGCGTTTCATACATCAATTCAAGGTGAATACGTGTTGAATTATTGCTGGAAATGATCGGTATCCACTCAAAAACACTGGATATTCTTTTCATAATACGTTTTTAAAACAAATTGATCATTTCTAGTAATAATGTGACTGATGTCGTCCCTAATGTCGGGTATCGTTCTTGATATGCAATCTCGGGGATGAGAGAAAGTATATAACACCCCGAGGTGACAAGATCGAAAGTTAAACTCTATATAATGTATATCGTCGCAGTACAGGAACGATATGAAATGAATATAAACTCAAAACCCGGTTCGAAATATAGGATAATAATATTGCAGGTGTGCGATAGCTCAAAATTATGTCTCTTATACCAATGTAATAATAATAACTCTTTGGCCAGCCGCTGATTTGTCGCGGTATACATAATGTTTATTTTTACTCAAAACCCGGTTCGAAATATAGGATAATAATATTGCAGGTGTGCGATAGCTCAAAATGATGTCTCTTATACCAATGTATACATAATATTTATTTTTAATGGGGGATGATAGCTCTTTTTTCACACCTGGGAGTGATGTTTTCGTCCCTTCTTTCACCCTTATAGGGCTATATTAAATATAGTTCCATGGAGGTGGAGGATAGGGCTGCACGATATTCAAAACTGAATACCGGTATCGGTATTCAAAAAATACCGCGGTATACCGGTATATCGAAAACTGTTCAGATATATGAACACAATCGACGCTCGCGGTATCACAGTCGGAATGAATTAGCATGCCTTGATGATGCGGTTCGAAAAACCTTTACCCAACGCAGACGATATCAAAATTTATTATTTTCAAAATGAGTTTATCAGATTTTCCCCAAGGATTTCAACAAAACTATATCATGTGACCCCTCATTCAACGAGCTCGTTCCAGTGAGGGGTCACATGATATAGTTTTGTTGAAATTTTTTAAAATTATTTTTTCAACTGCTGAATTTGTATATTACGAGGGCACAAGCGGACGATTCCTTGGATAAAGGGATAATATTATTCAGTCGAGGCTACAGTTAAAAAACTAAAGACATCTTGAAAATTAAATTATGGGTAAATAAATAATGACGATAAAACGATATTTCTGTAATTACACCGGTATTCAATCGATATTGGTTTGAATACCGGTATATGTCGGTTTATCGATATACCGTGCAGCCCTAGTGGAGGAAGGGATGGGAGAATTACTGTTGGGTTGAATTACTTAAGAGTAGTACGCAATTGATTGGCCAAACACTGTGTCACCCTACATTTCTCCCTCACAGCTTTCGCCACTTTTTTCGGGAAAGAGAGATATTTTGTGAGGTAGGCCCACTGACTGTATTAACATAACGAAGCAAAGTGAAGATATTATATTGCATGCATAAATTCATTTGATAACGTTAGGCTAATGAATGTAAATACAATTCCCATCCCTCTTTTGTGTATGAAGTGTGTGTGTATGTCTGTTGAGCATATTGGTAAGATGACGTATATAAAGGTATATAGATGTACTGATTATAGATTTGACAACGTATCTGCATTTGTTACTATACACCTGCAAGGAGTAATTGTTTTTGTATCTGACACCACAGATAGATAGATAGATAGATAGATAGATGGAAATAAATTGAATTCAATTGATTTCTATCTTTCCGCAATGTTTTCGATAATATAACAATAACATGATTTTGGAGGGCATTATGGTTCATTTGCGGCCCTGCGGCAATGACGAACAGCCCGAGGGTTTATTAAAGGCCCAAGACGAAGTATATGAATCATGATGCCTGACAACAATAATGTTATTACTATTATTACCACTCCCTGTTACAGCTAACCGCACGAGGGAATTGCTGGAAGAAATAATCAGTAAGTCGGTTCGATATTTCTGTTTCGATCGCGCGTTCGACTTCCGAACAAAGGGACTTCATCCGAATGAGAGTAATTCATTAGACCATGGAATCTAAAAATAGCCGGACCGCGGGCCGCTAATGGCTATTTATACCATTATCCGCCCGCGGCCCGGCTTTGTCGAATGATGTCCCTGAAATTATGGACTTTTTAACAGCCCTCCAAAAATCATGTTAATCTACTAGTAACTTATAGATTTAGTGGTAATAATATATCGTTTAGCGTATAATAAATAGAGGATATGAAATGAGTGTTTTTCTCATATAATATTTATGAAACGAGTCTAAGAATTGTCCGTTTTGGCGAGCCTCTGGTGAGCCCAAACGGAAAATTTGAATGAGTTTCATAAATATTATATGAGAAAAATACTCATTTCATATTCTATTTATCATATGACACACACACGCACAAATTAGCCACTTAGTAGGATTTTTTAACCCATCACCCGACTTGAGTTGCAGACGGCACTTGGAAAAAAACATCCTCGTATAACTAAAAATTTTCATTTTTTGCTTCCAAAACATTGGTTATGACCCCTCATTGGAACGAGCTCCATAACCTATGTTTTGGAAGCAAAAAGTGAAAACATAAAAACAAATTAATTGCGTTTTTCTTGTAGGTAAAAGATTAATACAATATAACCCACTCTTAATAGGACAGATAACGTAAATTCTCCCAACTGAAATTATGCAAATGTCACCCAGTTGTATTTTGTTTAGCCAATCAAATTGTCCAGTTTTGAAATTGACCAATGAAAGCTACCAACTCTAATTACGCAAATTATGAAAATGTGGCCCAGTTTTATTTTGTTCAGCCAATCAAATTGTCTAGTTTTGAAATTGACCAGTGAAATTGACGGAAGGCTTTATTTATCACTGATTAATATGAAAACAAAATATCAAATGTTTTAAAGTGAACAAAACGGATGATAATAAAGGTTGGTATTAGTACTACCGTCGTCTCACAAAATGAAAAGTTCAGATGAAATTTGTGCTTACATAATTCTGAAAATTAAGACAGCGTGTAATTACATCTATATTGACATAAATAGCATTTGGCGCATGTCACCTCTCATGTCCCCATGCTAATTGCAGTCTCACTAGTCTCTACCACTGTTGAAAACAAAGATGAAGTTTCCCAAACAATGTTGACGATGAGCTGTTGTAGCGCCTAGTCCTGGGCAGTGCCTAGTGACGGTAAGTCTCGCATCCGTTCTTGGGAAATCTACATCGCCAAAGCATGCCTTCCAGGAAGGCATGCCTTGCGGATGTAGCTGGAATATTTTATCAGTCGGGACTTGAACCGTCACAGCTCGAACAATCAGGTTTACAGTCTCCTCTCCCTCTTTGATCATCTCCAAGACGCTAAGAATTTGATTCGAAATTCGAATCGAATCGAATCGAAAATGTGTGAGTCGTAGGGCCGTATTAACAACCTAATCTCTGTGATGGCAAATGCGGTCACTTTTTGACCATAAGGCGAACTAGTCGTGACACATTTACACCAGTGGATTCAGATTGCAAAAGCGAAATATACTACACAAAAAGTATTGAACCATCCAAGTTGTCCCAACGTTTTTAAAGTTAAATTTGGCCGAATGTTTTGTGAAATGTAAAACATGAGCACCATGATTTCACAAGACAATGTTAATTTTGAAGTTGGTCTGGGTGCACTCTTGACCACCACAACGGCCAATAAGTTGGCAAAGGGTAGCGTTTTGAAAATCACAAAAATAACCTGTATTGCTTAATATCTCCGTGCATTGCGTCGTTAGATCCGCTGAAAATGAGAATATTGTACACTTTAACCCTTTACCCATCGAATCGCCCGCATCCGTCCGCGTAATATGCAAATTTAGCAGCTGAAAAAATATTATTTTTCGAAAAATTTCAACAAAACCATATCATGTGACCCCTCTTTGGAACGAGCTCGTTCCAAAGATGGGTCACATGATATGGTTTTGTTGAAATGTTTTGAAAAAATTTAAAAAATGGTATTTAAAATAATAAATTTTGATATCGTCTGCGTTGGGTAAAGGGTTAAATGCGCCTATACAATGCACAGGTGTATAATTTTATTTATTTTATTTTCAATCGTTTTTCTTGCCCCAAAACAAATCGTATTCCTGCCCCACTCGCCTAAAATGGTATTCCACTTCCAGCATAGTATTTCACTCTCAGCGATGACGGACATTTTTTATTGTTTATAAATCCGTTAAGTTGAATCAATTATAAAGGGTTATTTTGAGAAAACAAATAAGTGGAAAATAAAATAAGTACCAAAGTTCACTGCGCGGATTCGAGTATGATTTTATCCTAACGCCTCGCGAAATAATCCTCCGCGCGCCCCACCTGAGGATAAAAATCGTACTCGAATCCAAGCAGTGGACTATTGTCTATCAACTCATGAGAGAACCAGTGACCTCGAGCAATATTATCAAACTGGTATGTTCGTTGATATGTTTGCTAGAGGGGTGTATAGAAATTTTGGTTCGGTGTAACTTTCTTGTCCAGGATCAAATAGGTCAGGATCAAGTTTTGTTCTGTGTAAATCTTCTTCTCCAGAACCATCAATTAGAATCTTTTGATATTTGGTATGCAGCGTCTCTAGGAGGTCAGATTTAAGTTTGTTCTAATGAAGACCCTGAGTTAATATTTGGGATCCCTATTTTTAACTTTATGCAATATGGGGAAACGCCTTTAAAAATCGTCTTCAGATCCACCACTCAGAATGATTTCATATTTGATATACAAGATATCTAGGGAGATGAGATTAAAGTTTGTTCAAATCGGGTCCCTGGGTTAATATTTGGGATCTCTATTGGAGTCCGAATTTTAACTTAGTGCAATGTAGGGAGATTTCTTTAAAACTCTTCTTCTTCAGATTCACCAGTCAGAATCCTTTCATATTTGGTATGTAATATATATTGGGGTATCAGATTGATCTTTATTTTGCAGTACACTAGTACATGGATTACAAAATAGCATTACAACAAACAGGAACATAAGCTACATGTAGTATACAGCATGGAAATGGCAGAGCCTATAAGGCTGTCTTCCTGCCATTCCCGTAAAAAGAAAGTTTCTTTGGCATCAGTGTATCGAAGTGCTTTCGGCAAGACGGAGTTGTCTGATCTTTTATTTGTAATTCAGGGGGGGGGGGGGGGGGGTGGGCTAGAATGTATTTGAGAATTAAGAGATGGGAAGAGGAGGATGAGATGTCAGAAGAGTACAGCTGGCGGATGACACAGTCGGGGCACGTTGGGTTGTCACATCCGGAGTTAGGACGCGTATAATTATTCAATGTTTTATAAATTAAGGACTTTTTAAATTGGGGTCTGTTTAATTGCTGGATTTGTGGGTCTATACTATTCCAGGTTCTTGGGAAGGAGTGTAATGGCAGCACAGCAGAGACCTATGTTCTTGGTTTGCGGGTATCTAATTTACCGGTATTCATTGTATTCATTCCTGAAGGGTTTCTATATACTTGAAAGGTATCATCGAATGACATAGGAAGTTTTTTGTTCGTCCAGTCGTGCATAAAAAGGGAGACGTGAAGGCTGTAGAGATCACTGAATTTCAGAATGCCTCAATCTCTGAAAAGGTGATCTGTATGGGAGAGATATGATTTTTTGTTATGACCTGGACAGCTCTTTTTTGTAGTTTTAGAATTCTACTGGTGTAGGCCGAATGGCCCCAGACCTGGATACCATATATAAGATGACACTGAATCAGTTAGAAGTATAAAGTTTTCATTACCTTCGTGGGCAAGAAATTCTTTGCCTTATTTAGTAAAAAAATTGCACTTGCTATTCTTGAGCACACCACAGAAATATGCTTTTTAAATTTCATATTTTCATCCATATGTACGCCAAGAAATTTTATAGTTGTTTGTTCTTGCTCGTTACCAACTGGCTCAATATTTGTATTGTTTAGAAATAGTTTAATATCGTTTACCTTATACGAATCGTTTTGTGGATGGAGTAGCATATATTTGGTTTTACTAGGGTTGAGGGCTAGTTTGTTGGCAGAACACCAATGGTTTATTTTGGCTAATTCGGAATTTATACTTTCTGTAAGGGTGTCAAGATTGTTACTTGACCTAAAGGCTGTTGTATCATCAGCAAAGGAAAGTAAACTGAGTTCTGTAGATTCATTAATATCGTTGATGTACAGTAGAAATAAAAGTGGGCCATGAATGGACCCTAGTGGTACACCTGTATTTATTGGTAACGTTTCTGAAATGGTATTCAAGAATGAAACAAACTGGTTTCGAGCAGTTAAATAACTTTGAAACCTCTGATGGGCAATGCCTCTAATACCATAGCATGCCAGTTTCTGGAGTAGGATCGAGTGGTCAATGGTGTCAAATGCTTTGGAGAAGTCTTGAAATATAGAAAGGGTGCAATTCTTTGTTGGTTTGTCATTTTCCGTTACCACGCTATTCAGTAGATGCAATATAGGGTGGACAGTCGAATGTTTTGTTCTGAACCCAAACTGGTACTGATATAAGATTTTATTTTTGTCTATGAAATCCACTAGCCTTTATTACATTAACTTTTCAAGTATTTTTGAGAACGTCGGGTGAATACTGATGGGGCGATAATTATTAAACATTTGAGAGTTACCAGACTTGAAGACTGGTATGACTTTGGCTATTTTCATTTTGGTTGGCACATGACCGGATGAAAATGAAGTGTTGATGATGTGTGTTAATGGGCTGGCGACCTCACACGCGACGGCTTTCAACAGTTTTGTAGACATTTCATCTCGATCTCTTGTTGGTTTTGAAGACAATTTGGAAATACTATAGATAACCTCCTGTGTATTCGTTGGCGTTACAAATAGTGAGTTTCCATTATTATCCTTCATATAATGTGAAAAGTGAATATTTGTGTCGGGTACTTGGTCACCTACTGATTTCCCAATATTGGCAAAGAATGCATTGAACTTGTCAGCAATTTGTTTGGGGTCGTTTAAAGTTATATTGTTATCGACAAAGGTATTTGGGGGCTCAGTTTTTCGATCCAATTTATTAATGGCTTTACGTAATATTTGCCATGTTTTTTTGAAGTCGTGTTTATTATCTAACAAGATATTATGATAGTAGCCTGGCTTGCTTGCTCGTTTGGCACGATTGAAGATGTGACAGAACTGTTTGTAGTTCGCGATATTTTGGGTCGTCGGAGATGTCAGTTTTTTCCTGTACAGCTTTTGTTTGTGTAGGGAAGACTCTAATAGTCCAGCCGTCATCCAGAGCTCGCGTCTAATATAATTAGAATGTACTGATGTTACTTCCAATGGGAAAGCTTCATTAAATGCTTTGTAAAATGTATTGATGAACAAGTCGAATGCTAGGGTGACATCGGATGTGTCGAAAACGTCTGAAAAATCACTACCTAATAGAAGCCTTTTGAAGTGGTCAATGTCTTCTTTCTTGAAGAAGCGGTTATGACTTTGTGTTGGACGTGCATTTTGTTTTTCCAAGTCACCAATGCAGAACGTTGCAAAGTGATCACTGATATCCGAAATGACAATCCCTGATACGTGTGTAGTGGAGTCATTACTAGGGATATGATCTATAAGAGTTGCCGAAGTTTCGGTAACTCTCGTCGGCTTAATGATGAGGGGCAAGAAGCCTGAGCTGAATACAGAGTCGATAAAAAGTTCGGTTTTGTTGTGACTAGCGAAGTTGAGTAGGTCAATATTGAAATCGCCCATAAGGTAGGCTTTTTTATTCTCCAGGTTGATTTTATTCAATAGTTCGGACATTGTGGACAAGAAAAGGTCAAGGTCAGCTTTTGGTGCGGTGTTGGGTCTATAAATGATTCCAATAATACATTTATTTTTAGAGGTTGTTTCGATGAAAAGAGATTCAAATACGTCAGGTATGAAGATTGACAAATGACTTCGTTGTTTGAAGCTAATGTTGTCATTAATAAATAATCCAACACCCCCTCTTCCATCGTCATCCATTGGTCGTGTTTGATGAATTAAAGGGTGATAGCCTTCGAGTTCAAAACATATATCTTTTTTTACTTCAAATATTTCAGTAAGTCCCACAACATCAGATATATTTTTCCTAGGGTGCATGTCACATAAAAGATTTTGAATATTCTCAAAATTAGCTTTCAAACTTCGGCAGTTCAAATTGAAAAGTGAGAATGACTTAGTTTTTTTCTGGTATTTGCTTGCTAAAATTTTCTGGTATACAATACTTACAGCTTGAATTGTCAATAGTGTATGGTGGGTCAGTGTCACTACCATCTGTACCCAGTGAAGTGTTGAACTTGGATATGAAGTCATAAGCGTCAGAATTCTGGATCTCATCAAATGGAATATTACTAGCCATAGTCCACAGTCAAGTAAAATTTACAAAAGAAGTCGGGCACTTGCGAGAACGCACTGATGCCAAAGAAGTATACCGGGGACAAGAGGTCATAGAATGATGGGAATATCCTTTAAAAGACATGGTCCAATGTATAAGACAAGTAGAGAAACCAGATGTTAAAAGACACTACACTCAAATTCCTCCGTGTAGACACGCTCACTTATGCCCACACAAATGTATCAGATTCAAGTTTGTTCAATTCGAGTCCCCGGCTTAAAATTTGAGAGGGGGGGGGGGCGGCAGGTGGGGCAAGGAGGAGGACGTTACGTTCAAGGTTGTTCAAATCCATTCCTTTGTGTTTTACCATAAAATTCAATGACATAACAAACCTTGGAAAGTCGACAGTGCTTGTCTACAGCTGATAGAATTGGAAACAGTCAGAAAGATCACTAATAATAATCATCTGACATGGACACTAGAGTTATGAATGAATTCATGACTTCACTCCTCGGTAGTGTTGATGAACCATGACTAACTGAATGTGACTCAAAATACTGCTTTGGACCACTTTGTCAGGTGAGGGATTAAGGTCTCTTTGGGCTTCTTGTTGTTATTTACGCTGAAACATTTGGGATGGTTTAAAAATAGTTTCTGCGATGCAGTATATTCGCATTTTGTTTTCGACGGATGGGATTCCACACTGGGCTGTGGACGGCACAGAAGATTTCGATTAGATCGCGACCCAGTCGCGATTGGGTCGCGAACCGATCGAAATCCTCCTTGTGCCTCTGCAATCAGAGTACAGTAACAATTAATTTTCCTTGCCCCATACAGTACGTGGAGAGTGGATTGTAACTAAATCACCAAGCTATAACTTTCAAATTGTATACATATCGACAAAAAACACTAGCAATGTTTCAGCCAATGGACCTCCGGGTTTAACCCGGAGGTCCATTGGCTGAAACTTTGCTGGTGCTGGTTATGCTTTGCAACAAATTTGCAATTAGTCCTCGGGTGGAATGTCCACTCTGCGGGTGATTTAGCGATAATACACTCTCCACGTCCTGTATATCTTGGTGGAAGTGGAACTTATGTTAAAATTTAATTTGAAACCATTTTATTTATTTATTTGTTTGGGTGTAACGACACATTCGACAGCCAGGATCACCTCGTGTCGGAGAAAGCCGGAGTACCCGGACAAAACCACCGACAACGGTTAGCAACTGCCCGACTCCCCAACGTACTAACTCCACACAAGCACAGTTAGCACTGGTTGAGTACAAGAGCACCATCGGCGTGTAGTACGCCTTAGTACATGAAACCATTTTATATGAAATACATTAACTGTATTTAAAGTATGTACATGGGACACTGAAGTTACTGCACCCGGTTACTCAATCGGTGTACACATTTATTTTCAGTTCAGTGAAAATGGCTCTGCTAAACTTAATTATTGTATTTATTGCATGAGGGTTCTCCGTACAAAGATACAGGGGTGGTGTTATGTTTGGATATTTGTTCTGTATGCTTTGAAAATATATATGAACATATGATGTGGTAATATTTTGATGAAAGTGTAAGATTACTTTATCATCGATTCGTCTCCATGGCATTGTTAGAAGAGTATTCTCAGATAGGCGAAATAAAATAAATGGGTTGGTTCACATCACATGCAATAAAGAAAACTGGATCATTCCGTCGTTTTTTTAAAAGAATTATTTCAATGTTCTATTTTCTTATACAGTCGCTTTACCCTTTATCCAAAGCCAGGAAAAAATGGCCAGTATCATAAACAAAACTCGTCATAAAATTTTATTTTTGTATTTTTTTTCTCAAAAAACGTAGCTATGACTCTCACCAGTTTACCCCATTAGTCAGACACCCAACTGTCATACACCCCAAGCTGTCATACAGTTAATTAAGGATTAGCGGAAGTAAAAATAGATGATTACCTATTGTTATAAATGGAACAACCCAGATACATACAATTTGAATAAAATTTAGTTTCAACATTTTGTTTGGTGCTGTTTTTTGTTTTTGTTGACATATAATCAGATACCACATATTTTTCGAAAAGTAATCAAAACATAAAAATCACACATATATTGTTTAATAATAACTCCTTCATTCAGAAGTTTTGAAAGTGCTCTGTAAAGACATAGGAGTCACACGTTCCTAAACTGTCAGAAAGTAGAGCTGATGTTGAATTGAATGGCACATGGACAGAAACCCACAATGAGGAGAGATTTCTACTCTTTGATGACGGCCACGACAACAAGATGATTGTATTTTTTCCACTGATGATCAACTTCACGCCCTCCAGTCTGCTGACATTATATACATGGATGGAACATTCACTGTCTGCACTGACCTATGGATAACTGATGATCAACTTCGCGCACTCCAGTCTGCTGACATTATATACATGGATGGAACATTCACTGCCTGCACTGACCTATGGATAACTGATGATCAACTTCGAGCACTCCAGTCTGCTGACATTATATACATGGATGGAACATTCACTGCCTGCACTGACCTATGGATAACTGATGATCAACTTCGTGCACTCCAGTCTGCTGACATTATATACATGGATGGAACATTCACTGCCTGCACTGACCTATGGATAACTGATGACCAACTTCGCGCACTCCAGTCTGCTGACATTATATACATGGATGGAACATTCACAGCCTGCACTGACCTATGGATAACTGATGATCAACTTTGAGCACTCCAGTCTGCTGACATTATATACATGGATGGAACATTCATTGCCTGTCCTGACCTATGGATAACTGGTGATCAACTTCGCGCACTCCAGTCTGCTGACATTACATACATGGATGGAACATTCACTGCCTGCCCTGACCTATGGATAACTGGTGATCAACTTCACACACTCCAGTCTGCTGACATTATCTACATGGATGGAACATTCACTGCCTGCCCTGACCTATGGATAACTGGTGATCAACTTTGCGCACTCCAGTCTGCAGACATTATATACATGGATGGAACATTCACTGCCTGCCCTGACCTATGGATAACTGGTGATCAACTTCGCGCACTCCAGTCTGCTGACATTACATACATGGATGGAACATTCACTGCCTGCACTGACCTATGGATAACTGATGATCAACTTCGCGCACTCCAGTCTGCTGACCTATGGATAACTGATGGACATGGATGGAACATTCACTGTCTGCACTGACCTATGGATAACTGATGATCAACTTCACGCACTCCAGTCTGCTGACATTATATACATGGATGGAACATTCACTGCCTGCACTGACCTATGGATAACTGATGATCAACTTCACGCACTCCAGTCTGCTGACATTATATACATGGATGGCAAATTCACTGCCTGCACTGACCTATGGATAACTGATGATCAACTTCACGCCCTCCAATCTGCTGACATTATATACATGGATGGAACATTCACTGCCTGCCCTGACCTATGGATAACTGGTGATCAACTTCGCGCACTCCAGTCTGCTGACATTACATACATGGATGGAACATTCACTGCCTGCACTGACCTATGGATAACTGATGATCAACTTCACGCACTCCAGTCTGCTGACATTATATACATGGATGGAACATTCACTGCCTGCACTGACCTATGGATAACTGATGATCAACTTCGCGCACTCCAGTCTGCTGACATTATATACATGGATGGAACATTCACTGCCTGCCCTGACCTATGGATAACTGGTGATCAACTTTGCGCACTCCAGTCTGCAGACATTATATACATGGATGGAACATTCACTGCCTGCCCTGACCTATGGATAACTGGTGATCAACTTCGCGCACTCCAGTCTGCTGACATTACATACATGGATGGAACATTCACTGCCTGCACTGACCTATGGATAACTGATGATCAACTTCGCGCACTCCAGTCTGCTAACCTATGGATAACTGATGGACATGGATGGAACATTCACTGTCTGCACTGACCTATGGATAACTGATGATCAACTTCACGCACTCCAGTCTGCTGACATTATATACATGGATGGAACATTCACTGCCTGCACTGACCTATGGATAACTGATGATCAACTTCACGCACTCCAGTCTGCTGACATTATATACATGGATGGAACATTCACTGCCTGCACTGACCTATGGATAACTGATGATCAACTTCACGCCCTCCAATCTGCTGACATTATATACATGGATGGAACATTCACTGCCTGCCCTGACCTATGGATAACTGGTGATCAACTTCGCGCACTCCAGTCTGCTGACATTACATACATGGATGGAACATTCACTGCCTGCACTGACCTATGGATAACTGATGATCAACTTCACGCACTCCAGTCTGCTGACATTATATACATGGATGGAACATTCACTGCCTGCACTGACCTATGGATAACTGATGATCAACTTCGCGCACTCCAGTCTGCTGACATTATATACATGGATGGAACATTCACTGCCTGCACTGACCTATGGATAACTGATGATCAACTTTGCGCACTCCAGTCTGCTGACATTATATACATGGATGGAACATTCATTGCCTGCCCTGACCTATGGATAACTGATGATCAACTTCACACCCTCCAATCTGCTGACATTATATACATGGATGGAACATTCATTGCCTGTCCTGACCTATGGATAACTGATGATCAACTCCGCACACTCCAGTCTGCTGACATTATATACATGGATGGAACATTCACTGCCTGCACTGACCTATGGATAACTGATGATCAACTTCACGCTATCCAGTCTGCTGACATTATATACATGGATGGAACATTCACTGCCTGCCCTGACCTATGGATAACTGATGATCAACTTCGCGCCTTCCAGTCTGCTGACATTATATACATGGATGGAACATTCACTGCCTTTACTGACCTATGGATAACTGATGATCAACTTCGCACCCTCCAGTCTGCTGACATTATATACATGGATGGAACATTCACTGCCTGCCCTAACCTATGGATAACTGATGATCAACTTCACGCTATCCAATCTGCTGACATTACATACATGGATGGAACATTCACTGCCTGCACTGACCTATGGATAACTGATGATCAACTTCACGCTATCCAGTCTGCTGACATTATATCCATGGATGTAACATTCACTGCCTGCTCCGACCTATGGAATCAACTTCATATACCACATGCAAGACGAGGTTCAACAACATTCCCATTGGTTTATGCGAAACGCAAGATGTAGGTCTTGCCTGACTTTACAGAAGAGAATCTGAAGTTGGAAAATGGATAAGAAGAGCTGCTGGGAAAGCAGTTTTGCCTCCAAACTCTGTGCAAAACGCATGGTTAGAGGTAATGGAATCAACACCAGCTGCTCCATGGGCAGAGTGCTTCAATGACTATATGGTCCTTAACTGGGTGGATGATGCTGCAAGATTTCCTATCCCTCTGTGGAATCATCATGGAACCTCAGGATCTAGAACCAACAACAATCTTGAAGGATTCCATAATCGCCTAAATTTATCAGTACCTCATCGACATCATAACCTCTTCAGATTTAGAAATATAATAAAGAACATTGAAAAGGCAGAGAAAATCAAAATTGTCCAAATGGTCTTTGGTGCTGCTCCACCGTCCTGGAAACGGTTTACAGGGAAATTGACAACCACCTGGACCACCTTAACTCTTTACCCAACGCAGACGATATCAAAATTTATTATTTTAAATATCATTTTTTTCAAATTTTTCAAAAAATTTCAACAAAACCATATCATGTGACCCCTCGTTGGAATGAGCTCAATGAGCTCATTCCAAGGAGGGGGTCACATGATATGGTTTTGTTGAAATTGTTTGAAAAATATTTTTTCGACTACTGAATTTGCATATTACGCGGGCGAATGTGGCCGATTCGTTGGGTAAAGGGTTAAGGAATAACTAGGACAGGGAAGAAAGTCTCCAATGGAGTTCGTTGATGCAGCTGGAAGACTGTTAAGAATGGGATGATTTTTTTTGTAAATTAATATTCCTTTTGTAAATTGTTTTGTCATAATAACATTGTACCTTTGTTTATGATGTGTACGTCACGTTTTTCATTTCGTTAATATTTGTTTCATTTTTTTTTATAAACATTTTTTTTTATTTATTTACGTTAAAAATGAGTTATCATGAAATATGATTTTTTTGTTTATTTACTATAAAACAAGTCTAAATATTTTCTTTACTGTACTTCATATTTTTCATTTTATTGTTTTTTTCTGTTTATTTATCACAAAAGATACTATTTATTTGTGCGATTAATCATGTTATTGTCATTTATTTCATAATTTTAATTTATTGTGTCTAGAACTCTTTTCTTATTTTACTTCATATTTTTTATTTTATTGTCATTTATTTTCTATTTATTTTCTATTCATTTCTAAAACACACTTGTGAAGAAATAAATCACTAAAAGCTAATTAATTGTTCTTTTCTGTCTGTCTTATTGGAATATCCCACTTTATTCTGAAGGTGATAAGTAAGGGCTTAGCTATTCAAACAACCCTACAATCTGTGATTATAAACTGACAAATGGGGTGTCTGACTAATGGGGGATACCCTCTCACTCTACCGAGCCCAATGAAGGTCATAAGGTATGTTTTGAGGCAAAAATGAAATTTACATTTATCCATTTTTTTAAGTGTCGTCTGCTATTCGAGTTAGATGAAGAACAAAATTCATTGCCTATTTTCGTAGTGTACATGTATTTGACGTCAGGCCCGTAAATGTCTCCGATATCGTTTTAAATTGATTTAACCTTTTTTGCCAGGAAGTCAAAAAAGGATTAGTTCGGACATCAAAATTAGGATCAGACACGGAACCATTCTACTCTTACTCTTTCTCCTCAGCCTTATGAGCAGCTTATATCTTCTATACTATATTTTAGAATGTCTGTCTGTCTGTCTGTCTGTCTGTCTCTCTGTCTGTCCGCTACAGAAATGAATATGGGGCCATCCAGAGTGCCCAAAATGGGTCTACTAGGGGTACTTTTTATGGCGGAGGTCCTCGTCAGGTTTAAAAAAGTGTGCGGGGTGGGGGTGGGGCAGGGAGGGGCACCGAAAGTTATGACCAAATTTTTTTTCACCGATATAGGTCTTCAAAGGGGTCTACCTGGGGTAACTTTTTATCAGGAATCTAATGGTGGTGTTTAAAAAAGTGGCGGGGGTGGGGGTGGGGAGGGGAAAATTGATGGATTTCCCCGATATTGGTCCTCAAAGGGGTCTACTGGGGGTAACTTTTTACCAGGAATCTAGTGGTGGGGGTTTAAAAAGTAACGGGCTGGGTCGAAAAATATGCGGCCCCTATTTTTGGGGTACTTTTCATATGACCCCTACATTTTCCCAAGTAACGCCGGGTAACCCTGCTAGTATTGGATATTTCACTAGAGAGTACTATAGTCTGGTCCATCCATGGTGTATCATTTGCTGTTGTTGCGTAGTGATATCTTCAGATGGAACTGCAAAATAATGAATATTCTAGTCGATTCGCGAAAATATATATGTGCCATGTCACTGTAGAGGGTGAGGGTGAAAGTTAAGGTGAGCGTAGTATTTATATTATTATAATTCAATATCTAATGCACAACTCCATGACGCACTCATGAGAAGTTTCACGTCGCTAAAAGATTTGGGAATGTAAAACAAGCTCAGTTAACACGAAACAAATTTCTTCTTCCTTGTCTGATGATATTCCTGACAAAACATGAGCTCAAGAATATGACGCAGGGGTGGTGGGGTAGTGGTGGGAAGGTATCCCACCCCCTCAATCCGGGCCAAAATTTTCAATAGTTATAACTTTAATCCTTTTCCTACCACGAAACGCAGACGACACTTGTAAACAAAATTCTTGAATAACTCATTTGTTTTCATTTTCGTGTCAAAAACATAGCTTATTATGACCCCTCATTGGAACGATCTCGAGAGCTCGTTCCAATGAGGGTCATAAGCAATGTTTTTGAGACAAAAAATGAATAAATAATGAAAATTAAATGGTAATTCTGTCAGCTGTGACAAAGTAATGACACACTGAAGAGAGGAAGTTTTTGGTAAACCCAAGATTGCCTACAGCATTTTGTTACTGACTTCGAAAGTTCAGAAAATTGTCTTCAAAAGTTTTCTGAAAATCCATGCAGTCTAAATAAAGAAAACTCTCAAAACACCTTCGGGGTAGACCAAGAAAATGACATACCACGACCAGAATAATTGTCAAAATGTGAGTGAATATAAAATGTATGTGCACCAGAAATTAAACAAATATCTTTCAGAAAGTAGAATAAATCGCAAGACACTGAACTGTAGGGCAGTGAATGTCAAGACGAAGTGGCATAGAGCACGTGGTCTTCACGTGTGACGTCATGGAAGCCAAACACGATATTCAACGAGGAACGACGTAAATCACCAACGCTCTTCATTTGCAATGAAAAATTATTCTGTATAATTCTACACGCTTCTCTGTGATTCTATTGACTTTCTAACCACATGACTACCATAGGGCATTGATTATTCAATGAGAATATTGTAATGCTATAGCACAAAGTGCAAGCTCTGTAACAAGAATCTGACCGAAAAAGTTAGCGCCACAGTGCAGATGACAAGGTAGTTTGGAAGCGCTGTAAAATGTTATCCCAAAAGCGGATTTTAGGGAGTTTGGATATGTGACAGGGAAGATATTCCTCTTCAAAATGGCACCAAGAAACCTACAAATTTATTCCGGGTAGACCTCGATAATGACGTACCACGACCAGACTATGTATATGGTGACAGGATGGATTTTACAAAGACAGTCAACTTTAAAACTTATTCCACATACTAAAGGACATCTGGCCGAAAATTTGTAGATATTAATTGAGTAACTTTGTTCTGAATAAGTTAACAACCTTCCTTTGGAGGACTTTCAGTGTGAATATTTATTCATTTTTTTATTTTAAAACCGAGCTTATGACCATTTAGTGGAACGAGCTTGTTTCAATGAAAATTATAAGCTATGTTTTTCCGACAGAAATTGATCATGGGTAACTGGTCTGAAATTGTCAGTGCCTCGTAGGGCTCTTAATGGCTCAAAAATTCTTAACAGATTATTTTCCGCTCACATTGTGACACAGTATCATTTTTCAATACCCAGGGTTCCCCAGGGGTAGGCTAAGTAACAGAATGGTATCGAAGTAGTTCTTTTCCCCTAAAATCAGAGGTTGAGTGGCTGTATGGCCCACCTGAAAATTTCCCGTTGGACCCCTACTGGGGGCACCAAAACTGAAGCAACCCAACACCTGTTAGTGCATGAAAGTTCGTGAAAATAATCAAAAGGCGAAATGGAGGCGATAAACTGGAGACGAGTTAAAGATTCTGTTTATTCTGGATCAACAACTTGATAAAAGATGCCAAAACTGGCTTGAAAAACGACAGCAGTCACTATAAGGCCCAAAGTACATTGTAAAAACGTTGATTTGTTTTGCTGATCATCCGCTCCAAAAATACTCCACTGACGTAGATATTTCCAAGTATTCAATAATAGATTTTCTTGACACATCGGTTCAATACGCATTAACTATTAGAGCTCTTAATTATTTTAGTCACCAGCAATTGTGCGTGTGTATTTGTCTTGTTACAATTTATGGGAGTGTGCCAAGAGGCACTCTCCCATAAATTGTAACAAGGCAAATCCATACAGACTTAAGTAATGCCACTTCAAGAATACTTATGCACAATGGCAAAGCATGACCGTGACAGTTTTACGGGCGGAGGAAGCCGGAGTACCCGGAGAGAACCACCGCGCAACGACGAGCAGCTGCCATCTCCTCAACATCGTAACTCCGCACTGCAGCACAGGCAGAGTTAGATTGGTTGAAGACATGCGCACCATCGACGTGCAGTACGCCTTAGCGCACGGCGTCATCGTGCCCCCATATGGACAATCAGGGTTAAGTGCCTTGCCCAAGGACACAACGCGGGAGTCCGAATCGATCGCTCAGACGTTCACCCATCCGATGACTAACCGGGCTCCACGTTTCTTAACTTCGGTGATCTGACGAGAACCGGTTACCGCTACGCTACCGCGCCCTCAATTAATACAGTGCGGCCGCTGTGGACTGGTCACTTTCCACGGGTAGGCAATATTGCCACGGATGCAATATTATAAGATTCCAAACACTAATTATAGGAATAATCATCAAACATGTAATTAATGAAGCACTAGGTACAAACCGGTGCTTTGTTAATTAACATTTGGTGGGAATCACCGCCCATGCGTGGATTACGACCAGTCCACGGCGACTGTATTGTACTAAGCACATTCACAGAATATGTCGCCTTTAAGCTGGGGTATCTATTTATTTATTGATGGTTAAGGTCACAAATTTATGCACAATGGCTAATCATGGCCATGACAGTTTTACGGGTGGAGCCGGAGTACCCGGAGAGAACCACCGAGCAACGACGAGCAGCTGCCAGCTCCCCAACATCGTAACTCCGCACTGCAGCACAGGCAGGGTTAGATTGGTTGAAGACATGCGTACTATCGACGTGCAGCACGCCTTAGTACACGGCGTCAGCGTGCCCCCACGTGGGCAATGAAGATAAAGTGTCTTGCCCAAGGACACAACGCGGTTGCCGCAGGTGGGATTCGAACCGAGAACCTCTCGGCTTGCAGCCTGCACCTCTACCTACTGAGCCACCGCGCCCCCAAGCTGGGGTAACTGTTCTTCATATTTAAAGTACATATATTGGCTTCCAGTACTCTACTAGTTTAATAGTTTCACCGTAAGTAACTTTATCGCATTCCTCACCTCAGAGTTAATGTTAACGATTATCCGGTTACGCAAAAAAAATGGAACTGCATACACTTGAGTGTTATAATGTTAAAGTTCAGGAAAAGAGTTCAACCGAAAAGAAATGATCAGTTAACAGATGGGCTGTATCTCAAAACGTCGAACAAATGAAAATCTGTACCAGTGTGTTTACACAAGAGAACAATAGGCCTAAGGCTATAGTCTATATCTAATTAGCATCGGGTATTTTGTGGGAAGGGTCTATAACCGTAGAGAATAGCCATGGGTGTCTGTTGTGTAATTCTCACTGACGTTTGAATGATTTGTAAAGCTTGAGAAGCGCGTCTTTGTTTGCTCCCCAATTTTTACCTCTGATTATCTTCAGAAAATTGATATGGATACCATGACTTATACGTATATTCAGTACGTGGGGAGTGTATTATCACTAAATCACCTGCAGAGTGGCGATTCCACCCAAGCAATAATTGCAAATTTGTTGCCAAGAATAACAAGCACAAGCAAAGTTCCAGCCAATGGACCTCCGGGTTATACCCGGAGGTTCATTGGCTGAAACATTGCTTGTATTTATTTTGTCCACATGCACAGAATTTGAAAGTGATACGTTGAGTGATAACTCTATTCCCCGGGTGATTTAATTCCAATCCACTATCCACGTACTGTATATATCTTACACAACTCAGTAAACTCTGTACACCGAAGACATAAAACCCACCGTCTGTATCTCTGATCTCTGAACGCAGAAAAATCTCACGAGTGGCCGCTAATTAGATATAAACTATAATTACTATCAAAACAAACTAACCGAGGTGAGAATTTTAGTTTTTCGACGTTTTAAGAACACACCAACAGTTGTCCTATGTTTGATATGAAGAAATGTGCCTGTGCGCTATACACACGTTGCGTAACTTTTAGAAGATAGCAAAACTCTATTCTCGTTGAAATGTGGATGAAAAGGAAGCAGTCTGAAATCAAAACTGAAAGATATCTTCTAGCAATAATATTGTGCAATTTATTGGAGAGCACAAACATGTATTTTGTGAAAAATTTAAAAAGAATAGGCTACACGAACTCATAGTTGAGTAACAACTAAATCAATATATGCTATTTTAAAGATCAATCACAAACTGCTTGAAATCAATTTCAAACCAATAACACCTGCATCAGACACTGAGCATTGGGAAGCTCTCTTCGATAGTTTTCCAAGGATCTCTATTAAAACACAGGTATTCATTATGTGGACGAAAGGAATGCAATTTAAGCAACAGCGGCACACAAATACTTCAGCTTACAGGAGCAAAGCAGTTATCTACAAATACTTTTCAAGAACGTTCCATGACCTTTTTTCAAGTACTTTCGTGAATATGTAACTTCAGAATGAAAATGCAAGGTCTTTAATCATTGTTAAGAACCCGTAGGAACCTTGGTAAAATCAATAAGTATGGACAAGCCAGAAAATAAGCAGACGGTAATCTGCAAAATAAGGTCCCCGGAGGGAGAATCTGGTGATGCTACCCTGCACAGCAGGGTAGCATCACTAAATGTACCCTCTGTGAACTTCAATCTGAATCAAGGTCTCAAATCTAAATAGAAAGGGGTACCCAGAGGATAAATTGGTCCACAGTATAGGAATGCATCAACAAATTTACCCTCTGGGGACCTCATTCTGCAAATGACAGATTGCTAATTTTCAGACTTGAGAGTGGAAGGTCATTTATTATTACACGCATTTTACTCTTCATGCAGCTCCATATTTACAAATCCGTTAGGAATATGTGTTGTATCCGCATTTCCGTTGACGGACCATTTATCCACCTAAAATCTTGGATCCATCAAAAGAATTTCACTCCACCCATTTTCGTAATCAGCCAACCCAAACGTTGCATTCTGACCTTGATAAATTCAGAATCTGCGGTGGCAGCCGATAAATCGAATGTCAATTGGGAAGTAATTTTATTTAAATCCACCAAAGTTAACGAAATTAAACTTATAATGAGGGTAATTTTATCACACAAGTTCTGATTTTGAAGAGAATATCTCTCAGATAACGGCAGCTTTTTCTTAAAACTACGAATAAATAACCTGTTTTGGACACAATTTTCATTTATATTTTCTGTTTCTGTATCGATCTGTCACACGTGTTTGCCAACCACAGAGATTTATTTTTGTTTTTATTTCAAAAAGACGATCAATAAATAACAAAGAGTTTTAAAGTTTGAAATTTTCCTTTGTGTGATGTTTAACCCTTTACCTAACACGAAAAGCAGACGACACTTGCAAAAAAAATTATTGAATAACTATTTTTTTTTCATTTTTTGTCTCAAAAACATAGGTTATGACCCCTCGTTGGAACGAGCTCAACGAGCTCGTTCCAACGAGGGGTCATAACCTATGTTTTTGAGACAAAAAATGAAAAAATAATGAAAATTAATTGGCGATTTTTGAGAATAGCGCTGGCCGGTTTTGGCCGTTACGTTGGGTAAAGGGTTAAAGTTTGAAATTAATGGAGTCTATGTCGTAGATTCAATTCAATTCAATTCAATTATTTATTCACTCTGAAAACCAATAATGGTATAAGAGACACATAAACCTTATCATGACCATGTGCATGTCCTGTAATTTGTATCAGATTCGAGGTCGTGTTTACAATCAGATCGCAACGAGCCCGCCAGGGCGAGTTGTGATCCGATTGTAAACACGACCGAGAATCTGATACAATTATAGGACATGCATTTGGCCATGATAATATATTTATCTAACAATCCCGTTACATAAAGCCTGTTTTTCCGTTTTTCAGTTTAAATTGGGTTGGAATTGGTCAAAATTTTGAATTTCATATTTTAATGCGTTACAACAATGCATATAATGATATTATTTGTCATAGCGCGGGGTTTACCGGAAGTTGAATCTATATGATACGGAATCAGAATGAGTCGTCTATATGATACGGAATCGGAACCCATAATGTGATACGTACCGTTTCTCGTGGTTTTCAGACCAAAATCTATATGATTGTTACATAAAGATATTTACATATTTTTACATAAAAGTCATTTCGAGGAAAATCCAACAAACAGTGAACATTTTATTGAAATTCTAAAAGGGTCGACGATGTCCCACTCTGGACTTTACCTGTTGTGTCTCATGAACCGCGCACATGGATTGTCGTCAACTAGCAGTGTACATAATTTAGTATGCATAATTTCCACAGCTTACCACGGTAAGTTGTGGAATTTCTTACCATTTTATTTTAAGGGTTTTATTTCATATGATGCAGATGCCAGCCGTAGTGTGAAATGACCCTCTGTAAACCGCCTTGAAGAAAGAAAAAATTAAACTGACGAAAGTAAGGCGTGCAATAAGCACAAAAGACCATGAAGTGTGAATGTCTTCGTCAATTCAGCACTCACGCTATCACGGAAGGATAGAACGAGAGGCTGAAGGTGAGCCTCTCGTTCTATTCTTCCTCGATGACATTCGTGCCGTATTGACGAATGCATTCACACAACGTGACGTTCTGCGTATATATGCTGAACCCACAACTATAGGGTGACAGGTTTGAAATAGAAATTAATATGAAGAAACATATGTTACAATCATAGAGTTGTATAGGGTTCAAAAGATTGAAGAAGCATTATCAATTCTTCATTATACTAAAACATGGTTTAATGATTGTGTAATAAGTATCGTTATCATATGACTCGTCCGTTTTGTCCACTTTAAAACATTTGATATTTTGTTTTCATATTAATCAGTGATAAATAAAGCCTTCCGTCAATTTCATTGGTCATTTTCAAAACTAGACAATTTGATTGGCTGAACAAAATACAACTGGGCCACATTTTCAAAATTTGCATAATTAGAGTTGTGAGGTTTCATTGGTCAATTTTAAAACTGGACAATTTGATTGCCTAAACAAAATACAACTGGGTCACATTTGCATAATTTCATTAGGGGGAATTTACGTTATCTGTCATATTTAGGGTGGGTTATATTGTATTAATCTTTTACCTACAAGAAAAACGCCATTCATTTTTTTTTATATTTTCACTTTTTGCTTCCAAAACAGAGGTTATGACCTCTCATTGGAACGAGCTCGTTCCAGTGTTTTTTTTCGGGATGTTTTTTTTTCAAGTGCCGTCTGCAAATCAAGTTAGGTGATGGATTAAAAAGTCATACTAAGTGGCTAATTTGTGCGTGTGTGTGTCATATGGTAAATAGAATATGAAATGAGTGTTTTTCTCATATAATATGTATGAAACTCGTCCGAATTTTCCGGTTGGGCTCGCCAGAGGTTCGCCCAAACGGAAACTTCTTAGACTCGTTTCATAAGTATTATATGAGAAAAACACTCATTTCATATCCTCTATATCTCACTTGTGAATTAACGAACACAAATATGTTTCCAAACGGGCTCTGAAATGTTCTTGCATACGAATTACGTACATTACCTTAGAACTGACGCCGTTTTTTGAAACACTGATTGGTAGTAAGATATAGCTTAGATTAATCTAATCATTTAAATTATTTCGAAGTTGATTGTTTTTTATAGATCTTTATTCATTGAATCAATATTAATGCAATGAATTTTGCCGCAATTTATTCAAAATCATTTAAATTATAATAGTAGTGAAACTTCACTCTGAAACACATTTGTGATGAATTCCAAGTGCTTGTTTCGACGCGTGATACATATTAAGTATCAATTTGAAGTCTGAATGTTTTTCACGAAAAAAACCTTGACCATTTTGTCGGGTTTTGTTTTTAAAAAAAGAATTGAAACGAAAAATCGGTCACGTGATCGGAGTTAGACTGTGCGGTGGGCGTGTTAAATTGTATGAAGTGTCAAACACTTTCTACAAAACGCAAAAATGACAAATAATCCATTTTAAATGTGATAATTTAATTTAGAGTGGTTGTTTGTATCATACGATACCATTAGGAGATCGACGTCTCCACTATTTATGTCGCTGCAGTCGAATCAGCTTTTGTGCAGACGAGAGAGTTTTATTATTCTCAACATAGGTTAATACACGCGGGCCCGAATACTCACGTGACAAACTAATGTGAACAACCGAATACCAACTACAGTACGGCCGCCGTGTACTTGTCACTTTCCACAAGTGGGCAATATTTCCACGGACGCAATAAAATTAGATTTCAAACACTAATTATAGGAATAAGCATAAACAATTTAATTAATGAAGCACCGGGTACAACCCGATGTTTCATAAATTGAAATTTTGCTACTGATAATTTTTTATTGTCTGGTAAACGCATGCGTGGACATCACAGCCCACACGTGGCTTACGACCATTCCACGGCGACTGTACTTGAGGTTAATATACACGGTCCCGAATACTCACGTGAAAAACTATTGTGAACACCCCAGTACTCACTGACAGCCCGCCTACAGCAATTGCAGTATAACTGCGTCATTGGACACGCCCACATATTTTTATTCTACAAATGGGCGGGACAAAGCAAAAAACATACATACGACACGGCCACATTTTTTTATTCGACAAATGGGCGGGACGAAGCAAAAAATGCATTATTTATTTATAAAAACCTCACCTCGACCAATCTAATGCGAGCAGGTCGGATATATTTAAAGAAAATTAAATTATTAAATTCTGAAAAGCAAATATGTCTGATAATATGAATTTAGAATCTTATTCCTATTAACCCCTTTACACACACGATACCAAATTTATTATTTTAATTGCTATAAATCAATGAAGGGCCACATAATATGGTGTTGTTTCTATTATGCTGAAAAATATATTTATTTCATCTGTTTAATTTGAAAATTTCGCGGGCGGATAAGGCCGATTCGTTAAGTAATGGGTTAATACCATTTGTTCAAACTCGTACAGCAGACGGACATTTCCGTCAGGATTAGCCATTGTGCAGAAATATGTGACCTTAAAATACCAATAAATAAATAAATCTATGTTAAAAAGGTTTACCTCATGGGTGATCTTAACATAGGTTTGCTCAGCTTAAACACACTCCAAAAAACTAACACTTTTATAGATTTACTATACAGTGCGGGATTCCTACCCGCTATAACAAAGCCCACGGGAGTTACAGAATTCTCTGCTACCTTAATTGACCACATTTTTTAGCAATACTATCAATAATTTTACTTCAGGAATTATAATTACTGATGTCAGTGATCATTTCGCTACGTTCTACATAGATGAATCAGACAAACGATCAAATGTCCCAACCCCTAATTTTAGACGGTCAATCAACACGGGAAGTATAACCCGCTTTAAAAGAATCTTATCAGCATGTGCCTTTTCAGAGGTCACAGACAATAACTGTCCAAACTCAGCATACAATAAATTCCTCGACACATTCTACAAATCCTTCGAAGAAGCATTTCCCCTGAAAGCAGTCCTCTAAGAAAAATATATATAAAACGCAAGCCATGGATAACGCTTGGCCTATTGCATTCCTCACAAAGTAAATTGTATGTTAAAAAACTAAAATCCCCAACTACTCAAAACAGAACACAAACAATTTTGCCACGAATTCAACCGCTTGAAAAGGATCTGTAAAGCAGATTATTATGATAAGATACTTCTAGAAAATAAATATAATATTAAAAATACATGGGAAATCCTACGAAAGGCAATACGTAAGTCAAATAACAACCGACAACTTTCCCAACTTTCGTAGATGGAAATACGGAAATAACGGACTCGAAAAGAATCGCTGACATCGGTAAGACCACAAGTAATCAAGTGCCCTCTACCCACCGTCATTTTTCGGATCGTTTGAGCAATAATAACAAGAGAGACTAATTTTTCATAAGCCCTACCAATGAACAAGAAGTAATTTCCTGCGTTCACAAATTGAGGAGCAAATCGAGTGGAGACAGCAACGATATATCCACCAAATTATTAAAGGAGATAATATTTGATGCGGGAGGTTCATTGTCTCATATAATCAATTTATTGTTTGTTACAGGTATAGTGCCTGACTAAATGAAAGTGGCCAAAATTACACCCATATTTATATCAGGAGACCCCCAGCTATTAGCAAATACCGCCCTATTCGTATTCTCCCAACATTCTCCAAAATACTAGAAAAAATAATGTACGCACAATACAATACTTTCCTAGAGGAACAAAACATCATATATAGATATCAGTTCGGATTCAGAAAGGGCACTCCACTGTTCATCATATCTTTCATCTCATGAATAATGTCGTAGAAGCTAATGATAAATTTACAAAGGATTGCTCGCTCTCTACGTTTCTAAACTTTAAATCACTCAATTCTTCTTAAAACAACTGGTTAGCTATGGTATAAGAGGGTTGGCAAATTCCTGGTTCAAAGATTATCTAACAGGCAGATGCCAATTTGTTTCTTTTTTGAATAACACATCGGACACGTTGGAGGTCACAACTGGTGTTCCTCAAGGTTCAAGTTTAGGCCCCATCCTCTTATTATACTTCAGCGACATCAGCCACTCAACTCTGCCAAATGTCTTGTCTTTTGTAGACGACACTACGGGTTTTACATCTGGTAACAATCTAGACAACCTAATAGAAGAGACCAACTCTGAACTTGATAAGATTAGTCAATGGTGTTCTGCAAATGGACTGTGTCTGAATGCTAATAAAACAAAATCCATGTTACTGCATCCACAAAATGATTCATATAACGCCGTTGGTAGAAACATTACTCAAACTAGTACAGATATTCCATTAATTAGTAACCATCAAGAAGAAACATCAGTTAAATTTCTTGGAGTCCACTTGGACAAAAATCTAAAATTTAAACAACACACTTCTGTAGTTTGTTTAAAAATGGCTCGGGCAATTTACACCCTAAATAGGGCGAACAAATTTCTTCCTTTTAAGGCCTTAAAGACATTATATTACCCACTTATACATAGCCATTTTCTGTATGGTATACTTGTTTGGGGGCCATGTGCCGTCAACAAGTAGAATTATAACCCCGCAAAAAAGGCTATTCGCGTTATAATGAACAGAAAATACACCGCACACACCGAACCATTATTCCAAAATTGTGGCATACTGAAATTCGATGACCTATATAAGTTACATGTTCTTTTGTCTATACATGCCTGGTATCATAATAAACTACCTGTATCTTTCGAAAGTACTTTTGGAATCTACAGAAATCCCTCTGGAATGGACCAGGCAATCAGGGAGTGTGCGTATACCCAAACCGAGAACACGTTTCTCTGTGGATCTCCCACCTCATTCTTTTCCAACATGGAATGATTTAAACCCAGAATTACAACATTACAGTAGGCCCTTGCTTAAAAAGTTTACAAACGATTCAACTATAAATTCGTATTCCTCCATCATTTCCTGTGCTGACCCGTCTTGTCTTGATTGTTTTGTTTATAATAAATGGATCTCATCTTTCAAACTCATTATTTCTTCTTTCAAACTATTAATCTGTTAAACTGGTGTGACATCAGCAAGAAATGGCCCAGGTACGTGTATGGTGATGTTTTCTTATTTTATTTTATTTAGGCAGTAACCCCTGAGGAGATAATAAAAGCAAAAGGCCTTGAGTCAAGAAATCTGGTGTATGGGAGTGGCTATGCCATTTCCATGCATTGTACACTTATTGTTATTTGTTACTTGTAAATTGTTATTGTACTTGTGTATGCCGCAAAATAAAGTTTCATTCATCAAATAAATAAATATTTTAGACTCGCTAACACCAATTCAGTAAATATGATTTGGAACTCGCAAATGCCCCTTCAGTAAATTTGATTGGAATTCTTTAAAGCCCGTTTACCATGAAAATTCGTTCTAGTTCATTGCTGACCTGACAATCGCAAAACATTCTGAAAATACAGAATAATATTTCGCGACGTAATCATGATAAAATTCACAGACTTGTGAGGTCTGAAAATAATATTATCGAGTCAGGTAATACAAAAATTAACAACCGTAAACTCAACCCCCAAACTTCCAACTGTGTATGAGATCCGCCCCTGATGCTGAGAACTGGAACTATTTGCCTTTCGCGAATTCTCAAAAACTTGTCACACGTTACACTCGAGGTTTTTTCTTTCATCAGCGTCAGTGTTTTGGTTTTGAATAGACAAGAAAAAAACGTCATGTCGGGTGTTGTGTAATTCATAAAAAATATTTTTGTAATCAAGGAACTCATTTTCATTCATAACAATTGGCTATTGTAAATTAAAAAGGACGCACACGTCAAAATCAATGACGATAACCTATTACCAGTAAATAGTTATTTTTCTCCGGTGTTATTACGAAGAATGGAAAAAAAAACATATAACAAAAGGCAGACGAAACATTTAAATCGAACGGAACACAAGATACGTCAAAAATTGTTCTGGAGCATGCACAATATCTATAGTTAACGTTTACATTTGAGTGCCAAAACCATGTTGGCATTTTGACATTTCTAGGCTATTTTAACCCTTTAGCCAGGGTTGATGATTTCAAATTTTATTATTTTAATTTTTGTTGTTTTAAATTAAAAAAAATATCAACAAACATACCACGTGGCCCCTCATTGGGACGAGCTCGTTCCAATGAGGGGCCACATGATATGGTTAGGTAACATTTTTTTACATATATTTTTTAACCTCCTTTGTTTGTAAAATACACTGGCGGTGCGGACGATTTGTTAGGTAAGGGCTAACCCTGTACCTAACACAAAATCCATAAGCGTAGGGATCGCAGTGGCTCAGTGGTTACGGCATTGACCTTCAAACCAAGAGGTTCACGGCTCGATCCCCGCTAGGGGTAAGTACGTTGTTTCATTGGACAAGACACTTAATCCCGATTGCCCACGTGGGGGCACGGTGGCGCTGTGTACAAAGGCGTAATGCACGTCGATGGTGCACGTGTATTCAACCAATGCTAACCCTGCTTGTGTGGAGTTAGTACGTTGAGGAGTCTGATAGTTGCTCGCCGTTGCTCGGTGATTCTGTCTGGGTACTCCGGATTTCTCCACCCGTAAAACTGTCCGACGCGAGGTGACCCTGGCTGTCGAAAGTGTCGTTAAACTCCAATAAGTAAATAAATAAATAAATTACCAACGCTATTCACAAATACACAGCGTCAACTGCGTAGGTGACTATTTTAGTTTTCGCTCTTGGACAAATCTCGTTGGCCAAAAATATAAAAGTTTGATTTTGGACTTTTCAGCAGTGAATTATATGGAAATATTTCACCAAGAAACAAGAATACACGGAGATGTTTTATAATCGTAAAGTGAATGCCGCACTTGGGCATTTGAGGTGTTTGCTGTACTGAGTATGAATTTGTTTTATCTTACAATCAACATGTATTTTGCCTGTATTAACTCCGCAACTGTCGTGTATCCGACCCCTTGATACAGATGTTTGTATCAGGGGGTCTGATACAAGCACGTTCCTTTCGCGTGAGTTCCATTTTGTTTTCTTTTTGTTCATCCGTACGAATAAATAGTTCGTTATATATTCGTCTACATTCTTGACTTATCCCCAATATATTGTAAGATAAAATGATTATCACCATTATGTGGATGTACAAAATATGTATCCGAGTCTCGCTCCGGGTTCTAAGGGTAGATCACGACTCGTCTTCGACTCGTCGTGATCTGCCCATAGAACCCGGAGCTCGACTCGGATACATATTTTGTACATCCACATAATGGTAAATATAGTTCGTTATATATTCGTCTACATTCTTGACTTATCCCCAATATATTGTAAGATAAAATGATTATCACCATTATGTGGATGTACAAAATATGTATCCGAGTCTCGCTCCGGGTTCTAAGGGTAGATCACGACTCGTCTTCGACTCGTCGTGATCTGCCCATAGAACCCGGAGCTCGACTCGGATACATATTTTGTACATCCACATAATGGTAATAATCTCTATATATCCATCATTGTTGTCTATGTCTAGGGATATTCTTTGAATACATTCATTACCAATTGAATAATTTGATGCATCGTTTTGCAGAGTAGGTTTTGTTTTGCTGATCGACTCATCAAATGTTGTCTTATCCTGATCCTAGATAGTATCTATCCAGTCTTCGTCTAGGATTATAAGTTACAGGGCGTTTAGTTGGCAGATACAGTGTCATATACGGCGAAGAGAAAACAATATTAGGTGAGGCTGTCTTCGTCTAGGATTATAAGTTACAGGGCGTTTAGTTGGCAGATACAGTGTCATATACGGCGAAGAGAAAACAATATTAGGTGAAGCTGTCTTCGTCTAGGATTATAAGTTACAGGGCGTTTAGTTGGCAGATACAGTGTCATATACGGCGAAGAGAAAACAATATTAGGTGAGGCTGTCTTCGTCTAGGATTATAAGTTACAGGGCGTTTAGTTGGCAGATACGATACAGTGTCATATACGGCGAAGAGAAAACAATATTAGGTGAGGCTGTCTTCGTCTAGGATTATAAGTTACAGGGCGTTTAGTTGGCAGATACAGTGTCATATACAGCGAAGAGAAAACAATATTAGGTGAGGCTGTCTTCGTCTAGGATTATAAGTTACAGGGCGTTTAGTTGGCAGATACAGAGTCATATACGGCGAAGAGAAAACAATATTAGGTGAGGCTGTCTTCGTCTAGGATTATAAGTTTGAGGGCGTTCAGTTGGCAGATACAGTGTCATATACGGCGAAGAGAAAACAATATTAGGTGAGGCTGTCTTCGTCTAGGATTATAAGTTACAGGGCGTTTAGTTGGCAGATACAGTGTCATATACGGCGAAGAGAAAACAATATTAGGTGAGGCTTTCTTCGTCTCGGATTATAAGTTTCAGGGCGTTTTGTTGGCAGATACAGTGTCATATACGGCAAAGAGAAAACAATATTAGATGAGGCTGTCTTCGTCTAGGATTATAAGTTACAGGGCGTTTAGTTGGCAGATACAGTGTCATATACAGCGAAGAGAAAACAATATTAGGTGAGGCTGTCTTCGTCTAGGATTATAAGTTACAGGGCGTTTAGTTGGCAGATACAGTGTCATATACGGCGAAGAGAAAACAATATTAGGTGAGGCTTTCTTCGTCTCGGATTATAAGTTTCAGGGCGTTTTGTTGGCAGATACAGTGTCATATACGGCAAAGAGAAAACAATATTAGGTGAGGCTGTCTTCGTCTAGGATTATAAGTTACAGGGCGTTTAGTTGGCAGATACAGTGTCATATACGGCGAAGAGAAAACAATATTAGGTGAGGCTTTCTTAGTCTCGGATTATAAGTTTCAGGGCGTTTTGTTGGCAGATACAGTGTCATATACGGCAAAGAGAAAACAATATTAGGTGAGGCCTTCGCCTAATATTGTTTTCTCTTCCCCGTATATAACACTGTATCCGACAACTAAACGCCCTGTAACGCATTTATTATGCACGGCATCAGGGGGGGGGGGGGGGGGACTAAAAATTGCACGATGACACTGTGTGCTGAGACGTACTGCACGCCGAGGTGCACATGTCTTCAGCCAATCTAACCCTGTCTGTGCTGTGTAGTACGCAGTACCGCTGTGCAGTGTGTAGTACAGTCGTGGGTTATGATGTTGAAGAGCTGACAGCTGCTCGTCGTTGCACAGTGGTTCTCTCCGGGTACTCTGGCTTCCTCCACCCGTAAACCTGTCACCGACACGATATGACCCTGGTTGTTAAAGTGTCGTTAAACACCAATAAATAAATAAATTAATAAATAAATAACTTGGGTTGAATTTAGTGCATCAGAGAGAATTTTCCCAAAATATTGTCTGCACATTTTCTACATTTCGAACAAGACACCTACCCCCTACTAACGTGTGACATTTTCCCAGATTAAGCCCAATATTCTCACATATAAAGCCTCCTGATGTTGTATTTATGTTAAGAGTGTGATGTACAACATCATCGTTAAGGTTTGAAACACAAATGATGGTATATATTAGCTGATATATTGATATATTTTTTTAAAATTCAAAAAATTGCACAAGTTGCAAATGCACATTTTTGGCGCACTCAAGAGACCCACCCACCCCCACGTCACGTCTTGCAAATATTTGGTGCCCCCCCCCCCCCCCCCCCTGACGGCATGCTAAAATGTCATTGGTGAAGTTAACTCATCGTATAGTTAAATGATGCGCACTTCTCGAAAAATGTACAAGTAAAAACGTCTAGACAAAATACAAATCTGTATTGACAGAAGCAATCACCGAACATGCGATTATTCGATTCAGAAAGAAAACGATGTTCACTTGCACTCAAATGGCATTGATTATTAGCCTACACGTGTCAGGACCATCATCTTTAATAACAGTAATTAAATGATAATTAAATAATCAGCTCAATGAAATAAATTAAGACTAGGTCATGTTTTGCCATGGTGATACCTTTTTTATTACACATCCATTAAACTTAAACCCTTGTATTTAACGGGATCGCCGCGATGACATAAATGTTTCTGTATTCATCTGATGATGTGCGAACCGGAACTTTTCCCCAGCACCGTTTATACAAGTTCCCTTCCCGTAGAGTTATTAATTACGCTTCGAAAAGTTTCCTAATTTCGTTATATACAATTATCGATCGTCTGTCGCGTGGTGTGAAAATGAAAACGTCCAAAGCAAAATAAAGTCGGTTCAGAAAACAATTTGTTAACCAAACGTGAGATAATATTTAAAAAAATACAAAACAAAACAATCATTTCCAACTACAACATTAACCCAGTCCCGTGGCCGTCTCGTCTGCGGATCCTGTTATATCTAAATTCGTCAACTTTATTTCGGTAAATCTTTGGACATCCTGACATGTTTCTAACTTCTTTTAAAAAAGTTTCTCCCAACTGTTTTGCAAAGCTACCCAAATTTGTACGTATACGTTTACTAACAGTAATAGCCAACAAATGGTTAGGTGTGAATGGACACCAGCTGAAGATAAACAGCGATACGAAATTCAACAAACTCGCCCAATAGAAAAGATAACAAATGTAATTTAGCCTGGTTCCCAAAAGGTTGTTTTGATTTTTTTTATCGATCCATTTGATCAGTACAGCTTCAAACAAAACAAACGGACTCTTCACCTTTAGGATGAAACATCGGAATTAAAATTTGTTTATTTAAATGAAATTTAATGCGTGGGATGTGTCATAAACACAGAACGCGATGCGTGTGTGAATCGGTTGGAATGGCGTAGTGCCTACAGCTCTCGCGAAATATGACTACGCCATTCCAACTCGTTATGTAAAAGACCCACCGATTCAAACACGCATCGCGTTCTGTCTATATACGCTTTCCATGCGTTAAACAAGAGAAATACATCGTTGAATCCCTGCTATAATCTTTAGCGGTTATCCGTACAATAAGAACAATGAATGGGAATTACGTCATGCACAACACAAGAACGCAATACCACGACGTTATGCTCTTCAGTAATAAAAAAACAATTCATGACTGTCAAAATTTATGCAAACAAGCCGAGAAAGGGAGGGAGTAATATTGTTAGGAAAGTCGGTAAGTATCAACGAGTGGGTTTCCCGGATGGAGTATTGAAGTCTCGACCTCACCTCTGGGTCATACATCCATTAGTCGGAAAGAGGAATCGGCAGTGGCCCCATGGAATAATGACCGTAAGCTAACATGCTTATTCCATCGAGTTGTATGGTGATTCCCTTGTCATCTCCGGCCAATAAGGCAATTTTATTGATTATCTCTGTATAGCTATCATGTTTATCACTTTGAATTAGGCTCATCAATTTGTGGAATGGTAGACGTTCGAACAGACTCTTTTTATGATCTTCAAAAGTGATGTCGTTTTCAATGATACCTCTTTTGACACCTTTTCAATTCTTGACAGTTGCTCTATCGGGTGGTGTTGTGTGAGCAAGCAGTTTCGATTTCAAATCCACGAATCCTGCGATATGTCTTTCTTCTCCATTCTTATCTCTCTTGCTGATATCTAAAGTCCACGATTCCAAATACAATTGTTTGTCGAAATTTTAATGCATCTTTTTCATGTGCACGGCCACTAGATTTTCGTCACAGATGGTTCGATGTTGTTAATTGAGTTTTGCTACGGTTTCACTACGTACATTTAAAACTAGAAGTCCTGTCACGAACTGTGAGCTTACCTAGGCTTAATTGCGCGTAGGAATTGCGCGCAATTGCCATATCGAATAGCACCCAAAGCTCGGCAGGTTCTCTTGGTTACTCATAGCAAACACAGGCAATGTTTCTGACAATGGACCTCCGGGTTACCCGGAGGTCCATTGGCTGAAACATTGCTTGTGCACAGGCTACATGTACATAATTTGATAGTCTTACTATGGTCATAACATGTAGATTAACGCGCAGATCGACGTGCTATTTGTGCGCATTTCATGACAGGACTTCTAGTTTTAACTGTATGTTCTAGTCATCAGTTCTGGGGTGATAAGATGATTGTCGGTCCTGTTACTAATGTTTTTCATTGATTTTCCATACACACAATTGTTCATGAGTTTGAAAAAAATCTCTTTCAAAATCGGTTTTGGCTAGCGTTCTTAGGTGAGTGTTGTGATCTATGAACTTTTTCAGCTTATATTCTTCGTTGAATCGGATTATTATAATCCCTGATGGGTGCGGGTGTGGGTGGGAAAATCTCACCCGAGGGCAAGATATTTGGGCCAGACACGAGGCTTGCCGAGTGTCCGGACCAAATATCTTGTCCCGAGGGTGAGATTTTCCCATCCTACACTCGTACCCATCAGGGATTATTTTGTCTCCCCCCCCATCATACAGCGGTTACGTTAGCCAGAGGTAATCGGCGGTCACGTGCAGATATAATTAACTCATTTGGTATTTGTTGTTTTGAAAAAACTAATGACACCATCGGAAAGAGCATGCAAAACTTATGTATATACCAAAGGTATATACCACGAATTCAATTAGGAGCGGTCGCATCTCGGTGTTTAAAGAGTTTTAGAGCATCAAACTTTGATCACACGGCATTCTGATGACGTCAATATGAATTAGTCGGAAGCAAAAAACTGATACGATATGCATAACGTCATAATAACGTTATAGATGTATAACGTCACGTGGGTGGGGTGGGATATTATAATCCCTGATGGGTACGGGTGTGGGATGGGAAAATCTCACCCGAGGGCAAGATATTTGGGCCACACACGAGGCTTGCCGAGTGTCTGGACCAAATATCTTGTCCCGAGGGTGAGATTTTCCCATCCCACATCCGTACCCATCAGGGATTATTCCCCCCCCCCCCACCACCATACAGCGGTTACGTTAGCCAGAGGTAATCGGCGGTCACGTGCTGATATAATCAACTCATTTGGTATTCGTTGTTTTGAAAAACTAATGACACCATCGGAAAGAGCATGAAAAAGTTATGTATATACCAAAGGTATATACCACGAAATCAATTAGGAACGGTGGCATCTTGGGGTTTGAAGAGTTTTAGAGCATCAAACTTTGATCACACGGCATTCTGATGACGTCAATATGAATTAGTTGGTAGCAAGAAACTGATACGATACGCATAACGTCATAGTAACGTTATAGATGTATAACGGCACGTGGTTGGGGTGGGATACATCTGTCTCTCTCTGCTATCTCACCCTGGACAGACGTATGTTACACATGCAGTGGGGGGGGGGGGGGTGGGGAGAGAATATTCGATCTATATCGACTAATGTCATACTGTAATCGAAGCATAATTTCAAATTTTCGCAGTGGACCACCTATTTACGTTCGTCATTTAAACTAGGAATGCGTTTATCCACTCCGTTCACTTCAAACAGTTTGGGTGCCAATGGATGATCATTGTGCTCGTCCTGTAATTTCTCTGTGTAATTTAGACCCACTTCTAAAAGACATAGATGGTGTCTCCACTTATCCATCACTTCCAGTTTCTTGTAACATTTGGAATTTCCAGTCCATAACGGATGACTCATAGCCCAACCGTCTAAATTATTAGCATCTAAATGTGCTATGTATTTACTCGGTTCGTTCAAATCGAAGTCTTCCATGCAATCATTATTCGCTTTTGCATATCAGTGAGATATTGTGGACACCCCTCCTCTGACACCTCGTTTCAACACGAGCAACATATTCTTGTCACATAGTTATGACGTCACTCCTTTGTTTAAAAGACGTGATATATTTCGAAGAGTTGATAACAGCATATGCTGTATTCAACAAATATCACCCCAAGCTCTGCAACACCTGGGCGATTAAGGATATCTTTCGAGAACAAAGGCAAAGAATTGGGACAGTGTCAGCTCTGACATAAACAAAAACCCGCGAAAATATTTCAGTGATCCGTATTAATGCTCTTCCCCGACAGGCCCTTTTTCGAACCAGGAACAGGATACGTCATAATTCCAATGTGCGTGTGCGGGGTAAACCAATCAATATTTTCAACGTGCAGCCCCAAGGCTGACATTCAAAATATTAATTTAATTAGTCTACCCCTAAATAATGAAAATGGACTCTTCCATTTGCTGTCATTAAACTGACATGGAAGATGCCACCAGATTTCGAAGGGTAAAAGTATCTGAACCCATTCACGCACTATTTTGAACTTCCTCGCCTGGTGATATTATACAACGTATCACACATAAAATAAAACTAAAACGTACGATAAAAATAACGTTTTTGTATAACTGTAGCAAGATTTTGCCGACTCAAAGAAAGAAATTATTAAAAAGAATGAGAAAGAAATGTCAAATTAAGTTAATTTAATTGAAACTTGATAATGAGTCTTTCTTGCTGATTGTGCGTCTTTTGTTTTGTCTCTACAAGTCGTTTACACCATATCAGCTCGTGATATTGAACATACAATCGCTTGGGAGTGTTCACTTGGGGAAAAAACCCTCGTCAACACTCTCGGGACTGTATATTCAATATCATTTGCTTTCTATAGTGTAACCTATACATCTCTCCATGACCCTTTCTCTGACGATCTTTTTACCCTGGTTTGCCCCATTACACTGACGTGTAATGGGGCAAACCAGGGTAAAAAGATCGTCAGAGAAAGGGTCATGGAGGATTGTAACCGTAATTGGCGAGAGGGGGTCAAATCAAAGAGATCTTTGGGTGGCCTGTGTGATAAAGAGAAGCCAGGTTTTGAAGAGTACCTTGATGACACCTTTGGGGGTCACTGTTGTTCAAGCTGAGGTCGCGGTCCCTGCAACTGAGGGAAAAAATTGGGAAAAACAGTGAAAAGCAGTGCCAGATGTGTAAATTGGGCGTGATGGAGACCCTGGAACACTTTCTTCTAGAATGCCCCAAATACCAGTCTAAAAGAACAAGATTCACGGGGAATATAATGGGGAAGTGGGATGGGAGAATGAAGGACATGTGGTTAGAGGGCGACTCAAATGAGAGGGTTAAAATGCTAATCGGAGAGATTGGGAAGAATGGGGCAAGGGATGTCATCAAGCAGTTCGTCTCCGAGTGTTGGGAGAAGAGAAGAAGCGTGGGAATATGGAGGCAGTTGGTAGAACATGGGTAACCAAGGCCTTCTCATACGAGAACCGCGACAAATCAGCGGCCGGCCAAAGTGTTATTATTATTATGACTACATATTAGATAAGAATTCTAATTGGATTTTGGTCAGTTTCAACAGAGTATCTCAACAAAGTCTGGGAGCCGTGTAATACCAAGCAGGATCCGGATCATAATGTGCAGAACAGTCCTTTCGAGAATTGTTGAACACATCCACCAAGAAAGACGTCGTGTGAGAACCATGAGGTTCTATTTTCCACTGGAAGATAGAACCTCATGGTTCTCACGCGACGAAGAGAAGCACGTCTGTTTTCAGATATACATCGTGGTAATTTCTTATGGTTTGTATGTCGAATAACGTCCACACTTTTTGAACATGCTCATACTCAACATCGGACATGTGAGGGATGTAGAGTCTCGAATAAAATCCTTCTTTGTCGGGTAATGAAGACTCATCGAATGGTTCCAAACCGTCCTTGCAGTCGTATGGATAGACCCCTTTCCTCAATACGCTAACTAATTGCTGTTCATTTACAAAGTGTTCGGTCACGATTTTAAATTCACCCTTCTCTAAATTGCCGACTAGTTTTTTTTTCGAGGCTGACAGACAGGAATTTAAAACTGTCTATGAAATGTATTTCTCGCTTGATTGGTACTTCCTTGTTCCGACATCTGTTCATCTACTTTATCTATCTTATGTACGACCATCCATTTTGTGAAAGAAATGTATTTTTCTTCGGTGTCCGCGATAGATTGGGTATTACCCTCGCTAACGGCTAGATTCTTCATGAACAGATGACTGTCATAACCTGACAGATTGTGAAATATCACTGGAAACAATGTAGACTCTTGATACTTCAGAGTGCAAGTACTGTGCGTGGGACCTCGAAACTTGCCAGTGTAGCCATCGTGAGCTCTCACTTTCTCGACTTTCATATCTATGGCAAACGATTTTCTACAGATGTGACGTTCTGTAGCCCTCTGAAATTCATTTTCTTCCTCTCGCACGATGATAGTCGTCTTCTCAGGAGCTTTGAATTGCTCATATAACATTTTGATTTGAGATTCTAAGTTTTTCACGAACTTTTGAGCCACGTCGTCGTCGTTGTCTGAATATGTGAACGGACCTGGGAATACTGATCAGTTAAAGAACAAGTAGAGGTTGCTCCATAGAAAGCAGGTGATATTGCATATATACTGAGTCAAAAAAAAAGTACAATACACTTTGAGGAGCAATATTTTTAGTATTATCGACTTCAATCCCAAACAAATTATTGTAAATTCATATTTCGAGCCCAGCTGTATGGATTTGCATAATTTCATGTTCTTATTGTTGCCAGCGCTACGTCACGACGGCAAGACACCGACGGCGCATGGACCTGATAAGTCTCTGGATGTAACCCTGTGTTACTGCGTTCCTTTCCTGCCTCAGAACATTACGAAAATCGCCAAACGTCTGAAGATCATGAAGTCGTACCCGACGGTCCAATTGATCCCAAAGATGCTCGATTGGCGACACATCTGGCGAAAGTGGGGGCCAGGGAAGAAGTTCGATGCTCTGCCCCTCAAGAAAGTCACGACAGATACGTGCCACGTGACATCGGAAAATGTCTTGCTGGAATATCTGCAATCCGACGTTAGCGTTGAACAACGGGACAACAACAGCGTTAAGAATTTCGTCTCTATATCGCTGTCCATCCAGATTATCATCGACGAAGATCAACTGCGTTCGATGGTGCAAGGCAAGTCCCGCGCAAACCATTACACTACCCCCGCCGAAACGATCGCATTCCCGCAGGCAAGCATCAGAAAACCGTTCTCCTGGTCGGCGATACACTCTTGTCCTACCATCATCGCACCGTAGACAAACTCGTCATTCATCACTAAAAAGAACTGTGCGTCAACGCCGCTGAGTCCAGCGAACACGCTGACGTACCCATTCCATTCTGACGGTACGATGACGTTGGGTAAGGATTGGTCCGTTGTATTGACGCCTACTGCGGATGCCGTGTTCAGCGAGTCTATTGCGGACAGTTTGTGCATGGATTCTATTGTTAGTTCTACTAGGAGTAATTGCTGCTGTCCTTGTCGCCGGAAGGAAGCGATCCCGCAAATGAGACGTCCTGATGTGTCGATCTTGTGCAGGGCCGTAACTCTTAGTCAACCTGAACGCCGTCGGTCGGCAGTAGATCCAGTGGTTCTATATCTTCCAATGAGACGGTAAATAGTGGCCACAAGCGTGTTTTCTCAATAACCCAGGCTCTCTAGCACAACATAACACTTCTTAGACGAACAAATGACGAACACTCAGCAAGAATGACTCAATATCAAGTCTTGATTAAACTAACTTGATTTGACATTTTTGTCTCATTCTTATCAATACTTTCTTTTTTTGAGTGAACAAAATCTTGATATCGTTATACGGAAAACGTCATTTTTATCGCACTTTTTGGTTTGGGTTTTATTTTATGTGTGAAACGTTGTATAATATCACCAGGCGTGGAAGTTCAGGATAGTTGTCAATTCATTACAATACCGTACATGTTCCAATAAGACCCCACCCATAGCCCAAAAATCCACATCGCGAAATGAACAAGGCAACTTTTACCGATAACAAGTTTAGCAAATAAGCCTCTCGTGAACCCCGCAACTTGACTGGACAAATAAGCAATAAATCAGAAAAAGATCGATATCATTCCATCTTAGTTCAAAGCGTAAACTGATTTGTAATTTAACCCTTTACCTAACATGAAAAGCAGACAACACTTGCAAACAAACTTCTTGGATAACTAATTTTTCTCATTTTTGGTCTCACAAACATAGGTTATGACCCCTCTTTGGAACGAGCTCGACGAGCTCGTTCCAAAGAGGGGTCATAACCTATGTTTTTGAGACAAAATATGAAAAAATAATGAAAATTAATTGGCGATGTTTGAGAATAGCGCTGGCCGGTTTTGGCCGTTACGTTGGGTAAAGGGTTAATTAAACAACATTTCATTCGGAACACACATATGAAAAGAATCTAGAAAAATGAAGCAGTTTGCAAGTCACTCCATTGATAAAATAATTACGAAATGGGAAAGTCATTTGAAACATTTCGCGTGGTGACGTCAAACGGTAAATTCGGTACTATTTCTTCAAGGCGATGACTGCTCCTTAAATACACTGGAGGCAGTGTACTTGTTTTCGAAGGTATCAGGCCTCAGAGCAAACTTCTGAAAAACCTTAGCTTTATGGAATGAGTGTGAAAAGGGGCCGCGGAAGAAACAGAAACAAGACGAAAAAGTAACTTGGAACCATGGGTAGACGTTTACAATTCTCGGAATGGAGTACGATCCTTTTAACGAAAACAACATTTTAAAAATTACTCCAAAGATTTTCTTTAAAAATTGAAAAGCTACTTGGTGATTGGTCTTAAGGCACCTGGCAAGCTTCGAAAAAATACTGCGCTAAAATCCCGCACCATTCCCCGAAGATATGACGTATATATAGTTGGGTGTATTATTGCATTTTTGGCAATTTTGAACAGTTTTTATTAACCATTTTACTGCCACTTTAGCCATATATGGAGGACCTCCATGTACGCCTGTATCTGAGGAAGTTTACTAAGATTTATGAAATACTTGAAACTCTATTATCTGATTAATTGTTGGATATCTCGTGATCTGCTTCGCATCGCATATCCATGTCACCTTTTTCTCTCCAGCCCCTGGCTTATGGTACTTCTCGTTCCCATATAGCGATGAAAGTTTACATACATTCTGACATCAAGCGCTCTAAGAGTCTTCTTTAGATTTTAAATTTTCGACTTTTTCCCAAAACAATCCAAATTTACCTATCTCTGAGAAAACTAAACCTAAAACTGTGTTACAGTCCTAGTAAATTCTAAAAGGATATTGTAGAAGTAGCCATATGTGGGACCATGTCTAAAAAAATGAAAGTACCTCAGATTTTAATGAAGTTTTTGTATTCTGTAGAGCTGCAAAATAAAAACCTGGGATATGTTTTTTTCAATGACAGTCATTTTCAACGTTTTTAATTTTTCTCACCTACTCCTCCCCATTTTAAAGAAGGGTTTCGTTAAAAAGGCTAATTTTGTGAAACTCACAGCTCCATGGGTATAATAGACACAGCTTTAAAATTGAACACACCGTTTCTTGTCACGCGTCACCCTGCGAACCAACCAACATTTTGGCAGTCCCACCTTATAAACTGCAGAGATACCACTTTAGTATTTTACATACACTTAAAGGACTACTTGAATTTATTCAAAGTCACATTCCTCCTACTCACATTGCCGTGATATATTCCACGTTATGACGTTAACCCAGATGAGCTCCTATAAAAACCCGTAAAAATTAAATTTCCTTGTATAAAGTTGAAATTAAGTTACATTTTTGTCCATGTCCTCAACCTCCACCGGTGAGGTTTGATGACGTAAAGCTGCTGCAACGTGACTGTAGTTCCAGCGTTGCAGCTTTCACATCATCAAACATCAAACGAAAGCCTTGCTCAAAAATTAGTAACACGGTATCATCAGCTTTCCAATATCGGGACGAGGTTTTTGTCAATAATAGCTAACTATGCAGTAAATATTCAATTTTCATTGCGACAAAAATGTGCCCATCATCAACATGTTAATTTTTAGCTGACATCAAATTTTATTGCCTTCCAGCAACTCCATTTATATAAAGATCAGTGACAATCATCCAAAAATAATGATTGATCTTTGTTGACATAAATGGAAGATGTAACTCGTTAAAATGTTTCTTGAATATTTACAAGCGAGGCTTAACCCATTGAAACTGATGGTATCATCCATGTGAGTTCAGTGACAGCAATCTGGAGAGTCCATATTGATTATTTGGGGTAGACCAAAAAATATTGATCGGTCTACTTGAAACATTCATTTAGCAGCTATCATACTTAATGCAATTATGACGCTCATGTTACCGGGGCGGAAAATCGGCCTCTCTGACAAAATCTTCACGTGCTCATAGCATTGGTTATGTTGTCACGTTTATCCCAATATTATGCGGTCGGCATGTTCCGGCTCCACCCAATATACGAATAGGAAGGCATTGCACTGGGATGTAATGGTTGGGTGGACTAATTCACATCTGGTTTGCTGTTATGGGATTGTCGGTAAAAACTAAAAGTTTGCCCATACTGCAAGTCTGACGTTTGGGATATAAAAGTGCACAGAAGCTGGGCGTAGTGATCAAAGAGGTAAAGTTGAAACAGAGCTTTTACCGTTCTGTACATCTCTCTACCATTGTGTTTCCAAGAGACTGTGGTACACACCGAATTACATTTCTCACAGAAGAATGACTCACACATTCTGACACAATGCCGGAATTTTGCAAACTTCATTTGATCAATAAGGCAAGGGAAATGAATCGTTAAGTGTTGTGTGTGTTGGGACATGTAGAATGAACAACACCTCACATTATCCTATATTCAGTCCCTCCCACTCCATAGGTCGAGCTGCCAAACCTATAACAAACTTTTTGTAATAAGTTATCCATTTTTGTTTCGTTTATTAAATTGTGGAAGAGTACTCATCATAATGGCTATATGGGGAAGATGGCGGTGAAATAGGCTGCAGTCACGTTTTATTTCTTTGTGAATTCAGTTTAAATGTCGCTGATTACTTTCAATGAATTATCGATTCATCTGAGAGGACAGATTAAAGTGGAACGAAATCTCATTTTGGCCCAACTAAAATATTATTTTATTGTTATTTATACAATAACATGATTTTCGAGGGTGTTGGGCTCCATTGCTACACCGCCATCTGTGATTAGCAGCCCAGCAATCATTTGTGGCCTCAGGCGATAGCCGAGACCGGTTAATGGGTATGGGCTGCTAATCACAGATGGAGATCCAATAATGGAGTCAAACGGCGCCCGAGAAAGTCATGTTATTCTTATAATCAATACTTAGAAATTGTAAGAACAATTTTCGACACTTTTGGATTTATATTATTTCGTGAAAAGAATCAATGTGGAACACCATTTATTAAGCAACGTAAGGCAGAACAGTTTATATTTATCTCAATCAACACCAATGAAAGGTTAACTCGTTAGGGAAATTTAAGCAGATTTCCAGGAAGACGGAATGACGTCAAGCATAGAACGTCAACGCGAACTGGTCGGACCGCCGGCGCTAATGACTAAAACTAGACATTAGCGACCGGCTCCGCTTTACAATATACAAATAACATGATTTTTGAGGGCGTTATGGTTTATTAACGGCCCTGCAGAAATGATTAACAGCCCAAGGGTCTATTAAGGACCCGAGACGAAGTCGAGGGCCGCTAATAGCTAATAGCCCAAGGGCTGTTAATCATTTGTCACTCCAGCTGACAGAATAGTTATGATGACATGTCCCCTCACACCTCAATTCATAAGATTTTTTTTTCTCCTTCTTTTTTTTCTCTCTATACACCCCACCCCATGAACTTGCTCTTGCTGCCAAACTATGCAGCAAAATTCTTGAAATAATTCTTAAAATATTCATTACAATATCTAAATAAATTAATGGTGAGTGAGTTGAATCCGTCGGATACTTACCTCTACTTAAATTTTGAATATAATGTTGTTACCCTCTCACAGTAATTCTACACTCCCGTCCATAATCCTTACCTTACATCGCTACACCCTATTTTATTTTTCCTTCTTTATTTTTTTTTTACTTTACTTTCTCTCACTCTCAACTACAAAATATACTCTACTCTACCCTACTCTCAAAGTGTATTTCACGATACCAATAATGATAATCAAGACATTCACCAAAACTGTCTTCTTGCGCATTGTAAAAGGTTTAGTAATTACATATAATTATGTCAAATAAAATCACATCAGAAGTAATCCAAAGCCAGGATATGTATAATTTTCCAAAACTCTTCAATGAACATACAACAAGTGGCCTAGAATACGACAATTATTCACCTTATACTGTAAATTGGAAATACTCACAATTGTAACTACTATACACCAGAAGACTTCAGAAAGATGGTCCGAACACAAAATGGGCGTTTTCAGTCTTTAATTTAAACTGTCGTAGCTTCAATGCGAACTGGGAGCCTCTGAAGGACAGCGCTGGAAATGAACAAAATTGACGGGTGCAGTTTTAAGCTCCCGTTAAATAAGAGACGGGAGTAAATTGCACCCGTAGAATGTTGGTATATGAATTTTGAGGGAACACTTTCACCAAACACCAGAAACTTTAGCCCTTTACCTAACATGAAAAGCAGACGACACTTGCAAACAAAATTCTTGAATAACTAATTCTTTTTCATTTTTTGTCTTAAAAACATAGGTTATGACCCCTCTTTGGAACGAGCTCGACGAGCTCGTTCCAAAGAGGGGTCATAACCTATGTTTTTGAGGCAAAAAATGAAAAACATAATGAAAATTAATTGGCAATTTTTGTGAATAGCGCTGGCCGGATTTGGCAGTTACGTTGGGTAAAGAGTTAAATGTATAAGGTCCTGCTGAACCATGAGAGTAATTTCCCATTGGCCACAGGGTGCAGATTTCTCAAAACAACACACATTTATATGCCCTCACAGTATATTAGTGCCCCACAATATTTTTCAGCAAGTGCATTTCTTAGCTCCCGTAAAATAGAAAATACGGGTGCTGTGGGGATCGATTGCACTCGCCCCGTCTCATTTCCGGGACTGAAAGGACTTGTTGCATACTTTACAAAGTGACTCTAATCACTTTGACATAATAGGGCTGACAGAAACCTTTACTATTAAGGAAAACGTCACCTACACATTGGAGGGATATCACCCTCTACTCTTGCGCACACGGCCTGATGATGACGATGGAAGCAGTGGTGTAGGTATATTTGTCAAAGAAACCCTAACGTTCAATATCCGCAAAGACTTGTCGATTTTCATTCCTTATGTCTTTGAATCTCTCTTCATGGAACTTAATTTGAATAAAAATAATCTTAGTTGGTGTAATATATCGCTCGAATACAGCTCCTAAAGCAGATTTAGACTCTTTTTTGAACAACGTGAACGAATTACTTGGTAAGAGCAACACAGAACAGAAATCAACTTATTTAATGCGAGATTTTAATCTTGATCTGATTAACTTCTATAATCATAAAAAACGCCCAATACGTATTTATTTATTTATTGGGGTTTAAAGGTCACATATTTCTGCACAATGGCTTATCATGATCATGACAGTTTTACGGGTGGAGGAATCCGGAGTACCCGGAGAGAACCACTGAGCAACGGCGAGCAGCTGTCAGCTCCCCAACATACTAACTCCACACAAGCAGGGTTAGCATTGGTTGAAGACAAGTGCACCATCGACGTGCAGTACGCCTTAGTACACGACGTCACCGTGCCCCCAGATGAGCAATGGGGGCGAAGTGTCTTGCCCAAGGACACAGCGCGCTTGCCGCAGGTGGGGCCCAATACGTAAATAGTGTATTTAGTGCCGGATTTCTTCCGGTCATAACAAAGCCAACGAGCGTTACAGATTATTCAGCCACTCTTATAGATCACATTTTATGTAACACTACTGGAAAAAAGTATTAAGATCAGGTATCATAATCACAGACATAAGTGATCACTTTGAACCTTTCTAATAGATGAAAATAGCAGAACCCACTCCCAGTCGTCAACTGATCCCAAAAGGTCTTTTAACCCTTTACCTAACCTGAAAAGCAGACGACACTTGCAAAAATAATTCTTGAATAACTAATTTTTTTCATTTTTTATCTCAAAAACATAGTTTATGACCCCTCGTTGGAACGAGCTCGACGAGCTCGTTCCAACGAGGGGTCATAACCTATGTTTTTGAGACAAAAAATTAAAAAAATAATGAAAATTAATTGGCGATTTTTGAGAATAGCGCTGGCCGGTTTTGGTCGTTACGTTAGGTAAAGGGTTAAAGCGGCGAATGTTAATCACCTTAAAAGACTGCTTTTGTCCCGCGGTTTCCCAGGCGTAACAAAAGCAACATCGCCACGTGAGGAAGCGTTTCCAATGAAAATCATTAACACTAGCAGGACGAAAATCAAGCGAGAACTATGGATGAGGACAGCCTTTTAGAATCCTCGTTTCAGAAACACAAACTATACATGAAAAAACTTCGGTCACCAACAGACTTCAATATAAGAACATATAAAACCTACTGTCGTGAGTTTAATAAGTTAACTCCTAGCACTCTGGTAATATTTGAAAATTTTCGTCATTGACCCCATTGTGCCCACGCAGCATGAAAAATTCAGCAAATTATATCTTGTTTGACAGAGCTCAATGAGCTCTGTCAAACAAGATATATTTTCTAAATTCTCAGTTGCATTGTGGGTAAAATTTGCTGCTGAAAACTTTGGTATTTTGACAACAGAGTGCAGTGAGTTAAAACGGATATGTAAGGCAACAACTCAGTTTTATCACAGAATATTTACGATATAAAACAAACATGCTAACAAAGGTGCTATTAATAATTCAAAAAATGTAATTAGACCCCCCCCCCCCCCCCAATTCTTCATTGACGGTGATAATCAGCTAACTGATGGTAAGTTAATCGCAAATAAATTTAACTCATTTTTTTCCAACATCAGCAAAGTCACTTTGGTGATCTAACGATAACCGTCGAAGTTCTTGTTTGATGACCGAAGTTAAGCAACGTCGAGCCCGGTTAATCCTTGGGTGGGTGACCATTCGGCGATTAATTCGGGTGCTTCCCGTAGTAGTGGCTGTTGTGCGATCGGCGAAGTTTGGGTGTGTGATTCTGCGACGTTGCATCACATGCCAGCTGGGGACGTTGGGAATGTTCACCAGTACTACGCAAACCCCACCGTACTTAGGTGTAAAATAGGGACCTGTTGAGGTGCTTTCCCTGTGTGCCCGTCTGTGGAGCACCGACAGTATGCTCCGTTGAGTTCAAATGAGAATGTCATAGAATGAACACCTGTGGTACGGGGTAATAATGTAAGTCGAGAGCATTGTGGTGGATTCTAAACGTCAACATGCATTATTATAACAATAACATGATTTTGAAGGGCATTACAGTGTTAACAGTCCAAGAGTTTATTAGCGGCCCGCGACGAAGTCGAGGGCCGCTAATAAGCTCAAGGGCTGTTAACCATTCCTGTTGAGCCGTTGATACACTGTAATGCCCGACAAAGTCATGTTATTTCTATTATTGCCACTTTCGTACATCGGGTACATTACGATTAAATTATAAGGGAAATAAGATAAATAAATGAAGTTTGACGTTTTAGAATTAAAAAAAAACAGCGACACTATCGTCTGATTTGTTGACAAACAAACCGGGTAACATGAGTATCGTCTGATCAGTCTACGGTGAAATTTGGAAAGTTAGATGATGAAATATATCTTCGAAATGCGAACTTTAGGCAAGGAGTTTATTCATCAAAGATGTCATCACTTACCTTGTGTGCATCGCTTTCTATATTTGATACATTATCCATCAGTGACACAAAGGGAAACACTTGAAAAAATGTGTTAATTGTGTTTACAAATTAAAAAAATCCGAATTGAATTTCGATCCAAATGGAAATCTAGGAAAAATATTGTTGATCGGCTGAGAGATGTGACGTCATTGTCTATATTTAGACGTGTTGGGCTGTTATTGACGTGTTGGGCTGTGTCACATGACTTGTATTTGTTGAGCATTACGAGGTTTCAACGCCCGGTAAAACATCGTTAATGTGCTAGGAACGCCCGCAAGAGTGGTAATAATATATTATTACTAGTGAACACATACCCACCTCAACCAAGCATTTCTTAGACTTTCTAAAGAATGACAATAACAAAATGATAACAATAATAATATAAACAATAACGATTGCAGAAGTAAAAACAATAACAAAAGTAATATTAACATAAACAATTACAACATGGACAATAATAATATTCATAATCAATCGATGTCTTTCTTCGTTTACCCTACGAACATACAGGAAGTAATCCTTATAGTAAAAAATCTTAATGGCAAAACAAGCAGAGACTATACGAATATGTCTACCAAATTACTCAAAGAAACTATAACAGAAATAGCGAACCCCTAACACGTATAATAAACCTCTCGTTCTCGTCTGGAGTAATACGTGACGAAATGAAAATAGCAAAGGTCGTTCCTATTTACAAATCCGGAGACGCCAGAATTTTTAGTAATTACAGACCTATAAGCATACTTCCGGCATTCAACACAGTTCTTTAAAAAAATACTGTATCTTGCTTCTTAGCTAAAAATGACATTCTATACCAGTTTCAGTTTGGATTCAGAAAAAACATTCCACTTTACGCCCCATAATACAACTTATTCACGATGTTGGCTTAAGCAATGACAAACCTACCAAGGATCGAACAATGTCAGTATTCCTTGATTTTTCTAAAGAGTTTGACACTATAGACCATTCTATACTCTTAAGTAAACTGGAGTACTATGGTATAAGATAAAGGCCCAATTCATGGTTTAGGGATATCTACGAAGAAAGTCCAGTACAAAGACTGTACGTCAGCCTTCGCAAACATAACATGTGGGGTACCTCAAGGTTCAATTCTATGACCCATTCTTTTTTATTGTAAGTCAAAGATATCAATAAATCTACAACTTTAAATCTATTATCATTTACTGATGATACAACAACCTATGCGTCGAACCATAGCTTGAATATATTGACAGAACAAATAAATACGGAACTAGCCAAAATTACAGAGTGGTGCTTCGCTGATAAATTATCACTTAATGCCACTAAAACCAAAATGCATGCACATATCCCCCCCCCCCACGAATGACACATGGAAGTTCGAACTGTAAACAACAAACGTGTAATACATGTTGGCAATTCCCACTTAGCCAGAACGGTCAAATTCTTAGGTGTTGATTTAGATGAAAACCTAAGATTCAAGCATCACATCTCGAATGTAAGTTCAAAAATGGCTAAGTCCATTTGGGCCATTAATAGAGCAAACAAGGGTTTTGCCTCTCAATACATTAAAAATTCTGTATTCTACGTTAGTGCAAAGCCATTTAATGTATGCAATACACATTTAGGGTCATGCATCGGCTGCTGGAAAACTAAGTACCATACAAAAACCAGCCATACGAATAATCAACAATAAAAAGTTTAACGCCCACGCCGAACCCCTATTCAAGATGAATAAAATCATTAAATCCAAAGATCTTTACAAGCTAAATATTCTGCTTTCTGTGCACGACAGGACCAGGAAAAAATTACCACAGACTTTAGGTAGCCTTTACAGTATCAGCACAAACGAATCAGACAGACTCACTAGACAAACAAGTTTAAATAAAGAGGCTTAAACCCAGAACGCAGTTCACTTCAAGTCTTCCACTGCATACTTTTTTCCAAAAATGTGGAATGATATTGACCCAGAGGTTCACAGATACCCCAAAAAACATTTTAACCCTTTACCTAACCTGAAAATCAAACGACACTTGCAAAACAATTCTTGAATAACTAATTTTTTTCATTTTTGTCTCAAAAACATAGGTTATGACCCCTCGTTGGAACGAGCTCGACGAGCTCGTTCCAACGAGGGGTCACAACCTATGTTTTTGAGACAAAAAATGAAAAAATAATGAAAATTAATTGGCGATTTCTGAGAATAGCGCTGGCCGGTTTTGGTTGTTACGTTAGGTAAAGGGTTAAACAGAATATGATTAATATGTTTCTAGCCTCATATCAAGCGTCTATCAGATGTAGTAACCGAACATGTCCTGAATGTGGTGAAGTTGGCTAGTCCTTAAAACACCATTGTTTTTTTCGTCCAACTAAACTAGCTCTGGATGACATCTCACATCTTATAACGCCAAATATAATTATTTTCTCAGAGCAAGAAATCAATCACAGTACAAGTCTTCATAATTCGAGCTTCATCTATCCTAAGTTTAATACAAACTATTCCAAATCAAATCCATTACTTGAGAACTTTTGTATTTCTCTCTCTTTTTTCCTTTCTTCAAACACCTTCTCGTACACCATTTTTTGGCATTCCAACATTTAAGGTGGGTGACAATAAAACAGCCAGTTGGCTATGTCATCCCCCAGCAGAAAAGGAAGGTTACAAAATATGCTCCTTTACAGGCTGTGTAAATTAGTATTAACATGAAGCTAGTGCACAATGAATTGATAATTATTAATCATAAATCACTGTGGATTTGGACAGTGTTCACGCTGGATTGAAATAATTAGGTGCCAAGTGGATTTGTTTGGTGAAAAAAGAATGTTTTGGTGTCAAATGAAAGATTTTAGTCTCAAATGGAATCTGATTATAAATAAGAACAAATTAATCTTGTATCGTCCTTTGAGTACAACAAGGCGCCACCTGCTAAAGCATTGCAGATGGCGCCTTCTACACCCAAGGAACGTTATTGTAATTCAGTATTACCTGGCTCTTTTATGTATTTTGGTCTAAAAAAATACCCACAAATGATAAAAATGTAGATAATAAACCGTAAAACTAATAAATAGTAAGGCGTAAAAATGTAAAAAATATGTTTCTTGGGCCCTTCCGCGTAGTCCTTTTCGCTGCCGCATACTCTCTTTTTATAACCAATTCAAACTTTAAAAAATAAAAATTAAATGGTTTATGTCAGATGTTTTAAACAAATTAATAAAATTGATGAATTTGTCCATTGAGTGCAATAAGGCTTTGCAATGCTTTAGCATTGCAAAGCCTTCTTGCAATCAAGGGACGAATTCCACCACCACCCAAGCTATTTTGTAGATTGTGAAGCCCAAAACATAAAACGAACCAAGAAATGAACTTCTGATGGCAAGTAATTACAAAATAAATAATAAAATAAAAACCACACGCCCGCATGCAATTTTACAAAAATGGCCTGAAAAACAGAAGATCTACTTTGTGGGACATAAATAAATAATATTATAATTATTATTTACTCACTACTGTTTATTCATTTCAAATGAACTGGTAACAAATAATTTATTATCTTCAAGAAGAATTATAAAAAAACTAAGCAGGATAACAAATATTAAGTAACAAAAAAACGTTTGATAAGAATCATATTACATCGATAAACTGTTAATTCAGTTGACCTATAACAAAGAGCCATGCTTTACTTGTTGCCTGTCGCTTACTTGGTTTGCGTGAACTCTGCCTCGCCCGTGTCGCCAGGCAGAGATTTTATTGACAATGACGACACTGTGATAATAAACCACAAATCCCTTGAGACCGACCAAAAGTATATTTGTGGTGCTACATCTTGGTGCCAACTGCTATATTTTGGTGCCAAACAAATTGTTTTAGTGCAATTGGCACAATTGGAACCCGGCAGCATGAACGCTGAATTCGAGGGAATTAGCTAATTTCAACCTTCTATACAATTTCTCAATTTTGTGTTACATACATGAAATATTTTTTGACAGACGTGTTATTGGACAGACATGACAGCCAGAATCGTCTTGGAAACTCCATTTAACCCTTTACCCAACATAACGGCCAAAACCTGCCAGCGCTATTCACAGAAATCGTCAATTAATTTTCATTATTCTTTTCATTTTTTGTTTCAAAAACATAGGTAGGTTATGACCCCTCTTGGAACGAGCTCGTCGAGCACGTTTCAATGAGGGCAGGTCATAACCTATGTTTTTGAGACAAAAAAATGAAAAAAATAGTTATTAATTATTCAAAAAACTTGTTTGCAAGTGTCGTCTGCTTTTCATATTTGGTAAAGTGTTAATTTGAGTTTTTTTCCATGAATAAGGTTTCTAATATATCGAATTTCCCATGTGCAATGAGCAATCGAGGTACGGAACTAGTTCTTGCCACCCAAAAAATGAAACATAGCCGGATGACGTAGAAATGAATTTAATGAATGACACTGAGGTTTCGATCATCTTAATGGAAAGTTCACCTTACGTATGAAAGACTAAAATTGATGCAATCATAAAACAATGCATCAATATTTCGGATTTTTTCTAATGGATTCCATCACTTAAAATGACAAGCATCAAAAAACGTTCTCGATATTTGTAACGAAATAATACAGTACTTAAACGTATATTGTAACCATCCTTTCCATTATGGCGTAGATTTTTAATCGAAAGTATTGATGCCGGTTGTTTTACAATCGAAATTATTGTTAATCATCGTGCCTTTCTGATTACTCAAATAATGTTTATGACAAACCAAAAGAACAGACAAGGTCATAGTAATCATTAAAGTGCTTCCACGCGGTGTTGTTGAAACATTTTGTCCTAAATGATGCACTATATCTGCATATATCTTATCTCCATCAAACGTCTGCGAATTTTATTGGATTGAAGACGTCAGTCGCGTGCAACCGCTGTATATACCATGCACATTGTGTTCAATCGATACAAGCCAAACAATCAGACGGCTCTCCCCTTTGTTAATACACCAAGAATAATGGCGGCAGACAACAATCGGTCTTTGCATTAAACACAAAGATTCTATGAGTTATTATCCATTGCAATTGCTCGTTCACTGGAGAATCAGTTTGTTATGCATGTTTTTCTGTATATACATTAACAAATAATTACATTGTTAATGTTGTTATACGTTTTGGGTCCAAATACTCAATTCCCATTGGTCAGCTGGATGAAAACGTCATGACCAAATGTATTTCATTTTCCAATGAATACATTTGGTCGAACTTTGACCCGCATTTACGGTAAAGCGCAGTTGACAGAATGTAATTCGGGCGGTGATTGGGCGGGTTTTTAACTTTTAGCGCCTCTCGCAGTGATCAACTCCGCTGCTGTTTCTTTGTTGACATTTCCCAACTGTGGCATAAAGCCCGTTACTAAAATACTCGTTTCCATTTCTCAAGTTGTGAAAATTAAAAATCAGAGTTGTGCGCTTTGTCTTTTGTGTGAGGGTGGTTTTTCGCCTCGTTCGTTCGTACATGTTTTATTTCGTCTTTCTAACTTCGGGATTCATACATAATTTGTACACATTCCCACACGTTCATACTCCAATAAAGATTATAAAAATTGCATTCAATTCTTAATTAAATCTTTTTCTGTTCATGCATTTTCAGGCAAAATGATTGGCTAAGTACTTCTTTTTTTCTTTTCATAACACAATGAACCGAGAAAACGCATTTAGGCCCGCCCTAAACCACGCTCCCAATGGCTGTCTTAACGATTACGTTGCACAGGCTGAATGGAAAAGAACCCCCACGCTCATATTGTTTCAACATGAAAAGTAATTAATTCTTATCTCATCATATTAAAATGTCTTTCAAAATAAAATTTAATAAACAATGAAATCCTTATCATGCTTTTTATTCCATGTTCAATTTGTTTATATGCAATAGATGATCGTCTGCGTTCATCGTTTTACTCAAATCAAACGTAAACAATGGCCGGTCCTAACAATCTACAAACGAAACTCACGCCAACAAAACTTTCCAATTTCCATATAGCCGGAACGAACTCTTTCTGAGACAAAATTCAACCAACTTCATGTCATCTGGGTTTATATCGAACTCCACATTTACAAACTGTGTTTTCAGTTTTTCAGTAAATGGTCAAAATCAAAATTAAATTTAATTCAGTGTTGCTTTGAATGACAGCACCTTCACGTCAAGTGCAAAAGGAGATTGAAGTTTTGTGTGGGTGTAGCCTATGACGTTTCTTTTAACTCACGTAATTCATTGGTCTATAAAATTTTTAATGACACAAGAACATGTTTCATTGAAATGTATCGTTATTTCAAAGAGAATTTTAGAAAACTCTGCCTTTTTATTCAGTTATGTGACCTGGTTTTTATTTCAACTCCGCAAAGTAGAAAATGTTTAAATTTATTGCCCCTCAAGTTTAATTATAAGGAATGATCGTTTGTTTCTGTTTGTTTCTTGAGTTATGAACCCCAAAAAACAAAGGCCAAACATAGTGTTATTATGACCGGCCATTGTTTACGTTTGATTTGGGTAAATCGATGAACGCAGACGATCATCTGTTGCATATAAACAAATTGAATATGGAATAAAAAAAGGATTTCCAGTCACAGTGTGAAATGTAATTTTTAAGATAGACATTTGGGGTGTGGTTTAGGGCGGGCCTAAATGCGATTTTTCAGTTCACTGTGTCGTGAAAAGAAAAAAATAGAAATACTTTAGCCAATCATTTTGCCTAAAAATGCATAAACAGAAAAAGTTTTAATTATATAAACATAATTGTGTTGACAGATTTATCTCAGAATTCTCAGCTGTATTACCAATAGGTTGTTTATGATTTTTTCAGACTCTTAGAGCGCTGGTCGTTTCGTTCGAAAGGTATGCAGCTGCCTTGAACTTCCCCAACCCCGTGATAAACTGGCTAAAAGCGTTTGTTCAACACTCCGAAAAGAAACACGTAATAACTGGGTGTTGTTTCAACTTGAATGGTTTCAGCGATTCAGATATAGAAACATAAAATCAATGAGGTTTTATGATGATTTATATAATTATGATTTTCAGAAGTCACACGACTGTGTACTGCACACTGCAAAAAATATAGGTTCTCTTTAGAACCAAAACTGGTTCTAATCTTGTCCCTGAGATGGAACCAGTTCTATTTAAACAGTATTTATTTCAAAGCAAATAAATTTACCAAGATTAGCATTCAATTTTAACAGAATATTACATGAACTGAAGTAGATTCAGCAGTAAACTTGGAGCTTATTCAACGCAGTCGCCAAACATTTTGAAACAAAGGAGATATGAACAGTTGGCATATCGAACCAGTTTTGGTTCTGAAAAGAACCAAAACTGGTTCCATATACCAACTGTTCATATATCCTTTGCTTAATAATGATTTGAGACAACCTCGTATGAGCTCTAAACTTACGGTGGAAACTCCCTCAATTTATGTTTAATTCTGTTAATATTTAATGTTAATCTTTATAAATTTATTTGATTTGAAATAAATACTGTTTAAACAGAACTGGTTCCATCTCAGGGACAAGATTAGAACCAGTTTTGGTTCTAAAGAGAACCTATATTTTTTGCAGTGCAGTTGGAGGATACAGAATTTGGACCCCTGGTACATTATGTATTCAGCTAATTACGAACCCAAATGCATACTTATTGATAATTTATTGCACAGTTTGTGACCCAATATGATAGATACGGTAATGTTAATATAACAATAACATGATTTTGGAGGGCATTATGGTTCATCAGCGGCCCTGCAGCATCGATGAACAGCCCGAGGGTTTATTAAAGGCCCGAGACGAAGTCGAGGGCCGTTAATAAGCCCAGGGGTTGTTCACCATTGCTGCAGGGCCGCTAATGAATCATGATGCCTGACAACAATCATGTTATTGCTATTATTACCACGGAATCTAAAAATAGCCGGGCCGTGGACCGCTAATGGCTATTTATACCATTATCGCCCGCGCCCGGCTCCGTCGAATGACATCATTGAAATTATGGAGTTTTAACTTGCCTTCAAACTTATGTTAATCGAGGACTAACTTATAGATTGAGTGGCAATAATTGCAAATAGGAATTGACTGACGCCCTGCATACCATATTTTGTTCAACAAATTTTGTAACTAATAATATGGTTGAATGTCTGTACAACAAGAGGCAACCCGATATGGTATATGCGGTGTCAGCTAAGTCCATAACGGATAAGAGAAAACCCTCGGACTTCCAGTCTAATTATATTAGTAATTCCACACTGTTATGGGCTGTTTGATTAACCACTATTCTGGGAGTTTGCCCGCAGGCTACCGTTGATGTAAAGTGAAGTCCCTTCATTCACAGAGATATAAGACATGCTTTCGTGCTCCAGTTATAGATATTCTAATCAATAGGTATTAACCCTTTGAACCCCGGGGTATCTTCCATGTCAGTTCAGTGGCAGTAATTCCATTGAATTTCAATCCCAAGACATTAAGGATAAAAAATATTGATTGTTCCATCCCACACATTTATTTAGCAGCCATTCTACTTTATGGAATTTTCTGGCCCGGAAAGGTGGTCTCTCGGTTCCAAAGGGTTAATTTGCCTTTGAACCATCAAGATATTAACACAATTAATGGCACTGCGTGGCGTAATCATAAGACTAATGATTCATAATGGTAATGTCATCTAAATTTCTGTTGAAACAAGTCGCGATTGAGCAACATTTTTAGTCCTCATTCATTGTAAAATGAATATTTACGGTATTGTAGGTTTGCTTTTCCGACCAACTGAAATATTCCAAGTGAGTGAACCCAAACTTAAGCGATGAACTATTTAAGGGATAGAATAGTTCCTGGTCATGACCGTGTCGAATCCCTTACCGAACTTGACTGGTGGCATGTGAGCTTTCGTTGAGAGTTTCGTTCTAGTCCAATATGGAATTGACTGATACAGTATGTTCTACATTTGGCAAATGAATCGTGTAAAAATTGTATTACTGACGTCCTGCATACACTAGGAGCAATGCAAGGATTACAAGTGATGCGATTCCTTTAATATATCCCATTTTTATTCTCCTAGTCCAAATTTCAGTTCATTGTGATGCATGTGTGCTGACACTATCTATTGTGATGCATGTGTGCTGAGACTATCGTTGGAGTGGCGTAATCATATTTCGCTCGAGCCTCCGGCTCTCGCGAAATATGACTACGCCATTCCAACTCGTTATGTAAAACACCAACCGATTCAAACACACATCGCGTTCTGTGTTTATTACACAACCCATGCATTAAAATTCATTTAAATAAACAAATTTTAATTCCGATGTTTAAACCCAAAGGTGAAGAGTGTGTTTGTTTTGACTGAAGCTGTACTGATCAAATGGATTGATAAAAAGTCAAAACAACCTTTTCGGAACCAGTGTTTGTTGAAATTTGTATCGCTGTTTCTCTTCGGCTGGTGTCTATTCATGCCTAACCATTTGGTAGCTATTACTGTTTGTAAAAATATAAGTACAAATTTGTGCAGATTTGCAAAACAGCTGGGAGAAACATTTTTAAAAGAAGTTCGAAGCATGTCAAGATATACGAAGATTTACCGAAATAAGGTTGACAAATTTAGATATAGCGGATCCACAAAACGAGACGGTCACGGGACTGGGTTAATGTTCTGGTTGGTAATGATTGGATCTTTTAAAAAATATTATCTCATTTTTGGTTAACTAATTTTTTGTGAACCAATTTTATTTTGCTTTGGACGTTTTCATTTTCACACTATGTAACAGACTGCCGATAACTGTATAACGAAATTTGGAACCTTTTCGAAGCGTAGCTAATGACTCGATGGGAAAGAAACTAGTATGTACGGTGCTGAGAAAAATGTCCCGGCTTGTACATCGCCTATTGGATACAGAATCATTTATTTCATACCGGCTATTCCGTTAAATACAAGGGTTTAAAGTTGAATGGATACGTAATAAAAACGATAACTAAATTGAGTACAATGTACACGTACCATTAACTAACAGACTGGTATTAACTTCCTACATGCTCCTGGTAGATATTCCTGCCCAGGACACAAGTCTCTTGCGACTGAACTAAATTTATTTATTTATTTATTTATTTATTTATATATATATTGTGGGGTTTAACAACACTTTCGACAGGCATTGGTTAGAATTGGTTGAAGACAAGTGCACTATCGACATGCAGTACGCCTTTGTTCACAAGGCCACCGTGCCCCCACGTGGGCAACTGAGATTAAGTGCCTTGCCCAAGGACACAAGGCGGAGGCCGCAGGTGGGATTCGAACTGAGGACCTCTCGGTTTGCAGCCTGCATCTCTACCTACTGAGCCACCGCGCCCCCACAAAAAATAGACTCGCTGGTGTTCGTAGATTTGCTTGTATGCGATTTTACTACATGCTACCTAATAAGATAGCGGAAATGTCTAACTATTATTCGGTATCTATTGTCACGATAGATATAAGAGATTATTTATTAAATAGGATTTTATTTCCTAGAATTACCCATTATCGAGCTCGGCTGATATGACGCCGATCTCGGACGATATTAACCAATCTAGAGTTCTCCCCTTTGATGCTTTACTACGCGTATCTACTTTGTTTACAGCGAAATCGTTCACCGTTATTTATCGGAAGTAATCAATCAGTACACAGCGTACACAGCGCCACAGTGTCCGCACGTGGGCAATCGGGATTAAGTGCCTTGCCCAAGGGTACAACGCAGTTACTCCTAGCGGGGATAGAACCATGGAGCTTTTGGTTTGAAGTTCGATGCCAATACCACTGAGCCACCACGCTCTCGGCTACTGAAATAAGTATAATTTCGACACACGTAACCGAATTTCCATCTTAGTAGTATATTGGAGGCAAAATGTGCCTGTTCTGCCGGAGGCCAGAGCCGGTGTCCGGGGCCGGTGGCCGGGGACAGGGGATGACGTCATGTAATTAAAATGTTACGTAAGGTAATTAACATGACGTCACTTAATTAATGAATATTTTTTTAATCACTTTAATTAATAACTGTTGCTTAATTAATTGTAATTAATGACTGTTGCATAATTAATGTAATTAATGTAATTAATGAGTGTAATTAGGGTCGATTATAATAATTAGTATATTAATAAATGAATTAATAATGTTTACGTCGATTAGTACATTTTTTTATAGTCATAATTTGGGATAGATATTATTAGATAAAAAATAATATATTTAAAAATAATATTAACGTATTGGACATATATATGAATGGTATCGACTGACTCTGACCTGGACACGTGCTAAGGTAAACACTGTATTGTGTCTGCGTGTATGGGTGTAATTAAAAACCAATGAAATCTCGTTAAATCAATTTTTTTTCAAACGCGAACTATGGCATGCGAGTAACAAGTGTTGATCGCTAATTCCTATTGTTCAAAAGTTATGGATGTAATAAAAACCTCATTAAATTAGCGATCAACACGCGACCTTCTTCCAGACTCTGAGATTCAAATTTATCGATTCTTTAACGGTCCGATTTCTGCGTTTTGACTTGTGTACGTGAGTTATCAACCTGGCTGTCGGTATTCATGGATTTGAACAACCTGCCCACGTGCTCTGAAACCTTGTCATTGTTACTCTGAACTCAATAACAACTTTGCAATGTTGAAAATTAAAAAATTCTCAACATTTATCTTCAAAACTGTTTTAATATTTTATAACGTTTTCGTTGAATGTTTAAGCGCTTAAATGGGAGTAAACAGTTTCCGATTATTCGACTTTGGAAAACAGTAATCTATTTTACCATGAATGATCGACTCGTGACGCCCCAAGTTCTAAAGCTCATATGCAAGAAGACAGAAAGCAGAAGTAAATACAATAAAAAGGCCCTTACATGAGTAAACCATGTACTGTACCAGACCACCCTGGTATATCAGGATAGTACCCGGGTACATGTATACCAGGATATTTTGGGTCAATACGATCGAGTACCATGCTGTTCAAGCTCTCAGACCACCAGTCTAATTCTGTTCGGAATTCGACACTTTTATGGACTGTTTACCCGCTTTTCGCGGAGTTAGCAAGCTTTGGCTTACCGGGTAAAGTGCCGATTCTTGGGGGACCCGTGATATGGAACTACTGTTTACATGCAGTTTATTGTGGAAAGCGGGAAATGAAAGATGCCGAAAATAGTACAATAATACCATGAAAACACAACGTCGTCCAAAAGGGACATAGGACATTCTAGTACCCAGGCGACTACAAACTAATGTATACCTACAAAGGGAGGGTACTCTTTCGGGGGATGAATCCGGAGGATAAGTCAGTTGTCAACCTGGCTGTCGGTATTCATGATTTAACAACCTGCCCACGTGCTCTAAGATTAAAGTAAAAACTAGAAGTCCTGTCATGAAATGCGCACAAATAGCACGTCGACCTGCGCGTTAATCTACACGTTATGACCATAGTATGGCTATCAAATTCTGTACATATGGTCTGTGCACAAGCAATGTTTCAGCCAATGGACCTCCGGGTAACCCGGAGGTCCATTGACAGAAACGTTGCCTGTGGTTACTATGAATAACGATGAGAACCTGTCGTGCTTTGGATGCCATTCGTTAAGACAATTGCGCGCAATTCCTACGCGCAATAAAGCCTAGATAAGCGCACAGTTCATGACAGGACTTCTAGTTTTTACTGTACGAGTAAATAGTATACACATTTTGTTGACGTACAATCCTATTCCTACCTACAATCGTAACCATGCTCTATCGAAAGGTCTCTAAAAGACGAGTTCACGAAGACTGAAAGATTGGATGGATCCAACAGTGAAACAAACAAATAGATGACTATTCAACACAAGGAAATTGCGTAAAGGTAAAATGCAATTATTGTCATAATGACGGTAATTTGGAATTACTGATCTCTTCAATACCAATTTGGACATGTGTTAATTATCAGATAATTTATGAAACGGAACAAGTGCGAAAATATATATAGAATAGATAAGTAAATTCAAATTACACGCGTCTCTTTTACCATATACCCACTGGACTTTGCCTAGTCGGTACTCAATTTCGAACCACAGCTATGGTCATGTCTGTACATCGACATAGCTTAAAGTTCCTGTGGTATATCTATAAACTATCTTGATTTCCGCGAAATAAATTTGTGACAAACCATTTATGCCAGCACACGAAATGTTGCAAAGCTTGTGGTTCACGAAGTAAGTTGAAAACACCAACCCCACCCCTTCACAAATACACACTTGCTTCAAATTTTGTTGAAGTTGGTGTGAACTCTTGTCATGGCTACTATATCAGCCATGACTTGGTTTGATACCAAACTCAAGAAAGTAGTAACATACAGTTTGTCGTAAAAATGCATACGTTGATACATATTGACCAGGACGCCATTGTGTATCGTACCTTAAGTGAATTCAAGCTGGGAAAGGGCGCAAATCAACGCCGTAACACAGAACAAATCAGCGTATAAGTTATACCTATAACACACCAATATCCATGACGTCGCTTTCAAACATTCCCTCTGGTCGGGTGTGCGTTTCAGGGAAGTTTATGCGAGCTACACTACTGTAGCCCTCCACGGAGGAGGTGCGTAGTGGCGACGTAGGTGCAGAGGTAAAGTGGCTATTGCTTCAGGTCTTAAGTGCCCATGAAGTTCATTACAATAAGGAATATTTGAGGAGAAGGACATAGCCCATGAAGTTCATTACAATAAGTGATATTTGAGCGGAAGGACATAGCCCATGAAGTTCATTACAGTAAGGAATATTTGAGGGGAAGGACATAGAAATATATATTTGAGATGCCAGAAACCTGCGGATCCGGTCGTTCCCGTGACGATTTTGGACAATTCCCAGGATTCCTTTGGTAATCAAAGCCTCGCCAAGGCTTTATGGCATAGTCAGTTAAAGGGAAGGGGTGCCAATTGGTTTTACGGTCACACAGAGGGAAGAACCTATGGCTTTACGGCCCAGAAGGCGCGATTTTAGCCCACTTGAGGGTTGTTTTGGGTATTGGAAAATGGGGAAAAATGGGCTCCAAAAATGCCGTACGGACAGGGGAGAATACTCTTATAGCCACCATTATCATCTACCCTCGCTTATTGGAAGAGTGCAAAAAGCGTTTCCCCAAAACAAAATGTCCACCCGCATGGTTCGGAAAGGAAATCTCCATAGATTCCGGAAGAATTAAACACCCCAGAATCACGTTCGCGCTTGTGCACTACAGACCACATATCGCTATATTAATGATGTGACAAGATGGCCCTACACATAATACATGACTTTCTATGACGTCAGTTCCGGACATGCACACCACGATGAGAACATGCAAATGGGGTTTCCAAACCACCTGCCTTACTACTTTCGTTGAATCGTTTAGAGAAACCCTACCGTCGAGAACCCCTCGGCCAACGACGGGATGATTTCTGCAAACGATTCAACTCAGACTAGTTTTTTTGATGATTGGCGCAGCTGTTATCAATGACCGTTTGGGCGTGGGCTTTTTCAAATTCACAGACATAACACTTGTACCTGAAACAAAAACCATAAACAGAAATTAAATTATACTGAGTCAAAAAAGAAAGTATAATAAACTTCGAGGAGCAATTTTCTTAGTATTATCGACTTTAATCCCCTAAAAATTATTGTAAATTAATATTTCGAGTCCAGCTGTATGGATTTGCATAATTTCATGTTCTTACTGTTGCCAGCGTCACGTCAGGACGTCGCAATTCAGGTACGGGGTGAAATAAAAAGTTCACACATACAGTCAATAGTGTGTATGTCCACCGTTTGCCTCTTGGATGGCAAGACATCGACGGGGCATGGACCTGATAGGTGTCACCCTGTGGTATTGCGTTCCACTCCTGCCTTAGAACATTACGTAAATCGCCTAACGTCTGAAGATCACGAAGTCGTACCCGACGGTCCAGTTGATCCCAAAGATGCTCGATTGGCGACAAATCTGGCGAAAGTGGGGTCAGGGAAGAAGTTCGATGCTCTGCCCCTCACGAAATTCACGACAGATACGCGCCACGTAACATCGAGCATTGTTTTGCTCGAGTAACTGCGATCTGACGTTAGCGTTGAACAACGGGACAACAACAGCGTTAAGAATTTCGTCCCTATATCGCTGTCGATTTAGAACAACTGCCCAAACCATTACACTACCCCCGCCGAAACGGTCGCATTCCCACACGCAAGCATCAGAAAACCATTCTCCTCGTCGGCGATACACTCTTGCCCTACAATCAGCGCGCCGTAGTCAAAATCGCGACTCATCACTAAAAGGAACTGTGCTACAAACCTGCTGAGTCCAGCGAACACGCTGACGTACCCATTCCATTCTGACGGGACGATGACGTTGGGTAAGGATTGATCCGTGGTATGGACGCCTACTTCGGATGCCGTGTTCAGCGAGTCTGTTACAGACTGTATGTGCACTGATTCTATTGTTAGTTCTACCAGGAGTAATTGCTGTTGTCCTCGTCACCGGAAGGAAGCGATGCCACAAGTGAGACGTCCTGGTGTGTCGGTCTTGTGCAGGGGTCGTAACTCTTGGTCGACCTGAACACGGTCGGTCGGCGGTAGATCCAGTGGTTCTATTCCTTCCAATGGGACGGTAAATAGTGGCCACAGTGACTCCGAACTCAGTAGCGAGCTCATCTTGAGGTATCCCAGCCTCATACATACCAATGGCACGCTACCTCTGATTCTCCGTTAACCTTGGCACTTTTTAAAATGTCGAAAGACAAAAACTAGTGTGTTTTCACAATAACCCAGGCTTTCTAGAACAACATAACACAGAGAAAATCGTCGGTCACCCATTCAATTTGACATTCCCGGGTAGCACGTGCTATTTAGAAATCTGTAGCAAAATTGTATACGGTTGGGAAGGCAACAACAATATGTCATTAAACTCTTTGCACGACTTCTTCTCCACAAACATGCAACATTAGAACTATTATATTTCATCTTTTATGCTATTTTTTCACATTTGTTTCTATTATATTGTTTTCTTTTGACTCAGCGTATATCCTACAAAATACGTGTTTCAATAACAGAATTAGATACCAGTTGTTAACCGAATTTTAATTATATAAAATTCATACCACATGATGTCCGTTATGCAATCAATACCAAAAGAGAATGTAAAATAGCTCATTTTCAGTAGAAGCATCTTTGAGACCAGTCCTTAATCAAATTTCAAGAAATGTGGTGGGAACCAACCCTGAACAGTTTTCGATTAATTTGAACAAAAATAATCGCGACCAATCCTTCACATAAACAAAAAGTTTTCGTCAATAATATCGGATTTGCAGTGCATACAGTGGACTGTCTTCAATTATTTATATCTTGGGATTCATTTGGAAAAGGAAATGATACAATATACAGTGGGGATCATTAAAAAATACATATTTATCCCCGCATTTTCAAAAATGCGGGGATATAGTCGTGATCTCCATCCGTACGTCCGTACGTCACACCTTGAAAGGCTCCTAGGATATTTAATTCGAAACGTTTAAACTATGCTAATGTGTTCAGGTAGCAACTCCAGATGTGCATGGAGGTTTCGGAATTTTGATTTGGCCCCGGGTGGTTCCAGTGGAACCACCTTTATCGTTAGAAAATCAGTTTTCATCGAAAGGCTCCTAGGGTATTTAATTCGAAACGCTTAAACTATGCTAATGTGTTCAGGTAACATCTCTAGATGTGAATGAAGGTTTCGAAATTTTGTTTTGGCCCCAGGTGGTTCCAGTGCAACCACTTTTATCATTAGAAAATCAGTTTTCATCGAAAGGCTCCTAGGGTTTTTAATTCTAAACGTTTAAACTATGCTAATGTGTTCAGGTAACATCTCCAGATGTGCATGAAGGTTTCGGAATTTTGTTTTGGCCCCAGGTGGTTCCAGTGGAACCACTTTTATCATTGGAAAATCCGGTTTCATCGAAAGGCTCCTAGGGTATTTAATTGGAAACGTTAAAACTACGCTAAGGTGTTCAGGTAACATCTCTAGATGTGCATGAAGGTTTCGGAATTTTGATTTGGTCCCAAGTGGTTCCAGTGGAACCACTTTTATCGTTGGAAAATCAGTTTTCATCAAAAGGCTCCTAGGGCATTTAATTCGAAACTTTTAACCATGCTAAGGTGTTCAGGTAGCATCACTAGATGTGCATGAAGGTTTCGGAATTTTGATTTGGCCCCAGGTGGTTCAAGTGGAACCACTTTTATCGTTAGAAAATCAGTTTTCATCGAAAGGCTCCTGGGGTATTTAATTCGAAATGCTTAAACTATGCTAATGTGTTCAGGTAACATCTCGAGATGTACATGAAGGTTTCGAAATTTTATTTTGGTCCCAGGTGGTTCTAGTGGAACCACTTTTATCGTTAGAAAATCAGTTTTCTTCGAAAGGCGCCTAGGGTATTTAATTCGAAACGTTTAACCTATGCTAATGTGTTCAGTTAACATCTCTAGATGTGCATGAAGGTTTCAGAATTTTGATTTTGCCCCAGGTGATTCCAGTGGAACCACTTTTATCGTTAGAAAATCAGTTTTCATCGAAACGCTCCTAGGGAATTTAATTCGAAACTTTAAAACTATGATAAGGTGTTCAGGTAACATCTCTAGACGTGCATGAAGGGTTCGGAATTTTGATTTGGCCCCAGGTCCTTAGGAAATCAGTTTTTATCGAAAGGCTTTTAGGGTATTTAATTCGAAACGTTAAAACTATGCTAAGGTGTTCAGGTAACATCTCTAGATGTGCATGAAGGTTTCGGAATTTTGATTTGGGCCTAGGAGGTTCCAGTGCAATCACGTTTATCGTTAGAAAATCAGTTTTTATCGAAAGGCTTCTAGGGTATTTAATTTGAAAGTTTAAACTATGCTAATTCGTTCAGGTAACATCTCTAGATGTGCATGAAGGTTTCGGAATTTTGATTTGGCCCCATGTGGCTCCAGTGGAACTACTTTTATCGTTAAAAAATCAGTTTCATCGAAAGGCTCCTTGGGTATTTAATTCAAAACGTTAAAACTATGCTAAGGTATTGCTAAGGAAATGCGGGGATACACCATTATGTGCTTTGCACATAAAATAACTCGATCTAGTTTGAGTAGTGATCTCCCCTCGATGTTGATGACAGCATTTCACTCGACTTCTAGAGGTGTGTGTAGAAAAAATAGAAAACCTTTGACAGAAATGCGTTGACGATAGCAAAATAAACAATTGAATCTTACGTTTTAAAGACACCATCGACATAAAATTTAACGGATTTTAGGTTTATTTACAATACTCACCTTCCAGCCAGATTTTCCGCCGCCATCTTGAAATGACCATTCATTGCACAACAGTGGATAGGTCTGCTTAAATCTATAGCATTTGGTTATCTGAGCTAAATGCCGTCAAACTATAGGGGTAAATTCCATAAGAATTAATAGACAATTAAGGTATAATACAGTAAGTTTCAACAGTCAAACAACTACTATCTACATTCTGTATTATAAATTCTGTTGTTGTTCTGATGTTGTTTCTCTGTATTCAACTGCTAGTTTACTTCAACTATGAATATTTAATGAGTGAAGGGGTGGGACAGAAACAAAGATTTGCTTACAGGTTGTCACGAGGGTCTGTTCTGTGCAGTGACAAAGAGTTTGGTAGGCCCATGCACGCTCTCAAGCCACCAGTCAAATGCTGTGAGGAATTGTATAAAAAATATCCATAAGGCCCCACAAGGTGGATCTTCTGTTTCTCAGGCCATATTTTGTAAAATTGCATGTGGGCGGGTGTTTTTTTATTTTATTTTTGTAATTTTTTGTATGCCATCAAAAGATCATGTTCTTGATTTCTTTTGTTTTAAGCCTCGTAATCTAAAGAATAGCATGGGTGGTGGTGTATTTCGTCCCTTGAGTGGAAGAAGGCTTTGCAATGCTAAAGCATTGCAAAGCCTTGTTACACTCAAGGGACAACTTTATCAATTTTATTAACTTGGGTAAAATATCAGACATAAACCATTTAATTTTAATTTTTTTTTAATTTAATTTTTTTCTGTCTTTGTTTACTGCTACATATTCATATTTATTTATACACATACACACACATATATATAAACCCTTTCAAATAGTTTATTTTACATTTATGAAGTTTAAAAACTTGTTTGTTTCGCCATTGTAACATTTTCTGTATTCATGTTATGGGAGCGGAGGATTTTACTAAGTGGAAAGCACTTGACCTTCTGTCCCTTTTGCTTAATAGTTATGGCAAATAAAAATATGTTTAAAGTATATGGTACGGAAGTGGTATCCCTAAACCAAACGGCTGTAAAGAGCTTGGAAACCCTGCATAACGACGCAGGCCGGAGGATAACGGGGTCGAGTCATGCCGCAGCACTAGAAGCAATCAGGGGTGAGCTTGGGTGGATGAGGATCAAGGACAGGATAGACTTATTGAAACTCGGTTATCTTAATTATTTGGTAAATCTCCCCGACAGCCGATGGTGTAAAGTAATGTTCCAGAGTATTTTCAACTCAAATATCAAGACAGGTGAGTGAGGTAGGGAGCTAATTGAGAACTACTCATTGGAGATCTCTGACCTAGACGTATTGGCAACCCAGGGTGAAAAAAACCGTCAGAGAAAGGGTCATGGAGGATGGTAACCTTAACTGACGAGAGGGGGTCAAATCAAAGAGGTCTTTGGGTGGCCTGCATGAGAAGAGAAGCCTGGTTTTGAAGTCTACCTTGATGGCACCTTTGGGAGAGGGTGGTGGCTGAGGTCGCGGTCCCTTGAGCTGAGGGGAAAAATTGGGGAAAACAGTGAAAAGGAGTGCCAGATGTGTAATTTCGGCGTGATTGGGACCCTGGAACACTTTCTTCTAGAATGCCCAAAATACCAGTCTAGAAGAATAGTATAATGGGGAAGTGGAATGAAATGAAGGACATGTGGTTAGTGAGTGACTCAAAGGTGAGGGTTAATATGCTAATCGGAGAGATTGGGAAGAATGGGCAACGGATGTCATCAAGCAGTTCGTCTCCGAGTGATGGGAGGAGAGAAGAAGCGTGGGAATAGGGAGGCAGTTGGGAGCACACGGGAAACCAAGGCCTTCTCGCCCGAGAACCGCGACAAAGTGTTAATATTATGTATTTGTCATATTTATTTTCTAACTATGAACAGTGTCAGAAAGTGTGGTAATAACTTGTTGTTTTCATGGTGTATTGAATACTTATTGATTGTAACACCTGTAACTAGATCACTAAAGAATATCCATATATCTTTGTGATTAGAGGAATGCAACATTAAATCAACAGTAGTCTGCGGGCAAACTCCACGCAAAATGCGGACCAAACATCCTATAACAGCTTAGGATTCCTTACGAAATTTGGCTGGTAGCCAGACAGTTTGAGTTCCATGGTGTATTTTTTGTAGCTACATATGGACCACTGTACAAACAACGTGTGAACCTTCTGTGGGTCCTCCACAATGTGCAGTGCATTAACCCTTCCCACAAGGATTGTACCTTACATGTCAGTTCAATGACATCATTTTGAAGAGACCAACTAATATTTTCAACGTGCAGCCTCCGGGCTGCACGTTGAAAATATTTATTGGTCTATCATATATATATATACATTCAATAAGCAACCACCCACTTCGCCACTACAGGGCGTATAATAATCCTGAACAGGAAGAAAGGCCTTTTGGGTCCAAGGGGTTGATGCTGGATGTGCTAGATGAATAATTAAAGTTCTTTGCTTGCTTGTGGAAATGCTAATGTCACAAAAAACCTGGCGTGCCTATCTGCGGTAGGTCGAATGAGTATCAGCCTCGCTCCATTTTAGATTCTGTCCATGGAATTACTCCTACCTGTGAGTAATAGGCTACAGTGTACCGGTAGGAAGGCTGGTCTCCACTCCAGCGTGAGAGTTAGTGCAAGCACGAAGTCTGATATGCTGCCGTGTACGAGAGCCTGATTATCCATAGAGTGTATTTACCCCTATTTGACATATCCACCCGTATCTCCCACTACTAAGCTTATCAATGAGTGCGTGCTGCATTGTTGGAGATATGTACTTTCCAATAAGTTCAGTACATCATCTAATCATAGCTGTTTCTAAATATTGATATAACCTTGCATTTCTTTTGTCAGTCAGGTACCCGAATATTGCTTCTTTAAAAACACTGCTCGAAGATTGGCCCATGGGAACCTGGGAAATGTGTTAGGTGTTCTGTTATATTTGCGTGTGAATAGTGGCTATTCTCCCTGTTGAATAGTGACAATAACAATTACACTTCTTCTCATCTATCGAATATAATAATTAGGGTTATGTAAACGTATTAAATTATTTCATAGAACAACACGTGGTAACATAATGACAGAAAAGATGTGAAACTCTCAAACATCTGCTATCTCAGACTGATTGGATCACAATTGAATAACGTTGTTAACTGTATAAAACACAAACACAAAACCAATTACTACATCTTCAGTACAAATTCCATCATTTAACTGCATTTTGGTTTTCGATCAAACTCCCGATAAGCAATCTTGTAATTTATCGAAGAACTACTCTGGAACCGACGAGTTTTGTATGTTAATAGGCAGATTTGTCCTCGGTACATCGGATATAGGAATTTAATCTGTTATAGCCTGACTGACAGATATCTATTAATTCTGTCCAACAAGATATAATAGGATAAATGGTCAGTTTATCGCTACCCTACAGAGCAACTGCCAAATTCCGGATTATTTATTTACTGGGGTTTAACTGGTAGAGTGCTAAGTTATTTTTGGTCATCAAAATTTGTTCACGTTTCTTTTCCTTGTTACAATTTATGGGAGAGTGCCAAGAGGCACACCGAGAGACACGCCAACAGGCACTCTCCCAAAAATTGTAACAAGGCAAACCCATGAAGACTAATTAATTTCACTTCTAAGATAATATGAAGCACATCCACAGAATATGACACCTTTGGGCCGGGGTACCTGCTCTTCATATTAAAGCCCTGATAGTGGCTTCTAGCACTCTACCAGTTAACAACACTTTCGACAGCCAGAGTCACCCTGTGTCGGACAGCTTTACGGGTGGAGGAAGCCAGACTACCCGGGGAGAACCACCCATCAGCGGTGAGCAACAGTTACTGTCAGGCTCCTCAACGTACTAACTCCACACAAGCAGGGTTAGCATTAGTTGAAGACTTGTATACCATCGCCGTTCAGTACGCCTTAGTACCCTGAGCCACCGTAACATCACGTGGCAGCCCAGACACAACGCAGTTGTCCCTGGCGGGGATCGAACGGGGAACCCTTCTAGTTGAAGTCTAAAGCCGCTGTGACAGGAATGGAAGTCGTAGGAAAATTAGTCCCTCTGGACTATTATTCCGCGGAATTATAGTCCTATGTCTAACATTTCTAGGAATAGTAGTCCGCCGGACCTCCATTCCTGTCACACCGTAACAAATGAACTACAGCGATCTCGTCAAATTCGGATAATTGACTATTCCTGTTGATTGAATATGTTGCACTGGCAAAATTGCTGCTCAATTAATTGTGTTTCAGTACCTAACGGCTGCGAGCCCGCGTGAACTTGACAGTTTCTCTCCCCGACACAAGCTCGCGTTTGATAATCACGTCCTTTGGTGGGGGCCATGGCTTGTAAGTCTTGCGAATTCGACGGTTTGGAGACAGCTATCCCTGGCCCGACAAGGGTCCATATTCATCACGATTCCATCATAATTTCACAATAATGATATCGAAGGAATAAATAACTATTCTTTCTCGTTCATGGGAGAGCACCAAATTCAGGAATAATAAAAGCGTCTCATATTCAGTTAATATTGACGGGTCTATAATTTCCCTACTGTTGCGAAGAGTATATAAATGTATGCTCCGGCAACAGAATTTCAAAAAATTGAAGTCGCTATTAAGAATATCGAAGAAAATATAATAATTTATTTCATGGTACACATGGTAGAGGTCCGACTCATATTTGCACTATAAGCCTAGAATGGCCCGACAAGATTAATGATATTTTACACGATACGGGCGGGACGGCGAGAAAAGGAGGGGGAATATAAAATATCAGAATCACTATACACCTGAGCGAAGCGTTTTCTGCGATAAAGCAATCCAAAAATTGTAATCGCTTTATAGGGGAATTTGATAAGCGAGCAACACGTGGAACGCTTGAATGAACACTTCGCTAAAGCCACAAACAATGTGAGTATTAAGGTGCTGTCTTAACAAAGGGAAACATCAATATAAAGTAACTAAGGTACCATGTACCATATGTTACATCACCCCCACCCCAAATAACATCGAAGGACTAAACAATAGAGTCAATAAAACAAATAATATGGAAGCACTTCTGAAACATTAAGCATATATATATATATATATATACATGGTGTGGGCACGACCTCTCCCTGCATACAATATGCAGAGAAAGGTTGCGCCCAAAATATCGGAGAAAAACGCACAAGGACATGCGACAATTGGTAACCATTTAAGTCATTGATGACATAAATAATATACTACTCAAAGTTTGCTAAGCACCAAGTACATCCAACTACCTGTTTTACGTTTTAGTTGAAATATTGTAATGAAAAGTGTATATATTTTTTATTTAATTATATCTTTAATTATTTAAGTACAGAAATTGAGATATTATTTTTTAGCTTTTGAATACGATAACCATGGAAAATGGATATTATTGGTAAAAGAAGAAATTTTTCAAATTTGCCAAAAAGTTGACGGAGCGAACTGGTATGGGTTCAATATCGAGTATGAGACCCATTACTGTTAACTACAGCTTGACAACCCCTTCTCATGCTCCCAATCAGGTTTCTGGTGGTCCTTTGTGGGATGTTGTTCCTGAACATTACTCGGCTGGACTGGACGTGCTGAATTGCAAGCTGCAACTCATCCCAGACATGTTCGATTGGATTAAGGTCAGGGGATCTTGTTGGCCAGTCCATACGCTCAATCCCCTCCCTCTGTCGGTACTCCCCGACAGCATGGGAAACATGAGGACGGACATTAGCGTCCATCAGAATGAATCTATTACCCACTGCACCTGCATACAATCTGACGTGGACATCCAGGATCTCATCAATATACCGTTGTGCAGTCAATGTACCACGTTCAAGGACACAGAGCTCTGCACGTCCATGCCAGCAGATGTCGCCCCAGACCATGATTGACCCTCCACCATAGTGGTCATGCTCAGCAATGTTGGCTGCATTGAATCGCTCTCCTGGTCTTCTCCATACCCTAAAACGCCTGTCTGTGTGGTCTAGGCAGTACCTTGACTCATCTGTAAAAAGGACAGGTCGCCAATCGTCTCTGGCCCATCCACCGTGGTTCATGGCCTATTCATATCGTGCCTTGCGGTGGTTCTGGAACAGCGGGATGCGAATACATGGTTTTCTCGATCGGAGACCGCCATCGTGCAACCTTACCCGGATAGTCTACGTCGAAACATTTACCCCGGATGCATTCTGAAGGTCACTGCGAAGCTGGGTTGCTGTGGCGAAGCGGTTCCTACGGGACTGAATGATCAAAAACCGGTCTTCAGCTGCAGATGTTGCCCTGTCCATGCCACCACCATGCCGTCGTAATGGTGTGCCATACTGCTGAAATCTTGCCCAGGCTCTCGTGATCACCGTATGGTGCACGCCAAAGGGTTCACCAACCTGACGAGGGGTAGCCCCTTGCTCCACCATCCCTACAGCCTGCCGCATTTCTGCAACAGACAAATGTCTTCTTACATTTGCATTTGCCATATTCAATCATTAAATCACAAGGGTTTGTGTTGAATTGAAGACTGAATACCCCACACATGTCATGTAATAGAGACAGTACACGAAAACATCATGAAAATCAAGGGGTACATGCTTTCCATGACTGGCACGAAAATTCTGCCTGTCAAGAGAGCTAATGTAAACACTGGGGACCATCTCAATACATTCCTCAATCATATCTACCAAAAATATTGGAAATATATCACAAGCAAATTTCACAATGATGTGTCAAATATTTGGTGCTTAGCAAACTTTGAGCAGTATATGTGTAATTTATGTGTATGGTTCGGGTCGCATTTCATCTGAGTCACATCCGATGGAGAACTCACAGACCGACTCCCCCAATAAAAAAAAATTAATGCAAGGAGGAGTCGCGCCTACCGCCACAAGAGGAGCCCGCCATAGGAGATGCTACAGCCCGATATGGTTCTCCAATCGATGTGACGAAAACAATTACAATAAAGAAATGACGGTAGACATCTTCTGAAACCATCGATGGTTTCCCAAATCATTGGACACCATCGGAATTTACATAAGAAGGTGTGCACCAACTGTTAGACATATTATGAATATAAGAATTTTTATCACAACAAGATCTGAGCGCTGAATTAACAGCAACTCCACGTAGGTTATACAAAGCCGGGTTTCCGTGGAGAGATCTCGCCAACGATAACATGTTGAACTCCTGAACACTTGCACTCCTGGATAAGCTGTGTATATGTATCTAAACACAAAGACATTTGAAATGCCTCAGAATCCAAATCATTTCCATCCACCTGGAAAACGACACAGTCTACATGGCGAACTCTAATAGACAGAATACGATAAATAGTACCTCCAGGGATACCTAAGTATTGAATATTTAAACATGAGGGATCCTGGGGCCTCGAGTTGGTTTTAAACAAGGCCCGACAAGAATAATTTTCATATTGAACGCACACAGATATGCCAATAATAATAATTATCATTTAAATGAGTTCATCAAATTTAGTGTATGTGTTAAAACATGCTATTTTCTCTTAGATAACTCGTCCGCTGAGTTCCAATGCGTTCTATGTGCCAGTAGGCACATAGAACGCATTGGAACTCAAGGTACGAACTCTCTTCTTTGATGATGAATTTTGTGCCGTAGACTGGATAATCGTCGCATCGTTCGTTGATAAGTATTATGCCGTAAATTAGAGAATCGTAGTATCTCCGGTAGATATTGTGAGCCGTAATGAAGCTATTAAGCCACGCAGAATATTTTTATTTTATAATAAGCATTCCTTCACTGATGCCGTAAACATATCACCGTAAACAAGTGAAGACTTCGAGATATAACACATTGACGATGATCTATATTTAAACAAATAACGGCATCATTAACATAACGACTGCACACAACAGTAACTAAGATTTAATTATTGGCTGAACTGCAACATTCAATGTTGGCACGATCGTAGACCAGGGCATCCCCTGATGTGCATCTAAACCAACACAGCAAATATCCTGAAACAAGAAAGATACAAAAAGGAGACCGAGTTCAAAAGCTAAATAACTGTTAAAGAATATTTGTTTTTTGGTTCGAGGTGCCGGGACAGAGCGGCAGCTCGTCCCCAGAGTTCCAATGTGTTCTGTGTGCCAGTAGGCACATAGAACACATTGGAACTCAAGAGACGAACTGACTATATAACACATCATGTGCAACGGTACGCACAACAGAATGAATCCGTCAACTGCACAACTCGGCACACAAACTTATTTAAAAAATAAAATGTCTAAGTAACTTTTGCACAACCAGAGCGATTGCAGATCCCACTCGACTTTGCCCCCCCCCCTCCCCCCACCCCTTCAAGCTAAAGACCTCAATCATATCATTATCATATTTGAGTTGCAACTCTTAAACTTACATATATACTTGCTTACCCATGTTCCACCCTCCCATACCCTCTCGCGACCCTACACCATCCCACACATTTCTCAACCCCCACCCCACCCCACCCCACCCCACCCCACCCCAAAATCAACGTGCCAAGTTGCAAGTCGAGTTCAATCAGCAAGCCGCTGTACAAAAGTGCGACCACACAAACGTGTTTCAGACATCCTCAAATGTAAAATAAATTCGGACCTATTTTATATGTGTTTTCACAACACAAACTATATGCTTAATACAACCACCATGCAATCGACAGCATACATTAACATTCTCGCAAATGATTGAGCACACAGTCGAACTCCACATTTAATTATTAAGTGCCTTAAAGACAAGCACAGCCGAATTTCGAATAATAAATAAAAAAAATACATATACTATGCAAACGACGGAACTAAAAAAAGTGCATGAAAAGTACGATAAGCCGTACCGCCAACTCGATAAAAACAAACAAAAGTACAGTCATTCATATGTAACATGACCTAAGATAGGTCGAATTGCTCTGGGTTGAGTCCACCCGGACGCCGGAGAATCCGACCTCGCGCTGGGTGTGTAAAGGTTCTGAAGTGCCCTGCGGAATGAGGCGAGTAACTATCATCTCCGCATGACTGTAGAGCGTCAGAGTCAAGTCTCATGTCGGACGAACCACATTCCCTGGAATGCTGTGATTCGAACCGTGACTCTGATAATGTGGGGGCATGCTGAATTTGTAGGTCGTTCGTAACGGGGCTTTAACCAGCTGAAATGGCTGACGCGATGCCGTCCTCCTAAAGAATGAACTATAACATAATTGGCCTCTACAATGTGTTTTTGACAAGATACGGACCATACCAAAATTTGGTCAGTTTGGCCGAGCGACCGGTCGGCACACGAGGGACATATAGCCAAACCTTATCCCCTTCCTGACATGGTTTTCCATATACTCTCTTATCATATATTGCCTTACGGCGCTTAACAGCAGTGCACCACTTACCCGAAACGAAATCAAAAATAATCATCAACTGCTTCTCCAATTCTTGGACGTATTGGGCAGGACTATCCCGGACATACGGTGATAATCCCGCCAATACTTCAGTAGGAAGTCGGATTTCCCTTCCAAAAATTATCTTGTAGGGAGTCAACCTTGTCGTCTCATGGACGGCACTCCTGTAGGCCACCATGACAAAAGGGAGATAATAATCCCAATCTGTTTAATTTTCGTCAACGAAGGCACTCAGCATATTGGCTAAGGTTTTGTTAAAACGCTCCACCTGTTCATCCGACTTTTGATGATACGCCGTCGTCCTAGTTTTTCCAAACCTTGAAATATTTACAAAGCTCGGAAAACAAAGGCGATTCAAAATTTGACCCTTGATGGTTACTTAAATATTGTAAGTAAAAATAGAAGTCCTGTCATGAAATGCGCACAAATAGCACGTCGATCTGCGCCTTAATCTACGCGTTTTGACCATAGTAAGACTATCAATTCTGTACATATGGCCTGTGCACAAGCAATGTTTCAGACAATGGACCTCCGGGTAACCCGGAGGTCAATTGGCAGAAACATTGCCTGTATTTGCTATGGGTAACCAGGAGAACCTGTCGTGCTTTGGATGCAATTCGATATGGCAATTGCGCGCAATTCCTACGCGCAATTAAGCAGAGACAAGCGCACAGTTCGTGACAGGACTTCTAGTTTTAACAGTAGTATACCTATCTGGTGACCCCATTTCCCACAAATACTCTAGCTACAGTATAAGCATTGTGAATGGCAATAGGATAAGCCTCGGTCCATTTAGAAAAATAGTCCGAGACTACCAATATTAGTTGGTTGCCCCGTGTGGTCTCGGGCAAAGGTCCAAGTGTATCGAATGCAATCCACTCCATAGGTTCTGAGGCCTTATCTACAACCAATGGTGCCCTATATTTCGCACTCGTAGATCTCCGTCGCTGATAAATTTCAAATGACTGGATCCAAAATTCAATATCCTTTTTCATCCCAATCCAGTAAAAGTTCTGACGGACTTTATGCTATGTCTTTTCGACTGCCAAATGAGCACCAATCAAAGTGGCCTGGACCACACCGACCACTCTAGAGACTAGTTTGGCAGGTTATTTATTTTTTATTCATTTATTTATTTATTGGTGTTTAAGGTCACATACTTACGCATACTGGCTAATCATGACCGTAGTTTGGCAGGTATCGCCCAAAACAGTTTGGTTGTGTTATCGATGTGGTACCATTCTCGATACAACATGCCATAGCGTAGCACCAACTGTCCCCACTGGGAGCAGTACAGTTTCAACAAGGGTGAAACTCCCTGCAGTTGTTCAACACTAGGTTTCTTCCCTCTGACCTTAAACTCTATAAACATCTTCAAAACTTAATCTTTCCTCTGAGACTCCCTATGAACAAACTCGTCCGTAGGGATGGTGACGACTCGACATGCAACAGGCACGCGTAACATAGCGTCCGCATTTCCGTGACCTTTCCCCTTACGATGTTCAATGTTAAATTCATAACTAGCTAAATATTCTAACCGTCGAGCTATTTGACCAGCTTGTTCCTATGGATTATACAACCATCTGAGTGAACCATGATCAGTTCGTAACGTAAACGTCTTGCCAAACAAATAATGCCGAAAATGTTTGATGGCTTTTGTTGCCATTATCAACTCTTTCCTAGTAATACTATAGTTAAGCTCCGCGGCAGAATGGATCTTACTAAAATAAGCTATTTCCTGCTCTTGACCATTTATAATTTGAGATAAGAACGTCCAGCTGGCCAAACCACTTGCGTTCGCATCGAGTATAAACCGAGAAGTGAAATCTGGATACGTTAAAATGGGCTTTCACACAATTTATTTTTGAGTTTTTGAAAGGCAACTTGTCTTTAATCATTCCACGAAAAATTGTCGTTTTTCATAGTGAGCTCAATTAAAGGTGCGGCTAATTCCGAAAAATTTTGAACAAATTTACGATAGAAAGAGCATAATCCAATAAAAAAACCCGCACTTCCTTAATGTTCTTAGGCATCGGCCAATCCTGTACTCGATCTATCTTCTCTGGGTCAGACCGCATACCCTGATCGGATACAATATGAACCAGATAAGACACTTGGTGACCAAACAGAAAACACTTCTTAGGTTCAGTTTCAAACCGACCTCGCCCCCTGAGTTCCAATGTGTTCTATGTGCCAGTAGGCACATAGAACACTTTAGAACTCAGGGGACGACCTGTTGGAGTCGTTCAAATACTTCCTCCAGGCGCTCTACCTGTTCTTCAAAAGATCGAGCAAATACTATGATATCGTCCAAGTAAATCGAACACGTTTTCCAATGAAGTCCCTTTAAAATGAGCTCTAGCAGTCGTTCAAAACAATTGCCACTAGATGTAAGGCCAAAGGGAAGCACCTTAAGTTCAATACAATTCCGTGCCTGCAGTAAAAGCAGTTTTTAACTGGGCTGAGGGTGCAAATCCGACTTGCCAATAACCTGAAGCCATATCCAAAGTGGCAAACCCAGCCATACGCTCTAAATTATTATCTATTCTCGGCAACAGATATGCGTCCTTGCGCGTAATAGCGTTAAGTTTGCGATAATCAACGCAGAAACGAAAGTTATTATCTTTCTTTCTGACAAGTACAATAGGAGACGCCCAAGGGCTGTTGGAGGGCCGAATAACTCCTTGATTCTGCATTTCTTGAATTTGCCGATCAACTTCTTCTGTCTTATGCACTGTCAACTGATAGGCTCGTTGTTTAATAAGTGGATGTGTTCCAGTATCAATTTCATGTTTTATCAAACCAGTACGCCCAAAATCTGAATCTGACTATAAAAGTAGCCCGATGTAGATTCATCGGCTCCCACACTCAGATTGGTGTGGGGATGAGAACCGACGAATCGATCATCTGTTCTAAAGAATATTTATTAGTGACCTTAACATCACTCTTCACGTTACTCGATACGATCTCAGAAGGCTGAAGTAAAACTACTACAGTGCCAGAAACGAGATTTTGAGGGGCACTAGACGTATTGACAAGACGAACTGGAACCGAGTCGGATCCGTCGCTTCCACATACGATCGAGCAACAAGTATGTCAGAATGACATCTATTAAAATCCGGGAGTGCTTCACAGACGCCACGTGACAATCGTTGGCGATTAATAGGAGGAGACAGTACCATCTCAGACATAGTCGGTACTTCATTATCATCCCCTAAAGAAATACTATTGCACTGAATCTCGTCCCCGTTGTATCGGATTGGATATTGGTGTTTTTATATCTTTACATAATTGTACTGTAAAGAGATTTCAGCATCGGTGGCCTTCATAAAATCAATTCCCATCGAAGGTAAAATGGGCAATCACAAACTGATGTTCAAGTATACCGCGCCCAACAATAACAGATAGCCTCATCAAACCTCTCACCCACAAAGGCTGTCCGACGGCGCCTAAAACCGGGTAACTCATATCTACCACAAATTAGTGTCATTAACACCTAAACTGTCTAACAATTTATCACTAATTATTATGACGGCTGAGCCAGTATCGATCAAGAAATCTATATGTTTATCATGGACATTTAATGTCACAAAATATGAGATACATCAGAATTCACATTGGGACTTCGACAACGAGACTGCGATCCGAGCCCACCACCAATCTTTAACCTTTTTAAATCGCCGCGTCCTCATCGTCCACGATTTGAACGACCACTATTCTTGCGGTAGTTATTATTCCATCGACCACGCCCGCGTCCACACGAATCCAAACTCAAAGAGTCAGAACTCGAATGATGCTCAAAAGATTTCTGATGAGCAGAGAGGGAGTCAACAGTGTCCTTTAATTTTTATTAATTTGATGAAATGAATCAAGGTGAAGTTTCAAATCATCAAGGGTACGAAGCAATGTATCCATATCTATATCCGTCCGCGTGTCGTCTATAACATTCAGGACCGAAAAGGCGCCATTTACATTCCTATATGACTCTTCCTCTAACGCCAAACCCCATAACAGAATCCAAGCTTTCAGCTTTTCCCCACATGACCTGGATCCTGACCTCTTTTTCCGTGAGAGCCTCAATAAATGGCTCCTTTGCCAAATCATCCCCAACAGCCGGAGGAGCATCCGGGTATGCAAGCTTGACCAAGCGTCGCAAGCTACTGGTTAATTCAGGCAGCGTTTCACGAGGCGACCTCCTACGTGCTCTTAATTGCGACCGATAAATGGGCGTCCCTTTATAAGGGTCGAACCTGCCCTCAAAGCGCAGATAATAGTGGAAGTATCAGCCTTACTTTCTGGATTTAAATCTTCAAACAAGAGATTCACTCGGAAGTGAGTATGCCCCCCTACGTGGCAATGACCTTGATCTGTGACCTTGACCTCCATCAAACAAAAAAAATTGTAAAAAGTTTAATATTTGTACTTTGGTTTGTTTCTGAGTTATGGCTGAGCCACGAATATTGATGATTTTCAGCGTGACCTTGAAATGTGACCTTGACCTTATGGACCTGGCTGTGGTGTGTGACACATCCAATCATTGTCCTTTATAATTGAGCGAAGTTAGATGATTGCAGCCCAAATAGTTTTGGAGTTATGCTTGAGACACGATTTGTGACCCTGAACATATGAAGGTCAATTGTGACCTTCACCTTGCAGATGCGGCGGAAACTATTATAAGCGACACACCTTCTGACTGTCCTTAACATTTGTAAAAAGTTTAACAATTGTACTATGATTCGTTTCTGAGTTATGGCTGAGACACGAATATTGACAGATTTTTAGTGTGACCTTGAAATGTGACCTTGACCTTGAAGGTACGAACCCGGCTATGATGTGTGACACATTCTCGCATGGTCCTTTATAATTGTGTGAAGTTTGGTGACTGTGGCCCTAACAGTTTTTGAGTTATTGGCTCGGACACACACACACACGGACGGACGGACGGACAGACAGACAGACGCACACTTCAGTCACTATATGCCACCCGACTTAAGTCGGGGGGGGGGGGATAAAAATTGGAGAGCAGCTCCCTTCAAAGAAAAGACCAAAAAATGACATGCCTGTACCCGAGTCCATTGATTAATCTGTATACGCTGTTGAAAGTGGGTAATCCACTCGTTGATATTAGTAGTGCCATCGTATGTATCCGGGGTATCCACAGATCTCATCGGAACGTTATACTCTAAATCGTGGTTCAATAACATTTCCTGATGTTCAGGTGAAGCTCCAAGTACAGGGGTCGGATTGGAAACATTATGCGGGATTTCAACGCCCTTAGAATTACCGAGCGGACGTGAAATTTGACTGGACCGCGATTTACGCGTGGTGACGTGTGAAGGTTCGTTAATGTTACCAGAAAAGCGCTAAAGAATCGACGCACGGGCGGCGTATTCCTGAATAAATGAGCCCTGGCTTCCTGCATCCGCTGTTCCATTTGGGCAATGCAACCAGAAATCTTCACTAATTGGCGAGTACGTGTTCGGGTATTAATGTTTATAACTGAATGTTTATCTGGAGTATCATCGGGTTTAACTAAATAATCTAATGATGGGGAATCCTTTTTAACTGAGCCTCTTCGCCCGACGACTTTATCGATCAGTTTGCGCGAAGATGAGACGCACCCCTGCAAATCTTGTATTATACCGTCGCCGTGTTCAGTCATATTGGAATTAACTGTAATAAATGACTAGAGGACACACAATCTTTCACAAAACGAATCGAGGAATAATTTTATATCCTGTCGGCGACGCCAAAAACTGTAACAAACCACCCCGGATCAGGCCCGCATGAACTTGACAGTTTCCCTCCCCGACTCAAGCTCCCGTTTTGATTTTCGCGGTCCTTTGGTTGGGGCCAAGGCTTGTAAGCCCTGCGAATTTGGCGATTTAGAGGCGGCTATTCCTGGTCTGATAATGGTCCATATTCATCTCGATACCATCATAATTTCACAATAATGATATCGAAGGAATAAATAACCATTCTTTCTAATACATGGAAGAGCACTAGGAATAAGAAAAGCGTCTCGAAATCAGCCAATATTTACGGGGGCTATAATTTTCCTACTGCTGCGAAGAGTATATAAATGTATACTCTGGCAACAGAACTTCAAAAAAATTGAAGTCGCTATTAAGAATATCGAGGAAAATATAATAATAATTTATTTCAGGTATACATGCTGGGGGTACGTCTCATATTTGCGCTATAAACCTAGAATGGCCCGACAAGATTAACGATATTTTAAACGATACGGGTGGGACTGCGAGTAAAGGAAGGGAATATAAAATATCTGAACCACCTGAGCGAAGCGTTTTCTTCGAAAGGGCAATCCAAAAATTGTAATCGCTTTATAGGGGAATCAGAACGACATTTGACAAGCGGACAACACGTGAAACGCTTGAATGAACACTTCGCTAAAGCCACAAACAATGTGAGTATTAAGGTGCTGTCTTAACAAAGGGGAAACATCAATATAAAGTAACAAAGGTACCATATAGTACCATGTTCCAATAAGAGTAAAATCCTCGCCCTTTGATTGGATGAGAGCTGGCGTAGTTTCTTTTATATTTACAGCTCCAGTGACAAATGCTACCGTATGACGTCACAACGCGAAATATTTGAAATGACGTCGCCCGTTTCGTAATTGCTTCATCAACGGAGTGACTTGTAAACCGCTTCATTTTTCTCGATTTTCCACGCGTGCAACAGACAGTGTTCCGAATGAAGTGTTGTTTAAATTACAAACAAATTTATGATTTGAACTAAGAGGGAATGAGTTTATCTGGTTTATTGACTATTTATTCACTGCTGTCGTGGGGTACACGAGAGGTTTATTTACTAAACTCATGATCATTAAAAGGTGCCTTGAACAATCACAAGTTCAGTAAATAAGCCTCTCGTGTTTCACGATGTATGTTTTGGGATATCGGTTGGGCCGTATTAGAACATTTTTGTTTTTGTGATAAACTGACGGTAACATGGTCTCGGGTTTGAGGCTCGGTGCGTATGTTCATCCTCCACGCTTCGCATCTCGGTTGAACATAAGCTCCTAGCCGCAAACCTCAGACCATGTTACCGTCAATTCATCACAATACCTTATAATATGTTACAGTATGCTTCATTTATCCCACATATGGATTTTAAGTCGAACAATAAAAGTCTTGGGTACATTGTTGCTTTTATTCACCTAGTAGCAGCTGCTAATAAGGTGATAAATTTTCCCCGTAGGTTTAACACTGAAAGAATTTATTCCTATAGTAGAGAGGGACTTGTCTGACCTCTGCCGCATCCGGGTCACCATGACATGTTTTGTTTGTTTGTGGGAGACAAAGTGAAGCGAAGTTTATCAAACGTTGACCGTCGCTGAAATGTTTAGTTTTAGAATACATGACACATTTCAACCCTGTCTGACAATAAAACGAACAACAATTAACAACGAAAACCGAAAGTAAATCAATCGAAACCAAGCGTTGAAAAGTAAACAAGTTCGATTGTGAAAGGCTGGGACATGATGAGTGATGTTTCATTCTCCAAGTTAGGAAAGGGTAAATAAAGAAATAAACAAATGCACGTGTCGTCTGTTTTGTTTATAAAATTCAACTTCGATCGACGACGAAAAAAACAAAAAAAAAAACAAAAACAAGAAAGCAACAAGAATAAACAACGAAAATAAGAAAGATAAACACTGTTCATTTAATAAAGTATTTTTGCAACTTTAGGTCAAGTTTGTAAGGGAATTATTTTTAGACAGAAATGTATCACTGTTTATTTTTTGGCAGTTTTGCTTGTCGATGGAATTGGACCAATGTGTTCCTCACTACTCGCTGTGTTTTGTAGCGAGTAACAGCCCGATTTCGCCGCGACTGCTCTGTAAATGATTTATGGGATAAACAAAATAAACGTCGTACAGTGTTTTCAAATAAAAAAATTATTCTACTGGTAAGATTAAGAATGAAACCGACTCGTCAGAGGCTCGTCGGTTTCATTCTTAATCCTACTCGTAAAATATTTTTTTTATTTGAAAACACTATATGTTTATTCTATATATATTTACTACTGTTGAATTTTGAATCGAAATTGTGTTTAGTTAATATAGTAAATATAAAAGTCCAAGTATGTTCATTTGTGGAACAGGGTACAGTAACGTACATTACATGTAAACATGGGCGCAGTGGCTCAGTTGGTAGAGATGCAAGCCGAGAGGTCATCGGTTCGAACTTTACCAGCGGCAACCGCGTTGTGTGCAAGACACTTCACCCCCACTGCCCACGTGGGAGCACGGTGGCGTTGTATACCAAGACGTACTGCAGGTCAATGGTGTACTTGTCTTCAACCAATGCTAACCCTGCTTGTGTAGAGTTATTATGTTGGAGATCTGGCACTTGCTCGCATTTGCTCGGTGGCTCTCTCATGCTTCCTCCACCCGTAAAACTGTCGTGGTCATGATTAGCCATTGTGCAGAAATAAGTGGCCTTAAATGCCAATAAATAAATACATAATACATGTAAACATTATTTATAAGGCCCCACAAAGTAGATATTCTGTGTCAAAGGCCATTTTGTGTAAAACTGAATGGGCGGGCGGTTTTTTATTTTATTTTTCATTTTTGTAATTATTTCTTTGCCATCAAAAGTTCATGTTCTTGGTTTGTTTTTTGTTTAAGGCCTAATAATCTACAGAATACCATGGGTGGTGGTGTATTCCGTCCCTTGAGTGCAAGAAGGTTTTGCAATGATAAAGCATTGCAAAGCCTTGGTGCACTCAAAGGACAAATTTATCAATTTTATAAACTTGGGTAAATTATCAGACATAAACCATTTAATTTTATTTTTTTTTAATTATGCATTGTTTATAAAAAGAGAACATGCGGCAGATAAAAGGACCATGCGGGAGGACCCGAGAAACGGATTTTTAACTTTTTAACCCTTTACCCAACGAATCGGCCACATCCGCCCGCGTAATATGCAAATTCAGCAGCTGAAAAAATATTATTTTTCAAAACATTTCAACAGAACCATATCATGTGACCCCTCTTTGGAACGAGCTCGTCGAGCTCGTTCCAATGAGGGGTCACATGATATGGTTTTGTTGACATTTTTGGAAAATGTTTTAAATAATAAAAAAAAATGTTATTTAAAATAATAAATTTTGATATCGTCTGCGTTGGGTAAAGGGTTAAAGCCTAATAAGTACAAAAGAATCCAACATTTTGTATTGTTATTTTTTATCAATTACTAACTTGATACAAATGGAGTACCCTTTCAAAAAAAAAAAAATAAATACATAAAACAAGGAGAAAGAAACAACTATTTTTTTTACTTTCAAATTTGAGAATGTTTTTTACAATTTTTAAAAATTTATATTGCATGTTGCAAAATGGAATATGCTTTACAGACATTTGACCTTCAAAGAAAGGATCGTAGTAAATTTCCCAATTGGGAGAGGCAGACACCGAACTGGCCGAAGGCGTATAAACAGCTAATCGACTATTTTTATGACATGCAGGGAAATGCGAAAAAATGAAAAGTCAATTGCCCCCTTATTTATTAATTTATTGGTGTTTTTAAGGTCACATACTTATGCACAATGGCTAATCATGACTGTGGCAGTTTTACGGGTGGAGGAAGCCGGAGTACCCGGAGAGAACCACCGAGCAACGACGAGCAGCTGCCAGCTCCCCAACATTGTAACTCTGCACTGCCACACAGACAGGGTTAGATTGTTTGAAGACATGCGCACCATCGACGTGCAGTACGCCTTAGTACACGGCGTCATCGTGCCCCCATGTGGACAATCGGGGTTAAGTGCCTTGCCCAAGGACACAACGCGGGAGTCCGAATCGATCACTCAGACGGTCACTCATCCGAGGACTAACCGGGCTCGACGTTGCTTAACTTCTGTGATAATTCTCCCATAAAAACACACAGTTTATTACTTTTCTGTGTTGAATTCAGATGGAATCAAATGGAGACAACGATATCGGATGAAACATATTCTTACTTCAAGTGGAATAGAGCTCAAATGCACTTTCAAAGTACTGAATACTTTAGACAGTTTCTTCAGAATTGACATCTTTTATAGAAATGCATCAAGATGCACACTTTGCCATTGTGAATGTTTGGGCTGTATCCAACTTTCCACTGGAGAGGTGGATAGCCTAAAATTTTCAACCGACCTACAAATATTTTGGACAGATTTCAGATTGGGCAACCGAATTTTTCTGTTTTCGTACCCAACGTGTTAGTTATCGAAATTTCAGTCTAAAACATGCTTTAGACAAAATATCAATAGTTGTAATTCCATTTTCCGGCATTTTACCATTTTGTTGGAGTAACAATACCCCCCCGCCCTCCGCCCACCCTACCTGTACCAACGTACTGTACTGACGTTGATAAATGTCAGTTGATAAATCTGAGAACTGCCAACACACCATCTTTTACAGCTCTCACCTTGAGCAGAAATACAGTTTTTGTAAAAAAAACCCAATGAACGTCATGCAGTGTCGTGATCACAAAGGCGGTCTCTTTCTCGATCAGATCGCCATAAACTTACACCATTGGGCCGAATCTGCCTAAATAAAATATTGCGCAAATCGGGACTAAATCACGACAAACGAAAGGAAAATTCGTCGCCTGAGTGCTAGAATGTTCTATGTCCCACAGGGGACATAATATATAGTCCCATAGGGGACATAATATATAGTCCCATAGGGGACATAATATATAGTATAATATATAGTTCCATAGGGGACATAATATATAGTCCCATAGGGGACATAATATATAGTATAATATATACTCCCATAGGGGACATAATATATAGTCCCATAGGGAACACAGAACATTCTAGCACTTAGGCGACGAAATATCATTTGAGATTCAATGTTCTCGCATTTCATTTAGACACGTGAGATTCACGGTGTTGTGGAAAGAAAGCGGTAGAGATGGGCGGTATTGGAATTTTGAGTTCGGTATTTTTAAAGGAGTACACCTCGGTTTCGTTTCGGTATTCGGAGTCTGGCTTGAGTGAGATTTGCTGAAAGTACCAAAGGGGAATTCAAATCAGGAACAACAGCGCCACAAATCATATCTACAGTAACTGTGTGACTTGATCTAAACAAACTTTGACCTTTAAAGCCCTATTTCAAGTACATGCAACCTCAAAGCGTGTGCCCTGACCAGGCCATCTTCAAGACATCAAGCTGACAATGGACAAAGCACCTGGGCACTGATTTCTTGACAAGTCTTGGTTACCTGTTAAGGCAGCCAAGACTTGGCTAGAAATCACTGCTATGCTATGCAGCTGAACATTTACAGGTTCCAATCTTGCGAGAATTCAGGTCAATTGCCCAGGCCCCTGAGGGTTAACAAAACTGAACAGAAAATCCGCCACTTCTTTCATGAATATTGAACCCTCCAACTGCTGTCAAGCCTCAACAGGGCCTTATAAATAGTGAATGTAGGAGAATATGAAAATTTAGACAGTTTCGGTTTTCAATGATAGGTTCGGTTCGGTTTTCCGGTATACCCATGATATCGGTATCTGTTCGGTTTTTCGGTATATTATTCATCTCTAGAAAGTGGGCAAGGGAGTTTTACTGGATCATGATTCTGTCGCTTTCCGGTCGAAATTTTTGGTCAGCTCGTGTAATTACAATACTGATGTTCAAATAATAAAAAAAAACTTTAGAGAGGATTGGTAATTATTTTGATCTGCCGCTCTTCAAATATTTATTGGTGTTTAAGGTCACATACTTATGCACAATGGCTAATCGTGACCGTGGCAGTTTTACGGGTGGAGGAAGCCGGAGTACCCGGAGAGAACCACCGAGCAACGACGAGCAGCCAGCTGTCAGCTCTCCAACATCGTAACTCTGAACTCTGCACCGCAGCACAGGCAGGGTTAGATTGGTTGAAGACATGCGCACCATCGACGTGCAGTACGCCTCAGTACACAGCGTCATCGTGCCCCCATGTAGGCAATCGGGGTGAAGTGTCTTGCCCAAGGACACAACGCGGTTGCCGCAGGTGGGATTCGAACCGAGGACCTCTCGGCTTGCAGCCTGCACCTCTCTACCAACTGTGCCACCTGTGCCACCGCGCCCCCGCTCTTCAAATAAAAACCTCTACAAATACTCAAATAGATTTCTTCTTTTGCGGTTGAAAGTAATGCTGATATCCCGACTGCCCCACTCTCTTAACCCTTTGGAGCTGAGAGGCCGCTTGACCTGTCCGGGAACATGATATGTCACAATTTCATTAACCCTTTTCCCAACGTAAACGATATCAAAATGTATTATTTTAAATACCATTTTTCAAAACTTTTCCAAGAATTTCAAATAAAAACATATCATGTGACCCCTCAGTCGAACGAGCTCGACGAGCTCGTTCCAAAGAGGGGTCACATGATATGGTTCTGTTGAAATGTTTTGAAAAATAATATTTTTTCAGCTGCTGAATTTGCATATTACGTGGCAGGGAGCGATCAGGACTATTTAAAATACGCTCTAGCCTCGGAGCCTATTTTTTCAATTCATGCGCCAGATTTCTATTTACGGAGTCACACTGCTGTTTGTAACACACACTGCAAGTATGTAATAGCTCTCATCATTTTCATTTAGTACACTATAGCAAACATTTATCTCACTGTGGTTTTTGATCAAGTCTTGGCTGCCTATTTAGGCAGCCAAGACTTGATCAGAAACCACAGTGAAGATTAATGCTTGGTAATTAAGACTTGAAATATTAACTTAAGCACTCTGCAACAATGATAAATGATAATCATATATATAATATTTGTAAGAGTGTCTCTCTCGATTATCCATCGGAAGAATATCAAAATATGATCTGAGAAGTTACGCGCCAACTGAGAAGCCTATTTCTGAGATTTAAGAGCCAGGTCCTGATGTTTCAGAACCAAATGCGCACTGGCGCATGCCCAGGTCGGTCCCTGACGTGGGTATATGTGGCCGATTCGTTTGGAAAAGGGTTAAGTAGAATGGCTGCTAAGTGAACGAGAAGTCTGAACCCTACCATTTTTCAACTTTACAGTACGTGGAGAGTGGATTGTAACTAAATCACCTGTAGAGTGGAGTTATCACCCAAGCTATAACTTTCAAATTTTGTACATATCGACAAAAAACACAAGCAATGTTTCAGCCAGTGGACCTCCGGGTTTAACCCGGAGGCCCATGGGATGAAACTTTGCTTGTGCTGGTTATGCTTTACAACAAATTTGCAATTATTGCTTGGATGGAATCTTCACTCTGGAGGTGATTTAGTGATAATACACTCTCCACGTACTGTATATACGTATAGGCGCACATAATGCAAAACACTCGAACTCGATACCTCAAGCCGTTCCAGAAGAGTAGCGATAACAAGAAATTCAGATGAAAAGCTTCCCCAAATTTGCGACCCACATAATATCCCAAATTGGAAGTCTGACACCTACAATTTTTAGATATTCTTTGCCCCACATACAGGTGGACATAATGCAAATCAAACCTGAGTTCGATACCTCAGGCCGTTCTGGAGGAGTAGCGATAACAAGAGTTTTAGATGAAGAGCGTTCTATGCTAAAAACAGAATTTTCAACCCGCAGAATCTCCCGAACTGCACGTCTTCTCCCACCATATTTGGATATTATTCACCACACGTAGGGGCAACTATAAGGCAAATAGTCCGAACTTGATACCTCAAGTCATTCTGGAGGAGTAGCGATAACAAGAACTTTCGATGAAGAGCGTCGTCTAATTTTCGGCCCTATCAACCCCCGAATTGGAAGCCTGGCCCCTACCAGTTTTGCGCATTGTTTATTACACATGAAGGTAAACATAATGCCAAACGTCCTACCATGATACCTCAAGCCGTTCTGGAGAAGTAGCGATAACAAGAATTTCAGACGGAGGGCGTTCAACGTCAAGGTCAAGGCCGTACGAAATTTGCAATAGTCCCAGCCTTCGTCACGAAGGCTATCATTCCTCTAAATTTCTTGACTTTAGGCCTCGCCGTTTTCGAGATTTAACCCGTTACCCAACGCAGGCGATATCAAAATTTATTATTTTAAATATCATTTTTATAAATTTAAAAAAAAATTACAACAAAACCATATCATGTGACCCCTCTTTGAAACGAGCTCGACGAGCTCGTTTCAACGAGGGGTCACATGATATGGTTTTGTGGAAAGTTTCTGAAAAATATTTTTTCAGCTGCTGAATTTGTATATTACGCGGGCGGATGTGGCCGATTTGTTGGGTAAAGATTTAAGTGTGTGTGTGTGTGGGGGGGGGGGGGGGGGGGGGTACTTAAAAATAATAATAATGAAAGGGAATAATAAGAATTACAATATACTTCCATGTAATACATGGAAGTATAACAACATTTATTTCAGTCGAAAGTAAACAGATGAAGATGAGGAGACGATCGATTTTACATTGAACTAATTGTCAATGTACTGTGTTTGTAACCAACTATTATTCTGTCACTGTCCGATACTATGGATTTTGAAATCTTATTCCTTTTTCGTGTCTTTGTGTACTTAAAAGCCGATCCATCGTTGAGGAAACACATTTTTAAATCTTATTCCTTTTACAGGGCTTTATGGACATAAAAGTCGATTTATTGTAGAGGAAACAACGCGTCAAATCGCTAAAAGCCATAATGGTCTTTTTTTTATATAAAATTCTAAACAATGGAAGAGACACGTTAATTTGGGGCCTATTATTTAAAAAGAACATTTCATCTACAGTAAATCTTCGACAAGAGAATAATGTTCTATAATTTTTGAATTAGTTAGTCCGGGTCTAATCAATATTAGATCAATTAACAGCTCGCACATCCTCATATTATTTATCTTCGCCCCCAGTTGATACAGGGGTTTGGGGTGTAGAGGGGCGACCTCACCTCATAAAGATGTATTGGAGTATTGCATTGCATGGCTGAAAAATCAAATTTGTTATTTTAATTATTTTTTCAAAATGTTAAAAAGTCAACAAAAACATTTATGTGACCACTCATTCGAACGTGCCCAACGAGCGCGTTCCAATAGACGTCACGTGATATGGTGTTGTAAAAACATTTAATTTCTTTTTTAACTGCCCAGTTTGAAAATTACGTATGTTGCTGCGTCCCATTCGTTGGGTAACTAGTTAACCCTTTACCCAACAGAGATGATATCAAAATTTATTAATTTAAATTTCGTTTTTTAATTTTTTTATAAAAATTTCAACAAAACCATATCATGTGACACGGAATCCAAATTTTACGGACTCGAATAGGAATCCCATTTTACAGAATCCCTTTTTCGAAAACGGCTATGGCTATGGAATCCCTTTTTCTGAAATGAGTCTAAGAGTCGTTCGAGGAGTCACTCGAACGAGCAATTGCTCGTTAGCTCATTTGCCCGATAGGATTCGAGTCGTTCGAGCAGCATGTCGAGTCACTCGATCGAGCAATTACTCGATAGCTCATTTGACAAAAAAGGGATTCTCCAGAAGGCACCCCAATTTCGGCACCCCTTTTTGGAAAACATATGGCCTTCGGCACCCCTTTTTTCTGAAATGAGTCTAAGAGTCGTTCGAGGAGTCACTCGAACGAGCAATTACTCGATAGCTCATTTGCTCGATGAGCTTCGAGTCGTTCGAGCAATTGCTCATAGAGCAATAGCTCTTGGGCTCATTTGCTCGATGAGCTTCGAGTCGATCGAGCAATTGCTCATGGAGCAATTACTCTCTTGCTCTTTAGCTTATAAGGGATATTTGGGATAGGTATGCCTTGTGATATAGGTAATAGTATCCTCAGATAAGTATCCTATAAAAGGTATCCTCGATAGGTATCCTCAAATAATACAATGCCGGGCCATGGGTATCCTCAAATACTGAAATGAGTCGAAGAGTCGTTCGAGGAGTCACTCGAACGAGCAATTACTCGATAGCTCATTTGCTCGACGGACTTCGAGTCATTCGAGCAATATGCCGAGTCACTCGATCGAGCAATTGCTCCAAGGCTCATTTGCTCGATGAGCTTCGAGTCGTTCGAGCAATGACTTATCAGTAACTGCTCTATAGCTTATTGGCTTTGGGAATGATATTGGCTTTGGGAATGATATTGGCTTTTGTTGTACAGAAGGGAGATAACTCTGCATACAGGTTATGGGAAATCAAGCAATCTGATTGGTTGGTTATATAAATGATCTAGATAAATGAAACAACAAGAGTACTTGGAATAGGGTCAGAACTAACAAGAATAGACTAGAATAGCTAAATATAGTAATAATAAGCAAAGCTGTTCAAAATAATAGGCTCTACAACGCTACTGGAGTATACTCTAGAACAAAGGAACAGGGTCAGAAAAACGATAACTATTGCATATATAGATAGAAGCAGAGAATTCTGGGTAAATTTGTCCTATAGCACTACGTGCTATTCTTAATAGGGGAAAAACGTCATGGGATAGGGATCAAAAAAGGGATTCTGGGAGATTTCTAATCCAGAACATTACTCCTATTCAATTGAACGTACCCCTTATACCCCTTAGTACTATGGCACTACGTGCTAAGCCGATAAAATGGGGAAATAAAGTCAATTTCGGTGATTTCGGGTGGATTTTGGTGATTTGGAAGGATTGTCGGGTTGTTTGTGATAATTATCCAGGGAAGTCGTTCCAGAAAATACTCCGATTCAATCGAACATACCCTCCGAACATACCCCTGTCCTATTGTAGGCCTTAGGTAACATAGCAATCACGTGCTACCATAGAAACCAAGATGGCGGCCTCCTGTATACAAAATGGACGACGGAAGCTCGTATCACCCTAACAACACGCGCTGCGCATGCGCACTAATAACACATATCACTATGGAGATGACGTCACAACATGGCCGATCACGCGGGTTACCATGACAACCAAACATGGCGCCACTACGTCACGTGACATGACGTCACTTCCGAGATCCCCCGATGAGATCCCCCAAATATTCCCTCAAACATACGAGCTATACTACTAGCGGCCGCCAGTAAACAAAATTGATGATGGAAACACATGGCACCCTAACAAGACGCGCAGCGCATGCTCACTGACACCACTTATCACTGTGGAGATGATGTCACAAGATGACCGCGCACGCGGGCTACCATGACAACCAGTCACGGCGTAACTGGGTCGCGTGAATATGTCGTTACTTTCGAGGTCCCCCGCGAGGCTCCCAATGGCGGATGATCCCTTTCGTACTGTATTTGAGAAAGAGGATTCCCACAACTGTCTCTGTATTCAGGGGGATTGGGGTCAAACACTTTTTTCAGGAACATATGATGGGGTAGGTGGGTGGTCGGAGTGGCCATAAATAATCTTCTCCATGGTCTGATAATTGTTGTCCTTTCATTCTTTTAATGATTTTATAGGCTTTTTGGACAGGTACATCCATAAAAATATTGTCATTTTATGGATTTCTAGCAGTCATTCAATGAATCATAGTCACCAGTGGCGTAGCCAGCCCAAAGCAAGTGGGGGTACAAACTCGCAGAGCCTGGCTTAGCTCCATTTTAATAGAGGGGGTGAGGATAGTGTGTGCGGGAAAAGCTTTCCAAGCCTTCAGAAGTTTGCGTCCCTAAAGTTTGAACTAGATAATCAAGGTAACAATAATCCGGGTTTCCACTAGAGGGAAATAAATGTGTCCGATATGCGGCGGCCAAGGGTCGTCGATGGGGTTTTTGAACCCTGGAATTCAAAATTGTGAATTCCAAGGTTAAAAAAACCCCATCTTTTTGCATCTGAGCGGGTATTTTGAGGTTTTTCATGTTTTGACGACTGTCTACTTTTTCACCGACACAGATATTAGGACAAGCAATCTACAAATGTACAACCTAACCCCCATGGACCTTACCCCCTACGATTTTTATTACATTTTTGGACATATTTCGAGGACCAACTTTGAAGGAAAGTGGGGAGGGGGGGGGGGGGGCGCCACTGAATTAGTCACTCTATTCAACCAGTTTGAACCTTTTTTACATAATAATGTTAACCGTAACAGTAGTAGCGACATCTGATATATGTGCAAACAGAAAGAAAGAGAACCATTGGAATCATGTAAATTTCAATAAATTTTTCTTTTTTTCAAAATTTTCACTCCGCAAAAATGACACCTCTGAATATGTGTATAGAATGTATTACCGGCAATTGACAGACCCACAGTTCACATCTTTCACTCCACTCATTTTCACCATGAATTTCAGAAATAAAATATTAAAAGTGTAAGAAAAATCATTCTATAAATTGGCAAACAAAGGAAAACTTTAAAGAATGAAAAGGTATACTTAGTGAAATACACTAAATAAAATTGAAGTCATTCAACCCCAGAATATCAGAGAATAGGAGTATTAATGCATTTTTATAATCACATGATCTAATTGTTTAAGTAGCATACGATCAAAAAAATATTTAGGGGTACATCACCCGGGTAACATGATTAACACAATGGTCATTTCTGTATCTCAAAGTCCATGTTTGTTTAACTGGTTAACCCTTTACTCAACGAATCGCCCGCATCCGCCAGCGTAATATGCAAATTCAGCAGTTGAAAAAATATTATTTTTCGAAAAATTTCGTTCCAATGAGGGGTCACATGATATGGTTTTGTTGAAATTTTTCTAAAAAAATTAAAAAAAACGAAATTTAAATTAATAAATTTTGATATCGTCTCCGTTTGGTAAAGGGTTAACTAGTAAATTTCAACCAAACCATATCATGTAACCCCTCGTTGGAACGAGCTCGTCGAGCTCGTTCCAACGAGGGGTCACATGATATGGTTTTGTTGACATGTTTTGAAAAATTTAAAAAAATGATATTTAAAATAATAAATTTTGGTATAGTCTGCGTTGGATAAAGGGTTAACATGGGTGCGGTATGCGAAAATAAAATCGTTTTTCAACAGCTGATCAACTGTCATCATTTGATTGCTCTTGCCCCATGATCCAAACTGTTAATCCTCAGTACAGTGAGAACAGGAGTGTATAGACCACAATCTTGCAGAAAACACGGCATATTTTTCAATACATCAACTCCCTGCAAAAACTGAATATCATTAGAAAGCACCCCAACATTTGTAAACCTGTACTGAATACCGAGTAGGACTTTGAATATCAATGAAAGGGCGGGGGGGGGGGGGGGGTCCGAAATTGGTAAAAAAGTGTCGAAAATAGAATTTGTTTGGTGAAAAATATTCATCAATGGGGTGGGGGGGAGGGGGTGGTTTCCAAAATTGGTCGAAAAAAAACCCTGTCGAAAATAGAAAATTTGGGGTGGGAGGGGGGGGGGGGGTGAGTGGACTAACATGTCTAAAGTTAAAAATCATCATATGATCTTGGAGATTTTTTTTTCCGACCCCGCCCCTGCTTTATTTACTATTTCTACGAGCAAAAAAAACCCCCAAACTTATAAGGTCCCACAAGGTAGGTCTTCTGTTTCTCATACCATTTTTTTTTGTAAAATTGCATGTGGGCGGTTTTTTAATTTTATTTCTTATTTTGTAATTATTTCTTTGCCCCCAAAAGTTCATGTTCTTGGTTTGTTTTATGTTTTGGGGCTCACAATCAACAGAATAGTATGGGTGGTGATGTATTCCGTCCCTTGAGTGCAAGAAGGCTTTGCAGTGCTAAACCATTGCAAAGCCTTATTTCACTGAAGGGACAAATTTATAAATTTTATTAACTTGGATAAAAAGAGGGCACGAGGCAGACAAAAGGACCATGCGGGAGGGCATGAGAAACAGATTTTTAACTTTTTAGACCAAACTCAAGTTTTTGGTGGACATTTTATCGGGGGGGGGGGGGGGATGGGGGGGGCAATCATAGAAATGGGTGAAAAACACACTGATTTCTAACAATCGTGGTCCATGTGCCTTATTGATATGGTAGCAATATAATACACAAGCTTTATCTGGGATTAACACACATCTACATTGAGAAACGTGCACATTTTAGGCTCGATATTTAACTGGTTGAAGGCTACATTATTTTTGGTGGTCAGAATTTGTTATTCAAAATTTGTTCTATTACAAATAATTGGAGAGTGCGTAGAGGCACTCTTCAGTAATTTGTAATAGAACAAATTTATATAAACAAAATTGGCTTTTGCTCTTTATTTTTTTAACATTTGTATTGATTAAAAAGAGGGCACGTGGCAGACAAAATGACCATGCGGAGGGCCTGAGAAACAGATTTTTAACTTTTTTAGGCCTAAATCAAATTGTTTGGTGAACATTTTGTCATGCATTTATCAGCTGATACAGTGGTGAGAAAAAAATGTTTCTTCAACCCAAGAGCGTTGTATGTCAAACTGGGGGGGGGGGGGTCCAATCATAGAAGGGCGTCAACAAAAACACCAATTTCTGGTGGTGGCCCATGTGCCTTAGTGCCGTGGTAGCAATATCATACGCAAGCTTTGTCTGGGATTAGCACACATCTACATTGAGAAACGTGCACATTTTAGGTTCGATATTTAACTGGTTGAGGGCAAGATTATTTTTGGTGGTCTGAATTTCTCATTCAGAATTTGTTCTATTGCAAATTATTGGAGTGCCTACAGGCACTCTCCGGTAATTTGTAATAGAACAAATTTATATTAACAAAATATTATTTTGGTTTGAGTGAATACGAAAGCAATGATCACGTTGGCTTTTGCTCTGGCACCCTCAGTTTTTTTCTGAAAACCCTGATAGTTGCTTCTAGCACTGAACCAGTTAACAAACTTCTCCACATGCCGAAACATTCGGTGCGGTGGACATTGTTTTTTATTAAATATGGAATCCAAAATGTACTCTTTTCTCGATTGTAATGGCCGTAGATGAGATAAATACTATCAGGGAATCTCCAGACTAAAGAACAGGGCTGGACGGAGTTAAAATATTCCTTAACACGTTAACGTGTAACGTGTTAAATAATTCTGCGTTAACGAGTTAAATGACGTTAAATGTTAAAATGAACAAAATTTTAACAACTTCGGCCATTTTTATTGATTTGAATATGGTTGAACTTACGTACGGTTTATACAGTTATCTCAGGTTATCGTAAATTCTAACATTTAGTGATGTTTTCATTTAAGAATACAATCGCTTAGAAAGAGACATCATGCCGTTGTTCGAATACCTGTCCTAACATGGACACAAGAGTTCGGATGAAGCTAATATTGCTGTATCGCCAAATATCATCGGGCCAACTTCGACAACGTTGGTAGGAGGCTTGCATGGTCTCTCCACCAAATCAATGGGTCGTCTATAATTGACGGACATCTAAATTATTCGTGTTCTTCAATTTCGTCAAATGGCGCATAATTCGACGTCGTCGGCACGCGCGATCCGGCTTGGGTAACCACAAGATAACGAAGCACTTCTACATATTATACAATTATAATCTTCAAAATTAAACGTTATTAACTTAGTTAAAATAATTTAACACCTTAACGTTTGAAACATTAACTGCTCCCAGCCCTGCTAAAGAGTCTTTGTATCGCATCCCTGTTGATACATAATAAGATTGCAATGGCGGGAATCGAACGGAGAAATACAAGCTATAGATGACTTCTTTTGAGTTGTAGGAACCACCCCAACCTCTCCCCCCTTACAAACTCCATGATTCGCTGTGATGATATTATCGTGTAAAATATAATAGCGAAGATGAAGGTTTCCATATATAGAATAAACGTATAGTGTTTTCAAGTAAAAACTTTATTCTGCGAGTAGGATTAAGAATGAAACTGACGAGCCCCTGGCGAGTCGGTTTCATTCTTAATTCTACGTGTGGAATAAATGTTTTACTTGAAAACACTATACGTTTATTTTGTTTATCCCATAAATCTTTTACAGGGTCGTCGCGGTGAAATCGTGCATTCACTCGCTACAAAACAAAGCGAGAAGTGATGAGCACATAAGTCCAATTCGGAGACAAGCAAAACTGCCCAAAATAAAAAAAGGCGCAGTGATACATTTCTGTCTAAAAATAATTCCCCTACAAACTTGAGCTAAACTTGCAAAAATACTTTATTAAATGAACAATGTGTAGTGTTTTATACTGGTTTTGTGTAATACTTTCAAACAGGTTTAAAGAAAACAACAATTGAACTGTTAATATATGTTATACTACTCGAATGCGATAGAGGTCAGAGGTCACCAAGTCCGTCTCTACTGCTGGAATAAATTCTTTCAGTGTTAAACCTATGGGGAAAATTTCATCATCCTACTTGGTGGATAGAGCAAAAATTTATCGAAGGCATTTATTGTTTGAATAAACAGACATTTATGGGATAAAGTCTCTTACTTTCTCAACTCTTTTTCTGGAAAAAAATTGATGTGTGCCTGTGGGTGAAGGGAGGGGGGGGGAGGGGTGTAAAGTTGTTAAAGTGTAAACATTTTCTTTTCAAACTATTCTTATTTAATTGCAGAGCGATTCCGGTATGGAGTCCACTACTCCGTCCGTTTCATCTGAAGGAGATGCGGAAGAAATGTCATGGGACGACGCCACATGGATTCTAACCAGTTCCTTTATTATATTCACCATGCAGTCAGGTAAACAATTAATTTCATCACGAGTACGACTGAAACTTGAATCTTCGTATCAAAATGTGTCGCAGGGGAGTGGCTAGAGGGTCTCAGAACGGAGGCTTGTCTCTCTGAATTTCCAACATTACCAGCCCATTGTCCGACTGCCGAACAACAGACCCCCTTAGGAGCGAGATTCTTCCAATTGCTACCTACATATTTCCAACCGCCGAAAAATTTTATTCGGAGTGCGTTTTTGAGGCGGACTCTATCCACACCCTTTGTTTTTTTATTTATTTGATTATTTAATTGCAGTAATTTGCCCCTGTTGGTCAACGCTTTCAAAAGGCATTACTTTATATGAGTGACTTTGCAGATTGACTCAATTTTATAATTTTATCTCACAATCGGGGCGTTTTTGAACTGTTACGCAACTAAAGTTTAATGTATCTGGGCCCTTGTTCCGAATCCGTATCAAGAGCTCCTGATACAATAGCGTGATTCGCCTGTTGCCAAAACAACGGCATTAATATCATTTTTCGATCGCTTCGCGTTTTTCCCTTCCGAGAAAACAATATTAGGTGAGGCGAAGCTGTATATGACACTGTATCTGCTAACTAAACACCCTGCAACGTATTTATTATGCTCGGCATGCTAAAATGTCATTGGGGAAGGTAACTCAACGAATAGTTAAATTATGCGCACTTTTCGGCATCTTGGGCTGGTTTGTAGCCTATTATTGGGATTTTCCTGAACGCTCGAGTCGAGGCTTCTCTCTTGAAGTAAAAGGATTAGCTTTCGCTATGAAATGTGGAAAACTCCACCTCAATAAACGATGAACGGCATATTTTAAAATATAATAAACCTTTACACAAAGAGGGATATTTAATTCACCAGTAATTGTTGCAAAAGTTACAACCAAATTCACGTTGACGAAACACACAGTTGCTCCACTTCGCAAGACAGTATTCAGTAAAGTGAATCCCAGTGACGTAATTTACTCTGAAGTGTAACGTCATCACTGACCTCAATATGGAGTTCAATGAACGCTATTCTATTTTTCAATTTGCGTCTTTCCATCGATAAGGCAAATGAAAAAGTTCCTCTTAAAATAGTTTTATAACACAATTTGTGGTCAGTATTGTGAGATAAATTTATCATCACCACAGTGTGTGTCTCCGGAAATTCTGATCAAGTCTCGTTGTAGGCACATGTGCAGAATCGCATTTCGACTCGCTCTAACGGGCTCGTCGAAATACTATTCTGTTCCTACAACTCGATTTGATCTGAATCCCGGAGACACACACTGTGGTGATAATCTGTATTTATCGGAACACACGACGTCACATATACTGAAAAATTATTTTGCCGGTTAAGAAGTGCGAAGTCATCCAAAAATATATTAGCAATCCCAGGTGATGCTTTCCGAAATTAAGGAGAGAGTGAACGAATCGCGTCGCGAGATGGCCACAGCTGCTCGTTGAGCGCCCGTTCAGAACTGGCGCTCTACGAGCAGCGATGGTGATCGCAGGACACGTCGTTGAGGGAGAATTCGAAAGGAGGGGTTGTCCCCCTCTCATAGTAGGGGCGAGGAGATCCCACCTCAAGGAAAGTTTTGGAATTTAATACCCAGCACTCTTGTCTTATTCCTTAAAAAGGGGCGCGGTGGCGTTGCGGTAACCGGTTCTCGTCAGATCACCGAAGTTAAGCAACGTCGAGCCCGGTTAGTCCTCGGATGGGTGACCGTCTAAGCGATCGATTCAGACTCCCGCGTTGTGCCCTTGGGCAAGGCACTTCACTCCGATTGTCCACATGGGGGCACGATGACGCCGAGTACTAAGGCGTACTGCACGTCGACGGTGCGCATGTCTTCAACCAATCTAACCCTGCCTGTGCTGCAGTGCGGAGTTACGATGTTGTGGAGCTGGCAGCTGCTCGCCGTTGCTCGGTGGTTCTCTCCGGGTACTCCGGCTTCCTCCACCCATAAAAACATGATTAGCCATTGTGAATAAGTATGTGACCTTAAACACCAATAAATAAATAAATAAATATTCCTTAAAAATAAATATGAATGTAATATTTCTCTCCTGAAATAAGGCAACTTTCGACATGAACAATGTCATTTTGCGAACACGGGAATTAAAGGGTTTAGCCCTTTACCCAACGTAACGGCCAAAACCGGCCAGCGTTATTCTCAAAAATCGCCAATTAATTTTCATTATTTTTTCATTTTTTGTCTCATAAACATAGGTTATGACCCCTCATTGGAACGAGCTCGTCGAGCTCGTTCCAACGAGGGGTCATAATCTATGTTTTTGAGACAAAAAAATGAAAAAAATTAGTTATTCAAGAATTTTTTTTGCAAGTGTCGTCTGCTTTCCATGTTAGGTAAAGGGTTTAACGCGTTCTTTCTGAGAAAAGATTAGCTGCATTGTACACGAGCACTAATTTATACCATGATTACCTATTCTACTATATATATAAAAAAGCCTATGGCACAAATTTTAGCTTTATACATCAACCATGGTGAACACACCAGCAATGGGATTTCAATAATTAAAATTTACACCTACAGTGAATTGTGAAACCACATCCACGTTGACTTTGGTGACCTCGACCTGAACGCAAACTTGACTAAATTTACGCTCGTCGCCTCGTGAAGAATGAAATGAAACCGGCAATTATTTATTACGTTTTTAAATAAGTTTACCTCATAAGATACCAAACATTAACAAACATACGCTGTCTCATGTTAATAAATCATCCATAACTCAAAATAGTATGTTATTATGTCATTAAAATGAAAAAGACCCCGTAATTTGCGCGTTTCGTTTCGGCTATAAAAATGCCGGCGGAAGTACCGTCCACCGGTGCTCATGTAAACAAAAACAGAATCGTCCGTGTGAATATTGATTTATTCAACATTTAAACTCTTATTAATCTGACGATCATGGTATAAATAAAATATACCAAAAGTAGCTTGGTGTACAAAATGTTCACCACTCGTGGTGAAGTGGTGTTAACCGCGTGCCAAAGGCTCGCGGTTAACACCACTTTACCACTCGCGGTGAATATATATATCTTTACCACTCGTGGTGAATATATATATCTTTATTCTGCAGTATACTAGTACATTAACAACATAAAATTACAATCTACAAGAACATAACTTAGTACAAAGCATGGAATTTTTATATCAACTCGGTTTGGCATCAGTGTAAGAAAAGTTATTTTCATTTTAGTTTTTGGTTTTTGGTTTGGTACACCAAGCTACTATGGGTATATTCTATACATATTTCAAATTGTTACCCACATTAATACATATAAAAATAAGAAAAATGTATGGGTGAAGTTTTCTGTTCCAAGTTTTTTTTTCTCTCTCTCTCTTACATAAATCTCTCTCTGTCTCTCTCTCTCTGTCTCTGTCTCTCTCTCTCTCTCTCTCTCTCTCTCTCTCTCTCTCTTACATAAACATGTTGATTATATGATAAATTGTTTTTTTATATTTAGATAACTCAGCAGCACATATTTGCATTTGGTTGCATGTTGGGAGTGAGTTGGATTAAAATCATGACCAACCTCTTTCTCGCAGTCTAAACGATACGAACTTCACGATGGGACTTGTTGCCGCCCTCGGGTGTTATGATAAGTAGTGGAGGGAGTCCTATAGGCAGGTTGCTTCTTGCCTACCTTGAAGCATCGTCTTTACGCTCGCGAAAATGAAGCAACAATTCTCTAATCCCAGAAAAGTAATGATTCGATCATCATTCTCCATCATGTGTCACATAATTGGCTCTCAGTTCATTCTTTCAGTCACAGTCTGTTTGCGATCAACCCATGTTCTTCCAGGGGGTTGCAGGTAGACAGCCAATCTGGCTATGCCACTTCCCACGGTATACTTCTCATTACATTTGTGCAATATGTTTATTTGTAACCATTTTACATGTATGTGTACCGTGAATAAAGAATCTGAATCTGAATCTGAATCTTAAAAATGTCTGGCCATCTTCATCATCTCTGAGCTGAAGAGTTAAAATGAAAGCGGCAATCGTTTATTATGTTTCATTTATAAATGAGATTACCTCATAAGATACCAAAAATTAACAAACATGCGTTGTCTCAGGTTAATATTTATTTATTGTTGTTTAAGGTCACACACTTTTGCACAATGGCTAATCATGACCACTCTCAGGTTAATAAAACAGCCATAACTCAAAATAGTTTGTTATGTTATTAAAATGAAAACGGTCCCGTGATTTGCATATCGTTTCGGTGATAAAGTAGTTGGCAGCGGAAATACCGCCCACCGGTGCTCATGTAAACAAAACCAGATTCGCACGTATGTACGTCTGTTGCTCAATAAAATCGAGAAATATTGGATTATTTAACATTTAAACTCTTAATAATCAGACGATCATGATATAAATAAAATATACCCAAAGTAGGTTTGTGTACCAAATGTTCACCACTCATGGTACACCAATCTACAATGGATATATTACTTTCCAAAGTGTGATTTACTGGGATTTTCGGGTTTGATTATAAACGATAACTTCACAAGTGAATTATACAATCAACAATTGGGCCATGTATCCATACGCGCAAACAAAGACGCTTTGCCGTGGGTGTAATGGGGACTTTTTGTTTTTTTAACCCTTAACCTAACATGAAAAGCAGACGACACTTGCAAAAACATTTCTTGAATAACTATTATTTTCATTTTTGTCTTAAAAACATAGGTTATGACCCCTCATTGGAACGAGCTCAATGAACTCGTTCCATTGAGGGGTCATAACCTATGTTTTAGAGACAAAACTGAAAAATTAATGAAACTTAATTGGCGATTTTTGAGAATAGCGCTGGCCGGTTTTTGTCGTTACGTTAGGTAAAGGGTTAAATAATAGCGCGCGCGCAACAGCAGCCCGAAGGGCTGCTTTGAAGCAAGCGTAATAGACAACGTGTACGTGAAATTGGAAAAACCAAGGAATGCTATGCCATCAAATCTAAACCGGAAACCGGAAGTAAAAACGTGGGGAACCCCAGCTCTCGTTTTCAGAAGCGAACAAATGGAATGACGCCCCCTAAAAAGCGAACGGTGTAATGCGAGATTTCTCCTTAGATCATTCCATGCAGACTGTGAATAATTTATTGAACATGCTTTTCAAAATTAAAGTTTTTCCAAACAAACTCAACTGTCGTTTGCTTTGCTGACTAAATGACAGAAATTGTCGAAAAGCTTATGCACATTGGAATTCATCGTCTGCCTGGCTGGCTGTTGGGATCCCGCTGTTGTTCGATTCTGCGGAGTATTCTGTCGCGTGATTTATCTGTTTTGCATTTGCAAAACGCTGTTCACTTCAAACCAACATTGCGTGTTATTGGAACAAAGTGAACCGAAAACAGACAGGTCAATGGTGTCGTCGCATGACTTCCCTAGCAACCAGAGCGCCCCTTAGCAACGGACTAACTACTGGTCCGATTTTGACCAAATTCGGTATACGAACCCAAAGTGCATTGCAAATAAAAACAGACATATCAATGTTGATGTCTGGCCGATTTGGACCAAATTCGGTATACGGATCCAGAATGCATAACAAATGAAAACAGATAAATCAATGATGACGTCACGTGACTTCCCTAGCAATCAGAGCGCCCCCTTAGCAACGGGCTAACTATTGGGCCGATTTTGACCAAATTCGGTATATGGACCCAAAAAGCATTGCAAACGAAACAGACAGGTCAATGGTGCCGTTGCGTGACTTCCCTAGCAACCATAGCGCCCCCTTAGCAACCAGCTAACTACTGGTCCGATTTGGACCAGATTCGGTATACGGACCCAAAATGCATTGCAAATAAAAATACATATCAATGTTGACGTCTCGGGACTTCCCCCGCAACCACAGCGCGCCCTTAGCAATGGGCTAACTACTGGGCCGATTTGGACCAAATTCGGTATACGGTCCCAGAATGCTTTGAAAATGAAAACAGATAGATCAGTGATGACGTCACGTGACTGCCCTAGCAACGAGAGCGCCCACTTAGCGACGGGCTAACTACTGTGCCGATTTTGACCAAATTCGGTATACGGACCCAAAGTGCATTGCAAATGAAAACAGACAGATCGAAGTTTACATCTTTTGATTTCCCTAGCAACCAGAGTGCCCCCTTAGCAACGGGCTAACTAATGGGCCGATTTTGACCAAATTCGGAATACGGACCCAAAATGCATTGCAAATGAAAACAGATAGGTCAATGTTGACGCCACGTGACGTCATTAGCAACCAGAGCTCCCCCTTAGCAACGGGCTAACTACTGGGCCGATTTTGACCAAATTCGGTATGAGGACCCAAAATGTATTGCAAAAATCCAGAAGCACAGGATTAGCAGTTTCATAATTACTCTCAGAATTATCTGTTGTGATAACTACAAACAATACCGGTACGTCGGTATTTTTTTCAGTGAAATTAATGAAAACGGCTTATTGAAATTGGCACATAAAGCTCTAGGCCTATTTACTTCAAACGACAAGTCTGTGCTGTCTTGTGAAGTGTGTATGTCTGTGCTGGCTTGTGTAGTTTGTGTGTGTGTTGGGCAAATCGCCCAGAAACCTGGCCCAAATCGTCCACAAACATGGACCGAATCATCCAATAGTCTGGTCCGAATCGGCCAGAAATATGGTCAGAATCGTCCATAGATCTGGGTGCGAAACGTCCTATATAAAACTCTGGTCCTAATCCTGAAACTACATTTGTGATACTCAGTCTTATTATTTTAAAGATGGCCTTTTCAGTAAAACTGCATTGGAATATTATCATCGTCCTTTTTTGCACAGCACTGCTGTATTTTCTTGTAGTGGCTACTAAACGTTGGTAATAGTAACAATAAATGCTACACGCTATTCGTGGAAAAAAAAAATGAACGCAGCAATTTCCGTAACTCATCGGATAAATTGCGGAAAACAACGACGCCATAAATATATCTTCCAATCAAAGCAATGATAAAATTATCTTTCAATCAGAGGATTGGAAAATATCTTCCAATCAAAACGCAGATAAAAGTAGTTATCTCGAAATTTGGTTGGTCCCCTATTCTTTACCAGTAAATGTAGGCCTAATGCATCACTTTCGCTCGCTTTTAGGTTTGCTTAAATTTCATATTATATTGTAGGTCTGATATGTTTTTAGGGGGAAATAAATCTACAAGACAGCATGTACATGCATTAGTTCACAACGCAAAATGTTTTGCTGGTCGACCCCTTAAACACTGTTTTAAATTTTGTTAAGTTTATGTCATTATAATTTGAAAAACACTGTGAGTTGCGCGCGCTTCTTGGTTTTACCTAAGTTCATATCATAATTATCGTTAATAATGAAAAGTAATAAACAGAGTAATCGCATTCGCGCACTCGTGTTTGTAAAACGTCCCTCGCCTCGAATGAATTATTTCACGTAACCAGTCCAGTCAAGCGATTACTGTCTGTTTATTAGGATTTCGTATCGATTGACTCCAAGCAGGAACACTCGTTACCGTAATAATTATAATGGAGAACCGATAGGTGAAAGCAGCAAGGGGGGGGGGGGGGGGGGCGAATGCACCAACTTGGAGGACTCCGGGGCCGGCCCATCACCCTCACCGACCCCCTCAGCACCAGATGGCGGCAGGCAGCAGGGGGGCGAATGCGCCAACTTGGGGACCCGGGCGGCATACCCATCACCCTCACTGGCCCTCTCAGCACCAGATGTGGCAGGCAGGTAGGCGACCCCGGGGCAGGCCCACACCCTCGCCTGCCAAGAGGCCATCCCACATCAGCGTAGATTCACGTTCTACCCGTAGATAAAGAATGGGCCACCCCAGAGAGCCATAAGGGACGGCTCTCGCCGGCCTCAGTTGAATCAGGTCTCTATTGAGAAACATTTCTTTTTGGATTGAAAGAAAATAAACGTTGAAAGTATTTTTCCGATTCAATCGCATGGAATATTTCAATTGGGCGGAAAAGCGAACAGTGGGTTCGCTTTTTGGACAAACGGAAATATTCCAGATGATTGAATCTAAACATAGGTGATTGACTATTTAATGGGTATGCGTATTCCGGTCGTCGAATTCCTTACATAATTAAACCCGGTGAACCCAACAGGCCGCTTTACCGACCCAAACATAATACAGCATAATTTCATCAAGGGGGGGGGGGGGGGGGGGTGCTGTGAAGTGAATGTGTGAGTTGACCAATCAATATTTTCAACGCCCCAAGGCTGCACGTTGAAAATATTAATTGGCTAACCCCCCCCCCCCCCCCCCCACACACACACACACAAAAATGAACATGTACACTTTCAATTGCTGTCATTGAAATGACAGGTACGATACCACCAGTGTTCAAAGGGTTAATTAGTGCATTGATGGCTCGCGCCTGGTGGTTGCCAGTACGTTTAGCATATTTTCAGTAGTAATTTTCACTGGGTATACATCGAGCAATTCTAATTTTTCTTGAAGTAGTCAAGATTGAAAGTAGCGTTCAACCGTTTACCAAAAATGGCCGCTTACCGTGTACCGGATATTTGAGTTCGCACTCGGCCGATTCCGATTGTAATACTGTGTACTACTAGACGAGTGGAGGCTTGAAAGAACTATATTATGTCCAACAGATTTCACAGTGTTAAATGTCGTTGACTCAGGTCGCAGTAAAATGACCAGACGCTCGCACTTGGGTGGTATACGTGGCTCTCAGAGCCACGTGTACCGCCCAAGTGCGCGCGACTGGTCATGTAATGTGACCTGAATCAATGGAATACAACCATCACTTTTTCCGGTATGAACTGGTGATTGCCGCAAGTACGCTCAATTGTAAGCGTTACATGTCCTCCAACTTGTATATCCCGTAAGAGGGCGTCTAGAGAAATTAAGAATACACACTGTGGTTGTTTCTCAACTTTACTGAATGGTATCATTGACTTCATTTTACATTAACAATTGAACAATTGCAGAAAATAATAAAATGTGGTTAATGAATCATGACAAAAAATACTTGGCAACGATCGATTGAACCGATGTTCCAGGAGCCATTGTTGTTGTCATCCAATTGCCCACAATCGGCCGATTGGGGGAGGGGGCGATTCCGATCATCGAATGAACACTAATTGAAACCTGCATTAGAATTTATTACGCATAATCTTTTACTTGTAGGGTTTGGTTTACTAGAGGCCGGATCGGTGAGCAGAAAGAACGAGGCCAACATAATGGTGAAAAATATAGTAGACGTTGTATTCGGTGGACTTTCCTATTGGATGTTTGGATTTGGTTTCAGCTTTGGACTTAGCAATGGTTCTAATCCATTTGTTGGCATAGGGTATTTTCTTGTAGATGCCGATTCAGGCGAAATTGGAGTCTTGTTCGCAACATTTGTCTTTCAACTTTCATTCGCCACAACAGCTACGACCATTGTATCCGGTGCAATGGCCGAGAGGACTAAACTGTTTGCTTATATTATCTTTTCGTTTCTAAACACGTTGGTTTATGTCTTCCCAGCCCACTGGGTCTGGGGGTCAAATGGTTTTCTTGGTACTATGGGATGTGTAGACATTGCTGGATCCGGTGTTGTTCACATGGTTGGCGGGGTGTCAGCACTTGTTGCGACCATAGTCCTGGGACCCAGAATTGGTCGATTCGATGGTTTGAGTGAGCCAGAAATGGGAAGTCCAGCGAATGCTATCATTGGGATGTTTATGCTGTGGTAAGTATGTGCTTGTCAAAGCAGTAGATTATGAGGTAATGATAAAAAACATCACAATGAATAGTAGTTTGTACCGATTAATAGTTGGTTTTCCGAATATCCCAGTGAGTAGTCAATAGGGCTGCACGATATTCAAAACTGAATACCGGTATCGGTATTCAAAAAAATACCGCAGTATACCGGTATATCGAAAACTGTTCAGATATATGAACACAAGTACCACAATGGAGACTCGAGGCATCACAGTTGGAACGACTTAGCAATGCCTTGATGATGTGGTTCGAAAAATCTTCACCCAACGCAGACGATATCAAAATTTAATCTGTTCGAAATTAGTTTATCAGATTTTCCCCAAAGATTTCAACAAAACTATATCATGTGACCCTCATTGGGACGAGCTCAACGAGCTCGTTCCAATGAGGGGTCACATGATATAGTTTTGTTGAAATTTTTGAAAATTATTTTTTCAACTGCTGAATTTGTATATTACGAGGGCACAAGCTGACGATTCCTTGGATACTGGGATAATATTATTCATTCGGGGCTACAGTTAAAAACTCAAGTCGTCTTGAAAATTAAATTGTGGGTAAATAAATAATGACGATAAACCGATATTTTTGTAATTACACCGGTATTCAATCGATATTGCTTTGAATACCGGTATGTATCGGTTTATCGATATACCGTGCAGCCCTAGTAGTCAACGTCAGTCGACAAGACGGAACGCAAAAAGCTATGTTCTCACTACAGATTTTTATCGAACGTCTTCTGTCGGTCGATTTTTGTCGAACTTCAAAAATCTGAAGGCTATTCTCACTATAGACTTTGTCGTAGGATTTTTCTCTGGATGCTGACCAGCTGTAATCCCTTCGACAAGTAATCCCTTCGACAAATCGAAGGACTCTCTCGATAAAAGAAGTTGAAATCAAATGCGTTCGATTGTTCGACAAAAATCGTATCAGTCAGAAATCGAAAGAAAGTCATCCGTCCCGTCTTGCGAGTTCTCACTACAGATTTTTGTCGATCGACACCAACTTAAGGTCGTTTACTGGAAACATCGTACGATAACAACCTATAGTGAGAATTCAGCTTTGGCTGTGTTCTCACTATAAATTTCTATCGTACGTCTTTTATAGAGCGTCTTTTGTCAATCGATTTTTGTCGAACGTCAGGAACCTGAAGGCTGTTTTAACGATAGACTTTTGTTGTACGATTTTTCCCTGGAGGCTGGTCAGCAGTAAGCCCGTCGACAAATCGAAGGAGTCTTTCGATTAAATAACTTGAAATCATACGCGTTTGATTGTTTCGATAAAAATCGTATCAAAGAGCGAAAGAAATTCACCCGTCTTGCATGTTCTGATTATAGATTTTTGTCGACCGACACCAACTTTGTCATATTTTCGATTTGAAACAAATCGCGAATCGAATCGAGTCCATTATTCGAAATCGAATCGAACCTCGAATCGAATACATGCGTCTTGAAGTTCCAACTGATAACAAATTCCAACAACATTATCAAGGCATGCCTTCATCGAAGGCATGCCTTGATAAAGTAGTTGGAATATTACCCAGTAAGGGGTTTTGTTCAAAAACAGAAACGGGTTCAAGATTTCTGTGCTGGGCACTACACGGGGCAAGCCGCTAGCAACCATGAGCTCATCATTGATATTGCTTGGGAACTTTCAATTTGCTTTCAGCAGTGGTAGTGACTAGTGAAGCTGGAATTAACATGAATGGTGACATGGGTATAAATGCTTTTTATGTTAATATAGAGGAAATTACACGCAGTCCCGTGGGGCCTCGGTGGCTTTGCGGTAACCGGTTCTCGTCAGATCACCGAAGTTAAGCAACGTCGAGCCCGGTTAGTCCTTGGATGGGTGACCCTTTGAGCGATCGATTTGGACTCCCGCGTTGTGTCCTTGGGCAAGGCACTTCACCCCGATTGTCCACACGTGGGCACGATGACGCCGTGTTCTAAGGCGTACTACACGTCGATGGTGCGCATGTCTTCAACTAATCTAACCCTGCCTGTGCTGCAGTGCGGAGTTGTGATGTTGGGGAGCTGGCAGCTGATCGTCGTTGCTCGGTGGTTCTCTCTGGGTACTTCGGCTTCCTCCACCCGTAAAACTGTCACGGTCATGATTAGCCATTGTGCATAAGTATGTGACCTTAAACACCAATAAATAAATAAATAAATAAATAAATAAATAAATAAATAATAATCAAAAATTTAATAAATGAAGCACCGGATACAACCTGGTACTTCAAAATTAAAAACTGACAACGACACGATATGACCTTGGCTGTTAATCTTAACTCTTTACCCAACGTAACGGCCAAAACCGGCCAGCGCTATTCCCAAAAATCGCCAATTAATTTTTATTATTTTTTCATTTTTTGTCTCAAAAACATAGGTTATGACCCCTCGTTGGAACGAGCTCGTCGAGCTCGTTCCAATGAGGAGTCATAACTTATGTTTTTGAGACAAAAAATGAAAAAAATAGTTATTCAAGAATTCTTTTGCAAGTGTCGTCTGCTTTTAAAGTTAGGTAAAGGGTTAATAAATAAATAAATTACACTCAGTCTCTATTTTCAACATTATTTATGTACAATTTCTATCTCAGTTGTACCTCTAGAGGGACGACTAAGATGACTGATACCAAGCGAAGTTCCAATGAAAAGATTCGAATGAAAACAAATCAAGTTGCCGATTGGAACCGAATACCAACATAAAATTCGAATTCGAATCGAATCTCGAAGCTTCGCTGACCTCCACAATACCGTTTGAATTTTTGTAACAGTTCTTATTATTTTTCTAACGCCACATCGTTTTTGGCAGAACGTCATTTACAGCAGTTAATATCCAAATTCTCATCAGTTGTATTTTGTGTGTTTTTATGTCTTTGTGTACGCTGAAGAAGGTCTGCGATACAACTGTTAAGTTTTAGTAATGCTGAGCGTACCGGACCTCCATTGGTTGCCACGGCCCAAACTATAGTGGTCTGGTACCCGCTTACGCGGTCCGGTTTTTCCCACTAGAGTCTAGTGACTAGACCGGACCAAGGCGGTCCACAACAGGGTTTTGGTTTTAAGTAATAGAGGGGATTTTGACGCCTTCCGTGTATGTACTCGTTGTTGAGAGTTACTGTAGATTTTTTAGTAAATATCAGGCATATTTGATAAATTGCCATCAAAATGAAAAAATTCTTGAGATTTGCAACACACAAATTTTGTATTTTGTCATGCTGACTTTGGAGGCAACAAAACGCCATCTACAATGCTGTAGCATTGTTGATGGCGCCTTGTTGCACTCAATGGACGATATATTATATCACTTATGCATTCATCCGTAATGGACAGCGCCTCCTATCTGGGGCAAATCGGATTTTAGTAGACTGTGAGTGAAGCGGAACTAATCCCAGAACTAATCTTGTTATTTCGAAGGTTAAGTTGGAAGGTAAAGTCCAAAAATGAGCACCATGTCCCGACCTAGTGTTAATTTGACATATTACATTGCCTTTCTGGACCGGTCTGGACCGCCCTAGACCGGACAGGCTCGCCTGTACACCGGTACAATAGGGTTAATCCGATTCGGATCGTGTTCCAGTTCTGAACCTGTACCGGACCGACTATTTGCGCCCCGATCCGCATCACTAAAGATTTTTCACCGAAAGCCCGTGTATCTTCTCCATCCAACACAATTGATACAGATATAAAGGGGCACAAGATATTTGCATTTCCACCAGTGGATTTAAGTGAGTGGAAACACATAGAGTAGAGTTTTTAACGCATTACTCAACGTAACGGCCAAAACCGGCCAGCGCCATTCACAAAAATCGCCAATTAATTTGAGCTGGTTCCAATGAGGGGTCATAACCTATGTTTTTGAGAAAAATAATGAGTGATTCAAGACTTTTGTTTGCAAGTGTCGTCTGCTTTTCATGTTAGGTAATGGGAGTAGTAGGAGATGAGGTAAACGACCCTTATTGGCAGGATCTCGTGCATGATTTCATGTCACGTCATGTCACGTGACCTGGTGGCGCCATGTTTGGTTTTCCTGGTAAACCGAGTGAGCGGCCATCTTGTGACGTCATCCCCATAGTGATACGTGGTATTAGTGCGCATGCGCAGCCCGTGGTGTTAGGGTGATACGTGCTCCGTCATCCATTTTGTATACCACCATCTTGGTTTCTATGGTAGCACGTGGTCGCTATGTGACCCAAAGGCTTACAACAAGACAGGGTTAATGGGTTAATAAGATACAACCAAAATAGTCTAAACTTTGAAGTGACGTAAATATGTCAAAATATGTCCAAATGGCGATAAATCGACCCCCCCCCCCAGCTATCTTCTATGTTTTATAGCTCTACAACATACTAAAATTATACAAATTTCCGACGCATTTTAATTTTTGACCCTATGACCTCTGTGACGTCGCCTCAGAGTTCGACCATAACAACTGGGAATTTCTTAGGACTCTTCAATCTATTCGGTGTTGTTAACTTTCTTACAATACTAACATGAATACCTCCATTAAGTATACATGCATCCGCGCTTTTTTTGTTGATGGAACAAAATAGAAGATTTGTATTGGTTTGCGAATCAGCTGGAGATTATTAGTTGTATAGCCAGCAAGCGACCGGGTACGGCAGGTCTGTATGTTTTATAGCAGACTCGGCTTTGTCTCACCATTCCGTACCCGGTCACTTGTCGACTATGTTACGAATTTACCTCACCGATGACCTTCAGGAAAAAAGCTTAATGAAAGGTTACATAAAAACCAACAATTTTACATACATTTACTGTCATTACCACCTGAAAAGAGTTATTTATTTATTGATGTTTTATGGTCACATATTTATGCACCATGGCTAATCAGGACCGCGACAGTTTTACGGGTGGAAGAAGCCGGAGTACCCGAAGAGAACCACCAAGCAACGGCGAGCAACTGTCAGCTCCCCAACATACTAACTCTACACAAGCAGGGTTAGCATTGGTTGAAGACAAGTGCACCATCGACGTGCAGTACGCCTTAGTACACAACGCCACCGTACCCCCACGCGGGCAATGGAGATGAAGTGTCTTGCCCAAGGACACAACGCGGTTGCCGCAGGTGGGATTCGAACCGAGGACCTTTCGGCTTGCAGCCTGCACCTCCATCTACTGAGCCACCGCGCTCCCCACCTGAAAAGAGTTAACAAACCACTTTTAAACGTTCAAAAATCACTTTTAATCTATTGAGTAAACTGTAAACAAAAATGTTAGCTTCAGCATGAGAAATCGATAGAATCGTAAAAACAACAAAGTTTTTGGACTACAAATAATATTTTCTGTTCACTTTTCAAATCTTTAATGTTTTAAATCAATAAATACGGTATCTTGAAAATATTTTTCGTTCTTAAATTCTCTTATATTGTTTTAATTCAAATTTTTAAAATTCGAAGCAAGTAGAAATGTATCAAAATAGTAATATCGGCTACTCACCCATGAAAGATAATTCTAGGTCATCGTGTATTAAAGTGACATCCACCGTATAAGTCAATAAAATTTAAGGATATATCACGAAATTTGGCAGCCTGTTAGCCTGCGGTGAATGATACCGAGACGCACAGCGACGGGATTCGATAGCACTGCATAGGTTGTTCAAATTTATGACTACAGATAGTTATGATTGTAACTGACTCACACCCTGTCTTCTGTCCAGTACACAAGACATGTACTCATGAGCACTCAGTACACGTGGAATATTCAGTTGGGACATTTTCGTCGGGATTGTAGTCTAAGCTGATAATCATGTATCGCAGGTGGTGTAGGCCTCCCTTGAGCCACCTCCGATAAGTTGTGGCCATATTTAACACTTTTACTGTCACGCCCACTTTAGCCATATATGGAGGGTATCTATGTACGCCAAAATGCGTGGAAGTTTAATAAAATTTATGGCATACTTGAAACTCTATCACCTTATTAATTGTTGGAAAGAGCTCTCTGAGCCTATCAGGGCGTACAGACAATCATCATAAAATAGGTGACAATAGTCACTTCCGGCAGCGTAAGTGTTAAAGAAAAACACAGTAGAACTGTGTATGAAGTTTATTTGCATCATCCGCTCTTTATTCCATCTCTCTCTTGACATCACTGCAACATGCAATCCATTGTTCTATCAGGCATTTTATGTTGATTATCAACCCCAAAACAACAAAAGAGCCGGGGTGTAAAAATCAGTTACCAACCGAGCTGGAGGTATTCGTGAATTTGATAAATCTGCTAAATGTTGCAAAATGTAGCGGATACTGGTCTTAGTGTCACTGCACATGAGCAGCCTCGTTGTTAACTATTACCAAATGGATGGAGGTATTGAATTCACGCCAGTATTTCTTGTCACTTTTGCTTGATCGTCCAGTCAAGAAAAAGTGACACGAAATACTGGCGTGAATTTAACAAGCCTGAAAATAAGCAATCTGTCACTTACAGAATGAGGTACCGAGAGGGGAATTTTGCTGATGGTATCCCATACAGAGTGCCAATTAGTCTTTTGGGTACCTCCTGCTGTTCTGGTTTGAGACCTTGATTAAGATTGAGGTTCACAGAGGGTTCACTTCACAGAGGGTAAATGTAGTGATGCTACCCTGCTGTGCAGGGTAGCATCGCCAAATTCACCCTCTGGAGTCCTCATTCGGAACATGACAGTCTGCTTATTTTCAGACTTGGAATTTGATAGAGTTTATAACTTATCAAGTGAACAGTAAACAGAGAGTTTATAACTTTTCATTTCGCCATTGTCGCCATTGTACACAAAACATTTTGTTTCTGTTAATATTCTTTCGATATATTTTTTCTCGAAAAATATTGGTAATCATATTTTGTTTTGTTTGTTTGCCGATATAGCTGACTAAAAATATTGATAATCATTTTGTTTTGTTTGTTTGCCTACGTAAGAAATTACCATCATTTGCCGAGTAAAACAAAACTCTGTGCAGCTGAAATTTGTCAGATATTTGCTGTGATCTTCTCTGACCATTTCTTGTTTTCCCGTGTTACAATGCGGTTACAGGCTCCAAGGGAATAACTCTGGAAGGGTGTAGGGGTGCGTGCCCCCCCCCCAATAATTTTCAAGTTGGGACATTTTCATCTGGGTTGGAGTCTAAGCTGATAATCATGTATCGCAGGTGGTGTAGGCCTCCCTTGAGCCACCTCCGATAAGTTGTGGACATATTTAACACTTTTACTGCCACGCCCACTTTAGCCATATATGGAGGACCTCTATGTAAGCCTATATGCGAGGAAGTTTAATAAAATTTATGACATACTTGAAACTCTATCACCTGATTAATTGTTGGAAAGAGCCCCCTGTGCTCTTTCCAACAATTAATCAGATGGTAGGTTTGATCTGCGCCTATCAGGACGTACAGATAATCATCATAAAATAGGTGACAATAGTCACTTCCGGCAGCGTGAGTGTTAAAAAAACACAGCAGAACTGTGTATGAAGTTTATTTACACCAGCCGCTCTTTATTCCATCTCTCCCTCAAAATGTACAACAGATCTTTGATGTCTATGACATTACCCTGTAATAAATAATACAAAGAAATCACCTTTTTGTAAAATATCCTGTTTGTGTAAATTCAAATAATAGAACAACTCCAATGCCGAAAATATAATATTCGTTGTAAGCCTACATGTACGGAAGCGTATTGCTGCCACATGGAAAAAAAATGAAATTGTTTCGTTTAAACGAAACCACTTTCGTATATACGAAACCTCTTTCGTATATACGAAAACTTTTTAGTTTAAACGAAACCAGTTTCGTATATACAAAACCACTTTCGTATAGACGAAAACATTTTCGTTTAAACGAAAAAGTTTTCGTATATACGAAACCACTTTCTTACATGCGAAATCTTCTTCGTTTAAACGAAAACTTTTTCGTATATACGAAAACCTTTTCGTTTAAACGAAAACTCTTTCGTATATACGAAACGGACAGGTTTCGTATATACGAAAGTCGTTTCGTTTATACCAAAAGGTTTTCGTTTAAACGAAAGTTGTTTCGTATATACGAAAGTGGTTTCGTATATACGAAAGAGTTTTCGTTTAAACGAAAAAGTTTTCGTTTAAACGAAAAAGTTTTCGTATATACGAAAGAGGTTTCGTATATACGAAAGAGTTTTCGTTTAAACGAGAAAGTTTTCGCACACACGAAAGAGGTTTCGTTTAAACGAAACAATTTAATTTTTTTCCATGTGGCAGCAATACGCTTCCGTACATGCAAACTGATCGTGACAAAGTGGCGATCGATCTGTGTGTTAATTTACAGCTATAAAACGAGAAAGTGGTATGTAATAGTTACTAACTGAGCTGGAGGTATTGATGAATTTGAACAACTTGCCAATGTGCGGTATGTGACAGCACGTTGGCAGTTTGTTCAAATTCATGAATACCGACAGCAAGGTTAGTAACTTACTTACACGCCAATTCACAGAACGCACGGACCCAGTTATGGTAAGTGAGTACAAGTGTTGAAGTGACGTCACTTGAACACCTAATCTATTGTTCTATCGGGTAGTTCACGTCTCTTACCAACCCGGAGAAGACAAAGGAATTGGTGTGTAAATTTAAATTCCTACCAATTCATAACGACTTCGGTTTGCCAGCAAAACTATTTTGACACCAGTTGGGAAATCTCTGACCAACTTTCCAATGCAGAAAAACAAAAGACTTCGGACACAAAAGAACTTCCCGCCAGAAAAAAATTGAACAAACGCCATGCGCAAGTGTGGGTGAGATGAGTTGTGTTAACTGTTCTCCAATAGGGAAAGACAGCAGATTTCAAATGTACTTGTAGCATTAAAATTAACCCCTACCAAAATGACATAACTTTTAAATTGTAAATTAGATAAATATTGAAATGGAGTAAAACATTACGCTTTCGTGTACTTCTGTCACACACGCAGTTGGTCTCATGCGTATGTAGGCCTGTGTCTGATTGTGGATGTTAGAGTCCGAGTATGACCAATTCTGAGTCCGGCACGTGCAAATTAAATAAAATGTTGGAAAGCATATGCATCACGACTACTGCATGCATTTATCCACACACAAACTGACTGAGGTTTTTAACTGTAATTCCCATTATTGTCAATTCATTGTGCGCTACCTTCATGTTAATACTAATTTACAAAGCCTATAAGGGCGCATAATAAAATTGAAACAAAGATTGGAAAGCGTAGTCGCTCGCTGAAGACTATTTTCAGTCATTAGCGCCCGCGGATCAACTGACACGCGCTGACGTTCTGCGCATAACGTCATTTTGTCTTCCTGGAAATCTGTTTTCATTTCCCTAAATGTAAAGTTGTGTACAAAACTAGTCTCTGTCAGGGATGGGGCTGGAGGGTTTCATCTGTGGGGAGGGGGGGGGGAGGTGCCACCGGTGTAAATTCCAACTGTGAGTGGTTTCGATAGGTGGTTGCACTGCAGCGCTGGGTGATATCTTTTAACCCTTTACCCAACGAATCGCCCGCATCCGCCCGCGTAATATGCAAATACAGCTGCTGAAAAAATATTATTTTTGAAACATTTTAACAAAGCCATATCATGTGACCCCTCTTTGGAACGTGCTCGTCGAGCTCGTTCAAAGGGGGGGGGGGGGGTCACATGATATGTTTTGTTGAAATGTTTTAAAAAAATTAAAAAAAAATTATATTTAGAATAATGAATTTTGAAATCGTCTGCGTTGGGTAAAGGGTTAAGAAAACTAGTCCTGAAACGGAAAAAAAAACATCATTTATAATGTGTCTGGGTCAGAAAATTTACCAGATTGATGTCAGAGTCGAAATTTTGAGGCCATGTCAATTTTAGAGTAGGAAATTTGAAACTCAAGTTTCCAGTTGGAAATAAAAAATCAAAATTTCTCATCATTAGTTGGAATTTTAATATTTTTCATGAACAATGTTAATTTATTGAATTTCCAACCATTTGATGTTTGACCTCGGAATTTCCAACTATTGAAAAAATACTCCTAGCTGGGGGGGGGGGGGGGGGACTCCCCTCCCACACACCCTGTCGCCACATCCCTGGTCTCTATGGAACGGAACTAGAGATAGAAGCATGACATTTGATTCAACAATCTTCATGCCGTTCAATCATGTGCTGACGCGGACAGCCAATGTTGTCGGAAATCGGCCATGTGTATCGCTATAATGGTATCTTAAGAGATTCTGGGTATGGCACCAACATTCCAGTTTGGTGTTCTGCCTTAAATTGCTTAATAAATGGCGTTTCACATCGATTCTTTTCAGGAAATAAAACAAATCCAAAAAGGTCTAAAATCGTTCTTATAATTTCTAACTATTGGTGATAATAATAATAAGAAGAATTTTCCAGGAGTCGTTTGGCTCCATTATTGGACCTCCATATGTGATTAGCAGCCCCACACCCATTAGCGGGCCTCGCTATCGCCTCGGGCCGCTAATGACCTCGATTATCGCCTCAGGCGGCCCAGTAATGGAGCCCAACGCCCTCGAAAATCATACTCCTGTACAATTAACAAATATTCCAACTACATCATCAAGGCATGCCTTCGACGATGTTGCTGGAATATTTTGTCAGTTGGAGCTTGAGTCATGATAGTCAGATCAAACTGGATTTACATCCCAACTGGTCATAACTCCAAGTTACCAAAACCTATGAACTCGGAAAAATGATATTTGATAACTTTCTGATCGATCCTCGTCGCCGCCCACCCCCTCAATATATTTTTAAATATATAGGGGATATGGAATGAGTTTTTTCTCATATAATATTTATGAAACGAATAAGAATTTTTCGTTTTGGCGAGCCTCTGGAGAGCCCAAACGGAAAATCCAGACGAGTTTCATAAATATTATTTGAGAAAAACACTAATTTCATATTCTATATATCATTTGGCACACATAGGCACAAATTAACGACTTAGTATGATTTTTTAACCCTTTACCTAATGTGTGTTGCAGACGACACTTGGAAAAAACATCATCATATAACTAAGAATTTTTATTTTTTGGTGCGCTCGTTCCAATGAGGGGTCATAACCTATGTTTTGATGAACATTTTTCGTATATAGCACTGGACTGTTGTGGTCGTTATGTTAGGTAAAGGGTTAATGCAATATAACCCAACCTAAATAGGACAGATAACGTAAATTCTCCCTACTCAAATTATGCAAATGTGGCCCAGTTGTATTTTGTTCAGCCAATCAAACTGTCCATATTTGAAATTGTCCAGTGAAATCTTTTAACCCCAATTATGCAAATTATGAAAATATGGCCCCGTTGTATTTTGTTCAGCCAATCAGATTGTCTGGTTTTGAAATTGACCAATGAAATCGATGGAAGGCTTTATTTATCACTGATTAATATGAAAGCAAAATATCAAATGTTTTAAAGTGATCAAAACGGACGAGTCATATGATAAATCAAGGTATACATCTCCTCTTTTTAAAACCAACCAGCCGACCATATTTCTACTCGTCCAATATAAACCACAAGGTGTATTCCCGAATATCCTGTGTGAAATGAAAGGGTGGACAAAAAGGCTTTAATACAGATGTATCATTTGACCGTTGGGCGTTCTTCGGTTGTTCATAATTGTCAAGAATTTCCGAGGAAAACACGAAACATAAATACGTCGGACAACCGGCGAACGAATCAAAACCAAGTCACTCTCTGTTCACCATCAGCCGAAGAAATGTCTTGTTTTAGCTGAAGCAAATTCCTAAATTGCTCGTTGCGTGGTATTGTAAATTTGAATCAAATTTAATTCCTACCGGTTAACCATAGTCTGTTTTTACATTTGTTTTCGCCATCGGACTGCGTTCACTGAATACACCTCTGTGTGTGCGTTTTGTTGATTGAATCAATAACATGGTAACCAACATCGCTGTCGGAATTGTTGGTAGCTGCGATACTGATAGACAGTCTTAATAATGGACCATCCGTGAACTAATTGCCTCCATTTAGCTTGTCATAAAAAGCAAAGTTTCCAGCTGTTATTTTTAATAATTGAAAACAACAGACAGCTTAGAGAGGCGTCTTTTGTTTTCGTTTATTAAATATACTAAAGAAAACTTGACTTTTAATTTCTTTTAATGGGAAAGATGTTTTCTCAACAGTTACATCTTAATTGCACCTTCCTCGCCCGTCTAATAATTTCAAGGGCAATATCTTTATCGAAAGACGATATTAGTGAAGGATGATTCTAATTTGCAATCTCTCGATCAGAAAAACGGCACCATTCCCAATGAACCACCACACACCATTCAATGATTAACCTTTTACCCGACCACATCCGCCCGCTTAATATGCAAATTCTGCAGCTAAAAAATCTTCTTCTTCACAAAATTTCAACAAAACCATATCATGTGACCCCTCGTTGGAACGAGCTCGTCGAGCTGTCAGCTCTCCAACATCGTAACTCTGAACTCTGTACCGCGGCACAGGCAGGGTTAGATTGGTTGAAGACATGCGCACCATCGACGTGCAATACGCCTTAGTACACAGCGTCATCGAGCCCCCATGTAGGCAATTGGGGTTAAGTGCCTTGCCAAAGCTACTAACCGCGCACGACGTTGCTTAACTTCGGTGATCTGACGAGAACCGGTTACCGCGACGCCACCGCGCCCCCATTTCGTGACAGTAGTTTCCATTCAATTCTTGGGTGGCTACATAGTAAGTTCAACTTTTTTGTTTTTTATATTTTTTTATTCAGATGTGGGAAACCGCATCAGAAAGATTTATAAGATACATAAAGTTTATGTGCCGTGTGTAGATGTATATAAAAATATACAGCTGTTATTGATAGGCTCTGAGCATAACACAAAAGACAGCTTACCATAGACGGCAAAATAAACTTCAAGAATGTAACCTTTTAAACGGTGATGGTATCTCCCATGTCAGTTTAATTAATTCAGTTGGGAAAGTGAACTTTCATTAGTTGAGGGTGGACTAATTAATATTAGGGCTGCCCGTTAAATATATAATGGTCTCTGTCCCACAAATTTACCGAGCAGTTATTTACGTACGAAACAAGACTTTATAAACCTACCCTGATAAACGGACATACAGGGTCAAGGGTTAATGATATCGAGGGTCAGAAATCAGCAAAATTAAATTTCACTCCACGGAGTTGAAACTGCAGGGGATTTTGGAGCCCATTGTTTTAAATACAAAGGTCAAAAGATCTTAAAAACTGACTTGAAACACCCGAGAGATGATGTTAATACCATCGATTGTATTATTTCTTCATTTAACCCTTTACCCAACGCAGACGATATCAAAATTTATTATTGTAAATATAATGTTTTTAAATTTTAAAAAAATTCCAACAAAACCATATCATGTGGCCCTCATTGGAACGAGCTCAAATGAGATCGTTCCAATGAGGGGTCACATGATATGGTTTTGTTGAAATATTTTGAAAAATTTAGAAAAATGAGATTTAAAATAATAAATTTTGATATCGTTTGCGTGCAGTAAAGGGTTAAATTGTTACCGATCCTTCACCCATACGATAACGATACTTTCGACAGCCAGGGTCACCTCGTGTTTTATGGTGGAGGAAGCCGACATTCCGGAGAGAACCAACGAGCAGCGGCCAGCCACTGTCCGATTTCTAGACGTACTAACTCGTTACTCCCCATAAACAGAGTTAACATTGGTTGCAGACAAGGGCAACATCGACGTGCAGTTCGCATTTGATGAATTTAAACAACCGGCTCTGTGCTGTAACATCTCGCTGTTTCGAAGGTCAGAGGCGCAAACCGCGCGGGGCAGGTTGTTCAAATATATGAAACATCTCCAACTTGATAGGTAACTTTTCGTATCCCGTAGAAAATCTAGAATTAGAAAAGATGAAAGCAACTTTTTTTAGAGAAGAGGCGACATAAGAAAAGTTGTATACAAAACTAGTCTCTGTATGGAACGTAACTAGAGATAGAAGCAGGACGTTTGATTGAACAATCTCCATACCTGAACGTTCAAAAATGTGCCGACACGGACAGCCAATGTTCACAGAAATCGGGCATGTGTTTCGCTATAATGGTGTCTTAAGTGATTCTGGGCATGGCACCAGCATTCCTGTTTTGTTTTCTGACAGTATGTCTGCAATAGAAGGCAACATACGCAAGTCTACAGACATCAGAAACCCTCACAAAGCCGACAAAAGGATATTCAGGACAACGAAATTTTACGGGTAGTTTGTTTATGTCGAGAAATAAATTGTTGAGAGGAAGAAAGTAATAGATCGCCAACCAGAACAACAGCTTGCCTATTTGAAAAGGGTCATATCCGTATTAACTGGAATGACGGTATTGGCTTTAACCTTGGCATTAGTTCAAAGTTGATAAATTTGGTTGATAGGTCACAAGAAAGCTTTTGACGAATCACCGTACATGTATGTAGAACGTCAATGTTTGCAACCATACTGGTTTCCATTAGCTGCAAACGTATTCTGACATTTGAATTAAAAAACCCCCAGAATGTATATAGAATACACGTATAATGTTTTCAAGTAAAAAATGTATTCTACGAATAGGATTAAGAATGAAACCGACGAGCCTCTTGCGAGTCGGTTCAATTCTTAATCCTACGAGTAGAATGAATTTTGGACTTGAAAACACTATACGTTTATTTTGTTTATCACATAAATCATTTTCAGGGCAGTCACGGAGAAATCGTGCCGTTACTCCCTACAAAACACTACGAGAAGTGAGGACCACATTGGTCCAATTCGACCGAGAAGCAAAACTGCCAAAAATAAACAAGGCGCAGTGATACATTTCTGTCTAAAAATAATACCCTTACAAACTTGAGCTACAGTTGCAAAATACTTTATTAAATGAACAATGTTTATCTTTCTTATTTTGTTGTTTATTGTTGTTTTTTTCGTCGTCGTTTCAACTTGAGTTTTATAAACAAAGCAGACGACACGTTCATCTGTTTATTTACACTTTCCTAATTTGGAAAATAAAACGTCACTCATCATGCCCCCGTCTTTCACAATCGAACTTGTATGCTTTTCAACGCATGGTTTCGATTGATTCACTTTGTGTTGTCTTAGTTAATTGTTGTTCATTTTATTGACAGACAGAGTTAAATGTGTCATATATTCTAAAACTAAACATTTCAGCGACGGTCAACGTTTGATAAACGCCAGTTCAATATATCTCCCACAAACGTAAAAAAGGTCATGACAACACGAATTCGGTAGAGGTCAGAGATCAATAAGTCTGTGGGAATAAATTCTTTCAGTGTTGAACTTACGGGGAAAATTTATCACCCTACTAGCAGCTGCTACTTGGTGAATGAAGCAAAAAATTATCCAAGACTTTTATTGTTTGAAACGTCCATTTATGGGATAAAATTTAGTAACACCTCAATTCAAATTAGATTTATTTATTGGGGTTTTAACGACAATTTCGACAGCACGGTCACAGTGTCGTGTCGGACAGTTTTACGGATGGAGGAAGCTGAAGTACCTGGAGAGAACCACCGATCAACGGCGAGGAACTGTCAGACTCCCCAACGTACTAACTCATCGCAAGTAGGGTTAGCATTGGTTGAAGACAAGTACACCATCGACGTGCAATACGCCCTATAACACAGCGCCAGCGTGCCCCCACGTGGGCAATCGGAATGAAGTGCCTTATCTAAAGACACAATACAGTTATCCTGGCGGGGATCGAACCATGGGCCTTTCGCTTGAAGTCCAGTACCATGCCCACTGAGCCACCGCGCTACCATTTCAAATTATGTAGTAGTTGTTTAATCTCTGACTTTGAAACAGCTATCAGTCACCGTTTGTTTATTCGGCAAATGTTTCCAATTCTGTGAACAAAATGCTGTCCCAATAAATATTCCACACTGAGGCACACTGTACTTTTTAAATTGCAGAATGAATCGGCTGAGTTTGATAAAATGCATTTCATGCAGCATAATGTAGTCATTTGTATGACGATTTGGGACAAAAGTTAATTTTAGAATTTTCAAATCTGGATCTGTGAAGAAAGAGTTTAGCTTGTGCTTTTAGTAACTATAATCAAAATACAGGTTACCGTCTCACATGCTGCCAACATGCACAGGGGGACACATTTAATAAAACCAAAAAGTAAGTCTTCTGAGAAGCAATGGTTCTTGCGAAAAGCGTACTAATATGTGCATGCTCGTGGGAAACGCAAAAAAATTACAGCATCGTTATCCCTTTGTTCCCTGATGGTATCTTCCCTGTCAGTTCAATGGCATCAGTCGGAAGATCAAGTATTCATATTTTGGGGGTAGACCAATTAAATTTTTCAACGTGCAGCCTAATTGGTCTGCCGCTAAACAATCCTTGATGTGTGGCATAGCAGGGTTAAGTACCCCGGAAAATTGATCGTCTAGTGGTTTTTCGATCGGACTATAATCGTGGCAAAAATGGCCACAGGACAATTTAAGTGTTCAGTCTTAAGTTCAGTCTTAAGAGGCAACCAGTTTCTGTAGAGTCTGCAACAATTCTTGATACTGCAGCCGCAGCGAAAGGGTGAATTCAAAAACACATAAAATGTACTTACAGTTTTCTATACTTTTAATAAAACCCTAAGTAAAGTTCCTACAAGTTAAACTTGAAACAAATTCTCTCTCTGGTAAAAGTTTGAAAATATCAGATACGAAATGAGACTAAGTCGAAATTATCGCATCGCTCTCATCGCGTCCTGTGTCTGGAAATGTTGTCTGGCCTGGCAGCGTTCGGCGGCGTCCTTCCACGAGAATAGGAGAGTGACTTCTTGTATGTACGGAAGACCAGAGAGAAGTGTCGGCTCGGGTGATTCCGTTGGCTTAAATACGATTTGAATCGTGTCTACTCGGCAGAATTTACGTCATAAAACACCACAAAACACCACATATACCCCAAGATGGCGGAGAGGTATTTCTTAACCCCTTACTTCCATCCTGGAATAGTAGGGCATCCGGTGGGTATTCTATGCTAAGAGTATGCATTCTCGCTTTTAAAAGGACGCTGGCAATTAATAGGTGTATAACCGCAAAACCGGTCGGCCATCTTGTGAACGTGCAAGATTGCACAATTCTCAGAGCTGAAACTGATACTGGGTGTGTTGAGGTTAGGTCGGGTCAGTATACAATGCTAAAACCTGTCAAAAGCATTCTGATGGGGTTATTATAGGTTAGGCTTTTACTAGCTCATATGCCAATCATAATTGCAAATACTGTCAAAAACACCTTTTTACAGTAAGTGCATAAAGTACTTCTGTAGGTCAGCTGCACTGCTCTTATGCAATGCAAATATACGAGGAATTGAATAAAATTACATAACTTGGGTTTGAAAACAGCGTTTACTTATTAAAGTTTATACAACAGAGAATTATTACCAAGTAGGACTTGGCCACTCTGATTAACACATTAACCCCTCGGGAACCAAGATTCTCGAGTGCAATCGTAAGACTCCGACGCACCCCACGGAGGTTAACCCGACGCGCTCCGTGGAGGGGCTCCGTGGAGGGCATTTCGTTACAATCCTCCCAACCAAGACGCGAGGTCCGGTAAACTTTTAGCGGAGCTCGAGTCTGGATCAGATGAATTCCAAAATTGTCAATAGTGATCAAGATAGTGACCAGGATCACCAGGATCACCAGTTGACCGGATCCAGGGAAACTGGATGACCAATCACCCGCGGTGACCAAGATGCTATCAGCATCACGGTCAACACGGTGACGGGAATCCATGACCAGGATCAGTCACTACCGGTTTTTAGGGAGAAGAAATGCACTACAGGGATTATTTATTACGGACTAAGAGTATCGGAACGCCACCAGACAACAGGAATAACCTTTTCTCCTAAGGTATTACATTCTTACATTCCGAATTCCTGAAAGTAATAAAGATAACAATAAATTCTATCTGATTCTGTTAGTGGGGAAAAACTGATAATTACGGATCGTAAAATCGAAGCTATGCTTCTTCAAAGGAGTTCCCCATAGGAGGTCAAATCGACACAGAGGACAACTTTGTTTTTGCTGCATCCAAGTTAACCCACAGTAGAGATGTACTAGCTGAGTACATTGAGGACAACGATATGCTTCACGGGGCCCAATAATGTCCAACAAGCATATCGCACATTGTCTCCCATCTCCATCAACTATATTTTGTCTGGCTTGAAAGATTCGAAGGCTTGCGTACATTTCAAGTGAGTATTGCAAGACTTGATGACTGTATTGTGCATTTTCCCATTCATAGGTATGTTCCACCTGCACATGATGGAACGTTTCACCAATTATCATGCGATATTCGCGAGGTAAATCGGGTATGGAGATTTGACTATATTCACTTGGGCGAAATGGACGGACCGGAGTCGATGTGATGAATAGATCGATCCCATTCTCCGATTGATAAGGAATTCGTTGATCATAATAAGTTCCGTCCCACCGTGGGTCATTCCAATAGCGAATAACACTTACACGGCTTGATCGTGCTGCCTCCCAAGGGGTTGCTAATCGAGCCTCATGTTCGATTACCACTATGTGAGGCATCACCAGTTCGCGTCCTACTTCCGTTGTATGAAGACAATACCGGTATAAAACTTGAGTTCGAATCAATTCTAAGTGACCGGTGACTTCGTTTAACTGGACCATATCCCACACACGGATTTTGCGCTGAAAAGCGGAAGCTCCGTTGTGAAAGATCATAGGTACAGGTATACGAAATCTCTGTGTCCAATATTCTAGTTGCTCCGGAAGAAAATCTTCCGAAGTTGGGTTAACTTTACGGTAGGCATATGCCGTGGCCATTTTTCACGGATTCAATATTACTTATAAACTAATTAAAACTGTTTAAACTATACAAACTGAAAATTGACTTAATTTCACGTGTGATCGATAAAATAAGAACTGTGCTTGACTAAACGCAATAAAATACAATAAAAGAATAAAAACACAAAAACTATTTTACACTATGCTACAGCTGTGCCGTATGAACAATTCTACTTTCCCCGTTAACGGTTCTTCGTTAGTTTTTAATCTGTTGTCGATAGTGACGAAACTAGGAGTCACGTCTAGAATGTCACTATATAATTTTGATTGACAAGAACTTTTTCGTTTACTTTACGGAGATACTTTGTTGTTTGCGCAAGAAAAAGATTATACAATAATGTCTAAAGATGACAACAGTGCCCGACGGCACGCAGCTGTAGAGGTCGCCTTTTTAACTTCTGTCATGTCATACGCAACTCAAAACTGATGTGGATCCAGGTCAGCTGGTACTGGAAGCTTCGGCTCGTTACCGATACCCCACCTCATGGGTGTACGGCAGTGCGGGCAAGAAGCTGGCTCAGGAGCACCGGCTTTTGAACTGGCCCATGCAATACCACAAGAGTAGTGGATTTGTTGTTTACATTGACCACATTCAAATAAATCCTGCCAAGTTTTTGAAATTTCTACTAAGCAGATGCAGCAAGGGTCTCCAAGACCCTTATAATGAGTTTGTACCTCCTGCGTCTCATTATATTTAATAATTTGGCTGCGTAAACTAAAACGTTGTAATCGTCTTCCCTCGTGTCGGATTAAAGCTTCACGAAGGAGCCGATACTGCTTTTGTTGTTTCTCCAATTCATAAGTTTTCTGTACATTGCCAGGAGGAAAGAATCGTGCAGGGTGCATTTGGTGCTGATAAAATCCAAATGAATCATCAGCATCTTCACTGGCGGGATATGTACTACCAGGGAAGACCTCATGACCCCTGAATGGACGGACCAAGCCAGGATTGGCTATTAGGTCCAGTTCAGCATCCAATTGATTTCGCCCATGGTCATAATATCGGCCATTCCAACAGGGGTCAGTGACACAATGAATGACCTCGTCAGGACCGGGACCAGTGACGTCATGGGGTTCACCTTCGGTGGGAAACTCTGGAAGATACAAGAGATGGGGAAATATTACTTTTCTTTCCTCAGAGAGATAAAAACGATAACCAAGTTGGTGTTGCATTATCTCTGTCTGGCCATTGGCAGGATTATAATGTCTCGTGTTCCAAATACGAATATACCTTAAACGGCGACGTCGCCATAAATCTTTCGGAAAATATAGAGAATGACCATGACAGGGAGCCGCTGCTTTATGAAAGCCTGCGCGTTTATGTTCTTCAAATCTTGCCCGTTCCTCATAAGTATGGCAAGGAGTTACCGCATGTTGGTAGGCTTCGCGTTGATGTAAATCGTACATGGCCTGTTCTTCGGCAAATTCCTCGAATTCCAAAGTAGTTGCTGAAGCCATACCAACAAGAAAATTAATCAAATATAAAATAAAATATAACTATATTTAAAAGAAACCACTATGTTACTAATAGTATTATGTTTATACACTAAAATTTACACTGATAATTCGCTCCCCTGGGTTCGTCTGTAACTTGGTGCACTCAATCAACACTCTTTCCACCAACTTTCAAATTTGTTTGCCTTGATACTGGAGTCCTGTGTGTAACTTATCTAATACACTCCAGGAACTCCGATTTTATAAAAATTGTTACACTGCAGTGCAGAATTACTAACTGTGGGAAATTTTTCACTAGTAAACAAGACAAACACAGACGACCCGTTATCGTCATGGATCAGGTTTCCAATGAAGGATTATACATAAATTGGGAAACCAGATTCATGAAAATCTTATATATATGTAGTAGTCTACGTAGACTTTTCTGTTTGTTGTTGCTTATTAAGTTTACACTTCTCAATCTTCACTCTGAAGGTTTTCATTTTGTGTTGGCAACTGATAATGCCGATACACAGTATTTGGGCCTGTTCGATAATCAAACGTTGACCCTGTGAAATGTCCAATATAATCTGGGTGGTATTGACGATAGACAACAAAGGGTTGAAAACTCCTTGGTCGGCCATCTGAGTGATATCGTGCTCGTCTACGACGACTAAAGTCACGATATCTTGCACAGAAGGGAGTAAACTCTGCTACATTTCTTCGCATGTGAAATCTATGATGTACACTACTGGTAGTAGCCACCCGGTGACTATAATACCGTAGAGGTTCACTTACCTCACCCTGCTCGTTGATTTTTGGATATTGTAAATCAGGGCAATTATATATCACTAAATATCTAGACCTATTTGCAAAAGTTAAATGAGTATTAATAGCACTGTCATAATAATATATCAACTCTCGCTCAACCTCTATATATACTATATTCAAATCCATATCAAAATATTGACATCCAAATACATCCTCAATGCCTAAGAGATCTGTATCTTTCATAAAATCTTGTTCATATGTATTGGGTCGTATGATATCTCGATCAAATTCATGAGGAGAGGCCAACGGGCGAGGTGTTCTGAAAAACTCGCTCCTTGCCCACTCCCACGGCCTCGGTCGAATATCGATTATAGGTTCTGAGACAATATTAGTAGATAATGGAGCAATTTGTCTTGCTTCTACATCACTTAAAGGAGGGGTGTGTACATCTAATCCAAGATCAGCTCTTGCAAGTTCATTTTGTATTACACTGATACCTGACTCTGCAACATCAGTGTCCAGAACAGTGGTAGAATCACTAGGCAAAGAATCACTTGTAGGTGTGGTCATACTGGAAGAAGTATGTGATCTCATTGTTATATCATAAACAAATCCACCGAGTCCATCTTGGCTCTCGGGGTCCCGATGAATAATTGCATCATGGGTTCTAATAGGTAATCTTGGAGGAAGGACTAACGTTTCCACTGTATCCGTAGGCGAATAAGGTGGAAGTCGTTGAAGTCGTTCCGGTGTAGATAGTAAAATGGAGTCAGTAGGAGTTTGAACACTACTTGGAGGAGTCGACAAAAGGTCGGAAGATGCTATAGAAGGTGATGGTGATTCTTCTATTGATGCCAATACAGATACACTATTATCAGATGAATTGCTATTTATATTTACGTTTATACTAGACGAATTAGTGTCTTGAAAAAGTTCTCGTGAAACAGTACTATTACTGTCAGTTCCAGTACTAACTGTACTTGAAGTTTCATCATCATATAAAGTGTCACGATCATTATAATAACTCTGGTAATCAGGGAAATCATCGAGCCCACTGTCAACACTAGAATCAGATTCTGCCATTTGTACACTGGTCACTGAAACAAAAACACACAGTGTGTGAACTACTGTTTTTCAGTTTCTTTGTCTATATCAAACATAGTTATGTGGACATTGGCAGAATCCACGTCATGTTGTACGCGGGGATATATTGATTTCCTATTAGGTTGAGGAGAAGGTCTAAAGTTTTGAACAGCTTTTCTCATCATGTCTCTAATACTCTTAGGAGGTTGTTGTTGTTGTGCTCCAGTTGGATCAGCTGGAGCTGAAGGCTGTGGTCTAGGTCCCATACTAGTATAGATTTCATCATCGGCAAATGCAAAATTAGACATTTCACTATCATCAACAGCAGAAAAAGTCGGTTTACTTTTACGGTTTCTTAACCATTTGTATATCTGTTTGTGTCTATCGGCTCGATAGCACTTCCAAAGCAGATATAATCCTATTATTAATGCAACGGTTGCGAGAGCATAAGCCCACTTAGGGACTTCAAATGGGTCCGTCATTTGTAAATTTAGCGAGTCAAGTTCATGAATTAAGTCATCCATGGGTAAGTCATCCAAGTGATCTATTCCTTTCGGTATCGTAAACGTCGATATGTTCACCCTCTCTATGACAGGTTTCCACATCTGTCGTTGTAACAACGAGAAATTTGGTAACACTGTCTTGGTAACTATCCGAAAAGTAGTATTATCCCTTTTATGGAAATAACTCGGTAACATTAATTGACCGCTCGATGCCATACATAACGGTTTTAATTCCAAAATTCCAATTGGCGGAAGAATCCGTTTCGGTTTCGGATGTCTTCGTTTTGGACACGTAATTGAGAATCGTAGTGGGACATCTGTCGTGATGTACCACATTCCTTCATCGATTCTAGTACTGAATGGGAGGTCGATATTCAATCGAACTTCCGTTTGACATAAGTTCGGAATTTCTAATTTCATGTTTAAAAACAAAGCTAACATACAACTTGTCGTTGTATGTATCGTTCGTACGGCACCTACTAAAGGACAAAACAACTTATTGTTATCTACACATTGGTCATGTCCTATTTCTGGGACATACTTCGTCCTTTCTTTATTAATAATTAGTATGTCAGATTCAAGAGTATATATTGCTACTAATTTATTTGCAACTCGCGACGCATTCTTAGTTACATTGACAAAGGGTACAGGCAAAGCCTGCACCTTGAACACTTCAAATTGCAAGTTCGAATTACGTAAGGGGATCTTCATAAAGATCACCAATTTATCGTCATCATAAATGGCAGCCGTCGTAAGCAAATGATAATATTGCCATAATTCTGTCGTCAGATCTAGTGGCAACATGGACTTATCATCTAATTGAACTTTAATACTCATTAATATCGAGGTCAATAGTGAAGGATCCACTATTTTCGGTGATAACTTCCTATCGGCTAGGATATCCATTTGATCATGTAATCCCCGCAGAGTGGTTTCTTCGGCGATTATCATTGATTCTAATCGACTCATTACAAACTCAAGCTGATGATAAGCATGAGTGAAATGTTCAAGATATAATATTCGATCTGAATGATTCTGAACTACTTGATTTACTCGACCTTGAAATAACATCAATTCGCGCGACATATTTAACATAAATTCTCTATTTGTCCGAATTGCTTCATGATTCATCTTAATGAAGGTTAAACTTTGTTTCTGAATATGTTGAATCATTGCTTGATTAGTACTGACACGTCTTAAATTTTCTGTTATCCCATCTAAATCTGACTGGGATACAGTTCCAAAGAGAAAACTCAATCCTTCACCTACAAAGTCGAACAAACCTCGTTTCTTCCGAGACGAGTTTATTGTGTGGCCATGTAATCTGCGGTAATCGTTCAGATCCTCTTTTATTCGTTTAACACGATTATTTAGGTATCTGATCTCCTGGTGTATATCCGTTATGATCGATTGTATCGCAACGGCAAGAGTAGAGTTTTCACCATTTACTTCGACAAAAGTTCGTCGAAAAGCTATGGTTGTAGCATTATACAAACCAGCAGTATATTGCATACTTCGATCAAGTCTGCGCACATATTGTATAAAAGGCTGGAGCTCATAAACAAACATTGTACTCCAATCACTAGTTACCATATTTACTTCTTTCACTTTCTTAAAAATCACATTGTTTCTAATAATAGTATGTCCATCTATTATTGTAGTCGTAGTCAAAAGACCAACTAATAACATCCAACGCAACATCTTGCTCCTACAATGAGAAAGGAAGCAAGAGTTAGAGAAATGAGTAATACGCGATTCAATTACTTTCACTCTGACGATTCACTTCCCGGGTGTAAAAGGTCAGAAAGTTATTCTAACTACATGAAGTCTCAGTCAGTTCGCGAGGCTGACAAGACTCATAGTTTCACTCCAAACAAATCATAAGTCAATACAATTTTGTTACTCATTTTACACTTTCTCTCGTCTCTCTCAAACTTAAGGAGTGGCACCATAGGTGTTACGTTTTAGGTATCATTAGTCCTGTGGTAATATTTAATCACTAGTACTCCAGGCAGAGGGTACCATAATTGTTCCTAATTCTAATTTCTCACCTGGTTCTTTAATCTTATTATGATCTTGTAACACAGCTTGTATACAAGAGATCATCTCAGTTATATCTTTACTTGATTGTTTTGGTTGAGGCTCACTACTTTGGCCTTTTTCTTCAGTTATTTGCAATTGGTCAACTTCCATCGTTGAATCATTTAATCGATCATTTCGATCGTTAGCAATGAACCGTGATGGCAGTTGATCAGCGGAAGGAGCTTGTAGCTCCTTCATTCGTCTCTTGTAATCTCGTACCTGTTGTACTTGTTGTTTTAATTCTGCTAATGGAACACCATCTTCTTCTGAAGAAGAATGTTCTCGTCTTTGTTTTTTATTCTTAATGATTGACGTTAAGGGGTGTTTTTCTTGAATCCCTTGCATATCGTCACTTTCATTACTGTCACTACTGCTACTGTATTCAGTAGTCGACTGTTCTGATGGAGCAGCATAACGTTGTATTCGTCACGCTCTGACAGGTTGGACAGGTTGAGGCACCTCCCATTCTTGAGGCGCTTTACTAAGTCTTTCTCCATGACATTTAATTATTCTGCGAGTTAATTGATCTTGTATCTTGTAACTCACTGGACCTGTTCTCTCAATGACTCGAAATGGGTAGTCCCATTTCGATTCTAATTTTCCTTTAGATTTTCCTGAGGAGTATAAAACAGGATCACCTACTTCAAAGGTGATATCCTTTGCTGTAATATCATGTAATCTTTGTTGTTTTAATACTCGTTTCTTTTGTGCAGCTTGTTGTTTTCGAAATGCTTTATGTTGTTCCTGAATGGCTATCTTATGAGGTTCTTCCCCTACATATTTTTCTCGAGGTTTAAGTATATTGTCGAGTGGTAAAACCACATCTCTGCCATACACCAGGTAAAATGGCGAGAATCCAGAGGATTCACTACCATTAAACCTGATGGCTGCCATAGCTTGGTTTAGGAATAAATCCCAAGTTTCTAATTCTTCTCGAGCTAGTTTTGCTAAGATGTCATTCAGGGTTCTATGTAGCCTCTCCACCTTACCATTAGATTGTGGATGGAAGTAGGAAGTGGTCACATGATGTATCTTGAAATAATCAGTTAAATATTTCATCACTGCATTTACATTTTCAGATCCATTGTCTGTTAATATTTCTAAAGGACATCCAAATCTTGGAAAAATTTGATCTATTATCAAATTAGCAATTGTTTCCGCCTTTTTATCAGGCACTGGAAACGCTTCAGGCCAGCCAGAATAAATATCTATGAAGGTCACAATATATTTATTTCCTGATAAAGTTTCAGGGTGTGGACCACTCATATCCAATGCTATTTTAGCAAAGGGATATGGAGGTCTGTCAGTCTCTTGCAATGGCAAAGTGTGAGCTCTGGTGTTACGAGCTCGACACACAAGACAATTTTCTACATGTTTATAAATATGTTTATATAAATCTTTCCAATAATATTTTCTACTGATGTTATTGTACACTTTGTCTATGCCAAGGTGACCTAATTCGTCATGGTATTGTTTCAACACATCTGCATGTAATTGTTCTGGTATGCACAAGCGTACCCGTGGGTTATCGTCAACTGTACTGATGTAATATAATACTCCCTTAATCATGAGGTATCTACTACTAATGTGTGCAGGGGTATTGTTACCTTGATACTTCTTAATGATTTCAACAATCTTTTCATCTTTCTGTTGCTCTACCTTCATGTCCAAATCTTTGTAATTAATTGCTTGTGGTTCGGGCGGAACCTGAGGTTCATCTGTGATGACATGTACATATCTTTGAGGATCAAATTTGTTACTATTTATAATTCCAATTTGTAATGCTTTCTGATTTTCCACATTATCCATCTCGTACCCGGGGTCTGCGTTTGCAATTCCTTCAGGTAAACGAGAAAGTAGGTCAGCACATGTATTCTTTCTACCTGGTAAATATTCAGTCTTACAATTGTAGCTAGCTATCTTTAATGCCCAGCGTTGTACTTTGGCATTGTTTTGCGGACTTTTCAACAAGTACTGCAAGGGGGCGTGGTCTGTTTTAATAACAAACTCTGCTCCCTGCAGGTAGTTATTGAATTTATCCAATGCGTATGAGATAGCGAAAGCTTCTTTCTCAAATGTCGACCATTTTTGTTGGGTTTCACCCAATTTATGAGAGAGGAAAACAATGGGTTTTTCATCAGGTACTCCAGGTAGTTGACCTGTTTCGTCATCACATGGTTGTGCCAAAACCGCTCCGACACAGCGGCCACTGGCATCAGTGTAAAGCACGTAAGGCTTCCTGGGATTTGGATATGACAAATGAGCAACTTGAGTTAAACGATCTTTCAACTCTTGAAAGGCTTTTTGATGTGTTTCTCGCCAATGAAATCTTGCATATTTCTTTGTCAGTTCTAAGAGTGGTTGAGCAATTTCGCTGAACCGAGGAATAAATCTACGGTAGTATGAGGTCATGCCCATAAAAGATCTCACTTCTGTTACCGTTTTCGGCGGATTTAATTTTCGAATGACCTCGACCTTCGAAGTCTCAGGTTTAATTCCATCTTTACTAATTACAAAACCAAGATAAGATGTTTCAGATTGAAAGAAGGAACACTTCTTAGCTTTTAACTTCAGTTTATGTTTTCTTAGGCGACCAAACACTTGTTTAAGGTGGTCGATATGAGATTTTATGTCACGGCTGAAAATCAAAATATCGTCAAGGTAGGCCAGAGAAAAATCCTCTAGGCCCTCCAAGACGCTTGTCATGAGAGATTGATACACCGAGGGCGCGTTCACGAGTCCGAAAGCCATTACATTGAACTCATAAAGGCCCTTATGACAAACAAAGGCCGTTTTTGGTCTGTCTTCTTCATCCATCTTGACTTGCCAGTAACCCGACTTCATGTCAAGAGTGGTGAAGTATTGACATCCATTCAATAAAGTAAAGATGTCGTCAATCAATGGAAGCGGCCAGTTCGTAACTTTCGTGACTTCATTGAGCTTGCGGAAATCAACGCAGAAGCGTTTCGAGCCGTCTTTCTTGTCCACGAGTAGGCACGGAAAACTCCATGCACTATTTGACCTTCGGATAATTCCGGATTGAAGCATTTCTTCAAGTGCTTCATCCATAATTTTTCTCTTCAGTAATGGAACTCTATATGCTCTACTTTTGATTGGTGGCGCATCACCTGTGTCGATGCGCATTTTCACTGTATCTGTCTGAGTTAATTCTTTATCAGTTTTTGCAAACAAGTCTTTATTATTATTGATGACTGGCATCAACAGGTGCCGTTTGTCTTCAGGCACCTGTATGTCAGCATCTGTGATCTGGTCTTCAGGTGTATTTTGAGTTAAGAGCTGATTAATTTCTAAGACTTTTTCTTCCTGCTCTATTGGTTCAAGTTTTCCAATCAAACAACCCCTTTTCAAAGTGTAATGTTTGTTGGTACTGTTCACCAACAGTACAGGTATGGTTTCATTTCCATTAGTGACTATACTGTTACTAACCAAGAGGCCAGGCTGTTCAGCCACATGACCTTTAGTCAGTCCATGATGTTCTAAGTATTTTGTGTCGAAGACAGATTTTGCACCGGAAGCTTTTGCTGTACACAAACAAGTGGACTGTGGTTTAAGTTCCACCTGATTGATCAGTCGAGTAAGACAACTCACCTGTATGTCTTGAACAATGGGTATATAATGACCATCTAATCTCAATTTATGAAATTCCCAATATAAATTAACTCGATTGCCCCTTATCCAATCCATTCCTAATAACATACTTCGATTCAATTCATTTATTACTAAGAACTCATGCACCTGATAAATTCCTTGAATATAAAATTCAAGTCTAACTTTTCCTCGAGGGAGAGTGTCATTCCCAGTAATACCCGCAATGCGAGGCAAAGAATTTTTATCACCAACTAATTTCGGTCGGTGTTTAAGATTTTTCCAAAATTTTGTACTAATACAACTAGTCTGTGCCCCTGTATCTAATAAGGCACGTACTCGTTGTCCTTTGATGTTCACTAAGACACTATTCAAAGAAGCAGCCCCATAATTTATGGTTACTGTTTCCGGTTGAGAATGTCTAAGTTTTTGTTGCTGTTGTTCCTCATTTGGGTAATCATCATTGTTTACTAAGTTATTTCCCTTGGTTTCCATAGAGTGTTTCACTTCCTGTTGACATGGGTTTTTCCAATTACTTCCCCTTGGGTTTTTCCTGTTTTGTAGTTTTGGGTTTTTCCAATTACTTCCCCTTGGGTTTTTCCTGTTTTGTTGTTTTGGGTTTTTCCCAAGTGATTTCTCTTGGCTCCTTATTCTTGGATTCCTATTTCCTGATTCACTTACTGTCTGTTTCTGTTGATTTATTTCAACACAACCCTGCTTACCTGGTTGATTTGTAATTTGATTTTCATAAGCATTTTTCATATAAATCATAATATCAGGGTCTACATCTACAATGTGTATCTCTTTTAATTGTTTAGGAGTAAAGTTTTGTAGAACTCTCACATAAACATCTGCACACTTCTGTTTAGGTACACCATATATCCCGCTACTGATGAGTGGGATAGCTATGCTTACAAAATTTTCCTTGTCACATACCTGTAATACTTTTTGTACAGTACTGTATAAAACATTGAGACATTTATTTTTATCACTGTAATCATTCCAGCGTGGTCCCACAGCATGTATCACTTTTAAACATGGCAACATTCCACAAGTGGTAGTCATATTTTCACCTACTGGAAGATTTCCATGCTGTTGAATATATTGTTGACATTCTTGTTCAAGGGCTGGACCAGCTCCAAGAGCTATAGCTCTAGCAATACCTCCGCCATGGGTCAATTGGCTATTAGCCGCATTCACCATAGCGTCAGTAGCTACCTGGGTTATTCCAGTCCTGTATACTTTTATTTCCAGACCACTGGTGGTCCGATAGCTGAAACAATTTTGTGAAGTAAATTTTTCTTGCTGACTGTCCCTTGCAGGGCAACCATTTTGTGAGTTGGCCTTCGGTTTCTTAGGCCTAGGCCTACCAGTCAGAGGAATGGTTGTGAATTTTACTGTACAATTTTTCCTATTATGTGTGGTCTGACCACACTTTGTGCATTGAATGGTTTTACTTTTCACTGGAGGAGAACCATTTTCGGTTCTCCTTATTTGAGACTGAATACTTGGCTTTATATTACATGTTTTATTACCCGTATGTCCACCTGTCTTATTATTTACAATTTTATTTTTACAATTATTCATACATTCATTTGGTACATTATTTACATTAATTAACACTTCTCCCTGGTGATTTCCAGTTTCACTTCTGTTGGGAGCATGTGACTTCTCATTAACTCTGCTCATTGCCCCATATGGGCAGAGTTCACTTCGTTTAAATTGACTCGGCAATCGCGAGCGAAATGGTTTGGTTTCCCACAGCGAAAGCAGCAAAAGGTCGCCCCTGGTGACCTTTCACCTGCTGGCTGAATATCTAGTGTTCTCACTTGCTTGGTCAAGTTAACGCGACAATCGCGTTTCACGTGGCCAACGCGGTTACAACGATTGCAAACCGGTCGTGAAAATCGTGTCGGTTTCTGATATCTGTTGTAATTTTGTCCTCCCCTATTTCTGTATTGACTACTGTACTGATTTTTGTTCTGATTCTGATATGGAGGTCGCGCATAACCTCCAGTGTAATTTTTCGTTAAAATATTCACCTTATGGCGTCGGCGTGCCACGCCTACGTCCATGGGAGCCTCGTCCCTTGTCTCCAGAGGGAGATCTACATGTTCTTCCTGTTCGTCGATGGAGTCGCGAAATACAGGGTCCCGATAGCGCTCATATTCTTCGTATTGTCGGTCAAATGCCTTCCCAAAGGGCGCTTTTCCTTTGGCGGCTTCAGAGCGAGCGCGAAATTTGATTTTCGCGGCATTTTCAAATAATGCCTGACTAACAGCGTTTTCTAGCGTCTTGGGCATGCGTCGGATCAGTTTCATCCGAACATCGTTGTCATACAACCCGTCACAAAAGTAATCTGAGAGGTTTTTCTGAATGGTGGGGTTATCTATTTCCTGATCAAAGGCATCTTTCGCTAGATCAAGCAGTTGCTCAGCATATGAGACAAGAGTTTGATTTTTCCCTTGTCGCATATGGCGCAACTGATTGGTGGCCATGGAGTTATCCATTGTGGCGCTATAGCGACTTTTTAGTTCGCCATACAGTTCGGACCAGGGCATTTCAGGATTTTTCTTCATTGATCGTAAAATAAAATCAGCAACTACAAAGTCACTGGTTTGGGCGGCGATTTTAGGTCGTCGCTTCTCTTCCACATCATTTGTCTCACAAAAAAGGTCAAGAGATTTTATCCAACCCCGAAAATTCAGGGGGTTCCCGTCAAATTTTTTAATATGGGAATGAATGGATTGCGCCTGAGTGGCGTTAGCTGTCTTTGCATTACTCTTTTCACTTTGGCGCACGGTTTTATGCAGGTCAATTATGGCAGAAGATGTGGGGTCCTTGGCTTTCCTTTCAGCCTCTGCCAATTTTTGTTGTATTTTTAGTAATTTTGCTTCGGCACCGACTTTGTCAGTAGCTAACTGTAGTTCCCAATCAGCTTTCTGCTGTACAAATTCTGCTTTAACCTGGTCGAGGGCTGCTTGCGTATGGTGAAGGGTTTGTTGTGAGGCAGCATGCTGCTGCGTCAAGCTCTGAGCTTGAGAGCTCAGTTCAGTAATTTGGCGCTCATACTGACCCACAAGACCTTCCCTTTCCTGTTTTAGTTGAGTAATTTCATCAATGAACCGTTGCTCTCTTTCTGCTGGCGTGGTCATTTTTAATGAGTTTTATGAAATAATTACAATTGGATTTTTTTTTTTTTTTCTGCTGTTAACGAACGTAAAATGAAGAAAATTGCACCTACCTTGCTAGCACTATAACTGTTGAAACACACGCGGCTGTCGTTTCAGAATTTCCTGGAATTCCTCGAGATTTTTCACAGTTTCCTGAGTTTCCGTTTTTCTCTGATGTTCAGTCAAAAGTTCAATATATCTGATGAGCAACGCTCGGTGCGACCAGTCGAGCGTAGTTTGGATGTGATAGCAATTGGCGGTTGGCGTCAGTGTAAATAATGGCACGTTGGACATGCAACCAGTTCCACCATGGAGTTGTACCAATTTTAGATTCAGAGGGCGCTGTCTGCGTCAGCTGCCTTACAAATTATAGCTGCCAGGCATTCAATTTACCAGTAAAATTAAGGGATGTCTGTCCCTCATAAATAGTTAGCAAAAAGTTCTCACAAGTTCACTGTGCTCCCCAGCGGCAACGTTTTAAGTCACTTTCGGCTTCACTGGGTCTGTTAGGGTTAATAAATGTTTCTAGAATGTTCACCCGATCGTTTCAAGAGAGTTAAAAGTCAGAGTCTAAATCCTGGTCACGGCACCATATAAACTGGCCTGTGGCATAGCAGGGTTAAGTACCCCGGAAAATTGATCGTCTAGTGGTTTTTCGATCGGACTATAATCGTGGCAAAAATGGCCACAGGACAATTTAAGTGTTCAGTCTTAAGTTCAGTCTTAAGAGGCAACCAGTTTCTGTAGAGTCTGCAACAATTCTTGATACTGCAGCCGCAGCGAAAGGGTGAATTCAAAAACACATAAAATGTACTTACAGTTTTCTATACTTTTAATAAAACCCTAAGTAAAGTTCCTACAAGTTAAACTTGAAACAAATTCTCTCTCTGGTAAAAGTTTGAAAATATCAGATACGAAATGAGACTAAGTCGAAATTATCGCATCGCTCTCATCGCGTCCTGTGTCTGGAAATGTTGTCTGGCCTGGCAGCGTTCGGCGGCGTCCTTCCACGAGAATAGGAGAGTGACTTCTTGTATGTACGGAAGACCAGAGAGAAGTGTCGGCTCGGGTGATTCCGTTGGCTTAAATACGATTTGAATCGTGTCTACTCGGCAGAATTTACGTCATAAAACACCACAAAACACCACATATACCCCAAGATGGCGGAGAGGTATTTCTTAACCCCTTACTTCCATCCTGGAATAGTAGGGCATCCGGTGGGTATTCTATGCTAAGAGTATGCATTCTCGCTTTTAAAAGGACGCTGGCAATTAATAGGTGTATAACCGCAAAACCGGTCGGCCATCTTGTGAACGTGCAAGATTGCACAATTCTCAGAGCTGAAACTGATACTGGGTGTGTTGAGGTTAGGTCGGGTCAGTATACAATGCTAAAACCTGTCAAAAGCATTCTGATGGGGTTATTATAGGTTAGGCTTTTACTAGCTCATATGCCAATCATAATTGCAAATACTGTCAAAAACACCTTTTTACAGTAAGTGCATAAAGTACTTCTGTAGGTCAGCTGCACTGCTCTTATGCAATGCAAATATACGAGGAATTGAATAAAATTACATAACTTGGGTTTGAAAACAGCGTTTACTTATTAAAGTTTATACAACAGAGAATTATTACCAAGTAGGACTTGGCCACTCTGATTAACACATTAACCCCTCGGGAACCAAGATTCTCGAGTGCAATCGTAAGACTCCGACGCACCCCACGGAGGTTAACCCGACGCGCTCCGTGGAGGGGCTCCGTGGAGGGCATTTCGTTACAGATGGGCCATTAATTTATGAGATTGTGACACACTGCTATCCTGGAAAGGAAAATCTGACTTTTGGGTTCAAACGTTTAACACCATATACTTCTATTGAGTTTACTTATACGAACGCAGCGAAAATAGTTGCCATGTCATGAAAATAAAACAATGACAGCTGGGTTTTAAACACTTCTTTCTTTCAAAACTTAACACTGATAACTTCGAGATCTCATATCGCTGACGTCCAGTCAACGACGATGATGGAATTTTCAAAAGTTAAAAACATTCAACTTTCGTTCATCTTTGCAGAGCCGAGCGGTATTGAAATTTCAAGTTTGGCTATGGTATCCGTATTTTTTAGAATGATTTACCTCGGTATCCGTACGGTAGTCGGCACCAACAATTCAACATACATGTATTCACATCAATACACAGAACAACACACGCGTGTGAATGGGTTAATCGACTTGGCACGAGTGCCAGCGCGGAAGGATAAAACGAGAGGCCAAGGCCTCGAGTTTTATCCTTCAGCGATGGCACAAGTGCCATATCGATTAACCCATTCACACGCGTGTGTCGTTCTGTGTTCATTACACATCTTCACGTCTATAAAAACAATTATTACACGGACACTCAGCAATTCATTTGACAACTATCAACAAAAGGAACACATTTTATCGCCAACCAAATCTATGAGGGGAACCCGTGTCACTTTTTCGTTCCCTGAGTTTCATGCGGAACATATTTTTATTTTCCGCACGGTTTAGTATTGCCGTAGATGGGTATTACATTGAACAGGCGTGTAATAAATACCAATATCGAATGATATTTTGGTATACTGCCAAGCTGCAGATCCTCGTTTTACAGCAGACAAAGCCACCGAATTGTCAAAATGTTGGAAGAAAGACAGGCAATCGCCATTGGTCATTTGATGTAACTTTTTCATTCATTATTTCTGTTATGTTAAATGACAGGTGGTGACTGCCTTTACACACACCCAGTCCTTGTGCTCTTCTTATTATGCCTTTTGCGTAATGTTCTATTGTTTGCCCTTTTATTTTATAACAAATGTCGGGAATATTTTTCAGTACCGAGAAATGCAGTAGTTTGAGATTCCCTCGGTTTCGTAAATCGGAAGTGCTCGATACCGAACGGTATTTACGGTATACCCTCCCCCATCTCTCCTTCCCTGTTTACATTCATAACCAGGAAGAGCCATGCGTAGTATTATACCTATTTATTTATTTATTGAAGTTTAACGACACTTTCGACAGCCAAAGTTACCTTGTGTCGGACAGTTTTACGGGTGGGGCAAGCCTGAGTACTCGGAGAGAATCACCGAGCAACTGTCAGACTCCCCAACGTACTAACTCCACACAAGCAGGGTTGAAGACAGGTGCACCATCGACGTGCATTACGCAACGCCACCGTGCCCTCGCGTGAACAATCGGGATTAAGTGCCTTGTCCAAGGACACAACGCAGTAACAATTGGCGGGGATCGAACATTGGACCTCTCGGTTTGAAGTTCAGTGCCGTATCCAATGAGCCATATCGCTCCCGTGTACACATATAATTGCCAATAACGCGGATGATTGGGTTACTTCTCCAGGTCACCAATTGAAATAATGTATAACACATGTCATTTTAGTCACGGGATCAGAAGGGTATTGGGTCTCGGCCACTGTCAAACATGATAGTCAAATGACTCTTACTGGATCTCAGCAAACAGGTTAAGGATGATTATTATTATTTTTAACACTTTACCCAACGTAACGGCCAAACCAGGCCAGCGCTATTCACAAAAATCGCCAATTAATTTGAATTATTTTTTCATTTGTTGTCTCAAAAACATAGGTTATGACACCTCTTTGGAACGAGCTCGTCGAGCTCGTTCCAAAGAGGGATCATAACCTATGTTTTTGAGACAAAACATGAAAAGAATTATTTATTCAAGAATTTTATTCGCAAGTGTCGTCTTTTTTTCAGGGTAGGTAAAGGGTTAAACAAGCGAAATCATGTGTGTATGAAGCGTTTGTTTAACTGGTAGAGTGCTAAATTATTTTGGGTCATCCAAAGTCGTCGACCCGTCTTTGCCTTGTGACAATTTGGATTCATATTCACTCGAAACAAGCGAAATCACGTGTGTATGAACCGTTTTGCTTTTAACTGGTACAGTGATAAATTATTTTTGGTCATCAAAAGTTGTCGACCTGTCTTTGCCTTGTGACAATTTGGATTCATATTCACTCAACCCAGTTGATTTGGGTTGATTTTAACCCAACTGATTTTAGATTGTATGATGTATACAAATATCAGAGATGAATAACCGCCTGCACACTGTAGTCAAAATGCCAAAAGGTCAACAGCAATTTTTTCTAATAATGCAGTTAGGAATTTAGCCAATTCAAGTTTATTTCCTGTGCAACATATCTACTATACTGATGTTTTTCAAGATTAAGCAGTTCAGCTTTGTATATTGTTACCTATATATACATATATTTAAATATCTATGTACACAAGTATGTATCTGAAATAAAAAAAATCTGAAAAACAAAAAAAAAAAAAAAATTCAAGTTTATTTGACAGATTTCGTACACAACACTACCGTGCCCCCACGTTGGCAGTTGGGATAAAATGCCCTGCCCAAGGACACAACGCGGTTGTCGCAGGTACACCTCTACTTACTGAACCACCACGCTCCCACAAAAAATAGATACACTCGCAGGCGTTCGTACATGTGCTTGTATGCGACTTTACTATATGCTACCTAATAAGATAGCTGGATTGTCTAACAAATATTTTTCGGTATCTATTATCACGATAGATATAAGAAATTATTTATTAGATATGATCGTCTCTCTTAGAATTACTCGTTATCGAGCTCGGCTGATATGACGCCGATCTCGGCCGATATTATCAAGCTAGAGTTGTTCCACTTTGTTTACAACGAAATCGTTCACCATTATTCGTCGAAAGCAATCAAACAATAAAATGGGCGTAACCAGGCAAAAGGGGTAGTGTTTGTATGGTGAGGAATAATGATGACAATGAATATAGCTTAGAGAAAAAAGAATAGAGTTGAAAATAAAATTCAACACAAACTAAGGTTCAGTCAAAAGTGGAAAGTCGTCGAAGTCAGAGAAGAGATCGTTCAGCTGTCTGAACGTATCAGCTGATCTTAGATAGTAATATCTGGTATTTTATCACTCATTTCTTCATGATGTCTAATATTTAATCGCCCACATGAGCAACTAAAAACTTTTTTGTTTCAGGTGGGGATGGTTAGCATTCAACTGTGGCAGCACCTTTGGCATATCACAGGGAAAGTGGAAGCTTGCATCCAAGTAAGTCACTCTCAATCTGCCTCTTCTTGTTTATACAGAGTATCTTTATTGATAGTGTTGTCGTCATAAATATTTTATGCTTGGTTAATAAAGTTTCTGTCTATACACGTTAACATCAATTGGGTTAAAAATCAACCCAAATCAACTGGGTTGAGTGAATATGAACCCAATTGGGTTCATATTCACTCAACTCAGTCGATTTGGGTTAATTTTTCACCCACCTGCTTTTAAGATGCAGGCAGAATATCTAAAAAGATATTACTCACATATTATAAGTATAATATTCATCACGCTTACTTAGACTTTGAGCTACCAATGGCCCCTACCCCCGGAGGAATTTTCTATACCCTATTTTTTGAAAGTATATGGTATGTGCTTCCAAATGATTTTTCTGTCATCTGGCCGTATGGCGTTTTTTCCGTAACGGCTATTTTGTGTAAGTCAGCGTTTTACACGCTTGCTCATTGTTGAGCAACAGTTTGACTAAAATATTTTGTTTGACACCAAAAATATAGCATTTGGCACTCCTATTGGTCACTAAAACATACTTTTGGAAGGTCTCAAAGGCTCTGTGATTTATTATTTCAGTGCGTCGTTTTCGATACGATCGCTGTTTGAAATCACAGGTGAGACGGAATTCACGCCTGCCACATAATCTGTGGGTAACAGCTAGTTATAACTTTTGATCTTTGTTTGTTGACAGTTTATCAATTTATTTATTTATTTATTCATTTATTGGTGTTTAAGGTCACATATTTCTGCACAATGGCTTACCATGACCGTGACAGTTTTACGGGCTGAGGAAGCCGGAGTACCCGGAGAGAACCACCGAGCAACGGCTAGCAACTGTCAGCTCCCCAACACACCAACTTCACACAAGCAGGGTTAGCATTGGTTGAAGACAGGTGCACCATCGACGTGTAGTACGCCTTAGTACACAACGTCACCGTGCCCCCACGTGGGCAATGGGGGTGAAGTGTCTTGCCCAAGGATACAACGCGGTTGCCGCAGGTGGGATTCGAACCGAGGACCTCTCGACTTGCAGCCTGCACCTCTACCAACTGAGTCACCGCGCTCCAGTTTATCCATTTAATCTGATTCGTGTGAAAACATTTCTTTTATCTTGCTTAATCTTTTTTATAATCTTTCTAGAAGATAATAAATTATTTACTACTACTTTATTCAGTATCTTATCTTGCTTAACATTTACGACTATTGTCAACTATTTTGTGATGATTATGTGTACGTTCTGGTATGCGCAGATCTAACCTACCATCTGATTAATTGTTGGAAAGGTCTCAGAGAGCCCTTTCCAACAATTAATCAGATGATAGAGTTTCAAATATGTCATAAATCCTATTAAACGTCCCTGCATACAGGCGTACAAAGAGGTCCTCCATATATGGACAAAGTGGGCGTGCCAGGTAAAGGTTTAATCTTTTTGTAATCGTTCTGGAAGATAATAAATTATATGATACTAGTTTATTTGGAGTGAATGAACAGTGAGTAAATAATTGTCATGAAATTATTTGTGACGCTAAAAATAGCCTTTTATAATCTTTCCATAAGATAATAAATATTATTTGCTACTATTTTATTCGGAGTGAGTAAACATTGAATAAATAATGATGATGAAATTAGTTTGTAAATCATTAATAGCCTTTTACTTTTTATTGTCTATATTTTTATCATTTGAGGTTTCTTTGCAACTAAAATACTTAAAAGTGTCAGCTAATATTAAATGAAAATATTGTACTTTGAGTGAAACAAGACGCTATCTGCAATGCTTTAGATGACACTTTGTTGCACTCAAGGGACGATACAAAGTTAATTTATTCTCATATATGATCAGATTCCTTTTGGCATTATAATTTTTCATTTAGCGCAAAAATATCATTTGGCACCGAATAAAAATTCCACTTGGCACCAAAAATGTCGGACCAACGTGAACACCGTTAAGCAAGATGCAACATTATTCAGAAAACATTTCAAGATCATTAAGAACTCAATAAATACACATAATATATAATGATATGTATTGTATATGTCGTCAGAACAAAAATGTTATGTATGTACGTTACTGAAGATAACAAATATTGTATAAGGATTCTGGAAATCGGCGTTATGTCGAATTCACAGCTTCTCTCTGGAGAAAAGCTTGGATATAAAGTAACAAATATTGTATAAGCATTCTGGAAATGGTCGTTTTGTCCAATTACAGCTTCTCTGTGGAGAAAAGCTTGGGTATAAAGTAATTTTATGGACTGATATATGCGTGGAAATGATAATACGAGTGAAATATTGCATCATTGACATTCACTACATAGTAACACATTTTCGTAATGTCACTGATACCAATTGTTCGTTTCCAAAACAGAAATAAAGTTACAGGTTTGCCTAAATCGTTTATCATTTGGTTATTTGAGGTATATATAACGACAAAATATGGGTAATGCTTGGAATATTAATTATCTATAGTATTCATAAAAAAGTAACGTAAGGTAACGTGACGTAATTTTCAACTTTCAAACGAGTGCCATTCAAAATATGGGTAATGTTTGGAATATTAAGTATCCATAGTATTCATCAAACAGTAACGTAAGGTAACGTATCGTAATTTTCAACTTCCAAACGACTGCCATTCAAAATATGGGTAATGTTTGGAATATTAAGTATCCATAGTATTCATCAAAAAGTAACGCAACGTAACGTAATTTTCAACTTTCAAACGAGTGCCATTTACATTGTATATTATATGCTTTATTGTGATTCTGATGTTGTTTGTCTATGTCAACTGCACAACTTCCTCCATATGTGTACTACTATTTGGGGACGAGGGTAAACAGAAGGACATGTGGCATGTTTGCAGTATTGTGATTCTATCATTTCATACCCTCGATGCGTTTTATAGACCACTGTGCAGTCAACGTGTAAACCTCCCATGGCTCCTTCCACAATGTGTGAAGAAGGATTGGCGCTTCTCCAAAATTGTGGGATAGAAGAAAGTAATAAGCTGTATGTTCAATGAGTCGTTGATGTGCCGTGCCCTCAAATGTGTAATATAAGACATGTGATGTAACACAGGTTAGGCTACCCTTGGAAGGTAAAATAAACGTCAGCAGTGATACATTTTAGACTTTGTTCATGGAGATTCAGAGGTATTCCTATCTGCGAGTTGTGCAGCACAGCCGCCGTGGACTGGTCACAATCCATGCATGGGCAGCGATGTCCACGCGTGAGTTTACCAGATAATAAAAATCGTCATCAGCAAAATTTTAATTAATGAAGCACCGACGGGTGGTACCCGGTGCTTAATTAATTAATTTTTGATGATTATTCCTAAAACTAGTGTTTGGAAATTTAATGCGTCCGTGCAAATATTGCCCACCCGTGGGAAGAGACCAGTCTACAGCAGCCGTACTTTAGCCCACAGTGTACTGGGAGGTAGATTGGACCCTTCTTCCACACAACAGTCAGTACAAGTCTATATCATTGCAATTTAAGGTCTGTAATCGAAATAGAGGTCGATGAAACTTCAAAATGACAGCTAAGGGCAATAGGGAAGAAAGGGTTCATTCCCACTAGACCAATTCCCTGTAGACCAACTCCCACGAGGCCAATTCCCCAAAGACCAATTCCCCTTAGACCAACTGGTGTGTTCTACTTTAAAAAATAATTCTATATGAATAATTTGATATATTTATAAATATTTATAAATGTATTTAATGTTATTGATTATTCAAGCCTGAAAATAAGCAGTCTGTCATTTGCAGAATGAGGTCCCCAGAGGGTGAATTTGCTAGTGCTATCCCATACAGTGGGCTAGTTTATCCTCTGGGTACCTCTTTCTCTTTATGTTTGAGACCTTGATTCAGGTTGAGGTTCACGGGGGTTAAATTTAGTGATGCTACCCTGCTGTGCAGGGTAGCATCACCAAATTCACCCTCTGGGGACCTCAGTTTTCAGATGATAGTCTGCTCATTTTCTGGCTTGTCGATATTTTATAGACGTTGGGCAGATTTTTATAAATAATTGTTTTCCTAATTATCTTTAATCAACCCTTAATCAGAAACACTATTTTCCTAATTATCCTTAATCAACCCTTAATCAGAAACACTATGTAGTTGGTCTAAGGGGAATTGGTCCAGTGGGAAGACACCGGAAGAAAGGCCTGCGTGTTGGTAGGCGTGGAATTACATGGTATATTATCAGATACGAGAGTATGATTACCCCATAGTTTGTATTGTGCAGCATACAGAAGACTGTATCAGGATATTCAGAGTGGAAAGTGGCAGCTCGCTTGTTCGCCCACTAAGAAAAATATGTGGTGATTTAAGAGAACTCAATCCTCAGTGTGCTCGTACCTGAGGAGAACCCAGAACATTAAGATAACAATTGATATTGGGGAGTAGGATAGTAGATGGGCCGAGGAGAGAGTTCATTCTAGGGTAAAAGTATCCACAATTCACCACGATGCCACCTGGCACCAATGAGACTGAAGTGTTGAATCAGTAGTTGGTCGATGGATGGATGTGCCGAAACAAAGTGGCTTGGATGAAACCGGCGCAGAGATGGGGACTAATTGACTTCGGTTTATGAGGATCGTCAACGAATCAGGATGGGAACATTGCCACAGAAAATGCAAGAGAAGAACGAAGATCCCGCCGTTTTGATAACGGAGACAACATCACAATTTAGTTGTATGAGCAATGTTGTCTGAAAGATATACATGTGTACAAGGCCACCAGGGTGAATATTTGAAAGTCACTTTTCCTTTCAGATTATTGCATCTACTATTCACAGGCTTGATATCATGGATCTGGGATAGTGGCCCAGCCACTAACAACTCCAGGGGTGGGGCTGTCTGTTAGAACTGGGGCAGTTGGTTTCAACTCTGGGCTTCCACAAAACACATAAACCACTATTACGTTTGGGTATCTTCGGATAGTGCCATACATTGAAAGGGGGGGGGGGGGAGGGGGTGGTTTGACCTCTGTACACTGTCTTACTGCTGGTCTCCTGTGATAGCACTAAATTTCGAGTTTGAGTATGGAAGAACGGATGTTATTTTACACAACAATCCATTTGGAGAAGACGCAAACGATATCAAAAAAAAATATTATTTTAAATATTTGAAAAAAATGTTTTCAAAAAATAAAAAAAAACATATCAGGTGATCCTCGAAAGAGCTCAATGAGGGGTCACATTATATGGTTTTGTTGATTGTTTCCGGGTCGAATTTAAAACAAAACGTGTTTACGAGCACTGTGCCACACCCCAGGGTCCTCACGGGGAAATACTCGAGTAATTAGATCAAATATCATTCATGTTACTGAGTGTGCTTCAATTGTTTGGTAATGATATGTTTTGGTGTAAGGTTGTGTTCAGAAAAAGAAATAAAAGAAAAGGTATTCCTTGTTGCTTGAAGTAACGTACGGTAATGTAAATGAACCCTTTGATACTTTTGTACCTCTTATGGCGTACGAAATCAAGAAGCACGTTGATACTTTGTGGTCATTTGTTTTATTATTATTTTTCGATTTTGTAAAGTTTTAACCTCATTTCCTATTTTCTCCCGAATAGTGCTCAGTGACAATCGTTGAGCCAAATGTTATCGCAGCTTAAAATACTAATATAATCCTGCTGTCAAGACTTCTTAACTTGCAGAGAGCTAGAAGCCACTATCGGGGCTTTCAAAAAATGAGTTTTTAAAGTTTTAACCTCAGTTCCTATTTTCTCCCGAATAGTGCTCAGTGACAACCGTTGAGCCAAATGTTATCGCAGTTTAAAATATTAATATAATCCTGCTGTCAAAACTTCTTAACTTGCAGAGAGCTAGAAGCCACTATCGGGGCTTTCAAAAAACGAGGATACCAGAGCAAAAGCCAACCCTTTCCTTGCTTAAACTTCATATTCAGTCAAACACAAATAATTATTTTGTTTATATAAATTCGTTTTATTACAAATTATTGGAGAGTGCCTGCAGGCACTCTCCAATAATTTATAATAAAACAAGTTTTGAATAACAAATTTAGACCACCAAAATTAATCTAGCCCTCAACCAGTTAATAACTAATGTGAAAAATATCTTGTTATTTGTTCTTTCCGACGTTTGACGTCGCATTTTGAAAAACGTTGAAGAAACTGAATTCCCAGTGACGTATGAACGTCAGGATAATTAAAGTCTCAAAGGGTTAAAACACAACGATCTGCAAAATGGGCACAAAAAAGTGAAACGTTTTATAGAATCGTTTTAATGCAGAAAATAAAGCAGTTTTGTTTGTTTTTGGAGAAGAATCGAGTTACTATTTTTAACTTTAACATTTTAGAATATTCTTGGCAATTTTGTATGGTAACGAATATTACCTGCTGTAATACACAATCCCCAGTCGCCAAGTGTCAGAAAATAGGAAAATGCTCTAGAGACAATAAGCTTTCACAACAGTGGGCTGTAGAAAATGTACAAGAACCCCGGTAGTTCATGGCCTCGCATGTTTGTTTTAATTTAAAACACAGCCGCGTTATCCGCCTCAGTGCATTATAACTCCGAATCGCCAAGGTGAACAAAGGGATCGACGCAAGTGTGTTTTCGGAGAACAATGACTGTGGATTCGTAAAATAATCCACAGTTATTGTTCTCAGAAAACACACTTGCGACAAGCCTTTTGTTTCCCGTTGGCGAAAGTCACGGTGTACAGGCACATATTTGGGGGGGGGGGGGGGGGGGGAAAGCAAATGGACCTAGTGGGGGGAAGCAAATCGATCATTTTGAGGGGGGGGGGGGGGTGATCGAGGAAAAGCTATGTTTTGGCAATGATTAAAATCGATTGTTTATAAAAGGACGACGCTCTGCTTCATAGAAGGGTGATGTATCCAAATCCGATCGTCAGTCACAGAAATGCTACAGAGGAACATACTATTAAAACGCGAAAATTGAGAACAAACATTTAACTCGGCTTTTATAACTACACATGTCTTTTAACAGAATGTTGTGTTTTAAGTCGGATAATAAACTCGTGGTAAATCATTCGGAGTTAGAAAACACTCGACCCTTCGGGTCTCGTGTTTTCTAACACCGAATGATTCACCACTCGTTCATTATCCCTTACGTAACACTTTGGGGTTAGGACTTCGCCTCTAGTTACATCATACCATTTCGTGCGGCTTTGTGTTTTCACAACAAGGAGCAGCTTTTCGGTATATAATTTACTCGAGCGAATCTTCTAAACAGTTCGGATAGGTAGGGCGTCATCTGCTTCTATCTCACGAGCGATATACAGATTTTATTTCTGGTTGAACACAAAATAATTCCCATCAGGAAACAAAAATCGAAATTAATTGATTTAAGGATAGTTTTTCTCAAATTCGCCCATTATTCTAAGAATATTGGATAACATTTAAAAAAATTACGCAACGTAATCGATATCGCTAAACCGATACACTGATAATCACCAACGAATTGAGATGGAAATTCCAGGATGGGGTGGGATGTTGTGGAAAGTGGTTGTCGACGCATTGTACCAAATGGTTTGTTGGAGGTTTTGCAGGCTTGTCGGGAACGTAGGCTTGCAGACCTGGAAGACAAATACAGCAGATGGAGATAATTACCAATGGCCAGTACGAAACAAGGAGATTACCTCTTTAACCTGCCTGAATAGAATGTAACTTGTAAATTTACCCAGAGACTTCATATTGGGGCATCTGCTGTGTTGCAGTAAAACGTAATAAAAATCGGAATTAGGCGATTATGGCTTAGGATTTTAAAAAATTTTTGTCAACATTTTCTGTGTCTGATGGGGACACAACTCACATATCAAGACGGGGTGGATGGTCCACGTGAGGGAGCTAGTAGAAAACTACTCATTGGAGATCTCGGACCTTGACGTTGGAGCAAACCAGGGCAAAAAGATCGTCAGAGAAAGGGTCACGGAGGATTGTAACCGTAATTGGCGAGAGGGGGTCAAATCAAAGAGATCTTTGGGTGGCCTGCGTGATAAAGAGAAGCCTGGTTTTGAAGAGTACCTTGATGGCACCTTTGTGAGGTCACTGTTGTTCAAGCTGAGGTCGCGGTCCCTGGAGCTGAGGGGGAAAATTGGGAAAACAGTGAAAAGGAGTGCCAGATGTGTAACGTGGGCGTGGTGGAGACCCTGGAACACTTTCTTATAGAATGCCCAAAATACCAGTCTAAAAGAACAAGATTCACGAGGAGTATAATGGAGAAGTGGGATGGGAGAATGAAGGACATGTGGTTAGGGGGCGACTCAAAGGAGAGGGTTAATATACTAATCGGAGAGATTGGGAAGAATGGGGCAAGGGATGTCATCAAGCAGTTCGTCTCCGAGTGTTGGGAGGAGAGAAGAAGCGCGTGAATAGGGAGGCAGTTGGTAGAACATGGGTAACCAAGGCCTTCTCATACGAGAACCGCGACAAATCAGCGGCCGGCCGAAGTGTTATTATTATTATGGGGACACCACTTCGTTCAATACAAGGGTGAAAACAATGAATACAGTTAATAAACTTACTAGTTTAATACAGTTAATAAACTTAACACTTCGACCTAACTAGAATTTAAATAAGCAATTAACAAATACATATAAGTTTTGCTTGTATTATAAGCCGAAAGACCAGGAAGTAAACATGACTTTGGGGGCCGCCATGTTGGATTTCAATCCGATTCAGAACGAAATTTAATTGAAGTTGTTACTATGCTGCTGTACACATAAAATGATGGAAATTCCAAATACACATGTTACCAAACATGTTTTAAATCATTTGTAGATGTTTCTGTGCAAGATGACTTAATTTTCTTGTGTGTTTTTGCCAAAATAGCAGGAGCGGGGTTTCGTTTGATGTTGTCCCCGCGCATGCGCACCACCATTCTTATCCAAGTAGTTTAAGCTAATAACAGGGGCTGGTCATCGGTCCAAGCAGTTGCCAATGGACCTCCGGGTTAAACCCGGAGGTCCCTTGGCTGAAACATTGCTTGTGTTTTTTGTCCACATGCACAGAATTTGAAAGTGATACTTTGGGTGATAACCCCACTTCGCGGGTGATTTAGTTACAATCCACTCTCCACGTACTGTATGTGCAGATAAGCACAACACCACAGAGGGACACAGAAGTGGTTAACTCGTGTCAATCGTGAACTCATCAGGTAATATCTTAGGTGGCTTGGCAGCAGGTAACTGTCAATATGATTTTCATTGGTTTCGTTTGTTTATTAATAACTGTAAATAATTTACATAAACCAATCACTCCTTGAGGGGTATCTAATGCAACATGAATATCCAATCGAAAATTCACTCAACATTTATTACTGGTGTCGACATGTAGTTTTTCATAAGCAGATACTTCTTCAGAAATCCCAGAGGAATAGTCACCTACTGACTAAATTACTTTCAAGTGGTCAAATAGAACTTAATCCTGGTCATGATGCCCTGGATGAATCCACATATCCGTGCCGTGTGTGCGTTGAGAATTGTGATTGGGATAGGGATGCAATAGTTTGTGATAGTTGTGATGTTTGGTCGCATCGGTCATGCCTTCAAATGTCCGAATCCATGTATGAGTCTATTGGAAAGTCTCCTGAAGAATGGGTTTGCCCATCGTGTGATACTCCCAATCACTCAGCTGTACTTTATACATCATCATGTAACCTACAGTTAAAACTAGAAGTTCTGTCATGAACTTTGCGCTTATCTAGTCTTAATTGCGCGAAGGAATTGCGCGCAATTGCCATATCGAATGGCATCCAAAGCACGGCAGGTTCTCCTGGTTACTCATAGCAAACACGGGCAATATTTCTGCCAATGGACCTCCGGGTTACCCGGAGGTCCATTGGCTGAAACACTGCGTGTGCACAGGCCATATTTACAGAAGTTGATAGCCTTACTATGGTCATATCGCGTAGATTAACGCGCATATCGACGTGCTGTTTGTGCGCATTTCAGGACAGGACCCTTAGTTTAACTGTAGATCATACCACTTCTTCTTCATCTTCTTCCATACTGCTTCAAAATTATTCCTCTAAATTGGGACTTCAGTCTACATCTCTTAGTAGTCCATTAGCAGCTTCCTCTCCAAAGAAGCCCATAAAACTTACTAATAGTAAAGTAAATAAAATAAACCAACTTCGGTCACTCACTGTTAATTTTCAGAGTTGTAAAAATAAATCTTCGCTTATTGAAGACTTGATATGTGCTTCTAAACCAGATATAATAATTGGAAGTGAAACGTGGCTCAATCAAAACTGTTTATCATCTGAAATATTTCCACCAACACTCTTTGAAGATGTCTTTCGGGATGATAGAGTTAAAAGGGCAGGTGGGGGTGTACTTATTGCAGTACGAAAAGGTCTAATTTGCCAAAAAATTTTTTAATAATCCACAAACTGAACTAGTAGCAGTGAAAGGCAATGTCTCTAAGGATAGAACTGTTATAAAAGTATCAGAACAAGCCAGAGAATAAGCAGACTGTCATCTGCAAAATGAGGCCGCCAGTGAGTGAATTCAGTGAGGCTACCCTGCACAGCAGGATAGCATCACTAAATTTACCCTCTGTGAACCTCCAGTCTGAATCAGTGTCTCAAAACTAAACAGAAACAGGTACCTAGAGGATACATTGGCTAACTGTATGGGATAGCATCATCAAATTCACCCTCTGGGGACCTCATTCTGCAAATGCCAGACTGCTTATTTTCTGGCCTGTATCAGCATACAGAGCTTCAAAAGAACCTGATTCATATTTAAAACAAATGATCTCAGAAATAATTATGCCCAAAAAGGAGCACACATGTTCAATGTTTTGGATTAGTGGGGATTTTAACTTGCCTTATATAAATTGGCCCAAGCAAGTTGTTGCAGATAGTGAAGGTCAAAATAAAATGTTCCTTGAAAAGTTAGATGCGGTTGGTCTTGAACAACAAGTAAACAAGCCAACAAGAGGTAATAATATTCTGGACCTCTGCTGTACCACAGAGACACGCTTAACCACCAAACTTAAAGTCATGCAGTTAAAACTAGAAGTCCTGTCATGAAATGCGCACAAATATCACGTCGATCGGGCGTTACTCTACGCGTTATGACCATAGTAAGGCTATCAAATTCTGTACATATAGCCTGTGCACAAGCAATGTTTCAGCCAATGGACCTACGGGTAACCCGGAGGACCATTGTCAGAAACATTGCCTGTGTTAGCTATAAGTAACCAAGAGAACCTGCCGAGCTTTGGGTGCTATTCGATATGGCAATTGCGCGCAATTCCTACGCGCAATTAAGCCTAGATAAGCGCTCAGTTAGGGACAGGACTTCTAGTTTTAAATGTTATTTCTGACCATGATATAGTCTTGGTTGACGTAAAGTATAACCCTGTCAGAATGAAAGACCCACCCCATAATATATTATTATGGAAGAAAGCAGACTTAAATACAATTCATCACAAAACATTAAAATGCATGAATGCAATTGAAAATGATTTACCATTTATTACTGTTAATGAAATATGGCTCAGATTTTGTGAGTGGATCAATAACATCATAAAACAACATGTTCCTAGTAAAATGACAAAATTTAAATATACCAATCCTTGGTTAAGCACAAAAATCAATCAGTTGTGTAAGAAACAAAGACGAGCACATAAAAAATTCAAAGAAACCAAATCAGAGATTCATCATGTGAACTATAAAAACTTAAGATCTCAGACTCAAAAAGAAATACGCAGAGCTAAATCCATTTATTTGCTTTAAACTATTAGTCCACAATTAAAAGAACAACAAAAATTATTCTGGTCTTACGTCAAAAGCAAAAAGACAGAATCAAATAGTATTTCTCCTATCAGAGGTAAAGATGGCTTTCTCCAATCAGACCCTAAAATCAAATCGAACATACTTAATGAACAATTTAAAGATGCCTTCACTATTGAAAACACAAAAAATATTCCTGATAAAGGCCCTAGTCCCTTCCCAACAATGAATATAATAATTGTATGAGAGACTGGTGCATTGAAACTTTTGAATACCTTAAATATCCACAAAGCAACTGGTCCAGATGAAATACCAAATCTCTTTCTAAAAACATTTGCACAGGAAAGAGTACCTTTTCTTACGAAAATTTTTCAAAAATCTCTCGATCTTGGCGCTGTTCCGGATGAATGGAAACAAGCAAATGTTGTACCAATATTTAAAAAAGGGGATAAACACAATGCTATTAATTATAGGCCTGTGTCATTAACAGTCGTATGTTGTAAACTCTTAGAACACATTATAACCAGTAACATCCGTTCTCACTTAGATAGACACAACATACTGACAGACAGCCAGTATGGTTTTAGACTCAAACGTCCATGCGAAAGTCAGCTTGTTAACTGTATTCATGATTTATCATCCAATATTGATAAAAACATCCAAACTGATATGATACTATTAGATTTTTCTAAAGCCTTTGATAAGGTCCCACACGAGAGATTATTAAAAAAGCTAGATTACTGTGGAATCAGGAAATCAAATCACACGTGGATATCAAATTTTGTGTCATTTAGGCAACAACAGGTCATATTAAATGGCATAAAATCAGAGAAACTCCCAGTAAGGTCCGGTGTACCACAGGGTAGTGTTTTGGGTCCAATCTTATTCTTTTATTCATAAATGATACCCGACTCTGTCTCAAGTAATGTAAGACTCTTTGCAGATGACTGTCTTGTATAAAGCAATTAAAACCCCAAAAGATAGCGAGAGCTTACAAATGACCTCCGCAACCTCCAAATTTGGGAAGAAACCTTGCAGATGAAATTCAATGCCGACACATGTTACGCCTTACATGTTTCAAATAAGAAAAAACCCAGAGGAGACCCTTACTTTTTACATAACCATCAACTTGAAACTGTGAAAGAAAGTAAATAACTAGGCGTTACAATTCGGGATGATCTAAATTTGTGCACTCATATTAACAACATAACAGCTAAAGCTAATCGGACTCTTGGATTTCTCCGCCGCAATATGAAACAATGCTCAAGACCCGTCAAAGCATTAACTTATAAAACTCTAGTAAGACCACTATTGGAATATTCTTGTCCTGTTTGGTCTCCCCATAAGCAAGGTCAATCCGAGCAAATTGAAGAGATTCAGAGAAGAGCAGCACGTTATGTATACTGCAACTATTTAGATCAAACTCCTGGGTGTATTACAAAATTCTTAAATGATCTAAAATGGGAACCATTACTAAGCCGGAGAAATAAAGGCAGAGTTGCATTACTTTATAAGATCAACAATAACATTGTTGAAGGCTCTAAACATATTATAAACCAATCAGACAGCCGAACTAGGGGAAAACACAAATTCAAACAAATACCAGCAACTACAGACACCAGTTTAAATATTCATTTTTTCCACATACCATTGTAACATGGAATGCTGTTGTTTCAGAAATGGCTTCCCTTTCTCAAGATCTAAATAAATTTAAAACAATTCGTGAGCCAATCCGCCTAATGGAAGTCCAGCATAGACCAAATATAAAATATTAACTAATCTTTAATATAATGCTGACATCCATGTATTTGAATTTTTTTCACATTTTTTTCTAAGTACCATATGCAAATATGCGCACCATCTAAGCCCGTGGAGTCTTACTCTCTAACACATAGGCAACAGAGATTATCCACGTATCTGGAAGAAGAAGAAGAATTTCTGACAGAATTTATGATGCCATCACTAATATCTGTTGGAACTTTTATTATCTCGCCCCACCACAGAAAACATTTTTTTTGCCACTGCGGACTGACAGGCCGTTCTGAGGGTATCCGATTCTCAGTTATGTATGCTATCTTCTTGCCGACAGCCAAATAAGATCTGCATTTTCGGTGGTTGTCCACACATTTTCCAAGGCAACCCGAATATAAACTCTAAAGTCAGCTGAGATGAAAATCAACCCAAATCAGCCTGGTTGAGTGAATATGAACCCAGTTGGGTTCATATTCACTCAACCCAGTTGATTTGGACTAATTTGCAACCCGACTGATTTTAGAGTGTATATATGTCGGAAAAAGTACCGATTTCTAGAGAGATTGGAGACCATATTATCTCCCAAAGAAGATGTTTTCTTCACCCGTATCTTTGGAAACTTACGTTAATTCCGGATCTGTCCATAAAAAAACTACCATAAGAGATTCTCAAGCGGAATATATGCTGGCAAAAGCCAGGACCGCAGTAACTCATTGGCTAGAGCAGTGGACTATGAACCGAAAGTGGACGGTTCGATCCCGCCCTACTTAATTTACGCCGTGTCCTTGAGCAAGAAACTTAATCCCGATTGCCAACACACGGCACAGCTGTGTTTTATTAGGCGTACTGTGGTTTGAAAATATCGTCAAATCCCAATAAACCATAAACTAGCGAAAGCTACAGATGAGGCATTTTACGCTATCCCGAATACCCACATCCAATTTTGGGTTATGGATACCCATATTATGTTCATTTATGATGCATCTTGATATCTTCCGGTTTCGGTATGAGGACCGGTCTAACAGGAATTCGGATAGTGGGTATATCCGAAACCGATCTGCGAGCGTTATTGCTTTTGCGGCTTCCGATTTCACCACTATTTCCATGATCTCCACTGGATCGAATTGAGTGCGCTTCTCAAATGATTTTTTTTTCTAAATTAAAAAGCAAAAAAGCTGTCGTATTTTTGCAGTATATTGATATCAATGGGACCAAATCGTGATTATTTGTGACTAATTGTGGCAGAAATATATTTTTAATCATGTTTCTTGTCATAATCTTTGATAACCAACAGCACTTGTAATAACTACAGAATATTTCACATTTGGGTTGCGAGAGAATATACCTGTCACGTGGAGTATATATTGTTATCGCCATAAACGAAATCGTATTTTTAACGTAAAAGCGCCTATGAAGTTTTATCATTTAATAAAATGTTAACGAATAGTGCACTAGTATTTCAAGATAAAGTGGAAAAATCGGCGCAATAATCTAGAAGGACCTTATTGCGGGGAGTTTGAAGTTAGGAGCTGTTAGGGTGTAAGGAGAAAATACAAAGATGAGACAATTGTTTTCTCTTCAACTAACTATTTTTTTGTTTGCTGTTTTTTTTTCAGAGCCGCTGTCAATACGTTAAATGGTTCGGTTGCTGGAGGAATTGTTGGTGTAACGTCCAGGTAGTTATTATGTCTCACATTGCCGCCTGCACATTCAAATAATCATACAAACAAGACATTGATGAGAATTCGTCGCCTGAGTGCTAGAATGTTCTATGTCCCATAGCACTCAGGCGACGAATTAGTGAGCCGTGTCTATTTGTAATGGAAAACAGAATAATAATAATTCAATTACAAACATAACAATAAGATATAATTTAATCATTTGACCCGCCTCTGCGTTTGATTGGTTGAAAGCATACGGCGTGAAAGTCGTCAAAATCGTATAAACCAAATCACGTAATGATTTGGAATGTCTACACGTTCGTACATCCGATCCAGCTTTAAAGACTCTGGAAGCCTCGCCCACTCAATCCAATTGCCACCGTGAGGGCGTGACGGCAGACTGATAGATGGATAACAAGCTTTAAACAAAGATGAATGATCGATATTTCATCGCCTCCAGTCAGAGAGAATATAATAATAATTTCTCGGGAACAATTGAATTTAATAAAATATACCGAAGTGGGAGACGAATAAAAGATCATACATCCAAAAATGATTTTGGGGGAACTTAAAAAAATGTTTTTAATGATATTGTTACGTGACTTGCTAAATATCTGTCGTCTGCGATCGAAAATCAAAACAACAAACAATTTGACACTTTCCTGAGTTTGACTGTTGTCGTTTGCGAAAATTAAGTTTTTCTTTCACGTACACATAGTTTTTATATTTTAATATTACAGCCGGATTAAATTATAAGAAATAACTGTTGTTTTCCTTCGGTTTATGCGATATAAACCGAAAATTTTCAGCAGAAGCTTAATCATAACTCTTAAATAACAAACAAATCACTAAGAGTAGCTTGTCTTTACTGATCGAACCAGAGGCAATACAATTAAACTTTTACAACTGTATTTTCTAAAATAATTATTATTGTATTTTATAGTTATGACTTTAAATGGGTTGAAATGAACCATTATCATTTTTAAAGAAGTGACAATTTTCCAGTTGACAAATTTCCATATCTTTTAAAATGCTAATGATTAATTTTAGTCAGTTATATTAATAGGTATAAAATGCATTTCTAGAAAATACAACTGTAAAGGTTATATAGTATCGGCTTCAGGTTTACAGCATGTGAATTGAATACAGACATTGAGAAATGTGTTTGCAACGTCATGAAAAAACGCATCTGATTTGTTGTTTCACTTCGCACTGGCGTTATGACGTGAATAAAAGAAAGCAAATAGATCGCCAATTATGACAGTTTTATTTAAAAATATCAGAGATTCAATCACTCAATTTACGTTTAATATTAAGACAGACCACAACTCAGGTAGTGTACGACGGACAGGAATCAACGACCATTACTGCAGTTTTTCCCATATTTGACTTGCGTCTATTGCGCTCGTGAACCACTTAAAGAACTCTATTTCGGATCGTTGATTCTGTTCTCATCCCTTGTTGTGTTCCTTCTTGATATTGTCATTTATCTAACAATAGTATAGATTTTGGTCTGAAAACCACGTGAAACGGTACATATCACATAATGTGTTCCGATTCCGTATCATATAGACGACTCATCCTGACTTCGTATCATGTAGATTCAAATTCCGGTAAACACCGCGCTATGACAAATAATATCATTATATGCATTGTTATTACGCATTGAAATGTGAAATTCAAAATTTTGACCAATTCCAACCCAATTTAAACGGAAGAACGGAAAAACAGGCTTTATGTAACGGAATTGTTAGATAAATGTATTATCACGACCAAATACATGTCCTGTAATTTGTATCAGATTCTCGGTCGTGTTTACAATCGTATCACAATTCACCCTGACGGGCTCCTTGTGATCTGATTGTAAACATGACCTCGAATCTGATACAAATTACAGGACATGCATTTGGTCATGATAATGTATAATATATGGTAGTCTTACAGATGTCTATACAACTCGGCTTCTAGTACGCTCATTGGTCACATACAGAAAAGTGTCTCCACCGCCGCCACCTTAGAAGGGAGTTACTATGAGTAAACAATCATCAACTATAAGAAGTCTCTCGAAACCTTTCAATTTTCCGCAGCCTGCAAGCGCATTTTAACCCTTTACCTAACATGAAAAGCAGACGACACTTGCAAAAAAAAATTCTTCAATAACTAATATTTTCATTTTTTGTCTCAAAAACATAGGTTATGACCCCTCGTTGGAACGAGCTCGTTCCAACGAGTGGTCATAACCTATGTTTTTGAGACAAAAAATGAAAAAATAATGAAAATTAATTGGAGATTTTTGAGAATAGCGCTGGCCGGTTTTGGCCGTTACGTTACATGATAATGTATATTTATAGAATTGGTGTACTTTGAAATCGAATATATACATGTGCTGAAGTCGCCTATTTTCTTTTTCAGTTACATTTTCAAGAACAAGAAATATGATATTGGTTACTTGATCAACGGTATTCTTGGAGCACTTGTCTCTATAACAGGTAACCAAATTCTTTGTTACTAGGATTATCAGTAAAGGTTATTGTGATGAATAGACGGTAACATGGTCTGAGGTTTATGGCTCGGAGCTCATGTTTAACTGAACAGCCATCCTACATAATGACGCTATGACGTATCATGTTCCTGGCCTGAAACGCAGCCGCTGGGGTTCAAAGGGTTAAAACTGGGATGTTATTTTTGTTTCTTCGCATAGGTTCGTTTTTTTGGTTTATGAACCTCGGCTCACTGATCGCAACTTTGTCGAGAAAGATACCACTTTTCTGATCACTGTACTTTCTAGCGCTTGATTCCAATGTGTTAATCTGTTTGACGAGCTATTTCCAATGAAGGGTTATCGGCCCTGATTTAGGAGTTAAAATGAAATAAGGCTCCACAAAATAGATCTTCTGTTTCTCAAGCCAGTTTTAAATTGCACGTGGGCGAGTGGTTGTTTATTTTACTTTTTGTAAATATTTCTTTGCCATTAATCGTTAATATTCTTGATTCGTTTTATATTTTAGGCCTCATAATCTGCAGAATATCATGGGTGGTGGTGTATTTCGTCCCTTGAGTGCACTCAAGGGACAAATTTATCAATGTTATTAACTTGGGTAAAATATCAGCCGTAAACCATTGAATTCAAGTTTATTTTTTTAAGTTTGCATTGGTTATAAAAAGAGAATATGCGGCCGCCAAAAGGACCACGTGAGAGTGTCTGAGAAAGAAATTTTTAACTTTTTTAGGATTAAAGGTTGTGGTTTACATATTTTCCAATCAGTTGGATAAATTGCTGAACTTGAGAAAATCAGTAAGTGAAGCCGGTAGCCAAAGTGAACGCCAGGCACCGCGACCAGCTAACATAATACAATCAACTCACGTAGCATTCTACTTGTGGCAACCTTACCTAATTTTTCAAGAATTTAAAATACACATTTAAAATACATATTTCAGCTGCATGTGCTATTATAAAACCATGGGAAGCACTGGTTTGTGGAGCACTGGGAGGAGCGATCGTTATTGGGTCACAGGAATTAATTATGAAATTAAAGATAGATGATCCAGTTAGCGCTGTAGCTGTTCACGGATTTGGTGGACTATGGGTAAGTATTATATTTTATCTTACAATCAACATGTATTTTGTCTGTATTAACTCCGCAACTGTCCTGTATCCGACCCCCTGAGTCTCGCTCCGGGTTCTAAGGGTAGATTGCGACTCGTCGTGATCTGCCCTTAGAACCCGTAGCTCGACTTGGATACATATTTTGTACATCCACATAACGGTAATAATCTCGATGTATGGTAGAAATGTCTGACGTCTTGCAACTAGATTTGTTCAGGTCTTGACAGGTCAAAGTTAGGAAAAGTTAATATAAATATACCTTTTAATTACACAGCCAACACATTATTTTTTGCCAACATACAATTGTTAATTGTTTACTGAAAACGACTGCAATGCAACACCTGCGAAACTTTTTACTTGAAGAATTAAAAGTTTCGTTTTTTGTTCCAAAAACATTGTTTATGACCCTTCATCGGAACGAACTCGACGAGTTTGTTCCAATGAGAGGCCATAACCTATGTCCATGTGAAAAAATTGGATAAAAAGAATAAAAGTGGAATAGCTGTGTAAGAAAAGAAACGGCCGTATATGTCATTTTTTTAGGCAAGGAGTAAACTGATTTAACTTCAGCACAATTGTTGTTCTCAAGAAGAATTCATATATTTTAGTATTTTACCCTCTATGAGAATTTCAATGGTATTAAAACATCACATGACATAAACTGTGTATAAATGATGTCATTAGAAATCTATATGTATATACACTGCAAAAAATATAGGTTCTCTTTAGAAGCAAATCTGGTTCTAATCCTGTCCCTGAGATGGAACCAGTTCTGTTTAAACAGTATTTATTTCAAATCAAATAAGTTTACCAAGATTAGCATTCAATTTTAAAATAATATTACATGAACTGAAGTAGATTCAGCAGTAAACTTGGAGCTTATTCAACGCAGTCGCCAACTATTTTGAAACAAAGGAGATATGAACAGTTGGCATATCGAACCAGTTTTGGTTCTGTAAAGAACCAAAACTGGTTCGATATGCCAACTGTTCATATCTCCTTTGCTTGATAATGATTTGAGACAACCTCGTATAAGCTCTAAACTTACGGCTGAAACCCCCTCAATTTATGTTTAATTCTGTTAATATTTAATGTTAATCTTTATAAATTTATTTGATTTGAAATAAATACTGTTTAAACATAACTGGTTCCATCTCAGGGACAAGATTAGAACCAGTTTTGGTTCTAAAGAGAACCTATATTTTTTGCAGTGTTTGGCTGACAGAGTGATATTCCCTTTATTCATTCATATTTCAAACGGTCTGAAGAGAATAACCGTTTCACGTTAAACAAGTAAGGATTCTAGCATCTAACTTTTCCCTCGATATCACATCAAAAAGATTTTGCGTTAACATCTAAACCCTTATATGCCGTGTTACTGACTCCAGGCCATTTATTTTGCTGATAATAATGTTCTGTCTTTGCGTTTTGTTGTATTACAGATACACTTCGACCATATCCCTCGTATATACATTAAGAGGATTTCACGTGTAATCATTTAAATAAAAGAACAAGAAAACAAAACAATTTCCAGAACGGTCAGTAAACGCAGTAGTTGACCAGGGGCACACACAATAGAACTTTTGCAATTATATTTTCTAGAATTGTATTTTATGTAGTTATGATTGCAAATGGGTTAAATGAATCATTAGCATTTTAAAAGATCTGGCAATTTGCCATTTGGCAAATTGTCATATCTTTTAAAATGCTAATGATACATTTTAGTCAGTTATATTAATAGGTAGAAAATAGACTTTCTAGAAAATAGAGTTGTAAAAGTTTAATATATTGGCTCCTGGTTACCAGTTTACTACGGTCCACGGCCCACGCAACTACTGCCCGCAGGGGAATTATTTGCCAGAATGTTGCCCTGCCTAACAGACTAGAGCTGAACAGCTAGGGCACGCTGGGCACCTGATATATCATGGTCCTGTACAACTTCCATCTCAGTTCATATGCCGCCTTGCTGCCAATACAAAAGGAGGCCAGGGTGTCTTGTAAATTCAACAATTCAATTTAGAATATATTCATTTATCTTCCTGTGGTGAGTGCTCTGCCCTGAAGGACACCTGATATCATATGATATGAGCTGTTGAAAGCGCTTGAAAAGGTGATACATATGCAGGGCAATATGCGCTGACAGTAGGTGCAGAATAATGATTTCTCCTCCACTGCATGTGTAACATACGTGTGTCCCGGGTGAGATAGCAGGGAGAGACAGATGTATCCCACCCCACCCACGTGACGTTATACATTTATAACGTTATTATGACGTTATGCATATCGTATCAGTTTCTTGCTACCAACTATTTCATATTGACGTCATCGGAATGCAGTGTGATCAAAGTTCGGTGCTCTAAAACTCTTCAACCCTCAAGCTGCCACCGTTCATAATCGATTTTGTGGTATATCCATAACTTGTGCATGCTCTTTCCGATGGTGTCATCAGTTTCTCAAAACAACGAATACAAAATGAGTTGATTGAATCAGCACGATTCTCCCGATTACCTTTGGCTAACGTAATTGCTGCAGGTGTGTGTGTGTGTGTGTGTGTGTGGGGGGGGGGGGGGGTCATCCTCGATGAGTCTGAAGGTGGGAATGGGGAAATCTCACCCTCGGGGCAAGATATTTGAACCAGACCCGCGGCAAACCTCGGGTCTGGTTCAAATATCTTGCTCCTCGGGTGAGATTTCCCCATCCCACCTCCAGACTCATCGGGGATGATAATACCCCCCCCCCCCCCACCCCGCGCAATATTTTTCGGTAGTTACACGCCTGGAAAAGACATGTACAGAAACTTCAACGCAAAAGATGGCAATAAGTAAGAATTAGGCGGAGGAAGAGAAGAAAGAAGTGAGATGTACACAAAATTTCAACTCAAACTAAGATTTCGAGGCGTAAGCGGGGATTCGTTGACGTGGAAACCGAGACGTTCGGATACCTGAACTACAGGAGAAGAAGAAACGTCGGACATTGTGAAAAGAATGAGAAACAATAACACTGACAGAAACTGTAACAGGTTTAAGAAAATTTTGTAATTTTTTTGTTTTAGATGAATAAAATAAAAGGTTATTACTTGGTTAGTTTCGTATCAGCCGAGATAGCAGCCCTCGGTACCTTCTCATCAGGCTTCGACCTTCGGTCTCAGACTGATATAAAGTTACCTCGGGCTGATATCTCGGCTGATATAAAACTAACCACGTAATAACCTTTACTTATTAACTAATTATTAACTGTGCAGTATCACTGATCACTGCAACTCATTTCTTTTCAAATTCAGTAATGTCTTCTCTTCATTTGCTTTTTCTAATACTCAGGTCAAACGTGAACACATAAGATCCGCCCCGAGAAGGCTTCAGAACTAATTTGGGTGTTAAACTTTTTAAAAATTTTTTCCAGGTTTTTGTTATTAGGTATTAACCTCTAATTAATACGGCGTTAACTGATCGTGCAAGTACCATATTTTTTTACTTGTAAACTGTATGCCTAATATTATTATGGCAGTAAAATTATTTGATTTGTCATTCCGTCGAGTTGAAGAGGTCAGGCCCCCAGACATACCTTCTGGTCATCAGTCTAATTCCGTAAGGAATTCGACGTTGTGTTTTTGGATGTTTGTTTACCCACCTTTCGTGGAGTTTGCGCGAAGACTAGCGTTGGGGTAATGTGATGTTCGTTCACTCACAGAGATCTACATATAATCTTTCGTTCCCCAGTTATAAATATTCCTATCAATAAATATTTATTTGAAACCACCAGTATATTAACCCTATTGTTAATTTATATCTGTCTGTCTGTCTGTCTGTCTGCCTGCCTGTCTGTCTGTCTGTCTGTCTGTCTGTCTGTCTGTCTGTCTGTCTGTCTGTCTGTCCGTCCGTCCGTCCGTCCGTCCGTCCGTCCGTCCGTCCGTCCGTCCGTCCGTCCGTCCGTCCGTCCGTCCGTCCGTCCGTCCGTCCGTCCGTCCGTCCGTCTGTCTGTCTGTCTCCTTCTCTCTCTCTTTCGGGAAAGAAAGAAGAGAGAGAGAGAGAGAGAGAGAGAGAGAGAGAGAGAGAGAGAGAGAGAGAGAGAGCTCCACATGTAAACAACAAAAGGTGAAACATGGCCTATGAGCTCATGGACGGAGAGAGAGAGACAGACAGAGCGAGAGACAGAGAAAGAAAGAGGGAGAGAGAAAGAGAGAGCGAGGGCGAGAGAGAGAGAGAGAGAGAGAGAGAGAGAGAGACAGAGAGAGAGACAGAGAGAGAGACAGAGAGAGAGAGAGAGAGAGAGAGAGACAGAGACAGACAGACAGACAGACAGAGACAAAGAGAGACACAGAGAGACAGAGACAGAGAGAGGGAGAGAGAGAGTCAAAGACAGTTCGAATCGACAGACACAGGATTAACACAATCATCAACCTATAGTTGTTGTCATTCCCAATGATAATGTCACCAACGTCTGTATTGAGCAACATTTCTTGCATTGATTCAAAGAAAATGAATGTTCATGGAATTTTTAAGATTCCTCGTGAGAACCTTCAACCTTGCACGAATAGGCGCAGTTGACGAGTACAATACTGCTTGGTGAAGATCCTCAAGGAGATACGATACAACACACCAGAAACCTTTATTGTACTGATTATCGTTTTATTCTGTACTACTTGCTTTCGGGTAATAATTAAATCTCAATTTCTGCAGGAGGCGGACTGGGCCAAGAAAAGTTACCGGGAAATGCACAAAGGGTGCCCCAGACCCGGAGAAATATTAATTTTTCGAACTGAACGAACGTGGCTTCCTTGCATCTGCGTGATCAATGGCAGTCCACATAGAGAACATTTCGATGGCATTTTTATACAATCTTCATCGATCATTCGGCAAAAATGGTTCCACCCGGAGGTGGGATGGGGATGGGGAGGGGAAGGGGCTGGGGTTGCATGTCAAGGACCATAGCTTGGCTCAATGGGGGAACATTTTGATTTTCGAAATTGAAGAAATGCTGTTGTCTTTCACTTGGGCGATCAGAGGCAGGCTAGACTGCTGGTATATCGAAATGTCCGCAATGGCAGTACATGTATAAACTATTTCGATATACGGGCAGTCTATGCAATCAAATTCATTTTCCCTTTTGGTCATTTTCACAAAATTCTACGCACCGACAAATTTCGGGGCTCGTCAATTTTGGGGGCCGCAAGGGGGAACCCAATAGGGGGCCCACCGGGAATTTTCAGAATCTGTCAAATCAATTTTGGACGAAAACAGGCGACAACCTTTTGTTGTAGTTGTTCCGGACTGGGTGAACTCCATCTCCCACATCACCCTGGTGTATCTGGCACAAATCTAATATTGGTTCGACAACATTCGTCGAAAAATGAATTGATGCATTTGTAGAACGACGAAGACGTAAAAAATCTGAATTAAATGATGGTTTGTGAATTTAGAGCACATTGTATAACGCGAACTGGAAGAAGAAGACACAATTCTCACCCAGTCTCGTTTTCGATATTGCGTTCGAAGCAACGCCACGTGGTGACACTACGCACCGCTAATTTCTGAAGGAAAAATTGTGATCGTAACCACCACTGAAAAAACTATCTACGCCGCTGTCGAACTCCCGCGCAAACGATACAACAAAATGTTCTCCTCAGCTCACAGGTTCGGCACAGGTTGGGATCAGCAACTTTTTGTTGTGAAACAAAAGTAAATGAAGGTTTTTAGCTGAATAGAAATCTTCGCGATAAAATGATTTATGTTTAATCCTGGTGACCAGTTTCAGCAGTATTAATTATTTTGTTTGTTTTATAACATGTCTGAATTAGAAACGGCAGACCTTGTACTAAATGAAAGAGAAAAATATACTGTTAACCCCTTGATACTTTTGTACGTGTTATTACGTACGAAATCAAACAGCACGTTGATACTTTGTGGTCATTTGTTTTGTTATTGTTTTTCGATTTTTTAAAGTTTTAACCTCAAATTCCCATTTTCTCCTGAATAGTGCTCAGTGATAACCGTTGAGCCAAATGTTATCGCAGCTTAAAATACTAATATAATCCTGCTGTCAAGACTTCTTATCTGGCTGAGTGCTAGTAGCCACTATCAGGGTTTTCAAAAAATGAGGATACCAGAGCAAAAGCCAACATTCTCCTTGCTTACCGGCATATTTCATATTCAGTCAAACACAAATAATATTTTGTTTATATAAATTTGTTTTATTACAAATTATTGGAGAGTGCCTGTGGGCACTCTCCAATAATTTGTAGTAAAACAAGTTTTGAATTACAAATTCAGACCACCAAAAATAATCTAGCCCTCAATCAGATAATCACAAATGTGAAAAATATCTTGTTATTGGCACTTTCCGACGTTTTACGTCGCATTTTTAAAAAAACGTTGAAGAAACTGAATTCCCAGTGACGTTTGCACGTCAGGATAATTGAAGTCTCAAAGGGCTAATGATAAGTTTGTCGCGGCGCTCGCTTCGCATGCAGAACTCAAAGTCCTCTGTTCCCATAATAGAAGCTATTAATGTGCACTCAAAAGCCCATTGTAATGCGACCACACGATTTATAAATACCCCTGAGTTCTAAAAATATTTGCCCGAAAGCGAGGAGGCGCAAAGAGAGGAAGTTTTGAGACTTTCAGCACCAATAACATATACCAAGGTGAGCTTCTCCTTACGGACTGTATTGTATTGTTTTTCATTTTTACTCCCCTTTTTACACTAAGATTTAACCCATTTCATGTTACCTTTCCACTTTCCAGGGAATGCTTGCTGTTGGACTTTTCTCTGATATTGACACGATCAATGACATGACACGCGGCCAAAAAGGATTATTCCACGGAGGAGGATTTCGATTACTTGGGGTACAGACACTTGCTTGTGTATCAATAGCAGGATGGAGTGGTATTTTGACTTTCCTCTTTTTAATTGTAAGTATATATCGATACAGCGGGGCGATAATTTCTGCCATCGATTATTTGTTAGTAGTGATGTGATCATTCAACCTTACAGACTCGCAGTTAGGATTTTAAAATCTTCCACTATGGCGGGACGAGAGTTAAAAGTTTTCGACAGTGTTTGCGGGTCATTGACCGTCGATGCGAACTTTTGAAACCTAATTCAATATACTTCCTTAACCCTTTGATAATTTTGCACGTCTTATGACGTACGAAGTCAAACAGCGCGTTGATACTTTCGGGTCATTTGTTTTGTTTTTATTTTTCGATTTTTTAAAGTTTTAACCTCAATTCCTGTTTTCTCGCGAATAGTGCCCAGTGACAACCGTTCAGCAAATGTTATGGCAGCTTAAAATACTAATATAATCCTGCTGTCAAGACTTCTTAATTGGTTGAGTGTTCGAAGCCACTATCAGGGCTTTCAAATATGAGGATACCACAGCAAAAGTCAACACTTTCCTTGCTTATATTTCATATTCAGTCAAACACAGATAATATTTTGTTTATATAAATTTGTTTTATCACAAAGTATTGGAGAGTGCCAATGAGCAATCTTCAACAATTTGAAATAAAATAAGTTTTGAATAACACATTCAACCCACCAAAAATAATCTGGCCTCTACCAGATAATCACTAATGTGAAAACATATCTTGTTATTTGTACTTTCCGACGTTTGACGTCGCATTTTGAAAAATGTTGAAGAAACTGAATTCCCAGTGACGTTTGAATGTCAGGATAATTAAAGTCTCAAAGGGTTGATTCTTTTACTGCCACGCCCACTTTATCCATATATGGAGGACCTATATGTACGCCTGTATGCGAGGAAGTTTAATAAGATTTATGACATACTTGAAACTCTATCATTTGATTAATTGTTGGAAAGGGCTCCCTGAGCCCTTTTTAACAATTAATCAGATGGTAGGTTAGATCTGCACATTTCAGAACGTACAGATAATCACCATACAATGGGTGACAATAGTCACTTAAGGCAACGTAAGGGTTAAAATAATAATAAACGAAACAGGTCGTAAACATCCTTTATATTATTTTTAGAGATGGGCAATGTACCGAAAAACCGAAACGATACCGATATCATGGGGATACAAAAAAAACCCCCCCAAAAAAACAAAACATTCCAACTAATCGCTGAATACCGAAATCGTCTGAAATTTCAAACTTTCCTACATTCGCTATGAGGCTTGATAACAGCTGAAAGGCTCATTTTTATGAAAGAAGTGACTTAGTTTCTTTTCAGTTTTGTTAAACCTCAATGGACTGGGCAACTGTCATGAATTCCCACGAGACTACAACCTGCACATGTCCAGTTGCTGATCAGTGATATTTAGTCAAGTCTTGGCTGCCTGTTAAGACAGACAAAGCCCGACTAGACATCACTGCCCAGGTGTTTTAGCTATTGTCAGCAGGACCTCCTAAACATGGCATGGTCGGGGTAAATGCTCTAAGATCGCCAAAGCCTGAAATGGGTCTTTAAACATTAAGGCGCGTTTAGAACAAGTCGCAGAATTACTGTAGATATGATTTGTTTTCGTTAAAGAATTCCACTGTTGAGCTCATTGGCAGTGCCATTTTTAGCATTGTGGTAAAATGATACTACAACAACTCGTTCTGTTTTTTCGTGATGCTAATTCCTCTTTGGAACTATCAGCAAATCGCAGTCAAGTCAGATACTGAATTCTGAACCGATACCGAGGTATACCTCCTAAAAATACTGAAACCAACACGGAACTCAAAATTCCAATACCGCCAATCTCTAATTATTTTAAATAATTACATGGAGCGCGGTGGCTCAGTAGGTAGAGGTGCAGGCTGCAAGCCGAGAGGTCCTCGGTTCGAATCCCACATGCGGCAACCGCGTTGTGTCCTTGGGCAAGACACTTCATCTCCATTGCCCGCGTGGGGGCACGATGACGCCGTGTACTAAGGCGTACTGCACGTCGATGGTACGCATGTCTACAACCAATCTAACCCTGCCTGTGCGGCAGTGCAGAGTTACGATGTTGGGGAGCTGGCAGCTGCTCGTCTTGCTCGGTGGTTCTCTCCGGGTACTCCGGCTTCCTCCATCCGTGAAACTGTCACGGTCATGATTGGCCATTGTGCATAGATATGTGACCTTAAACATCAATAAATATATAATTACATTCTTTTAACCCTTTACCTAACGTAACGGCCAAAACCGGCCAGCGCCATTCCCAAAAATCGTCAAATAATTCTCATTATTTTTTTCATTTGTGGTCTCAAAAACATAGGGTATGACCCCTTATTGGAACGAGCTCGCTGAGCTCGTTCCAATAAGGGGTCATAACCTATGTTTTTCAGACAAAAAAAAATGAGTTATTCAAGAATTGTTTTTGCAAGTGTCGTCTGCTTTTAATGTTAGGTAACGGGTTAACGAAAGCAATTCTTTAAAATAATACATTATTTATGAGTTTTTTCGTGTACATGTCTACTAGATTGTCCTACACTTATAACAGCACTTCACCTCGATTGTCCACATGGGGGCACGATGATGCCGTGTACTTAGGCGTACTGCTCGTCGATGGTGCGCATGTCTTCATCCAATCTAACCCTAAATCTTCTGCAGTGCGGATTTACGAAGTTGGGGAGCTGGCAGCTGCTCGTCGTTGCTCGGTGATTCTTTCCGGGTACTCCGGCTTCTTCCACCCATAAAACTGTCACCGACACGATATGACCTTGGTTGTTAAAGTCATTAAACCCTAATAAATAAATAAATAAATACACTTATAACAGGAATTCCATACAAATGAAGAAGATGTTTACATAATTAAATCTGTGATTTCGCCAAAAGTTTTTTTCAAACTAGCGGCTTTCGGGGAAAATGTTATCATTCGAGCACTCAACAATTTTTCCGACGGACAACAAACACTTCCGACATACATGGCCATGAGGGGGCGATACCCCATATGGCACCCCCATTAGCTTTGAGACTGCAGCACTGGTTTAAATAGTAAATCGCTAGATTGACTCTGCTAGTTGTATTTGTTTTATTAATAACTGTTTTGTGACTATTTACTGGAGAGTATCTGTAGCCGCCCTCCAAAAAGCTGTACCAGAAAAAATGTGTTTGCTTTTTCCTTCTTTCCGATAGTCCAGGCCATATCCATCCTGCACCATTCAGTAAAATCGCCAATCATTTCTTATCATTTTTTCAGTTCCGACTGTGAAGTCCCGATTATGGTACATATATGTACGTATGTTCAGATATCTGAACAGTCTTTCGATATACCGATAAACTGCGATATTTTTTGAATACCGATACCGGTGTTCAGTTTCTAATACCGTACAGCCCTAACTTGAACTTGACTATTAACTTGTAAAATGTTTTATTATTGTACACAGTTTGTTTGAGTGTCCATGGGCGATCTCCAAAAATTAACAAAACAAATTATTTTTAAAAACAAAGTTTTGGTTTCTATCTGAATACAGATAGCTCCCAAAACATGATGAGCCTTTGCTGCAATAACAACACTTCAACAAAACGATCAAAGTGGCGTACAGTCTGGAGAGAGATAATTGGCAGAGAACAATCTCGACAGTCAAAATGTTTTCACCAGTATTTTTTTTATCTTACAATCAACATGTATTTTGTCTGTATTAACTCCGCAACTGTCGTGTATCCGACTTCCTGATACAGATGTTTGTATCAGGGGGTCGGATACAAGCACGTTCCTTTCACGTGAGTTCCATTTTTTTTCTTTTTGTTCTTCCGTACGAATAAATAGTTCGTTATATATTCGTCTACATTCTTGACTTATCCCCAATATATTGTAAGATGAAATGATTATTACCATTATGTGGATGTACAAAATATGTATCCGAGTCTCGCTCCGGGTTCTAAGGGTAGATCACGACTCGTCGACGAGTCGTGATCTACCCTTAGAACCCAGAGCGAGACTCGGATACATATTTTGTACATCCACATAATGGTAATAATCTCTATGTATCAGTAATAGTGCTGGCTTTTGACTCTGCTGTAAACACTCGTTGGAAAGATCGATGTGAATTATTTGCTTGAATCCAAGCAGAAAACATATTCAAAGAAAATGAAATCTTTGTTGCAAAATTGTGACAGTAGCTTTTAGTTCTTTGACAAATAACAAGAGGCAAGGGAAAAAATTTGCAAACCTGTCGAGTAATTGTCAGCGCTGTTATGTATATCGCGATGTGGTATTCGACATAGTGGACAAATGACGCCTACAGACTGCAACTACAAGTTGAACAAGCTTACAGTTCTTTGAAACTGTAGCTAGGTTTTATAGCGACGAGTCCTTGCAAGCGGCGAGCATTGATGGTGTTCGAATGATACTGTTAACAATAAATACTCGACCACGCTTTAAATTCAAAGAACCTCTGAAAAATATTAATTTATTTTCCACAGTAAAACATGCGCACGTGTTATTTGGATTTGTGTGTATTTAAATATCGTCTTACGCCCTTGTATGGAAAAAGACAAATAAACGAACTGAATTGACAAATGACGCCTACAGACTGCAACTATATATATACAAATTGAATAAGTTTACAGTTCTTTAAAACTGCAGATATGTTTTATAAAAGTAGTGTCCATTATGGAGTAGAACCTTGGAAGATTACTATAGTTTTAAAACGCGATGTTCGGTTCTCCACGGCGGTCGGGAGCACGGTGGCTCAGTGGTTACGGCATTGGACTTCCAACCGAAAGGTGCACGGCTTGATCCCCTCTTGTGTGGAGTTAGTACGTTCGGGAGTTGCTTGGTGGTTATCTCCGGGTACTCCAGCTTCCTTCACCCGTAAAACTGTCCGACACGAGGTGACAGTGGCTGTCGAAAGTGTAGTTAAAACCCAATAAATAAATAAATAAATAAATAAATAAATAAATAAATAAATAAATAAATAAATAAATAAATAAATTAATTAATTAATTAAAAGTTTCCACTGCGGTCGTAGGTGATGGTCAATTATATCGTTCATGTCTGGAACAATGTGCCATGCGCCCTGTTCCACTTAAGGGACGATATACACTGTGCTGTGATTGCAAATGCGGCCTTGTTCGTGATCAGATCGCGATCTGGCCGCGACACATTTGCACTAAAGGATGGAGATTTCTTAAATAGAACGCTGACATCAAGACTGAATCAATAAAAAGAAACGAAAATATCACCTGAGGTACAATGCACTTCTGTGTTGACCGGTACGATTCTACAGCGGTGTGGTCGAGAAACCAAACAGAGACTAGATTATTTTGAAATCGGAGAGTTATTTCCAGAAGAGATCCAACGAAACATGCCCATAACTGAATGGCCCCAACAACGAGAAGAAGGTGTATGCTGCCTTTGCCGAGCGTACCTGAGACCGGAATAAAAGTACCGTCCCTTGACAGTTAACTTAACTGTGGCGAAACTTCTGGGATCAGATTCAAGTTTGTTTAAATTAAATTCTTGGGTTCGTATTTGGGCTCCCTCTGGAAGTCAAATTTTAACTTGGTACGATAAAAGGAATATCCTTTAGAGATTCTTCAAATCTACCATTATTATTTTTTTAATTTTTTTTCTCAAAAACGTAGCTTATGACCCCTCATTGGAACTAGTTCGTTGAGCCTCTTCCAATGACCTATCTTTTTTGACGAAAAAATAGTTATTCACGAATTTTGTTGAAGGGCTGTACCTGCCTACAGGTCACTGTTTGTTTATTATATACAGGCCTGGCATTCTTAAACATGCAGGGGGGGGGGGGGGGGGGGCTAAAAATCATCCCCCTTGCATGGCCTAGGAACGCGATTAGCTCTCCTCAAGCTTACAAAAGTTAAAAGTGATAAAATGAAGTTTTACTATTAATGAATTCTGCCTAGTGGTCTTTGTACATTTTATTTGGTGCAGCTAACAAGGTAGTCTCTGTGAGATGGCTACACTGCCCCTCCCTCGCTTGCTGGCCTCGTCAAGGCTCGGAAGGGTGGGGTGGTCAGTATGGCGAAATTACAGAGACCACGTACATAGCAAAGATCTGAAAAGATGTGGGTTTTAGGAATAGGCTATTGGGTTATCGTTATTTTCCTTAGGCCTGTAAAGCTAGTTTTCACCCTCCTCATATTTTGTAAGGCAAGTAGTAAGCACGCGAATAAATCGCTCTCCTGAAAATGCCAGGCTTGATTATATATCAGCCTTTCTTTCTTGGATTCAGACGGTTATTACGCTCCGAATGCGACTCTCGACAGTGCAAGCCCCTTTCTACCCTTCTTCAGCGTTTAGAATTTAAAACATTCTCGTAAATCAGCATTCTGTGTGAACGCAGCAGAGGAGAAAAAATACGAGGGAGAAGGGTTCTGGTGTTGTAATAGTTTTTCAGGCAAGTATAGTCTGTCACTTACGTCCTTTGTATGATTGTTAGAGCCGCCCCAGGCAAGTATCGTCTGCCTCATGTGTTGCGGTGTTTCAGTTCTTCGTGATCAGCGTGGTTAATTTTCAGGCAAGTATAATCTGCCACTAGAGTGATTTATTGGATAAGAGCCGTCCTTGGCAAGTATAATCTGCCTCGGGCTCATCTGGATGTATCAGAATGAGCAGTTTCGGTTTCGGGTTTGACCATTTGTACACTAAACGGACCTTGACATAGTCTCACCAAAAATTCGAACTTCCCTGGTTCGGGGACAGGCCTGCAATTTGTCGAAATACAGTTAAAACTAGAAGTCATGTCACGAACTGTGCGCTTATCTAGGCTTAATTACGCGGGGGCACGGTGACGTTGTGTACTAAAGCGTACTGCACGTCGATGGTGCATCTGTCTTCAACCAATGCTAACCCTGCTTGTGTGGAGTTCATATGTTGGGGAGCTGACAGTTGCTCGCCGTTGCTCGGTGGTTCTCTCCGGGTACTCCGGCTTCCTCCACCCGTAAAACTGTCGCGGTCATGATTAGCCATTGTGCAGAAATATGTGACCTTAAACACCAATAAATAAATAAATAAATCTAGGCTTAATTGCGCGTAGGAATTGCGGGCAATTGACATATCGAATAGCACCCAAAGCTCGGCAGGTTCTCTTGGTTACTCATAGCAAACACAGGCAATGTTTCTGACAATGGACCTCCGGGTTACCCGGAGGTCCATTGGCTGAAACATTGCTTGTGTTTGCTATGAGTAACCAAGAGAAGACTGGAACATTGCTTGTGCACAGGCTATATGTACAAAATTTGATAGCCTTACTATGGTCATAACGCGTAGATTAACGCGCAGATCAACATGCTATTTGTGCGCATTTCATGACAGGACTTCTAGTATTAACTGTAGCAGACTTGCCCCCAAACCAGGACAGCTGGGACCTCTCTTCCCGGTTAATTTATTATCATTGATCCACGACAGCACCCCACAATGGTGATCTATAACTGGTGATCCATAATTGAACATTCTTAAACATTTACCCAACTCAGGCAATATCAAAATTTAGTATTTTGAACATTATGTCTTCAAATGTTTCAAAACATTTCAACAAAACCATATCATGTGACCTCTCGATAAGAGGGTCACATGATATGATTTTTTTGAACTCATTTTAAAAAATATATGTTGTTTCAACTGCTGAATGTCCGCATAACACGGGCGGGTGCTGTTGATTTCGTTAGATTGAGGGGTTAATATTGATGTGGTTGGTAGCAGTAGTTCAGAACTGGGACTCATAAATAATACGTGATCCATTAAAGTAGATAATCGTTGAGATATATTATAGTGGTGTTCTGACAAAATTGGTCCGATTTCCTTCCAGAAAAAACACAAAAACCCCAATTTGACCAAGCGATTGTGGCAAATTGCTATGGATCGAGATTGATTGTAGGCAAGCATCCTATTTTGTATAGATACCTGCCATCCTGTTTAAATCAATAGACATTTTTTTGATTATATTGTGAAATCCTTTCTTCCATTACTTTTAATTCTGTAAGAAACGATAATCGTTTGTCGACTTCTAAACAGAACTAGTGACTAACATTATGAAATGCGAACACATATCTATCTTACTGCTTGATATATCAATTTTCTTACTGACGATGCCAAACCCACTTAACCCTTATTGGTACCTCGTTCTTAACTCTTTACCAAACGCACGGGATTTCAAAATTTACTATATTAAATATTGTTTTTTAAAATTGTTCAAAGAAATTCAACAAACCTCTATCATGTGAAGCATCATTGGAACGAGCTCGGAGAGCTCGTTCCAATGAGGAGTCACCTGATATGGTTTGTTTTGAAAAATAATTGTTTTTCGTCTGATTAATTTGTAATTTTCGCAGGCGGATGTAGCCGATTCATTACGTAAAGGGTTAACACTCTGCCGACAGCGACTATTGTCACCTATTTTTGATGATTATCTGTACGTTCTGGCATGCGTAGACCAAACCTACCATCTGATTAATTGTAGGAAAGGACTAAGAGGGCCCTTTCCAACAATTAATCAGATGATAGAGTTTCAAGTACGACATAAATTTTATTAAACTTCCTCGGAAACAGGCGTGCATGGACGTCCTCCATATTTGGCTAAAGTGGGCGTGGCAGTAAAAGAATTAAGGAAGTATATTGAAGTAGGCTTCAAAAGTTCGCATCACCAAAGTTAGTATCCTCCATGAGGGATTCTTCTGCTCTCTTTTGGAAGGTATCCGGGATCAATGCCATTTGGAAAATGCGCGTCACGAAAGCGCCAACTGGGGATTTGTTTTGAAGGTGGAGATGCAAACATAGTATAAGAAATATTACCTTCAATCTGATCTGAGAACATTAATAGAGAAGCTACTGAATGCTTACCATACATATAGTAACAGTTATAACAAACAATCAAATGAAATCATGTTCAATCCAGATTCTGTAATCTCTTTTAAACTGTTCTTACACCATTAACGCTTTGAGGGCTGGGGATCTTCTTGCTACAGTTAAAACTAGAAGTCCTGTCACGAACTGTGCGCTTATCTAGGCTTAATTGCCGTATCGAATGGCATCCAAAGCACAGCAGGTTCTCCTGGTAACTCATAGAAAACACAGGCAATGTTTCTGCCAATGGACCTCCGGGTTACCCGGAGGTCCATTGGCTGAAACATTGCTTGTCGACAGGCCATATGTACAGAATTTGATAGCCTTATTATGGTCATAACGCGTAGATTAACGCGCAGATCGACGTGCTATTTGTGCGCATTTCGGGACAGGACTTCTAGTTTTAACTGTACGCTTTCGCCCTCTGTATTTTGTGGATTTGCAAAATGTATTGTCGTCTAGCTCCCACATTTTTGGAAATAAAATAATGTTTAACACTTTCGCTGCCTATTTTATGATGATTACCTGTACATTCTGATATACATGTATGCAGATCAAGCCTACCATCTGCTTAATTGCTGGAAAGGGCTCGGAGGGCCCTTTCCAATAATGAATCGGATGATAGACTTTCAAGTGTGTCATAAAAGAAAGCGATTTTCATGTTCATTGCGTTGAGTTCTGTGTCAGCCAAATCAACTCATTTTGTGAAAAATCCAGTTTAAATTCGTAAAACCGATGTCTAAAGGACGTTAAACGATGGGATATCACAGGTTTATAGACTTTTGTACGGAGGCGAGGACTTGTTTTGAGTGACAACAAGGAAACACGTGTAGCAACGAGTTTCTCGGCTTGGGAAATTCCCGAAAGTTGCCGAAACAGTGCACACGGCCCTAGAGTCATGACACAGCGTGCATTCAAACAACATTTATGTCGATAGGAACTCAATTCGAAATAATGAAAGTACTCATACAATATTGCCATTGTCTTAAACAAATGGTAGCTTTGGCTTAATGGGTTTTTTTATTTCGCACTAATGAACGTAATGGCGTCCGAAGCACTTTACCCGCTCTCTTCTCCCATTGCTTACAACGTGTTTTTTTGAAATGGTTACACCGCGGGACCTGTGACCTTGCATAGATTAAAAGCCAAGATGGCAGTTTCGAAATAGGCTTATTCCCACCAGGGGTAACTGCGTAGTGTCATTTGTCAACGCACTTCACCCGATCGCCCACGTGAGGGCACGATGGCGCTGTCTACTGAGGTGTACTGCGCTTCAATGGTGCACTTGTCTTCAGCCAATACTAATCCTTCAACCAATGGTAAACCTGCTTGTGTGGAGTTAGTGCGTGGGGTGGAGTCTGACAGTTACTCGCCGCTGCTCGGGATCTCGGGTAATGTCATAGTCACGTGACCCAGTGACGCCATGTTGTGAGGTCATTACCGTAGTGATACGTGGTGCCAATGCGCATGCGCAGCGCGTGTTCTTAGAGTGTGGAGGTGTGTTCGGAGCGTGTGTTTGACCCAATGGGAGTTTATCCAATTACCCAAATAAACCCGACAAGTTTTACCAGATTCTTTCGGAATCGTCTGCTTCTGTATATGTATCTCTAAGCTATGCTGTCATTTCTGTCTATCCAACCCTATTTGTTTGTTCTGGAGTATACTTCAGTATAGTATAAGAGCGTATCAGTTGGAATAGTTTTGATTATTGTTACTATATGTGGCTTTTCTGCTCTGTTTAGCCTAGTTCTAACACTATTAATTCCGGATACTCTTGTTCTTGTTTCTATCAGCATGTTTCATTTATCCAGATCGTACAGTCAGTTCACTTTACTGCAACTAACTAATCAATCAGATAACTCCATTCATCTAAGCCCCCACTCTCTGACACATCTTTATCTGATACAATGGTTCCTAAGAATAAGTCCAAAAGTCAATCGAGCAGTAACTGTGCCAGGCATTGCTCGGGCGACTCGAATGTCATCGAGCAAATGAGCTATCGAGCATTTGCTCGAACGAGTGACTCAACGTTCGACTCTTATGCTTGTCTTGGAAAAAAGTGATTTCATAGCCACAGTTGTTTTCAAAATGGTGTTCTCTTTGTGGGATTCCAAGCTCCTATACAGCTCCTGATAGTCTTACCATCGGCTTCCACCATGTCTCTAATGACTTTTCGGTAACTGCTTGATAGTTTATCAGGGAAACTTCGAACAGCTATGAACAAGTTGTTCGAGCAAGAAAGTAGTGGAATGATAGTGATGTGAACTTGGGCTCGTAGCGATATTAATGTACATAGGGCCGTAGTAGTGTCACAAGTTAGTAATGGCTAAATATTGTAACAATAAACAAAACTGTTCCAACTAAGAGACTCTTCTACTCTACTGGAGTATACTCCAAAACAACCGACCAGGGTTGGATGGACAGAAACTATAGCATAGCTTATAGATACATAGATAAAAGTAGATGATTCCGAACGGATTCCGAACTAGTAAAACTTGTCGGGTTTATTTGGGTAATTAAATTAGATACTCTCCTATCTGGGATGAACACACCCTCCGAACAAACCCACCCCCTTAATATTCGATGGTTTTAGGTAACATAGAAACCACGTGTCACTATAGAAACCAAGATGGCGGCCTCCAATATACAAAATGGACGACGGAAACACGTGTCACCTTAACAACACGCGTTGCGCATGGCAACTGACACCACGTATCCTTGTGGTAATGGCGGCACAACATGGCCATGACAACCGACACGGCGCCACTGGGTCACGTGACTATGACGCCACATGAAATCCCTAAGATAGGACACGTTCGGGCACATGATATACTACTTGTAAGTTTCTTTAATAATTAGGGAGTATGGACAGATAATGAATTATTGCATTTTCCCCTGAAAACTGGGAGCTGGTGATTCGTATCGTTTATTTCGATATATATTTTTTTAAATATGTCATTCAACATTTCCGCTTTCGCACTTTCGTCATCGGGGGCGCGGTGGACCAGTAGGTAGAGATGCAGGCTGCATGCCGAGAGGTCCTCCGTTCGATTCCAACCTCCGGCAACCGCGTTGTCCTTGGGAAAGACACTTCACCCCCATTGCCCACGTGGGGGCACTGTAGCGTTGTGTATTAAGGCGTACTGCACGTCGATGGTGCATTTGTTTTCAACCAATGCTAACCCTGCTTGTGTGGACTTAGTATGTTGGGGAGCTGACAGTTGCTCGCCGTTGCTCAGTTGTTCTCTCCGGGTACTCCGTATTCTCCCACCAGTAAAACTGTCGTGGTCATGATTAGCCATTGTGCAGAAATAGGTGACCATAAACACCAATAAATAAATAAATTATCGTCATCGATAACTGTTTACCAAATCCGGCGTCCATACAAATCGGTGATATAGTTTCATTTTTGGAAGTGTCAAGAAAACTTTCAATAACTTTCCAAAATTGTCTGGGTTCTTTTATTCTTAGAGATTCATCAAGTTTATTCCTGTATATGGCTTTGGCAAATCTTTTCGTATATTATTAACTTTATTTCTATTTATCTTGTACAGTACGTGGAGAGTGTATTATCACTAAATCACCCGCAGAGTGGACATTCCACCCGAGGAATAATTGCAAATTTGTTACAAAGCATAACCAGCACCAGCAAAGTTTCAGCCAATGGACCTCCGGGTTAAACCCGGAGGTCCATTGGCTGAAACATTGCTTGTGTTTTTTGTCGATGTGTACACAATTTGAAAGTTATAGATTGGGTGATAACTCCACTCCACGGGTGATTTAGTTACAATCCACTCTCCACGTACTGTACTTACATTGTAAGCCAGTGGTATTCAGGATTTTGTTGTTCAGAGATTGATTCCGAACACCAAATTGCTCACCAGTATCGTTATAGTTGGCTACTCAAATCTGGCTCTTCGTAAAAGGGGAGGCTAAACTTTCCCAAAATCATATCATCCATATCTTAGAAGAGGCTTAAGTGACGTCACTGACGTGCGAACGTTTTCGAGGCGCCAATGCTACAAACGGGAAATAAAAGCTCTACTGCGTTGATTCCGAGCACCAAATGGCTCACCGTTATCGCTATAGTTGCCTCATAAAACCTGGTTTCTCGGAAAACGAGAGGTTAACCCTTTACCCAGGGAAGACGATATCAAAATTTATTATTTTAAATATAATTTTTTCAAATTTAAAAAAAATGTCAACAAAACCATATCATGTGACCCCTCGTTGGAACGAGCTCGACGAGCTCGTTCCAACGAGGGGTCACATGATATGGTTTTGTTGAAATCTTTTGAAAAATAATATTTTTTCAACTGCTGAATTTGCATATTACGCGGGCAGATGCAGTCGATGCGTTGGGTAAAGGGTTAAACTTCCCCAAATCCATATCTTGCATATCTTAGTAGAGGCTGAAGTGACGTCACTGCCGTGCGTTTGTTTTCGAGGCTGCAATTTTACAAACGTGAAATAAATCTACTGAGGTGCTGAATCCAGTAGGCAAACATTCCATAACGTCATTTTTGTTTACATTTCGGGTGTCGTATTCTATTTTATTAAACAGTTATTGTAATATTCAGTATAGTCGCCGTGGACTGGTCGTAATCCACGCGTGGTCAGTGGTCCACGTATGCGTTTACTAGGTAATAAAAATCAACATTAGCTAAATTTTAATTTTGAAGTACCAGTTTGTACCCGGTGCTTCATTTATTAAATGTTTGATGATTATTCCTTTAATTTGTTTTTGAAATCTAATATTATTGCGTCCTTGGAAATATTGCCCACCCATGGAGGGTGACCGATCCACGGTGGCCATACTGCAGCAACTTTCCTGCATCCTCACCTCAGTTTTTTGTTTCACTATTTTCGTCTACTACACAAATATAAATGGAGGCCTGGACTACAGACGCGCTACAACTTCCACAGTTATTACACGAAGAATTATCTGTAAATATGTGTTGTCTCGTGCCACATCACAAGACTTGGTTAAATGTACCTTATTTTTCTCTGAGGATGGTCTTACAGTTTGAACCCGACTGCCCTCTTTTCCGTACCAGGAACACTATACATCGTAATTTCATTAAGTAGGATGGCTACCAAGTGAATGTGTGGTGTAGACCAATCAATATTTTCAACTTACAGCCTTGGGCCTGAACGTTAAAAATATTAATGGGTCCACCTCATGATTAATGAGCTTGGAAAGTGGAAAGTGACCCGTCCGCGGCGATCATACTGTGTAATAAACAAATTATTACACCGATCATTCGAGTTTGGTTGTCTATTCGGTATCGTCGACGAGACCAGGAGCCAATACTATAATACTATTACAATTGTATTTTGTAGAATTGTATTTTGTACCCATTAATATAAATGACTAAAATGATTCATTAGCATTTTAAAAGATATGGCAATTTGCCAAGTGGCAAATTGCCAGATCTTTGAAAACGCTAATGGTTCATTTTAACCCATTTACAGTCATAACTAGAAAATACAGTTGTAAAGGTTTTATAGTATTGGCTCCATCTGGATCAAACACGATGCCTCTGGCGCCGTGATTGTTGGCGCTGATCTGGTCCAGTCAACAGGACGGAATACTACAACCCAGACCAAATGTCCGTTCTAATAATCTGTATTCAGTTCATGTACTCACGAAGATGGGTGAAATTGTATAAATTGCTCGGAAACAAAAAAAAGAAAAGAAAAACAGAACGGCATTCACGTTCGAACTGCCATTTTTTACCGCACGCGATCGATTTGGGAGGAGGGATAGTATTAAACGAGATGCCGAAGGCTTCGAGTTCAATATTTTCTCCCCCCACTATACGTGAAACATACGCGTGTCCCGGGTGAGACAGCAGGGTGGGATATTTCTATCCCACCCACCCCACGTGCAATACTCATTTGCATATTTTATTATGTCGCCGGAATTATTTCATCATCGTCTGCACCATTGTAAATAAACAAGATGGCTTCACGATTTCCCGCATGTAATCCACGTGTCATTCAAAATCAACAATGTTGATTTGTTTCAACCCCACGTTTCTCTGCAGATTTAATAATATCACTGCGCGAATTTTATATCGATCGATCAATAATATCAGAATGCCCTGTACATTAGAGTTTGACACGCGCAAATTCATTAACCCCTCAACGAACAGTGTTACAAATCAATTTTTTAGTATATACCTATGGTATATACCTAACTTTTGTACGATCTTTCCGATGAAATTGTTCGTTTTTCGAAAGGACTACGACTTGATAAATTGGGTATGAAAGCACGTGACCGCCAATTATCTATAATGACGTAATCCTCGTGTGGGGGGAGAAAAATCATCCTCGATGAGTCTGAAGGTGGGAATGGGAAAATCTCACCCTCGGGGCAAGATATTTGAACCAGACCCTCGGCAAGCCTCGGGTCTGGTTCAAATATCTTCCCCCGGGTGAGATTTCCCCATCCCACCTCCAGACTCATCGGGGATTATAATAATCCCTCTCCCGAAATCGACCTCGTGCGGTAAAAAAATGACAGTTCGAACGCGTATGCTTTCTGTATTTATTGCACGCCTACAGTTTACTTAAAAAATATTAAAAACACAAATTATTGCCAAAAGTAACCAAAATGTAAAGAAATATATAGTTAAATAGTCCTCGCACGTGATCCGTATTGTTCAAGGACAATACAAAAATATTTATTGTTCGCTTCGGCTTTTGATGAAAAATGGGTATTTTATGAAAATAAAGGCATTGGAGTGCGATAAATATTCACTCTTCGAATAAATCAAGGACTCTTTTTTAAGCTTGTTTGTTTTACAAGGATTGGTTTGGAAGGTATGTGGCTTATTTCTACGCCTCTTTTTGGCCCAATGGCACAGGGGTGTGAGACGACCTTCGTAGCCTCAACTTCGTGGCCTCGCTCTTCTTGAGTACTACAAAGGGGTCTTTAGCCTGCACAGAGTGTCTCTCTCTCCGCACAGAGATCCGCCATTTTACATCCCCACCCAATGGGACTATACGTCATGATAGTATCAGCCCCACAATTGTCGCTGACAGAGTGTTCGGACACGTCGAGAACTTTACCCGACCGAGAATCGACCCAGGGACCTCTGGTATGAGAGACCAGCGCACTTTTCCACACGACCATCACTCTCGTGAACGAATATTTATGGACACCAAGAAGTTATAATGAATATTCTACATTTATTTCAGATTTTGAAATACACAATCGGTATCAGGATGAGCCCAGAAGAGGAAGACTTGGGTGCAGACATAGTAGAACACGGACTGGTACCGCCAAAGATGAGAAATGAAACAACATACGGATGCTCTCATGTCCGTAGTGTAAAGCAACTAATCACTCACATTGAAGAGCAGAACGATACAACACATGTCAATAACGGATTCATTGCTACGATAGACGAAGGGGATAGTTTTGTCGCAGACGATGCTAAAATCGAAACGACAGAAATAGGGCAAAACACTCCAAACGGAGACATTTCTTCAGAAACTGCAAAAGAGCAAAATATGCAAAACGGAGATATCGCATTGGCAGTGAAATTGTGATAGTAGTTCTAATATGTCAGCTACATGGCTGTCTTTACATTTCAGATTCCTGGCATATAAAAAATACAGGGAATAGATAGCAACAAGATCGCCAGTGTTGGAGAGATTCCATCCATCCAAGCAATAACTGGGTGTTCCCTAATTGGCTACTAGGCGAGGAAAGGGGGAAGCAGCCTTACCACGTCATTTGGCCAGTGCTATTGTCCTTTTGTACAGTTAAAACTAGAAGTCATGTCATGAAATGCGCACAAATAGCACGTCGACCAGCGCGTTAATCTACGCGTTATGGTCATAGTAAGGTTAGGCAATTCTGTACATATGGCCTGTGCACAAGCAATGTTTCAGCCAATGGACCTCCGGGTAACCCGGAGGTCCATTGGCAGAAACATTGCCTGTGTCTGCAACGAGTAACCAGGAGAACCTGCCGTGCTTTGGATGCCATTCGATATGTCAATTGCGCGCAATTCCTACGCGCAACTAAACCTAGATATGCGCACAGTTCATGACAGGACTTTTAGTTTTTGCACTATTTTTTTCTGAACTGCCAGACTTGTCAGCACACTTGAAGGAGACACGTTCAGCAAATTATTTTCAAATTTCGTACAAAGCCGTCCGGTGATAAAATTTCGAATGGGTTTCGCAAATAAGCCTCACCGGATAATGTTTACAGGGTTATTGTCATTTATCTGGAATTGCTTAACTTATCAACCCACTGTAAGGAGAACTCAGTGATTGACGAATCGGTTTTAGATTTTATACGAGGGCTGCACGGTACTTGAAACTGAACACCGGTATCGCTATTAAAAAAAATACCGCGCTATACCGGTATATCGAATGACTGTTCAGATATCTGAACACACGCTAAAAACTAAAGTGTTAAAAACTACACTTGAAGTGCTGTATTTAACTGTTAACAGTTACTAAGTGCTGAACTAGTACTTTGTTCAAGTGTAGATATCCCAGAACTTGACAGGTGTTGACAATAATACCACTTGACAAGTGTAATGTCGCGACACGTAAAAGGAAACAACGCAGATGACGCGGATCAGGCTCGAACTCTCGAGCCTGATCCGCGTCATCTGCTTTGTGTCGTTTTAATTATGTACACACCACGCGCAAATCAAATTATGGGCGATTCTGGAAGACCCACCAATGCTAGACACATGGGAAGTGCCATCAATTCAAGTTTCAGATGTCTGATGATTGTAATGTCTAAGTGCTTAAAGCATTGCACTTTGAGTGTTAAAATCAAACCCTAAGAGTTAGAATGGGTTTAACATATTGAACGTGTCAGTTTTAACACTTTAGTTTTTAGTGTGCATGCGTACATATATGTACCATAATCGGGACTTCACAGTCGGAACAAATCAGCATGCCTTGATGATGCAGTTCGAATGACTCTTTAACCGACGCAGACGATATCACATCAAGTGACCCCTCGTCGGAACGAGCTCAATCCAATGGTGTGCTCTGAGGGACTGTTCCATTTAACTGAAGGATTTCGAATGACCAGAGAAGACACAGGGCGACTTGTATTACATAGAGCGCACCCGAAACTGTCTAGAACACCTACCATCTGGGATGGTACTCGATTAGTGTGGATACAATGTAGCACCTTGTGCCCAGCAATTTGTGACTGACTGGGGTTTGGACAAATGTTGTTTCGACTGCTATTGAGTGTATTATTGTAGCGCTAAGTCTAAAACCTTGGAATTACCGTTTCATCACTATTTAACTCTTTTGGCGCGAAATAATCCGAGAAACAGAATTCTTAGCGCCTAATATTCATCAGGAATTTTACAAAAAGTATAGGTTGTTAGACTAAAGCGTTATTATTTTAAAAGATGTTCTAATGATCTCACTGACAGTTTTTCAAATGATTTTCTGTATAAATTTAAATGGCACCTTTATACTTTCAAGGGACGATATCGTTGTTCATGGATAGGACAAAAATGGTGCATGAAACATAGGAATACGTATGTTTGTTCAACCCTTTACCCAACGAATCGGTCGTAATATGCAACTTCAGCAGTTGAAAAAATATTATTTTTCAAAAAATTTCAACAAAACCATATCATGTGACCCCTCGTTGGAACGAGCTCGTTCCAACGAGGGGTCACATGATATGGTTTTGTTGATTTTTTTTGAAAAATTTGAAAAAATGGTATTTTAAAAATAATTAATTTTGATATCGTCTGCATTGGGTAAAGGGTTAAAAGCACTTGGAAATGGACACACACAGTTGGCTAAAATGACTGCTGCTGTACCTTTCCGCGGTCTGCCGTCTGTCGACTTTAGTCGCCTGTCGCGCCAAAAGAGTTAAAGCTTAAAGCATCCTTGTCTGTTCAGACTATTCTCGGGCATTGATTTTAACTCTATTCAATGGTGCTGGAGTACTCGGGTAGAATAAGAGAATATTTAACTTGGAACACTTTGACTTTGAAGACTTGTCTATCCTAGTATTGACATCGCTGATATCAATACAGTACAGTCGCCGTGGTCTGTTCGTAATCCACACGTGTACAGTCATGTCCACGCATGCGTTTACCGGGTAATAAAAATCATCAGCAGCAAAATTTTCAGGTACCAGCAGGTGCTCCATTAATTAATTTTTTGATGATATTCCTATAATTAGTGATTGAAATCTAATATTATTGCGTCCGTGACCAGTCCACAGTGGCCGCACTGTATATCCCCATTGCAGTATTACGTCTAACTCTGACTAAATTATAAATACTAAATAATACCACATTATTTATTAGATATGATTTTTTCCCCCAGAATCCCCCATTATTAAGCTCGATCGATATGGCTTCAAACGCGGCTGATATTACGTCAGTCTAGACCTATATAAACCAATCCAGAATTGATCCCCTTGGTTCATCGTACTGGGCACAACAAAATTGTTTACACTGAAATCGCTAACCGTTACTCGTCGAAACTAACCCCGAAAAGTGGTGTTACCAGACAAAATGGAGTAGTTTGAAGCTGATTTTTTTGTGTTGTGAGTAATTAATGATGGCAATAAGTAAGGAGTGGAGGACGAGGAGAAGAAAGAAGAGAGAGTTGTACAGAAAATTCAGTGCAACTTGAACTCAAGAGTTGTAAGCGAAGATTCGTCGGAGTGGGAGACAGTTCGGCTGTCCGAAAGTCGCGGCTTCCCAGTGGAGAAGCCGGGACATTCGAATCGCCAAACTAGTAGGAGTGTAAACTTAGGACTTTGCGAAAAGAGTGGAAAACAATAGCACTGTCAAAAACTATGTTCTGAGAACATTTTGTAATTATTTGTTATGGTATGATAAATAGAGAGGGACTTATTTGGTTAGTTTCATATTTTAATTATTATTATTTATTTTTTGGTGTTTAAGGTCACATACTTATGCACAATGGCTAATCGTTACCGTGGCAGTTTTACGGGTGGAGGAAGCCGGAGTACCCGGAGAGAACCACCGAGCATCGACGAGCAACTGTCAGCTCCTCAACATTTTAACTCTGTTCAAGCTCCGCTCAAGCAGGGTTACAGCGGTTGAAGACATGTGCACCATCGACGTGCAGTACGCCTTAGTACGATGTGTTTGTTTATTCGATTCCAGATAATAATTGTTCTTTCTGGCGAGAGCTAGTTTCATTCAGAATGCATTTATCATCGTTCGGAATCGGTAGAAACCTAATCCCCCGCCATTCCTCTCCCCAACCGACGAGAAATGGAGAGAGAGAGAGAGAGTGTGTGAGAGAGAGAGGGGGAGGGAGGGAGAGAGAGAAATGGAGAGAGAGAGTGTGAGAGTGAGTGAGAGAGAGAGAGAGAGAGAGAGAGAGAGAGAGAGAGAGAGAGAGAGAGAGAGAGAGAGACTTTATCCGTTGTCGTTGTTTTCATTCCTAGTAACTTGAACAAGGCGTATGTAACTGTGGACGATTATCAGGCAGCGGAAGAATAGTATTGAATCTATTTCCGGAGTGTTATTGAATGATCGTACTACATTGCATCTTTGAGGTCAAAGGTTGGAAAAACATTCCGATCTTGTTGTGACTTGGTTATCTTCGCTTCCTGATTTCCACCCCATTTTATCACGCACGTTAGCAAACTTTTTAAAAGTGATTATCATTCTCCAGTCATTATCATTCTTCAGTCATTATCATCACCCATCAATTATATTGTTCTATGATTTCCGTTTCTTATATATTATTCAAGTTCATAGAGAAGTTAAACTATTTGCTGAGGGCGTGGTGGCGTTGCGATAACAGGTTCTCGTCAGATCACCGAAGTTAAGCAACGTCGAGCACGGTTCGTCCTCGGATGGGTGACCGTCTGAGCGATCGATTCGGACTCCCGCGTTGTGTCCTTGGGCAAGGCACTAAACCCCGATTGTCCACATGGGGACACGATGACGCCGTGTACTAAAACGTACTGCACGTGGTTGATGCGCGTGTCTTCAACCAATCTAACCCTGCCTGTGCTGCAGTGCGGAGTTACGATGTTGGGGAGCTGGCAGCTGCTCGTCGTTGCTCGGTGGTTCTCTCCGGGTGCTCCGGCCTCCTCCACCCGTAAAACTGTCACGGTCATGATTAGGCATTGTGCATAAGTATGTGACCTTAAACACCAGTAAATAAATCAATAAATAAATAAATAAATATAAACTCTTTGCTATTGTAAGGCCGTATAATTGTGAATGTGTGTAAATGTCTTCATGTTTGGAGTCACAATTCTACGCATCACTTATTCCTATATATAAACGTTTTTACATATGAATTGTTTTGGAATGCATAATAATCATAAAACGGATGCTTACGGGATAAATAAAAATCACAAATTTAATTATGCAAACATCTTCTTCATTTGTATGGAAGTTCTTGTTATTAATGTGTGACAATCTAGTAAACATGTACACGAAAAAACTCAGAAATATAGAGGATATCTAGTGTTTTTGAGTGGAAACCGAAAATTATCTCATGAGTGACCGAGACAAAGGGTTATTTGTCTCGGTCACTCATGAGATAATTTCCGCTGTCCACTCACAAACACTAGATTTTCTTTTTATTATACGCTTTTTACAAGAATCCGATAATTCCACTCGTTTCAAACTTGAATTGATGCATGAAAGTAAACAGCGCATTGAATCATTGATACGCGGAAGTCATTTGATCGATACTCGGAACAGACAGCGTCTTGCAATCTGATTCAGTTGGTGGGTTTCTAGTCCAAACATGAAGTGGAAGTCCGTAATATTCGTTTTTGGTTTGGTACGTCCTTTGAAAGGACGTACCAAACCAAAAACTTATATTACGGACTTTCAAGCCACGTTTGGACTAGCGGGTTTCATGCATCAATTCAAGGTGAATATGTGTTGAATTATTGCTGGAAATGATCGATATCCACTCAAAAACGCTAGATTTACTTTTCATTATACGTTTTTAGAACAAATTGATCATTTCCAGTGATAATTTGACTCGTATTCACCTTGAAGTGATGTTTTTAAAGCCGCCATTTTGATTGATACAGTGGAAGTGAAAATTTCTATATCTTCCCAATGGGGGATACGATTTCTATTTTTCCTCAATTTCTTCGATAATCTATCGTTTAGCATATAATAAAGAAAGACATCCACTGCCAAATAGAAGTTTTATAACTGTAAATAACATTAATTTTCAAACAAAATTCCAACCATTGTATTAATATAAAACGCGAAGAAGACAGTTGTGACTGTAAAAAGATTGGTGAATGAATTTCGTAATTTGTACTGTATTTGAGATTATCATGTAAATAAGTATTTTCCGGTATTCATAACTTAAAAATAGTCATATGAGGAATGACTCATCCATCTGCAGTTAACACAAAGGAAATGGTGAGATTTGTACATGTTTATTTATGCAATGGTCAGGAATATTCTTGAAAGTTTCAATACATTCTCGTCATCTTTTCAACCATGAAATGAGTTTCATAAGAATTGTTCTTAAATTAATTGATTGTCACTTTGGTGATTTTTTTTTTGTCTACGGATGTAAAGTTTTAAAAACTAAGATGATTGGCTAATCTGCATAATTCATACACGGCAAAAACCCAACCCGTATATGTTATGCACATTATTCCTGTTGTTTCCTATCCCCAAAATAATCAAAATCCAAATTACTTTAGGATGTTCTTGTTAAAAAGTGAAATTATTTTCAGAAAAAATGGCCGACGGCGACTGTCAAAATCCAAATTGTAATATCCTCTCCCTGTTGTCACTAGGCACCTCTAAATTAAGTTTCTTAACAATTGGCCTTAAATTAATGGAGTTTTAGTAATTTAAGTGATTTGAATTTTTTTTGTCTGCAGGCTAACAGTTTAAAAGCAAAGATACCTGGCTAATTTGCATAATCTGCCCTCGAGAGCAAAACCCGTACGCTATGTGATGTAAATAATTGTTTTCCATACCAAAAATAATGAAAATCCGAATCACAATGAGGAAGTTCTTCCTCTGAAAGTGCAACTGCTATTTTTAAAACAAAAAGACTGACTGTGGCTTTTTATGGCCGGTAAAACATACAAATGTGACATCCTCTCAGTCTCGGCGACATGTGTCTTTAAGGGAAAGCCGATGGAACTATTTTGTTTCGCAGAGCTCCAATTCCATCGCTAAAAGCGGTTCACTGGCGATCTGCTGATGACTTTTAAAGTTAAATCTTTGTCTGCTCTGCCCTAAATTGGGATTAAGACGCAAGATTTGTTTTAGAATAGACAGTGCGTGTAATAAAATGAAAAAAAGGCAGTGCATGTAAAAAAATGAATACATATGGTTTTTAAATGGTTTCTATATTAATTCATTCGTTACAAGCAGGTGAAATATAAATGTATTTTTCACCTGCTAGTCACTTGTGAAATAATTATGATATCCACCGAAAAAACATGTATTTTTAAAAAAAAACTGTGTATTGTTACGAATTACCGAATAATTTTATAATTTCAAAAAACAATGTTTGACATTCACTTGAACGAGTTGACAATCTGGTTCAAGTAAGATGTTAGAAGATACGTTTTAGAATGGAAAAATTGAGACAAAAATGGTTTCTTCCATTTCTGTTTTAAGCGACGTGCGGATTGAGACGTTCCTTTATGTAAAGGTGCAATATTAGTTATCCTTGTGTTTTCCAGGGTGTATTGGAATTTACACCGGTTTTGGAACTCATACACCCTGAGGCGAAGCCGAAGGGTGTATGAGTTCCCAGACCGGTGTAAACCCCATACACCCTGAAAAACACAAGGATAACAGATTTATTTCCAAGAATGTTGGTGTACTTAATACTTTAACCTAAATTGCGGGAAAAAATGACAGAAAATTTGTACTTCATAAGTTTCTTAATAAAACGAGACAAATATGGATGCCATTTGAACTGGCGCAATGAGCCAGTTCCAATGACATCCATATCTGTAATATTTTATTGCACATAAATTTTAAATTTCTTGTATTTTTATTTTCTAACATAACCGAGTAGAAGGTATGAATTAATAAATAAAAATGGGTACTTTTTTTTAGCCATGTATCCTGCTATTGTGAATTTTTGTTTTCAGACCGTGGTTAACCACGGTGTAAAAAAAGCTACCGTGGATTGCAAGTTACACTGTACCTCTCAGCCAATCAAAATGTAGTATTTTGTTTCATTTGGAAATAATGAATTTTATTACACGCCTGTTCTATGATATCTCCATCTACAGTAACACTAAACCACGTGGAAAATGAAAATCTGTTCCGCACATATGTGCGGAACGGAAATCATTGATGGACTATTTTTATAAAGAAGCGAAATTTCACTGGAATTTTCCACAAATCGTGAATCGCAATTACAATTGGAATCGCTAGCAATAGCCAAAAATCGTCAACTGAGTTCCAATGTGTTCTATGTGCCAGTAGGCGCATAGAACATATTGGAACTCAGTGGACGAAATGGTAACACGGGTTTCCCTCGCAAATTTGGTTGGCGATAAAATGTGTTTTTTTTGTTGTTGATAGTTGTCAAATGAATTGCTGAGTTTCCTTCTAATAATTGTTTTATAGACGTGAAGGCCATCGCGGCCTCTCGCTCTATCCTTCCACGCTGGCACTCGTGCCATATCGACTAATCCATTCACATACGCATGTCGTTCTGCGAATGTAACGAGTAACATTTCAGAAAGTAAATGTTGATTTTGGAACTCAAGAAAAATGTTTTGTATTCATAAAGTTTCTTTCAAGCAACTGATTTGGTTTAGTGTGACACAGTAGAAAAAAGTCCAGTTTAAGTAACACAGTTCTGCACAGGTTCTAATCGTGACCGCAACATGAGGATAAAGCCCAGCAGGGACGTGGCTAGAGGTTTCCGATTGGGGGAAGGGGAGGGGTTGTAGGGTAGTGAATTTCCAACTAGGGGGAACGTGGAGGAACCCCCTCTCGGTCCGTCCTCCAGTTGGAAATTCTTCACCGAGAAAAAAATTGAAAATGAAGGCAATGAAAGGGGGCATAAAATTGATTCTAGTAACTGCAATGCCAACACATTTATGATAGAATTATCAGGTTGTTATTATTATTTGGTATTATTCTGGGAATTGAAAAATAATCATAATACTTTGTTGCAGAACCAAAATATAAGAAGTGGTATGGCACTACAAACTACTAAACAAATGCTCAAGCTGAGAACTTTGAGCACTTCACACTCTCCTTATATTAAATGAGATCTTATGCAGGACTGATCAGTTTTCGATGTTGCATCGTTTTGTAAGTGTGAATGATGGAATTAACTCAGAATACCGTTTTTCATGATGCGATTTTCTTGAAGTGCATTTCGAGGATGTTTTTTATTACGATAAGTAAACATACTATAAAAATCTAATACCGATTGACATCATGCATACTTATGAAGCCCGATATTGCGTATACTGTAGTTGTAAATAATAACAGTTGGAATTTTTGCCGATTTGAAACTGAGTTGGAATTTCGGGAAGTAAAGGAAACATCAGCATCACCAAAGAAGCTATAAAATCCAGATGGATGGAATTTCCAACTATTCATCACTTGCCCTCCGAATTTCCAAACATAGGAAATTTTGGCCAGGATTGGGGGGGGGGGGGACACGCCCCCTGTCGTCATGTCCCTGAAGCCAAGATCAGCCAGTCGTTTATACCCGTGTTGCCCATTTTAGAGGACTTCCACCCCAGGCATTGGTGACCGGGTCCTGCTTTACCAGTAAAACAGGGCTTGTTTACAGTAAACAGACACTGCTTCACTCCCCGAGGTTTCCACGGGGATAAAGTTCAGTTTTAGTGTGAACATATTTTTCAAAGAAGTTGAACAGGCTGGAGTCTATCTCAACGTCTCTACCTTTCAAGAATACTTTAAAAAAAATTCAAACAAGGTTATGTAATTACGGAAAAAAAACCCCAATGGAAATGAAGCGCTTTCTATTTCCAGTCAGAGGGCATTTTGATGTTTATTTACAAATAATTTGTCAAAAGTCTTTCTATCAAATTTCAAGAAATTTATTAATTAATTTACTTTATGTTTTGTTTCTGATCTAACCCTTTACCGAACGATTCGTTTCCGCCCGCCCGTTTAATATGCAAATTCAGCAGTTGAACAAAATTATTAATTGTTTTTGTAACAAAACCATATCATGTGAAACCGCACTGGAACGAGCTCGTCGAGCTCGTTCCAAAGAGGAGTCACGTGATATGGTTTTGTTGAAATTTTTTGAAAAAAATTGGAAAAGTAAAATTTAAAATAATACATTTTGAAATCGTCTGTGTTGGGTTATGGGCCAAAAAAATAAATTATAATTCCCTACATTCTTTGTTTAGGCGTTACTTATACCATCAGATTTGCTTATTTTATGTTTCCACTGTCGCTACAAGTTTTTTTTATTAAGTTTGTCACTGATAGGTGTAGATCACCTGTTTATTGTTACTGTTTGTATTTTCTAAATTTTAGTTTTTGTAAACAATATTGTTTTATAAATAAACAATTGATTAAATTGCTTATTTGAGCTTGAATTGACAATTAAGGCCCATTCAACAGGATGCGTGTCAGACATGTACATACTGTATTAGTATTCTGTGCCCATTGTTTTGTTCTATATAGATATACATGTTGTTCCTCTACCGTCAACCGCCTCAAACATCTTGTTTACAATGGTATGGTGGGGTTTCGAACCCACGCCGAGAGAGTTTCATTCGTCACCAACCGCCTAGCGAAACTATACTGAACCACACACACCCCTCGGCCACCGACAGACCCAATGGAAACTCGGTGGCCGAGTGATGTGCGAGGTTCAGTATAGTTTCGCTAGGCGGTTGGTGCCGAAGGAAACTCTCTCGGCGTGGGTTCGAACCCCCGCCATACCATTGCATACAAAATCAGCGTTCTTTCCTAATTCTATGGCACCCGGGAAATTTGAAAAATACAAGTGTCGCTGATTTCTTCTGAAGTGTAGTTCGTAGAATTAAGTACTTAGATACAATCATCTTGTTTACGTTTCGATATCTTTGACGTTAGTTACGATTCCTCGAGAATCTGACATCTGGACGCTTCGGAACCCAAAGCGTCGAAATTGCATCTAATGAGCCCATGACACCACAAATCCCGAAATTTGTAGGGATGGATAATGATAATTTAAATCCTACCCACAAAGTGCGGTAGGAGTAAGTTATATGGGTCCGGGTCCATTATAGAAATACATAATGCGATCGATAAAAGAATATTGACAATCAGCCCTATTACGTTCGGAACACGATAGAGCTATGTTCTATGGTGTATTGCCCGGCTAGGGTGCAGTTGCCTTCAACCAATTCTAACCCTGCGTGTGCGGATTTAGTACGCTGGGGAGTCTGATGGTTGCCCGCAGTTGCTCAGTGGTTCTCTTCGGTTTGCCCCACCAGTAAAACTGTCCAGCACCATAAGCTATTGTGATGTTTGACGGTAACATGGCCTGAGGTTTGCGGCTCGGAACGTATGTTCTACCGAGACGCGAAGCGTCGAGGTTGAACATACGCTCCGAGCCGCAAACCTCAGACCATGTTACCGTCAACTCATCACAATAACGTATATGCTCCAATAAGACAGTTGCTATACCCATAGCCTAAAACCTACACCGTGAAACACGAGAGGCTTTTTTCCTAAACATGTGATCGTTAAAAGTTGCCGTGTTCAAGGCAACTTTTAACGATCACAGGTTTAATAAATAAACCTGTCGTGTACGTCACGACGGCACTGGATAAATAATCAATCAATCAGGTAACCTCATTCCATCTCAGTTCAAATTGTAAATCGGTTTGTAATTTAAACAACACTTCATCCGGAACACCATCTGCTGCACGTGTGAAAAATCCAGAAAAATGAAGCGACTTGCTAGTCATTACGTTCATGAAACAATTGCGAAACGGGCGACGTCATTTCAAATATTTCGCGTTGTGGCGTCAGGCGGTAACATTTGCTGCTAGGCCATAAACATAAAAGAAACTACGTCAGCTCTCATCCAATCAGGGCAGAGGATTTTACTCTTATTGGAACATAAGGTGACCCAGACTGTCGAAACTGTAAAATGAATAAATAAATCTACAATTGTTTCATGAGTGGACTCGGGAATATGTATCTCCACCAGCAGAAAGCCGCTCGTTGAGATACATATTTCTCGAGCCATTCATGACGGAATCGTCCATATCCGTGCAAAAACGTAAGACAGTCTTATTATCAGATTTTTCAAAAAGTTTTCTAACCTTGTTTACAGGATTATCAACTGATCATTCGAAAATCAGATGATCGCTGTTTTCTCCACTGCGTTTTGTGAACCGCCGCAACAGACTATAGTGTCCTGGTACCTTTTTGTTTTAAACAGCGTTCATAAATGGCTGAAAACTAATTTAAACTATGGGTTTTATGAGAGGGAAATACATTCAGTGTTGGGAATTGATACTGCGCAACAATAGTGAGGTCTCAGTTTAAGAATAAATGAACACAAATGTCGAAGCGAAACTCTTCCACGTGGGGTCATTTGCGACTAAAACTCCCCGACATGTTTCCGTTTTGAAATAATCAATATATTGGAGTCAGAGGCTTAGGTTGTTGGGGGTCGACCACGCATGTATTTTCTGTATTATTAGTTTTTGATAACACCTATGGAATCCACGATCAGTCCTACACACATACTGTATTATTATTTTGTGCCCATTGTTTTGTTCTTAATAGATTTTCATGTAGTTTCTCTACTGTCGTAGCTTCAAACATCTAGTTTACGTTTCAATATCTTTGACGTTAGTTACGATTCCTCGAGAATTTGGCATCTGGACGCTTCGGAACCTAAAATTTTGAACGGTCCAGTATCTAGTGTTGGCCGACTCAGCACTTTTGTTGAATGACTCTGCGCTTGTGTCTGCTTAACTTGGCACCCATGATGGTTGATCCGCAACGCTTCCGAATAAAAGTGACAGTGATAGTAAATATTTAAAATTTTATCTGGACAGTTCATTGGGAGCAGACTGATATTTATCATTGATAGTTGGTCGAAGCAATGGAGCAATCCGACAACAGAGGCAATAATAGGACAAATCCAGCCATCAGTATCATCTATTTGCGGTGGAACAAAATGTCGTGTCCGGGTTTTCTTGTCGCGGGTGCAACTGTTTATTTTATGTTTTGATCCCTCAACTGATGATGACATTTTATAAAACAAGTTCATTAATCATGAGGTGGACCCATTAATATTTTTAACGTTCAGGGCCAAGGCTGTAAGTTGAAAATATTGATTGGTCTACACCACACATTCCCTTAGTAGCCATCCTACTTAATGAAATTACGATGTATAGTGTTCCTGGTCCGGAAAAGAGGGCTGTCGGGTTCAAACTGTAAGACCATCCCCAGAGAACAAAATAAGGTATATTTAACTAAGTCTTGTAATGTGGCATGAGACAAGACATATTTACAGATACTTCTTCATGTAATAACTGTGGAAGTTATAGTGCGTCTGTAGTCCAGGCCTCCGTGTCTACTTGTGTAGTAGACGAAAATGGTGAAGCAGAAAACTGAGGTGAGGATGCAGGAAAAAAGCTACAGTATGGCCACCGTGGATCGGTCACTCTCCACAGGTGGGCAATATTTCCACGGACGCAATAATATTAGATTTCAGAGACTAATGATACGAATACTCATCATAAAATTAATCAATAAATTAATTAAAATTTTGCTGATGATGATTTTCATTACATGGTAAACGCATGCGTGGACATCACAAAAGGACTTCGACCTGGAGCCAATACTATAAAACTTTTATAATAGTATTTTCTAGAATTGTATTTTCTACCCATTAATATAACTGACTATTTATTTATTGGTGTTTAAGGTCACATACTTATGCACAATGGCTAATCATGACCGTGACAGTTTTACGGGTGGAGGAAGCCGGAGTACCCGGAGAGAACCACCGAGCAACGACTAGCAGCTGCCAGCTCCCCAACATCGTAACTCCGCACTGCAGCACAGGCATGGTTATATTGGTTGAAGACATGCGCACCATCGACGTACAGGACGCCTTAGTACACGGCGTCATCGCGCTCCCATGTGGGCAATGGGGGTTAAGTGCCTTGCCCAAGGGCACAGCGCGGGAGTCCGAATCGATCGCTCAGATGGTCATTCATCCGAGGACTAACCGGGCTCGACGTTGCTTAACTTCGGTGATCTGACGAGAACCGGTTTCAGCAAAGCCACCGCGCCCCCAATATAACTGACTAAAATGAATCATTAGCATTGTAAAAGATATGGCAATTTGCCAGCTGGCAAATTGCCAGATCTTTGCAAATGATAATGGTTCATTTTAACCCATCTAAAGTTATAACTAGAAATTACAATTCTAGAAAATACAACTGTAAAAAATTTATAGTATCGATAACTGTCCACGGCGCCCGTACTATACAGAGCACGAACGACAGCCATAAGCACACCGAGGAACGAAGTGTCAGCTGAAGTGAAGGTCTTGCATCTCTCAAGGTGCACAACCAGTACATCGCCAGCAGATCTCGTTCCGAGGTCAACCAGTTAGCATGTACTTCCACGTTCTAACAAGACCCGAAGGGCGGGATACGAACGGAAACTCCGCCCGCGGGTACTCAGATGAAAACCGCCACCTCACACAATGCACTAACCCTAATAGTTTTTAACGGGCTGCGGGTCCACGGTGGTTCCTCGCTTGAGCATGAAAGAGTTACAAATGTTGTTCGAATCCCTTCGCAATTAAGCTTCAATAGAAATCTATTCGTACGCAAAATTATCCAATATGCAGTCAAGTTGCGACATGTAATTGCAAATTAACCGTGACTAAACTCACTCAAACTTTCAATAAAGTGTGATGAAAGTTAGGGGTGTCCTAGCAAAAAGAAAGTATTAACATAACATGAAATGATGTAGAAAATTTAATTTCAAATTAATAAATTTAGGTTATGAATTGTGATTTTGAAACAGCATACCGATCCATTCATAAAACGCATACACTCTCCCACTTAAAAACATGAACATCGATTTTTATGTGTGTGAAATTACATATTTTACACAAACGTTACAAATGTACATATGTTACAAAGGTTGTTGAACAGAAAGGCATTACAAAATGTGTACAAACCTGTACAAAAACAAAGGACTTGAAACCCAAGAATTGTTGTTTGTTTGTTTATTGGGGTTAATGACACTTTAATACGCCAGAGTCACCTCGTGTCGGACAGTTTTACGGATGGAGTGAGACGGAGTACCTGGAGAGAACCACCGAGCTGCGGCGAGCAACTGTCAGGCTCCCGAACTTCCTAACTCTGCACAATTAGAGTTAACAGCGATTGATGGCAAAAGCACCATCGACGTGTACACTGCAAAAATATAGGCTCTCTTTAGAACCAAAACTAGTTCTTATCTTGTCCCTGAGATGGAACCAGTTCTGTTTAAACAGTATTTATTTCAAATCAAATAAATTTATAAAGATTAACATTAAATATTAACAGAATTAAACATAAATTGAGAGGGTTTCATCCGTAAGTTTAGAGCTTATACGAGGTTGTCTCAAATCATTATTAAGCAAAGAAGATATGAATAGTTGGCATATCGAACCAGTTTTGGTTCTATACAGAACCAAAACTAGTTCGGTATGCCAACTGTTCATATCTCCTTTGTTTCAAAATGTTTGGCGACTGCGTTGAATAAGCTCCAAGTTTACTGCTGAATCTACTTCAGGTCATGTAATATTTTGTTAAAATTGAATGCTAATCTTGGTAAATTTATTTGATTTGAAATAAATACTGTTTAAACAGAACTGGTTCCATCTCAGGGACAAGATTAGAACCAGTTTTGGTTCTAAAGAGAACCTATATTTTTTGCAGTGTAGTACGAATTAGTACAGATCGCAACAGTGCTCCCACGTGGACAATCGTGATTAAGTGTCTTGCACAAGGATACATCACAGTTACCGCTGGTTAGGATCAACCCGTCGACCTTTCAGTTTAAAGTCCAATGCTCTAACCGCCGCGGTACCGTTCTCCCAATCCCGAAAATGAGTATTACATTCTTATTACAACCAACTCGCATCCTTTTCAGTTCAACGAAGTGGAAATAACTGGGATTTGAATTAAGTCTTACAGTATAGTTTGTGGATGCCCGGCGTGAGATTTTAACCCCTTGTCTATTTTAATCCTTTGAACCCTAGTTTCCTGAAATGGTATCGCCTTTGTGTACACTTACAGTGAGATGGGTCAGTCCAATATCAATATATAGGGAGGATAAAATAATAACTGCAGTCTGCAGCCATCTGGCTGCAGACTGAAGTAATTATTTTTATCATCAATGCCCTGTGAATAGGCCTCTTATAATAAGACAAAAATTAGGACGAAATTATGCATTGGACCTAAGAATTGGTCTTACGCGTTCAAAGGGTTAACTGCCATATCATGGGAGCGCTACTCACAAAAATCGCCATTCACATATTATTTTTTTTTAACTATTGCCTCCAAAACAAAGCTTATGGATCCTCATTGGAACAAGCCCGCCGAGCTCGTTCCAATTGGGTGTCACAACCTATGTTTTTTAGGCCAAAAATGGCAAATTATTGGTTGTTCACGAGATATATTTGCAAGTGTCCTTTCTAGTTATTTTATAAAAAAAGGTTAACAAGGAATGCACGGGGGTCTTCTCGCTCACCCGACAGCTATTGTTCAAGAGGGAAGTGTGATACTCCCTCACATCAAACATCTCTCGACTGAAGGTCTGTTTCTGATTGCATCTGATTGATGATACCTCACACAGTTTACTAATCTGTTGGATGGACCAGCAATCAACCCTGTCTATAGTGAATTCTTCGCATATAAAACAAATATTGCTTGTGACCCTGGTTGTTAAAAGTGTCGTTAAACTCCAATAACAAGCAAAGGAACTTGTAGTGTAGTGTCCCTTGCCGGCGAATCGGGGAATTTCGATTTGATTTCCGCACACTATTTGAATTGTGAATGTGAATGAAAGGTGTTTGCGCGCTGAAGTAGCACAGGAACGGTGTGGAGCAAATCGGCTTCCTTCGACCCACTTGAGCTGTATGGAGACGATTTTTTTTCAGTTGTCTGGGCGTGGAAAAGAGAACCGGTTTAAACCTTAACCCAACGCAGACCATATCAAAATTTATTATTTTAAAATATCAAAAAATGTACGAGCTCGTTCCAAAGGGGAGTCACATGATATGGTTTTGTAGAAATTTTTTGAAAAGTAGTATTTTTCAACTGCTGAATTTGCATATTACGCGGGTGGATGTGGGCGATTTGTTGGGTAAAGGCTTAATTGTAAACGCTTTCATGGAATATTGCGCTTATATCAGTTATGGCGACCGACTTGTCTGGTTGCAATACAGTCGAGCCACGGGTAATTCGTCTTAAATTTAACCCTTTACCTAACGTAACGGTCAAAACCGGCCAGCGCTATTCTCAAAAATCGCCAATTAATTTTCATTATTTTTTTCATTTTTTGTCTCAGAAACATAGGTTATGACCCCTCGTTGGAACGAGCTCGTTCCAACGAGGGGCCATAACCTATGTTTTTGAGACAAAAAATGAAAAAAATTAGTTATTCAAGAATTATTTTTGCAAGTGTCTGCTTTTCAGTTTAGGTAAAGGGTTAACTCTGATAATATAATACAGCTGTTCAAACTGGTTAAGTTTGTGTACATTCGTTATTGTCATGTAAGACATGGCAGGACTGTGCCACACAGAAGGGGAGCAGGACAGTATTATTCAGAAGGCTGACTTGGCTGAAGTCTAGGGGCCCGCAGGGACAGGGGGGCCCGCCAGTGTTTTGTTTTGCTGAGGCACTGTTACCAGCGCCTTAGGGCTCCAATGGTTAAAGGCACTTTGCACTCTGTGTCGTAGCGATACATGTACATATATATTTATCCATATATATAGTCTCATAAGTATACTCTATATATACAGTACATTATTTTAATGCTTATTTAAATAATATGTCAAGTTGTGAATAGAATTCTTCAGGAGACGCGCAAAATACCGGGGTCGGGCTGTCAGCTGTAGTGGGGTGAAAGATTGAAGTGCCGGAGAGGGTCCGAAGTACCTAAACGCCTAGGGGCCCGGCCATGGGTTAATACGGCACTGAAGGGGAGTGAAATAATTCCCCGACGTCGGGTTAAAGAACTTTGCTACCAAAATCTAACCAGTAACTATTGCTTTCATTTCATTTTTATGTGCTGTACATTGGGGACGCGGTGGCTCAGTAGGTAGAGGTGCAGGCTGAAAACCGAGAGGTCCTCGGTTCGAATCCCACCTGCGGTAACCGCGTTGTGTCCTTGGGACAGACACTTATCCCCATTGCCCTTGAGGGGGCACGATGACGCCGTGTACTAAGGCGTACTGCACGTCGATGGTACGCATGTCTTCAACCAATCTAACCCTGCATGTGCTGCAGTGCGGAGTTACGATGTTGGGGAGCTGGCAGCTGCTCGTTGTTGCTTGGTGGTTCTCTCCGGGTACTCCGACTTCCTCCGCCCGTAAAACTGTCACGGTCATGATTAGCCATTGTGCATAAATATGTGACCTTAAACATCAATAAATAAATAAATAAATATGTGCTGTACATTATCTCCTTGTCGACAGTACGTGAATAACCCGAATGCATACATAAAGGTAGAATTTGGGTTTGGTTTCCACCATTCAAGCCTGAACTCGTTAATTCAATTATCAACATGAGCAGTACACATTGGCAGATTTATTTTTTATTTATTACTGTTTAAGGTCACATACTTATACACAATGGCTAATCGTGACCGTGACAGTTTTTACGGATGGAGGAAGCTGTAGTACCCGGAGAGAACCACCGAGCATCGACGAGCAACTGTCAGCTTCTCAACATTCTAACTCTGTTCAAGCTCCACTCAAGCAGGGTTACAGCGGTTGAAGACCTGTGCACCATCGACGTGCAGTGTGCCATAGTACACGGCGTCATCGTGCCCCCATGTAGGTAATCGGGATAAAGTGCCTTGCCCAAGGACACAACGCAGGTCGTCCTGGATGAGGATCGAACTTTGGACCTCTAGCATAGACGTACAACAGTCTACCACTGAGCCACCGCGCTCCTAGCTTCCTTTATACAATTATCCCGAGATAGAACAACTGACACACCATTATCTTGATAACTAATTTCTTAGATCTTCGTAAGAGCTATAAAATGTCTACAATTATATTTTCTAGAATTGTATTTTCTACCTTTTTATATAACTGACTAAACTAATTAAACTTTTTTCGGTTCATGCGTTTTCAGATAAAACGATTGGCTCACACTATTCTGTTTTTTCTTTTCATAACTCAATGGACCGAAAAAAACACAAAGAGGTCCGCCCCCAGCCACGCCCCTAAAATACCAGTCTTCGGAGTTGCAACATGGTGTCAAATCAATAGAAGTTAGAACACTGGCACGTTCTAAATGTGAAAAATAAAAATAAATTTATATTACTAATTTATCACCATGAAATTATTTATAAAATATTTAAATGACCGTGGTGGGTCAATTTTTCTTTTTTTCACAACTGTATTTATTTGATATTTCAATTTTTACGCACACTGGGTGATCGTCTGCGTTCATCGTTTTACCCAAATCGATTGTAAACAATGGCTGGTCACGACGAATACGGCAATTTGGACATTGCAAATTTGAATACGGCAATGTCATCTGGCTTTATATCCAACTCCACTTTTACAAACTGTGTTTTTCAGTTCTCGGGAAACGGTCAAAACCCAAATACAATGTAATACTGATGGCCTACTTCCACCTACCACGGAACGTAACTTTTACGTGAAGTGAACAGTTGAATGACATTTGAGGGAGGCGTGGCTTATGACGTTTTCTTTGCATTACGTAATTCATTGGTCAATAAAAAAAATAATGAATAAGTGCATTTGATTTGGAAAGTGTGTCAATTGCTACCTGCATTTCAATAATATGCGCCCTCTTTTATGCCAGAAAAATAATATGTCTACCAGTTTTAGTTTTTAAGTCTTTGTTCGCTGAAGTAGAGGACGACTAACACTATTTACTTATTTGGGTCGCGAACGTTTAATTATAAGGAATGATCGTTTCTTTTTGTCTATTTCTTGAGTTATGAACCCCCAAAAAACAAAGTCCAAACATCGTGCTACGCCCATTTACACAGTTTGGACTTTGTTTTTTGGGGTTCATAACTCAAGAAATAGACAAAAAGAAACGATCATTCCTTAAATGAATCATTAGCATTTTAAAAGATATGGCAATTTGCCAAGTGGCAAATTGCCAGATCTTTAAAAATGCTAACAGTTCATTTTAACCCATTGAAAGTCATAACTAGAAAATACAATTCTAGGAAATACAATTGTAAAAGTTTTATAAAATTGACCCCAGCTGTTAATTTGTTTTTATCACAGAGTATGTGCATGCTGAATACTTTTTGGGGGATTCATGTATTTGCCTCAATAATTTCAGGATCTAATTCACTCTCTAAGGTGGCCAACCAGATGATTCTCTAAAAGGACGTTTTCTGCCAATGATGTTTCTAAACCATCTCCTAATTTCATTTACCAAACAAAGGTACAGTTATATGGTAGTAAATTGACCTGATAGCCAGTTTTGGGCGAAGGTGTGGTCCAGAAGTTAAACCTCGATCTAATATAGATTTTTGTAGGAGTGCAAAGACAGAGACAGGCTAAGCACATTAGTATCTAATCCCACATCTTTTATGCCAGTCTTCCCTTTTCCTTCACTTAGTTTAAATCTAGATGATTCAGCTAGTGGTTGTACATAATATTGGCTTTACACTGTAAAAAATTACCGCAATTTTTTACGGTCGTATGACCGGCAGCTAGTTTCCAGGCATATGACCGTAAGCGTTACGGCAAACCGTAAAAACTTTTTCACTGTCATTTGCCGTATATTCCCGTAATTTGTTTCACGGTTTGTCGTTATTTGTACGGTCATATGTCTGGAAACTAGCTGCCGGACATATGACCGTAAAAAAATTTAACCATCATTTGCCTTATTTTCCCGTAAAAATGACCATCAAAATAATTACGGTCAATATGACCGGTGGCAGTGTTCCAGCCATATGGCTGGAACACTGCCACCGGTCATTTTGACCGTAATTTAATTCCAGCCATCATTAACCGCATTTTACCTTGAACCAATAAAAGCGTATGGGTTTGCCGACCTTAGCGGAGATCCGTGGCCACAAGCCCTGAGATCCATCGAATATCGGTGACGCAGTACAAACAGTCTGCTATTCTGCATGATTACCGAAACAATTATACGCATAAAAAATTGACGTTATTTGATTTTCATGTCCAAGAGCGCAATGAATATGATTAACTTGGCCACAAACTTACAAACTGATAGTAATTCGTCGTTGTTCGTCTTCAAAAGCATTGGACATCCTTCTTGGAAATGGCGACTTCCAGAGTGGCATACGGCAAGGCCGATCCCATAATTCACCATTTTTACCGCCGTGCGACGTAATTGGATAGCGTAACGGGAGAAATACGTTCATTGGATCAAATTCGCGGGTTTTTTCTACGGCAACACCGTTAAAATTAATTAACGGCCTCGAGAACGTTGTATTTGACCGTCATCTGACGGTAGTTTACCGTAGAATTACGGTAATGTTTTACAGTGTACTCGTAGTCCAATGAATGAGATCGTGAACACCCACAGATTTCATCATCAATTTTTTAAATTGCGTTAATGTCCTGGAGTATGTACATGGTGGTGGGCGTTGTTATTGTATTTATTGATATGTGAGTGTGTGTTTGTGTGTGTATGTATGTGTGTGAGGGAATGCGTGGGTGAGTTGGTGTTAGAGATCTAAAATAGACCCCCAGTAAAAACGTCCCCGGTTAGAACTGTGTTGAAATGAAGTGAAATACCTGACAACTGAGACACATTTAGCACTTTTTACAGACAAGTGGAGACCCTTCGGTTTAGTGTGTGTCCTCGTTGTTACATACAGAAAAACATGATAGTGTATGTGGGTGTGGAGGGATGGAGAGGGGAGGGATATGAGGATGAGCTTTATCATTTATTCCAATGCTTACCTGAAAATCAAAACCTATGATCCCTCATCGGAACGAACTCGACGAGACAATAAAAATATGTTTAATTATTACAGCAATACCTGAATAATAATGAACAAATACTGATTAAAAACCTTATTGATCAAATGTGGGGACGGGATCCAAAATAAATGATCAGAAAAAATGATGGGCCGTCCCCTCACCTAACCTTTTCCCTCGCTACTGATGATCGACTTGAAATGTACTAAAGAAATTGAATGCAGCAATTTAGCCTTTTCACGAACACTGACAAAAACTCCAGTGTTACTCCTGCATTCCTTTTGTTTACAAATTTCGAAAAACCTTTTGGATGGTGTCTTAATTTCTAATTTACCTGTGCCTAGCGCCCTGCAGCGACTCGACCTCAATGGCCTGGTGTATATTTTCGAATTGGTTAATGGCAAATAAATGCCTTCTACAGGCGGAATCATGCCACACAAATGAAACAACAGTTGGCTGGTGCGTTTTCAGTCCATTCTGCTTATCGGCATGCCTTGATTGATTTGTTTTATTGGGGTTTAACTACACTTTTGATAGCCAGGATTACTTCGTGGTGTCGGACAGTTTTACTGGAGGAGGAAGTCGGTGTATCCGGAGAGAACCACCACCGTGCAGCGGCGAGAAACTGTTAGAACCCCACCCCAACGTATTAACTTCGCACTAGCAGGGTTTGCATTGGTTGAAGACAGGTGCACCACCGACGAGTAGTACACAGTACCACCGTACCCCACGTGAGCATCCGGATACAACGCAGTAACCCCTGTGGGGATCGAATCGTGAACCCTTCCGTTTGTTACCGTAACGAAGCCTGAAAATAAGCAATCTGTCATTTGCAGAATGACGTCCCCAGAGGGTGACTTTGCTAATGCAATCTCGTACAGTGGGTCAATTTATGTCCTGGTTACCCCTTTCTGTTTAGGCTTGGGACCTTGATTCAGATTTGAGGTTCACAGAGGGTAAATTTGGTGATGCTACCCTGCTGTGCAGGGTAGCATCACCAAATTCACCCACTGGTGACCTAATTCTGCAGATGACAGTCTGCTTATTTTCAGGCTTGACCCTAACCACAGAGCCACCGCTGCCATCGGCATGCTTGTCTGTCTTACACTTTACATTGTCACAACGTACTCATAAAGTAGAGGGCGGGAAATCCCACGCTACAGTTTATTAGCAGTGTTGTAGCATTGTAACCTGTGACCTCTTTACTCATGCTACCTGCGTCACGCACAAGCCGCTGTTGATTAGATAATTTGGTAAAATAGCAAATGATTTCGGAGCGCGGCAGCTCAGTGGTTACGGTATTGAACTTTAAACCGAACGGTCGACGGTTCGAACCCCGTTGAGTCCTTGGGCAAGGCACTTAATCCCGATTGCCTATGTCGAGGCAGGATGGCTCTGTGTGCTAAGGCGTACTGTAAGTCGACGGTGCTCTTGTCTTCAACCAATGCTAACACTGTTGGTGTGGAGTTAGTAGCTTGGGGAGTCTGTCAGTTACTTCCCGTTGCTCAGTGGTTCTCTCCGGGTATTTCGGCTTCCTCCACCCGTAAAACTATCCGGCACGAGGTGGTCCTGGCTGTCGAAAGTGTCGTTAAACTCCAATAAATAAAGAAATAACAAGTGATTTCACGAAAATTGTTTCGGATTGTTTCCAATTCGGACTCAATATCGATCTGAATATCGAATCACCGATTCGATTCGAGGATACAAATTCCGATTCTCTGGGCCCTTCCTGTGCAGTAGAGATTTTTCTCCTCAGGGGATAACCGCACACCCGCTAATTCCTTTGATGATGTCTTTAGCTTAAATTTAACCCCAAACGAATGTCAGTTAGAGTCATTTTACGCATGTGATTTGGCGTTTCCATTCATCACGACGTTTCCATTTGCGTGCACTGGTGATGAAACGGCATCCTCATTATCATTCGTAAGCGCCGGATTATCAATACTACCCAGAGCAGATATCCGTAATAAGTTCATACTGTCGTTATTGTTGAGCAGCGAACAAATAGAGCTATATTTATTAGGGGTATTTATGCCAGAGAAAGTAGTCGCTGAACCGTTGGATGTCTGGTGCTTTGTTGGCATGTATCTCGACCTTTCGATGCCGTGTTCAACGTAGTCCGCTCCTAGCAACTCTTCTTCTGGTGTCATTCGAATCCCAACTGTAATTTTCAATATCTGAAATATACAATACGTAACTCTGTAACCGCATATCATTTCCGACCTGAAAAACGCGCCCCACTTTCTGTTTTCGATTTAGGTCTTGTATTAACCCTTTCAAAACCGAATCGTATCTAGGGCTGCACGATATTCAAAACTGAATACCGGTATCGGTATTCAAAAAATACCGCGGTATACCAGTATATCGAAAACGGTTCAGATATATGAACACAAGTACCACAATGGAGACTCGAGGCATCACAGTCGGAACGAATTAGCATGCCTTGAGGATGCGGTTCGAAAAATCTTCACCCAACGCAGACGATATCAAAATTTAATATTTTCAAAATTAGTTTATCAGATTTTCCCCAAAGATTTCAACAAAACTATACCATGTGACCCCTCATTGGAACGAGCTCAACGAGCTCGTTCCAATGAGGGGTCACATGATATAGTTTTGTTGAAATTTTTGAAAATTGTTTTTTCAATTGCTGAATTTGTATAGTACGAGGGCATAAGCAGACGATTCCTTGGGTACTGGGATAATATTATTCATTCGGGGCTACAGTTAAAAACTCAAGTCGTCTTGAAAATTAAATTGTGGGTAAATAAATAATGACGATAAACCGATATTTTTGTAATTACACCGGTATTCAATCGATGTTGGTTTGAATACCGGTATATATCGGTTTATCGATATACCGTGCAGCCCTAATCGTATCGTCTTCATCTTTTGCAGAACATGAAGATTTGATTAGTTTGGGCTTTGCTGAAGGTATCATGCTGCTGCGGCACAGGTTCCTTTAAATATACCAGTATCGGGAGGGGAGGGGGAGGCAGATCGAAACAATGGCATCGATACCTTCTTATAACTGGGGACGTGACAACAGTTGGTTATTCTGTTCCTTATAAAATCGGTTGATAACAAACGTCGAATAATAAACAGAGAATAAGTAACGATTGACACGTCAGTTTATAATACGCGAAATGCCCTGAACAAGGACTACAAAAAGTCGTCATTTCCTCGAATCCCAATAAAACAGAGCGAGTGTCCCAATGAAGCCATCAAATCAAATTCCGTCTGTAACTGGTGGCTCTATTTCAAGTAAATGGATAATTGGTGATGGGAATCTTGGGCTCTGCCGCCCCAAAATCCTATGGGTCACTACTCTGGCTCCTCTATCCTCTCAAGACTCCGCTTTCAATACACCATTCAAGCTCTTTTACAGGACGCTGACCAGTATAAAAGGAGGTACACTGCAAAAAATATAGGTTCTCTTAAGAACCAAAACTGGTTCTAATCTCTTGTCCCTGAGATGGAACCAGTTCTGTTTAAACAGTATTTATTTCAAATCAAATAAATTTATAAAGATTAACATTAAATATTAACAGAATTAATCATAATTTAAGGGGGTTTCAGTCGTAAGTTTAGAGCTTATACAAGGTTGTCTCAAATCATTATTAAGCAAAGGAGATATGAACAGTTGACATATCGAACCAGTTTTGGTTCTATACAAAACCAAAACTGGTTCGATATGCCAACTGTTCATATCTCCTTTGTTTCAAAATGTTTGGTGACTGCGTTGAATAAGCTCCAAGTTTAGTGCTGAATCTACTTCAGTTCATGTAATAATCTGTTAAAACTGAATGCTAATCTTGGTAAATTTATTTGATTTGAAATAAATACTGTTTAAACAGAGCTGGTTCCATCTCAGGGAGAACATTAGAACAAGTTTTGGTTCTAAAAAGAATCTATATTTTTTGCAGTGCAAGCAGAAAGCTAGTCCCTGTTATCACAAAGCAGAATACCATCTGAGGTGTCCATTTAAATGAACAGCATGTCGCCGAATGCTGCGTCAGTGTTATTCTTTGGTGATTAAATTATATCTGTGTTATGCATAACAAGGGGAAACAATAATCACAAAAACACCAAACGGGTAGGAGCTTTACATTAACACGTGTTAAGAAAAGCATTAGAAACACAGGTACAGGTCCAGCCAATGGGTGAGGTAAGGGAAGCTCAACGCAAGAGGGTGTGGAAGTATGCGTCAAAGATGATCCACCAGATGGTTTGAAATAGGAAAGAATACTCTAAAATGTAGGTTACATATAGAACCTATTAGGTTCTTTAACCTATCACTGTTGGGAAACCAATCAAGAACCACAGTAGAACCCAAACGAAGAGCCCAAATAGTTTTAGATCGAACCAAATAGGAACCCAGAAAAAAAAACAAGTGAAGTAAGTACCAGGTGGGACAATTGTGGAATCAAGCAAGAACCAACACTGAAAGAAACAAAGAACAAATCTGATAACCTAGTTCCATTTGGAAGCGTGCCTGATTTTAGGTGATGAACCAAACGGGTTCTGTATTCTGTATAGAATCCAACGATAACACAGTTTGGTTCAAGATGAAATCAATCAAGAACACAATTTATAAATTCAATGAACCAAAATTTTATGATAATAGCTCCTTCCTCCATCTCCCCCTCCCCTCTCTCTCCCACCATCACTTCCCCCTCCCAGTCTGAAAGAAATGTATTATCACCACTGTTTGCGCCAACTGTTATCGTTGTCGACTCACATACAAGTGGGGTTCTCAACATTTCATAACTTGTTCTCAGTCTGTGTTTCAAATATTTTAGGCTACGGGTTGTATGGGGTTATAAGAAATATAACTGCATTGATAATGCTCAAAATAGGGCCCCCGATACTTTTTGGGTGTCCACCGATTCACACCGATATTAGCCATAAACGTGGATTTTGGTATACGAATACCGACTCAGCGAAGGTGGATCAATATGTTACGGCTTTGGAACAAATTAGTGTCCTTAGAGTCAGATAGAGTTATTAAGAATGTATTTATTTGGGAGACTTACAATGTAGGTTCTGATATGTTGGATATATATGAAAATCAGGTCATGTGTCATATTAATTCAACCCAGGGTTTATTAGATGATTATTTTCACGAAAATGGAAAAATATTATTGTAAATACATCCAAACTACGAACATATACAGAAGTTAAAACAGAATATAGAACAGAATCATCTAAAAGCTAATCTTGACCGTTGTCACCACCCAGTATTAGCGCAGTTTAGATGTAGGGGTCTTACCCCTGCGCGTAGAAACTGGCATATTTAAGAATGAGAAATTAGAAGAAAAGTTATGCAATTTTTGTGACCAATCAGCTGTAGAGAATGATCATCACTTTCTCGTGGAATGGACTTTGTATGAAGATGTACGCTCAAAAATATATAATGTAATCCACTCGGACCACATCGTCCCCTGAGTTCCAATGTGTTCTATGTGCCAGTAGGCACATAGAACACATTGGAACTCAGGGGGCGACATGTTAGAGATTCGCCAGAACAGTGGGGACGCACTGTCCATGATACTTAATAATCATCCAAGACACTGTTCTTAATGTCTATTGGACGCCAACATGTCGAGGCGAGAAAAACTGTATCTTTTTAATGAAAGCCCTGAGCTATTGAATATTCTACTTCTGAGCCAGTAGTATATGGTGGAGTTTTCCGCCGTGAGTTCACCCTGTTCACCATTATGTTTAAGCTGTATATGGGTTCTCTAGTCGGGTGCATGTATTCATGTTTTATTCATAACTAGCCTACTGGTGCGTATGGTTGTGTAGTCCGCCGTGAGTTCGAACTGTTAAACAATCACTATACCCAAGCTGCCACCCTCCGGGCGGTAGCTTGGGAATATTGTTTGTTCGGCTATTCGGGCTCATTTGTCACACGTTGATCTATCTGAATATCAAGACATGACTGTACTTACTTTTTCGCCAATATTTTGGCATGCCTAATAAAATATTAGAACAATATGTGCCATATAAGTCACTTGGGCCGGGTGCATATATTAAGGTTATTTTCATTATATTGTTATTTATTTATTTATTTATTGGTGTTTAAGGTCACATATTTCTGCACAATGGCTAATAATGACTACGACAGTTTACGGGTGGAAGAAGCCGGAGTACCCGGAGAGGACCACCGAGCAACTGTCAGCACCTCAACATACTCACTCCACACAAGCAGGGTTAGCATTGGTTGAAGACAAGTGCACCATCAACGTGCAGTACGCCTTAGTACACAACACCACCGTTCCCCCACGTGGGCAATGGGGGTGAAGTGTCTTTCCCAAGGACACAACGTGGATACCTCAGGTGGGATTCGAACCGAGGACACCTCGGCTTGCAAACTGCACCTCTGCCTGCTGAGCCACCGCGCCCCCATTATATTGTTGTCGTTATAATTATTGCACATATTGGGCTGCACTGTATATCGATAAACCGATATATACCGGTATTCAAACCAATATCGATTGAATACCGGTGTAATTACAAAAATATCGGTTTATCGTCATTATGTATTTACCCACAATTTAATTTTCAAGATGTCTTGAGTTTTCTAACTGTAGCCCCGAATGAATAATATTATCCCTTTATCCAAGGAATCGTCTGCTTGTGCCCTCGTGATATACAAATTCAGCAGTAGAAAAAATAAATTTTAAAAAGTTCAACAAAACTATATCATGTGACCCCTCATTGGAACGAGCTCGTTGAGCTCGTTCCAATGAAGGGTCACATGATATAGTTTTGTTGAAATCTTTGGGGAAAATCTGATAAACTAATTTTGAAAATAATAAATTTTGATATCGTCTGCGTTGGGTAAAGGTTTTTCGAACCGCACCTTCAAGGCACGCTAATTCGTTCCGACTGTGATGCCTCGAGTCTCGATTGTGGTACTTGTGTTCATATATCTGAACAGTTTTCGATATACTGGTCTACCGTGGTATTTTTCTGAATACCGATACCGGTATTCAGTTTTGAATATGTGCAGCACATATCACATTAATAAAGATATACAAATAAACACAGACGGTATTTGTCAATATTTTACTTTCCACTTTTCTGAATATAATTGACTAGAACTAAATTCTATGTTTTCTGTCATAAACGTTTGGCACATTCTCGAAATCGTATACTTACATTGTAAAAACAATTGGGTTAAGAATTAACCCAAAGCATTTTGGTCCATATTCCCCCACCCCAGGTGATTTGAGTTGATTTGTAACCCAGCTGATTTTAAAGTGTAAAGCAATATCATCAACCCTGAAGGAAACAAACATTGGAGTTAAGTGGATATCTCATCTACGGAAGCGTATTGCTGCCACGTGGAAAAAAAAAATAAATTGTTTCGTTTAAACGAAAACTTTTTCGTTTAAACGAAAACTTTTTCGTTTAAACGAAACCATTTTCGTTTAAACGAAAACTTTTTGTTTAAACGAAAACTTTTTCGTTTAAACAAAACCACTTTCGTATATACGAAAACCCTTTCGTTTAAACGAAAACTTTTTCGTTTAAACGAAAACTCTTTCGTTTAAACGAAAACTCTTTCGTATATACGAAAACCTTTTCGTTCAAACGAAAACTTTTTCGTTTAAACTTTAAACGAAAACATTTTCGTTTAAACTTTAAACGAGAGTTTTCGTTTAAACGAAAAAGTTTTGGTTTAAACGAAAGTGGTTTCGTTTAAACGAAAAAGTTTTCGTTTAAACGAAAAAGTTTTCGTTTAAACGAAAAGGTTTTCGTTTAAACGAAAAAGTTTTCGTTTAAACGAAAAGGTTTTCGTTTAAACGAAAAAGTTTTCGTTTAAACGAAAGTGGTTTCGTTTAAACGAAAAAGTTTTCGTTTAAACAAAACAATTTATTTTTTTTTCCACGTGGCAGCAATACGCTTCCGTACTGAACTAAAAGATGAAATACGTTAAATAAATGCAAGAAATTTTATTATAAATTTCAGTGTTAAAAGTTCCAGCACTTAAAATAATTTCTTTGGAACTTTTCGGATAGGAAAGAATGGAGAATATTTCCAACACTGTCTAATCTCGCCAATCATCTGAACTAAAAAATACGAAAAACACAATTTTTATACATAAATTAACGAACTAAAAAGAATAAAAGACAGAAACCTTTCAACAAATAACCTGAAAAGAAACAAAGGTTGTCAGCATCACCTGTCTGGAGTCCATGTTTTTTTTTATAGAACCCCGACCTACTGCTTCGGTTCCTTTTGGAACCTCAAGGAGTATGAATGTACATGTATGAGAACGAACACGATTTCTTGATTCTCTGGTCTTGACGAGGGCGCAAATATGTGTTACAATGTGTGTGAGGGTCGGATGGGGAACCGATAAATTCACAAATACCAAGAAGCCTATCTGGTTTTGCATGTCACATAGTGTTCATGATTCAGTCTATTTCTTCTACCTTAACCATCTTCCAATATGGGGTCAATACTATAAAACTTTTAAAATTGTATTTTCTAGAATTGTATTTTCTAGTTATGACTTTAAATGGGTTGAAATGAACCATTAGCATTTTCAAAGATGTGGCAATTTGCCAACTGGCAAATTGACATATCTTTTAAAATGTTAATGGTTCATTTTAGTCAGTTATATTAATAGGTAGAAAATACAATTTTAGAAAATACAATTGTAAAAGTTTTATAATATTGGCTCCTGGTGGTAGGGGTTTGAAGATGATTGAAATAGAAGAAATGGACATAACTGAAAGAGGGTAGAATCCAGTGCCCAAATGCAAAGCTAAACCTATTTATACTTGCTGCAGGTATTATATACTACTCGGGGGCGCGGTGGCTCAGTGGTAGACTGTTGGGCTTCTATGCTAGAGGTCCCAAGTTCGATCCCCGTCCGGGACGACCTGCCTTGCGTCCTTGGGCAAGGCACTTTATCCCGGTTGCCTACATGGGGGCACATTGCACGTCGACGGTACACATGTCTTCAACCGCTGTAATCCTGCTTGAGGGAACGCAGAGGCTCAGTAGTAGACTGTTGGACTTCTATGCTAGAGGTCCCGAGTTCGATCCCCGTCCGGGACGACCCGCGTTGTTTCCTTGGGTAAGGAACTTTATCCCGGTTGTCTACATGAGGGCACGATGACGCCGTGTACTAAGACGTACTGCACGTCGATGGTGCACATGTCTTCAACCGCTGTAACCCTGCTTGAGCGAAGCTTGAACAGAGTTAGAATGTTGAGGAGCTGACAGTTGCTCCTCGATGCTCGGTGGTTCTCTCCGGGTACTCCGGCTCCCTCCACCCGTACACTGCCACGGTTACGATTGGCAATTGTCCCATAGAGACATAGGACATTCTAGCAATCAAGCGACGATATGTCCGGCATTCTTTTTAAACTCGAAGTATGATGCAGTAACGAGAGTTTTGTCTTATCAACAGACTCTTTAATGATTCTGTGTTTTTCGTGACTAGCATTTGGTTGTTTGATTTTTAGGTGGGATCTCGCAGTCGTTTGATCCTGTCTTTGCCCATCTGATTCATATTTATTTTTTTGTTGGTTTTCGGAATATCCGTTAATGCGAAGCTCTTGAAGCCGTGAAGGGATAAATGCTCTCTATGCTGCAGTTATTATTATTATTATTATTATTTATTATTATTATTATTATTATTATTATTAATATTATTTATTATTATTATTATTATTATTATTATCATTATTACTATTATTATTTATTATTATTATTATTATCATTATTATTATTATTATTATTATCATTATTATTATTATTTATTATTATTATTACTTATTATTATATTATTATTATTACTGCGCTCTATATGCCGCACTTATTTATTTATTTATTATTATTATTATTATTATTATTATTATTATTATTATTATTATTATTAATATTATTATTATTATTACTGCGCTCTATATGCCGCACTTATTATTATTATTATTATTATTATTATTATTATTATATAATCATATGACATATTTGGAATAAAAGTAGGGGTAAAAATGGACCTTGGGCCCCCCCCCCACCCCCATATGGGCCCCATCCCACCATGGCGTTGCCGACATTACATTTGGGTACGTAAACAATTATAAAATACAAAATTTCTATGCAATTTATCATTGCATGCCCTGAACGACAAAATACCAGTAGGTAGGCTGTGTCGATTACTTACAAAGAGAAATGTGAAAGTCAATAAACTGCTCCATGCTGCTATAACAACTATTCCAAGTGTCTGAATTCCCAGCAAGTAGAATCCACCACCGTGCAATAAACCAACTTGTCCTTCTGTTATATTTCTTACTGGATCGATGTCTGCTAGCACTCCGACAACAAGCATACCCTGAAATTATATTACAGTTTTTTATTTAAAACAGTAACAACAAAACATAAAAAAAGGTTCCGATAAGATTTTAGATTAATGGAGACTTATTTCCTCCCAGATTTTCCTCTGCGATATATTTTGGTACCATCGGAAAACTTTCTAAATATTCATTTTTTTAAATAATAAAAAGAAAATAAAATAAATGACCTGTTGCCAGTGCAACACAATGTCTAATCAACAAGACCGCTACGGGTACTCGACAGAAGCTGATAGGTAGGAAAATAATATTATTTGATATTTTTATCATTTTTTGATTTCTAAGATTTTCATCCCTGACTTATCTAGTTACGAAAATCGACTTTTGATAAAGTTATTTCCCCTGAAATTATTGAACGTGAGAGGAAAGCCCAATTAAGAAGCGTTTAATTGTTGAGAAAACATGGCATCAGTAGAAAATAAAGCGAAGTTTCCTTTTGTTACTTTTAATAAACAAAAACAACAGACAGCTCTCAGAGCTGTCTGTTGTTTTCGTTGATTAAAAGTAACAAAATGAAATTTGGCTTTGTATGGCGAGCTAATTGCAAACGACCAAGTAACTGTCCACTTCGGCTCATTGTTTAGCGAATGTATTTTTACAGTAATTTGAAAGATTTATTCTTTCCTGGAAAAATTACCAAATCTGACCTCTTAGACTATTCTATTGATTGATTGATTGATTTTATCAGTAGTACAACATGTATACAGTTAATAACAAAAATATACATATAGGTAGCATACTTCAGAACTACATGACTGCACCACTGGGAGATGGCGTAGCCTCTAGTGGCTGTCTTCCCGCCATTCCCGTTTAAAAAAATGAAGAAGAAAAAGGAGAAAAAAGCAGAGAAAAGAAGAGAAGAGAAAAATGAAAGAAGAGAAATTAATACGAGAAGCAGACGTGACAATCGAGAAAATCCTGACAACAGCGTGTTTACTAATAAGTGGGAATTTTATAGCCATACTGAATATGACATATTAAACTAGTTCTTTCCGTTCTGTCATAGATCTATTCTATGTTTTCTAGCATGTCATCCCCCGAGTTCCAATGTGTTCCGTGTGGGGACAACAAGATGATGATTGAGTTGAAGAGAGAGGTAGCGATGAGATGAGACAAACAGAGCTACGACCTACAATCGGGGCATACTGGATTGTTACAGTTGACATGTGGTGAATATGAACTTAGAAATTGTTCAGTTATAGTCTTTTTGAACAGTGATCTTGGATAATTTTGAATGGATGGTTCAATATTGTTCCACGTCCTAGGGAAAGTATGAATGGGAAGGTTAGCAGAGAACTGGGTCCTCGGTTTATATGTGCGCAATTTACCTGACATAATTAAAACTAGGAGTCCTGTCATGAAATGCGCACAAATAGCACGTTGATATGCGCGTTAATGTACGCGTTATGGCCCCAGTAAAGCTATCAAACTCTGTACATATTGCCTGTGCACAAGCAATGTTTCAGCCAATGGATCTCCGGGTAATCCGGAGGTCCATTGGCAGAAACATTGCATGTGTTTGCTATGAGTAACCAGAAGAACCTGCCGTGCTTTGGATGCCATTCTATATGGCAAATGCGCGCAATTCCAACGCGCAATTAAGCCTAGATAAGCGCACAGTTCACGACAGGACTTCTAGTTTTAACTGTATTATATGTCAAGATGTGCACACTGTTGATATAATGAAAAGAAAAAAGTTACTTACAAAACATCAAAAGATGGTGAAACCACTGTTTTCTTATTTTTAAATGGGTATTAACAGAGCAAATTAGGCAAAAGTTATGGTAAAAACTGCACTGAGCTGGCTTCTGTATTGTTATACTACTCTACAAGAAAATGCCCGATGTTTGTGAAATGATGTGCACGTCGATGATGCAACTTCGCTAACATTTCGAAATTTCAATTTTAATATGAAATTCCCACACCTTTAGTGTTAAATTTACTGACGACTTCAGAAAATTAAGGGGAGCTAACTTTCCCGTCAGTCTCTTCCAATTGTCAAACATGTGTCGAGCATCTGTGATTACAAATTACAGATTGCCCTAAATGACCCCGTAATAGAAGGGATTCAGCGAGTTCGTTCCAAGGAGGAGTTATAAACTGTGGAAAAAATAATCAAATCTGAATGAGGATTTTTTCGTGAATGACCCTGGCTTGTTGTGGCCGCTGCCTCAAGTTAACCCTTTACCCAACGTAACGGCCAAAACCGACCAGCGCTATTCTCAAAAATCACCAATTAATTTTCATTATTTTTTCATTTTTTGTCTCAAAAACATAGGTTATGACCCCTCGTTCCAATGAGGGGTCATAACCTATGTTTTTGAGACAAAAAATGAAAAAAATTAGTTATTCAAGAAATGTTTTTGCAAGTGTCGTCTGCAATTCATGTTAGGTAAAGGGTTAAAGGGCAATCTGATCACATAATTTTGTTTCAATAAGGCCCCATATGGTAAATCTTCAGTTTCTGAGGCCATTTTTTTGTAAAATTACATGTGTGCGGGAGGTTTTTTATTTTACTTCTAATTTTTATAATTACTTCTTTGCCATCAAACGTTCATGTTCTTGATTTGTTTTATGTTTAGACCTCATGATCTACAGAATAGAATGGGTGGTGGTGTATTTCTCTGCAGGCTAGCATCACCACATTCACCCTCTGAGGACCTCATTCTGCAGATGACAGTCTGCTCATGTCCAGGCTTGTTGGTTTTCCCGCTTCAGATTCAAAGGTTTTTAGAACAAAAAAGTCTATTTTATGTTGGTGGCATTCGTGTACATTTTATTTCCATAAATGGAGTAAATCGTCCTGGCCGACTCTAAATAAAAGGTTAAAAATTATAGTTTGCGTCATGTGATGCGGTTAGTTCTAGACTAGGAACAACACCATGGTTCAGCTTTGCTTTTCCTAATTAACTGATACCAGAGTTATAAGAACCACATACTCTAAAAATTAAAGGTACTCCCTAAAAAAATAATAAAACATTTTATTAGTTAATGTATTTTCTCACATAGTCCTCTTTTCGGGATGTTTTGAGCGAGAAACTTTCAAGGTGGCACTGTTGCCCGCGTTAGTTCACACACAAAAATAATAACCGAGTTATGAACCATATAGCAGAGACACCAGCAGCACAAGATGTAATGGGAAGGGGCTCAACATTTGAGAAGACACCACCTGTAGAAGATTACCTGGGCATGCTGCGCGGATAGATATATAATCACAGAATGCCGTATGGAGGACATCCTCCTTCTAGTAGGGATGTAGGAAATATTTATAACCCAGTCAATGATTCAGGTACATATTTCGTCCGACAGGGTCTCATCACAAAATAAATTAGAAAGGCGGACTTTTGGACAGTCCTGCGACTTTCCTCAAGAACGACCGAAAGCATACTCTGGAACCCCGACAAGGACACAGAGGGTTAGAGTTCACACTCTAGTATATTCCATGTAAGTTCTTCGGGTGTTTTAAGTAATTAGATTTAGCTGATGACACTATGTGATGCAAAACAATTGGAGAGAGAGAGAGAGAGAGAGAGAGAGAGAGAGAGAGAGAGAGAGAGAGAGAGAGAGAGGGGGGGGGGGGGAGAGAGTTAGTCACATAAATCAGCAAAGAAAAACTATGTCGCTAAAATTATCATTCTTAAAGTGTTTAGTGCAAATAGATTAGACTCATTTAGAACAGATTCTTTATTCTGCATCATAAATATATGGTTACAAAATTTACAATTATATTGAACAAATTATACGTTAGCTGGGTGCTTTCGGCTCACAACGAATGTGATGTGTTTGGCAGTATAAAACATGAACTGGTTATCGATCAGGTGCAGACATCGCGGAGATACAACACAGCCAGAGTGGTCATCTCTCCACGTCTTGCAAGTAAACGGACTGCTATGAATTCCTGTTATCTGCTTCGATTTGACACATCTGGCGACGCAACATGTATTTAACACCTCAATGAACGCACACGATATCACAATCTGTTATTTTAATCATATTAATTTTGAATTTTGAAAAAAATATTTTAAAAAATTCAACAAAAGTTTATCACGTGACCCCTGATTGACACGAATTCAACGAACCCGTTGCAATTAGGGTCCACAGGATATGGTGTTGTTGAATTTTTTTATAAAGTTGTTTTATTCAACTGAACAGTTTGTAATTCACACGGGCGAATCATCCGATTCGTTGGGTCAAGGGTTAACTCTTAAGAATTGAATGCAATTTTTATAATCTTTATTGGAGTATGAACGTGTGGGAATGGGTACAAATTATGTATGAATCCCGAAGGGATTCATACAATTTCTACCCATTTCCACACATTCATACTCCAATAAAGTTTATAAAATTGCATTCATTTCTTATAATTACATTCCGTAACTGTTTAAACTACTTTTTACCAAACAACAAAGCAGATAGACGAAATAAAACATGTACGAACGAACGAGGCGAAAAACCACCCTCACACAAAATATAAAGCGCACAACTCTGATTTTTAATTTTCTCAACTTTAGAAATGGAAACGAGTATTTTAGTAACGCGCTTTATGTCACAGTTGGGAAATGTCACCAAAGAAACAGCAGCGGAGTTGATCACTGCGAGAGGCGCTAAAAGTTAAAGTTCGACCAAATATATTCATTGGAAAATAAATTACATTTGGTCATGACGTTTTCACCCAGCTGTCCAATGGGAATTGAGTATTTGGACCCAAAACGTATAACTACATTAACAATGTAATTATATCTGTTTAAACAAGGGTGAAAATCATATCGTTCATTGAGTGCACAAGGCACCATCTACAATGCTAAAGCATTGCAGATTGCGCCTAGATGCACTCAAGGGACGATATTAATCGGGTTAATGGATAAGAAAATCCCCAAAATGACAAAATGATGAGGCCAGGCGGTTTGGGATATAATAGGATGAAATACTATGAAATGAAACATCACCCAGAGGCCAATACTATAAAACTTTTACAATTGTATTTTCTAGAATTGTATTTTCTACTTATTTCTTTAAAAGGATTGAACTGAAATATTAGTATTTTCAATGATGTGGCAATTTTCCAGTTGGCAAATTGCCATATCTTTTAAAATGCTAAACATTTAGTCAGCTATATTCATAGGAAGAAAATACAATTCTAGAAAATACAATTGTAAAAGTTTTATAGTACAGTAGAATCCTCTTAATTGAATATTCATTTTGCCAGTGAAAATTATTCAGTTAACAGGAGTATACAATTAACAGGGATTTTGTCAGTTTCCTGTGTTCTGGAGGTAAACTGAGCATTTATTCTATTATATCTTGTTTGACAGAGCTCATAGAGCTCTGTCAAACAAGATATAATAGAATAGATGCCTGTATTGAATGTAGTGAGGCCAAAAAGGTTGATAAATAAGGGGAATTTGGTGCGTGTCACAGTAATTTTTTCGACATATTATAAAAATTTATATACAATTAACAGGAGTTTACTCTACAATCCATATGCAATTAACAGATCTAATTTGTACTGAAGGTATGGTAAATGGTTTTGTGTTTGAAAATTATATTCAATGAACAGGGATATACAATTACGAGATATCCAATTAAGTGGGCCCCACTATATTGGCTCAAGGTTCTGAGAAAAACATTTTTACAACGACCCAGTGCGTTTATGTGATAAAAAGGGTCGCAAATTTCTTGCACTTTCATCCGAAACTCATTAACCTCACCCTCAAAACTCAAGTTAAACCTCTGTAAACCCCAACCTCGGCCCAGAGAACTCACATAGAATAGCGACACTTTAATCTCAATTCCTCAGTCAACAAATTCGAATTCCCTGTCATACAAACCAGGCGGCCTCGCAACGACAGGAGATCGTACGTTTTCTGTGGCGAGTCCTTTTCTTTGGAATAGGCTGCCCAACCACCTTAAGCCACCACAGACACTAGTAAGCTTCAAAAAGGCACTAAACCCCAACCTCTTCACCCGAGTTTTCGCTGGGCGCTAGTAGTGTATTCTTCCGGTGTTCCACATTATACATTTGCTTTACCATTGTAAAGTCTGAGAGCGCATAATTTTTGCGAATTCATGGCTCTAAGCTGTATTTATTATTATTAATTATTAAAGGATCCCAGATACTACAGCACAAAGGTAGCCAGGAGTGTTTCACATTCGACATATTAGAAGGATTTTATATATTTATTGCGGTTTAACGACACTTTAGACAGCCAGGGTCGCCTCGTGTCGGACAGTTTAACTGGTGAAGGAAGCCGAGGTCCCCAGAGAGAACCACCTAGCAACGGAGAGCAATTGCCAGATTCCCCAACGCACAAACTCAACACAAGGAGGGTTAGCATTGGTTGAAGACAAGTGCATCCTTGACGTGCAGTACGCCTTAGTACATAGCGTCACCATGCCCCCATATAGTAGAAGAAAACCATAATATCTGTCACATAAAATGACAGTAAAATGAGTTACAATAATATTTTTAGAGGTATAAATTACGCTTCAGATTGCGAGTATTTCTAACATAATTGTTATTGTTTAACCCATTGAGATTTTAATTATTCTGACGTTCAAACGTCACTGGGAATTCAGTTTCTTCAACGTTTCTCAAAATTCGACATCAAACGTCGGAAAGTACAAATAACGAGATATATTTCACATTAGTGATTATCTGGTTGAGGGCTGGATTATTTTTGGTGGTCTGAATTTGTTATTCAAAAGTTGTTTTATTACATATTATTGGAGAGTGCCACAGGCACTCTCCAATAATTTGTAATAAAACAAAATATTATTTGTGCTTGACTGAATATGATATATAAGCAAGGAGAGTGTTGGCTTTTGCTCTGGTATCCTCATTTTTTGAAAGCCATGATAGTTGCTTCTATCACTCAACCAGTTAAGAAGTCTTGACAGCAGGATTATATTAGTATTTTAAGCTGCGATAACATTTGGCTCAACGGTTATCACTGAGCACTATTCGGGAGAAAATAGGAAATGAGGTTAAAACTTTAATAAAAAATCGAAAAATAATAGCAAAACAAATGACCACAAAGTATCAACGCCCTGTTTGATTTCATAATACGCACAAAAGTATCAAAGGGCTAAAAGGACAAAGATCCTTTAATTTGAGAAAAATATTGACTCTCATATATTGCAAGCATGTGGACGAGCATGTACAAAAACCATTGTTTGCAAAGTGTAAGGTATTAGAAGCATCCCGAAATCACTTAAATCTATAATTAAAAACATTAATGCAGATGAGTTTTCAGAAGGCACGACATTGCGGAGATATAAACGAGGTTGCCCGAAGAGGTCGGAAATAAACACAATAAGGTGACATGAAATAGGAAGCACGGCACATGAAACAGGAAGTACGAGCGACGGATAAATCCGCCGTCTGCACTGAATCGAATACTGCCGTCGAATCGAATATCATTTCGAATATCTAATATTCGCAGGGCCCTAACAGCACGGTATTTTCCGTGAGTGATCAGATTACTATATCGGGACGAAAAAATGCTGCCTGCCTTTTTATAAAAAAATCCAATAAATTCTCAACTCCAAGTAAATATATTTAATCGACACGAACCCTTTCTTGTGAATGATACGTGGAACATTTTGGGCTACTTTCGCATAACGAAAATTGTGATTTTGTAAAATAGTGCAATTTGTTTTTAAATTCGGGTCATATTGTCTCTTTAATACATGTAGATGTTCAGATGCCTGATGATCTTCATGTGTTGGCTTAGTATTTTGTTGTTATTTATCTCATTTCAAATTATCAGTTAATGGGAACAGCTTTTTGTGGAGCGAAACAACATTCCACTGCACACATTGATTTATTTATTAGAACAAAAGTCACATCAGCACCCAATGGTATATCATGGCGCTTAAACTGTATTTACTGTAACAGACGTCTATAATTTAGAAACTAAATCAACGCTTTAAAATCAGGAGACAATAATATAAATCGTTTCAATTGTATTTTCTAGAATTGTATTTTCTAACTATTAATATAACTGACTAACATAAATCGTTAGCATTTTCAAAGATATGATAATTTACGAAAACGTCACATCAGCCATTTCAGCGGCGCCTGGTTGTCCTTGAAGTCCGGCCATCACGTGCACACACACAAATGTTATAATGGACGTTAGTACGTTGGACACGGGGAAAGGTTAATTTAAACAGTACAGAGAAAGCACAATGTTGTACATGCCTTGTTTCTCCTCGCCTTTATCTTCCTTATTCTGTCTTACATTTCTTTCCTTTTTTCCATAGGGAGAGGCAGGAAGACAGCCAATCTGGCTAGGCCTTTCCCTGCCAGTATACATTTATATTTTTTTCTGGTTGTGTGTGTGTTTTATTATTGTAAATTTGGATATTGCAGATTTACACACATTTGTAAGTTTTGTATTTGTTTAGTATACTGGTGAATAAAATATCAGTATCAATATCAGCATCCAATGCTATATCGTGACAATTAAACTGTATTTACTGTAAAAGACGTATATACAGTTAAAACTATAAGTCCTGTCATGAAATGCGCATAAATAGTACGTCGATCGGCGCACAAGCAACGTGTCAGCCAATGGACCTCCGGGTAACCCCATTGCCTGTGTTTGCTTTATAGTAATCAGGAGAACATGCTGTGCTTTGGATGCCAGTCGATATGACAACTGCGCGCAATTCCTACGCGCAATTAAGCCAAGATAAGCGACAGTTCGTGACAGGACTTCTAGTTTTAACTGTAGTTAGGAAATAAAACAAGGCTTTAAAATCAGTAGCCAATATTATAACACTTTTACAATTGTATTTTCTAGAATTGCATTTTATACCTATTAATATAACTGACTAAAACGAATCATTAGCATTTTCAAGAATATGGCAATTTGCCACATCTTTAAAAATGCTAATGGTTCATTTCAACCCATTTTAAGTCATAACTAGGAAATATAACTCAAGAGAATACAAATGTAAGTTTTTTTAGTACTGGGCCCAGGAAGTAATTACACAATAATGGGGAATAAATAGGTACTGGGAAGAGTAAGAAGAAAGTGATACCAGTAGTTTACAGAATACTCTGTGAACCGGTAGACATGCTGAAAAATCCAGTTTAAAGGTATAAAAAAGAAGTTATTTAAAAGGTTGATTTCCTTGAGAAAGGACAGACCTTTATGTTCGTGTGTATCATAAAACTATCTCAAACAGACCCGGCATTACAATACTGCCGTCAGATCTGATTACAATCTGTACAATGTAAAAGAATGTGCTTCACTGCCAACATATGTTGGCAAGGAGCACATGATGATGGCACATTTCTCTCCAACAAAAAGGAATGTGTAAGTCTTGCATGACCAATGAGATTGTGTCAATATTTCGACAAAGGTTACCAGACACATAGTTATCAGCAATATTTGGTCAGAATCTAGTTGACACAAAATACCATTGCAGATGTAACTGTTCAGACATCTACAAATCACACTCTTTTCGTTGGATATAATCCTCGAATGGTGTTAAGGTAGAATGGTGATATCTTACTGGAGGGGAAGATATTTGACCCTGATGCGAGCCTTGGATGGTCACGCGTAGTGGGTGAGCGAGATCTGCCCAACACGTGTTATTATATATAATATTGAATATTAGTATCATCGAGTGATATGGGTGGGATGGGGGAAACCTCACCCAAGGAGAAGATGTTTGATCTGGGTCAAAGCTCGTTCCCCTCGGGTGAGATTATCTATCCCACAACAAACCACTCGAAAGTGTTTTGTTATCTCCTACCACACCTCACAAGGCGTCATTGAAATCAAAATACTGCTCGTGTGAAGAAAATGTACTGTTCTACCGAATGATCGTAGGGAAAAATAAATTGCATATTCGGAAATAAGAGCACCGAAAAGTAACTTGTATACAAATGGTATATTACACAAAAAGAGTTTTAGTTCACGACAGCGATGGGTTAACCCATAAAAACGAGTTGACTTTTCGGTGTCGTCACTTGAAATGATTTGATTTCTATATATTATGTGGGGTGTGGCAGGAGAAAAATCGGTTCATTCCCACCAGACCACTTCCCTTTAGACCAATTCCCACGAGGCCAGTTCCCAGAAGACCAATTCCTCTTAGACCAACTGATGTGTCCTACCTTTAAAATAATTCTCTATCAATAATTTGATATGTTATATATATTTATAAATGTATTAAATGTTAGTGATATTCAAGCCTGAAAATAAGCAGTCTGTCATTTGCAGAATGAGGTCCCCAGAGGGTGTGAATTTCCTGATGTTATCCCATACAGTGGGCCAGTTTATCCTCTGGGTACTCTTTCTGTTTATGTTTGAGACCCTGATTCAGGTTGAGGTTTACAGAGGCTAAATTTGGTGATGCTACCCTGCTGTGCATGATAGCATCACCAAATTCACCCTCTGGGGACCTCATTTTTCAGATGATAGTCGGCTTATTTTCTGGCTTGGTGATATTTTATAGATTTTTCATAACACTTGTTATAGTAATCACACACTTTCAAAAGATGTGATTCTTTTTATTATTTTTTTTTATCAAATAAAGTGCTTATCAATAAATAAATGTTTTCTTAATTATCCTTAATCAACCCTTAATCAATAACAGTATGTAGTTGGTCTAAGAGGAATTGGTCTTGGTACCCGGAGAGAACCATCGAGCAACAGTCAGCTCCCAAACAAACTCCACACAAGCAGGGTTTGCATTGGCTGAAGGCAAGTGCACCATCAACGTGCAGTATGATTTAGTACACAACGCCACCTTTCCCCCCACGTGGGCAATGGGAGTGTCTTGCCCAAGGACGCAACGCGATTGCCGCAGGTGGGATTTGAACCGAGGACCTCTCTGCTTGGGTACAGTTGAAACAAGAAGTTCTGTCACAATTAGCACAGAACAGGCTCGCCAGTTAATGTGTTCCTTGCTGTAGAAGAATGAAGTAGTCCAACTGTAATACACCAGAGCGTTTGCGCTATGCAATGCAATACAAAATATGATGCGCGATTTAGCTAGGTCAGTAACGACGTCATGCTCTGAACCGATCAAACAGATAAATATTGACTCTACAGTATTTGTACTAAATCACTGTGGGGTAGATGTTTCACTTAGCAATTATTCACAAGTTCGGAGGCCAAAGCACAAAAAGCACTTGCAAACTTTCATCACACGGACCACGGACCACCGGGTTGCACCCGGTGGTTCATGTGATGAAAGTTTGAAAGTGTTTCTTGTGCTATTATGAAAAATAGAAAAAATACTTTTCGAGTGGAGAATATATGGTGCTACGATTCAATAGTAATCCACTCTCACTCTATTCATTGGGGGGGGGGGGGGGGGGCGTTGTGGTAACCGGTTCTCATCAGATCACCGAAGTTAAGCAACGTCGAGCCCGGTTAGTCTTTGGATGGGTGACCGTCTGAGCGATCGATTCGGACTCCCGCGTTGTGTCCTTGGGCAAGGTACTTAACCGCGATTGTCCACATGAGGTCACGATGACGCCGTGTACAAAGGTGTACTACACGTCGATGGTGAGCATGTCTTCAACCAATCTAACCCTGCCTGTGCTGCAGTGCGGAGTTACGATGTTGGGGGCTGGCAGCTGCTCGTCGTTGCTCGGTGGTTCTTTCCGGGTATTCCGGCTTTCCCCACCCGTAAAACTGTCACCGACACGATATGACCATGGCTGTTAAAGTGTCATTAAACCTTAATAAATAAATAAATAAATAAATAAATAAATAAATAAATAAATAAATAAATAAATAAATAACTCTCTTCATTCTGTATATGCAGTTGAGTTTTCATACCTCATTACGTTATTTCATGTAAATCTTTCTCAGTAAAGGTTAGGAATGATGTTAATGATCTCTATTTACTACACTGACGGAAAAAAAGAAACGCAAGTTCAGTTTTGGTAATATCATTTTTTTTATCCGTTGACCAAATGCAGTAAAATGTGACACATAGCTACCTCAGTGGACTGTCTGAAGAGACTTTATTTAAAATTCAGTCACCCATAACCACGTAAGACTCTGCATGCTTTCAACAGATTTTTCGACAAAGCGTACATCGGTTGCACTCCCACGTGCTATGGGCTTGAAAACCATACCAAATCGAAGTTTTGAACAGTACACATCGACTGCACAACATTTCATTTCAACTCGATTGAAAAGCAAAATGTCGTGAAAGGACGTAGTTGATAGGGGAAAGGCTATTGCTCTTATTATGCAGGGCCAAGTGCAGCGTCTCGTCGTCCAGCAATTTGGGGTCCATGAATGAACGATAACTCGTTTCGTTGAGCGTTTCAGAGTCGCCGCAGGAAGATTAACTGACCGCCCCATGCGTGGACGTCCGCGCGTTACGTCGCCACGCCAAGATAGAGGCATACGTCTCTCACACCTCCGTAACCAATTTCAGGCAGCGACGGAGACGGCGAGTCAGGTTGTTGGCACTCATGGTCGGTATGTGTGTCCAAGAACAGCTAGGAATCGGTTGCCTGAATTTAATTTAAGGCCACGACGTCCCTATGTTGGTCCGAAACTTACACACAGGCGATTGGGGCGACTTGAACGTCGATTGCAATGGCTGCGGGAACATGCACTAAATCTGTTTCACTTGGCCCACTGGAGACGTGTGTTATTCACTGACGAGTTCGGTTCAAGCTTTATAGGTCAAATGGACGACATGAGGTTAGTGATATTCTGACGCGTCCGTTAAGGAAAACGACAGATTCGGGGTAGGGTCTGTTATGGTTTAGTGGGGTGGGGGTGGGGGGATTTCTCATGGCGTGAAAACACTTCTCGTGGTCATCCAGGGCAATCTTACAGCCGTAAGATATGGGGATCATATCCTCCTGCCCTTATCCATGCGCGTAACCTTACGTTGCAGCAGGATTTTTCGAGGTTAGTGATATTCTGACGCGTCCGTTAAGGAAAACGACAGATTCGGGGTAGGGTCTGTTATGGTTTAGTGGGGGGGGGGGGGGGGGATTTCTCATGGCGTGAAAACACTTCTCGTGGTCATCCAGGACAATCTTACATCCGTAAGATATGGGGATCATATCCTCATGCCTCATGCCCTTCCACTTATCCATGCGCGTAACCTTACGTTGCAGCAGGATAATTCGAGGCCGCACGTTGATTGGGTTTGTTGTGACTTTTTCAACCAAAACACTGTCCTAGTTCTCGATTGGCCACCCTAAAGTCCAGGTTTGTCCCCGATCGAGCATTTGTGGGACGAGCTGGACAGGAGGGTCAGGAAGCGCTCAACGTCGCAAACAACGTCGTTCAGCTCATGCAGGTCCTACTTCATGAGTGGAATAAATCCCACAAAGGACCATGAACAACTTGATGGGGGTCAATGGTAAGGAGAGTTAGAGCAGTGACTGAAACACAGGGTGGGCACACCCGCTATTGATTTGGATCAGGAAATGTCGTAGGGTACCCACGCTTGAACGTTATCCAACTGTGTTAAAACAACAAAATTTAATCAGTAATGAAGAAATAACATCAAAATCCAAACAATGAAATAATCATCCATAACACATTTGAAATATTTACTACAGAAAAAAACTTTTTCCCGCTAGTATAGTATGGAATTGAACAGAGTTGAATAATAAGCAGTCTGTCATCTGCAAAATGAGGTCCCCAGAGGGTGAATTTAGTGATGCTACCCTGCACAATAGGGTAGCATCACTAAATTTGCCCTCTGTGAACTTCAATCTGAATCTAGGTCTCAAAACTAAATAGAAAGAGGTACCCAGAGAATAAATTGGCCCACTGTATGGGATAGCATCATCAAATTCACCCTCTGGGGACCTCATTCTGCAAATGTCAGACGGCTTATTTTCAGACCTGTTTAGAATTCTACTGCATTCGGCATGCTGTTTTTCTACAGGAATTGGGCTAGGCTGGTGCAGTTTGATGTGGACAAAAGTGCACTTACTCAGCGCCCTATTAATTAAAAATAGTGCACAATACAGTGACAGGACTTCTAGTTTCATTGTAGGTAAGATACATGTAGATCTGTCTCTTTCGGGTATCTCACCCAGGATACACGTATCTCTATAGGTAGATGATGGGAGAAACAGTAATACTTACCCATGTCCCTCCAATTCCATGGACAGCGAACGCACTCACTGGGTCGTCAATCTTGAGCTTTGTGACTAATTCAGATGCTGCCAGCACGATTGCCGCTCCAGTGGCACCGGCAAGAATTGCTTCCCATGGTTTGATAATTGCACAGCCAGCTGCAAGATTAAAATAAACAAGACGATATGGACCAATACTTTTACAATTGTTTTTAACCGAACTGTATTTTGCTACAAGTGAATATAAATGACGGAAATGAATCATTAGCATTTTTAAAGATATGGCAATTTGCCAGTTGGCAAATTGCCACATCTTTCAAAATGATAATGGTTCATTTCAATTAGATATTTCCACAAGCAGAAAATACGATTCTGAAAAATACAACTGTAAAAGTTGTATAGTATTGGCCCAGTGCACTGATGTAATTTGTTTGTGCCATTGTCTTGGAACTCCTCCCAGACAAAATAAATATTGAATGTCAGGTAATCAAAAAGTAATATATTGAAGTAATTCCAGAAATTCATCATCGACTTCCAACAATACTGAGCGGGTGTCTCGAGAAACATTTGGATTCAACAGCTTTACACCTGCAGACTCATCGCGTCTTAACAGACCTTAATCCTCAGCTACCTAATATTTCTTTTGTTCTCTGTCATGAAAACAAGCCCTATAAAATCACACCAAGTACGGTTTTGATGAGAACAGCTCAGTAAAACAGTACCAATATCTGGATATTGGGACGGATTTGAAACAGTCCCCAAAACTAGATATTTGTACGATTGTCACGGTAGTGTTATCATAACCATTCAAAAGTAAAGATGCTGTAGGGGAGGTGTGAAAAACTTTCTAACACATGAATTATCGACAAGCTTTTCTCGACAGAGCTACTGAATTGAGTGTGCATCGTGTCCACATTATAATGTACTTTTTAATTTTTTGTTGCTTTTAATAATCAACAGCCCTGGTAACCTAAAAAGGACTCCTTTGGAAACCTCGGAAGTGAAGCAGTACTTGTTTGCTGTGGTAAACAAGTTCAGTTGTACTGGTAAAATAGGACCTGGTCACCCGTGCCCGGGGTAAAAGTCCCCTAAAATGGACAGCATGGGTGTAAACGATTGGCAAAACTTGACTTTACACCTTTTTTGCGGTCACAATTAGCCATAGCTGCAGAAAAGTGACCTTAAACACCAGTAAATAAATAAATAACCTAAAAAAACGCCCCTTTTCAAATATTAAGGCGGCAATCAGGCACTACCACCGGCCACCCCTGAGGGAAAGCGAACCTCTTCTTCAGATAAAAAAAGAATTATTCTTCCAAATGCTTTAAAAATGAACGATTATTAAATTTTTCTGCCGCACTTTCGATGTGGGATTGAATAAGTATTCCACCCTTGAGCTGAGGCATTGTATTAGCGGGAGAACAAATTACGTCATGATGTGAGTTCACTTCGAAGCCACAGATCTGTTCACAATATCTGAACTCCTGATGCGTGTCATAACTTCAATAGACTTTCTAGCAAGCAAACAATGGGTTATGCCCATTTTGTTTTTCGGGGGTAGAGCAAGCAAAAAGTGTTTTAAAATGTGGTTTTACTCGTGTCAAACTTTCTAAAATATAATTCTTTTGACTTTTGTTAACATTGAGGGGCTGTGGATTAAATCACATATATCACTATTTTGTGTACTATATGGGTAAATAATTGTACAGTTGTGCAGGTGTCCTCCAATATTTGGACTCTGCTTCGCCTCGTCCAAAATATCTCCGGACACCTGCACAACTGTACAATTATTTACCCATATAGTACACAAAATAGTGATATATCTATTACTTCCAGTAGTTATTGATTTCTCAAGAGTTTTCGAAGGATATGTTGTGGAAATACGTCACTCTAAACAGGAGCTGGGGTATTTTTGAACCTGTTTATCATGCATGTTCCGTCAAAAAACGTTTGCTTTTTCACAAGTTATTATTTTCTCTAACACCACCTCGCTGTAATGACAACGAACGTTACTGAAGTTCTTCTCCAAATTTTCATTAACTGTTGTTTGTGTGAGTATCATGTTGTTGATAAAGATCTTCGGAAGGCCGAAAGCTTGGTAAAAGTTTTTTTATGTGTTGTTCGGTGCTCAGTACAGATGAAAGTAAGCACGTTAATTCATATCCAATGACATAATTATGCTCTTCCTTTTATTAACCCTTTACCCAACGCAGACGATATCAAAATTTATTATTTTCAACATAATTTTTTATTTTTTTCCCAAATATTTCAACAAAACCATATCATGTGACCCCTCGTTGGAACGAGCTCAACGAGCTCGTTCCAACGAGGGGTCACATGATACGATTTTGTTGAAATTTTTTGAAAAATAATATTTTTTCAACTGTTTAATTTGCATATTACGCGGGCGGATGCGGCCGATTCGTTGGGTAAAGGGTTAAGCTTCTTACACATTTATTCAGTATTCCGACAATGATTACGCCAACCATTACCAGGGCTTCTTCTGACGTCTTGGGGAAAGGGTCCAGGACTAATGCAACTAGGACAATCCGCATCATGAATGCTCCAATTGGGAATTTATTTGGGAGAAGCGGGGGGGGGGGGGGGTGGTGGAAAAAATTTGCAAAACACTGATGCCGGGGTGGGTGGGTGGGCAAGGAGGACAAAAAAAAAAAAAAAATTCCGATGCGTGCAAATTTTTTCCTCAGACACTTTTGGGCAAAATTGAATACCATAATCAGTGAAGTATCATTCAAGAACCAATAAAAAGACACTCAAGTTATCAGGGGGTACCTACCATGGGTTATATACGATTATAAAACTGTTATTGCGGCTGAGCTATGATTCGGCTTATAGTGATACAATGTATGACATATTGAATAATTCAAGTTAAAATGCATCACTAATTGCAATTATCAAACACTGCACTCTATGGATATGTTATCTTGAGGGTGTTCCGTTTGATTAAATTTCTAATATGTTCACCCTGGTGAGATCGGCTGGCTTAGATGAGGAGCAAAGACAATTATGTGAAGTCAGGAACAGTTACAGATTTCAGCTGCAAGAACAATTCTGTACAACGATGTATCCAGACCTATTACGAAAACACCAATGACTCTTATTGCCATTGTAGGAAGTATGTAACACAAAAACTACTAAACATTGAACCTGATTGAACTGCTAATTTATTTCAAACACATCTGAGAACAAAGGTGTCAACAAAATCATGTACCAGACCTTCTAGGGCTGGACTTGAAATAAGTAATAAATCCCCTCCCCCAACCCAGCTATGCTCCACCCAAACCTTCGTCAAAAAATCAACAATTTGTATGATATTTTACAAAGCTCTCTGAACTCTGTCGAATACCATATATATTGTTGGTTTCTACAACATGTCTGAACATATGGAGAGATAACTATAGGTAAAAAGTTAATGATATGACATTCAAGAGTGTTAATGAATTACAATAGAACATGCCTTAAGATACCGATGCCTTTGGAGACCATGTTTTATATGGACATACCTGGACATACCAGCTTTACTCTATATTTGATTTGTTATGGGAGACCATCTGCCTTAAGAGACCACTTTGGTCTGATAAAACGGATGTTCTTTCAAGACCTGTCCTACTGTACAAGGTCAATCACTCAATACTGTATGATAAAATTGGTTATGGCGCAGTATGGTGGGAAGGATGATGCAGAAGCACGTATTTAGTGGGGGTGGGTGGTTCGGATAACCCCGGAAAAAATTGTAAAACTGGAAAAAATTAGTCCTCCAACCGGTCAAAAACAAAAAAATCGGCATCGGTGTCTGCAAATTTTTTCCTAACCCCCCCCCCCCGGGAGGAAGAAACACACAAAGAATAAGAAATGTTACCTTCATATTGCACTGGGAACATTAGTTTTATAACAAACAGTTGCAATCTGTATTAAATAAATTGTTCTAACACTATTAAATAATGAAAATATTTATGCAGTTTGCTACCCTTTAACAGTAAACATTCTGTGTCTTTGCAGTTGTGTCTAGGCAAGTCGTGGCTGCCTATATAGGCAGCCAAGACTTCCCTAGAAACGACCGACAAGTTTCTTGTGATGCACCTTGCAATTATATCGAAAAACTGCCTGTTGTGGAACCCTGTTTTATTGCAGTAATAAATGATGGAAGTAAAATTATTAGGCCTTCAACAGTTAAAGAAGGGTTAAAGTTTCATTTCAACGAGGACTTAGATTGGGAAAATGTGGGTTAGAATTTGGAAAAAAATCATGACAAAATGCCGTTGGGAATGGTTCCCATATTCGGCCGCTGTAGACACCCAAAAGAATCCCCAATTACGGCAACGAAAATGCGTTTGTCAACTGTTATAGTGTACACATTAGACCGGTAAAACATTTAAATTGGATGCGAAATTACACATACTTCATTTCGAAATGGACAAATGCGAAGGTAGCCCAGCTGAACACACCCTTAAACCCTGAAACTGAAATCTCCGGGATGATTAGCGACAAAAAGCGCCCATGGTACAATGGATTATTATACAGCTGTATTAGAAAAAGACTAGTTGGTCAGTAAACAGAGATCAAATATACGGTAGCTCTGGTCGCAAATGGTCGGATAGCTGAAGGTACACGTGTCGACAGGTTAGAGGGGAGGTAAAGTATTGGACGTGACTGTAGCAGTAACACCGGCAGGTTGGAAGGACAAGGTGGCAAGCCAACGTGGGAGGGCTACCTGCACAGAGGTCCAACATGTTCCAGTTGGATAAGTGTAGTAAGGGGGCCCTGACTACAACTAATTATTGTCTCACTAAAGTTGCCAAAGCTAACACGATCTCTCTGTCCTGGGTTTTGACCTGGTGCTTACATGACAAGCTGGATCGGCAGGAAAAAAACATCCTAACCACCGTGCTGAGCCGACAACTGTTCAACCGACAACTGTTCACGAAAAACGTTTGTTAATGACATGGGTAGTATCAAATTAACCCTTTATTTATTGTTCAAAATCAAGGAAAAGAGTCCCGCCCCCTCCGCCCCAGCGTCCCTCCATGGTAGTTACTTTGGAACCCTGTCAAGTGGGCTTAGAAAATGGGTTAACTTCAGTGACCAGATACAAAGGGTGGTCATATGGCTGAAATTGAAGTCAGAAATACTTCAATCCACGTCTATTGCAGTTATGGGCATCCCGTGTACCAAATTGTAAAGATTTTCCAATGGTATTTCCAATGGGTATTGTGAGTGTGCGTTGGGAGGGGGATTTGGTATCATGATGATGAAATTGGATTATACCCAGAGGCGGACTTGCCATACGGTCCACCGGGAGTATTTCCGGTGGGTCACCCTGTTGGGGTCCCTCTGGTGCAGCTGTTGGTGTCATGAAATTTTGCGAAATTGACACACAGGCGAAATGGATCTGACTGCAGAGACTGTCGGTATACTGAAACGCTCTATATAGTACCATTTCGAGATACCAGCTGTCTGAGCTGCATTTGGTCGCTCAGATGCAAGGGAAAAGCTTTCTGTCAGTTTGAAAAATCAAAATCTCTCCCATTGGGTCGAACTATGGTCGGCTCGATGGACCTAATCCCCACCCCACCGATGCAACCATTTTTCCGAATGAACGACGAAGATGATATAAATATGCCATCGAAATGTCCTCATAGTGGACTACAATTGATCGCTCAGATGCAGGGAAGCAGCCTTCTTTCAGTTCAAAAAGCAAACTTTTCTCCGGGTCCGGTGCCCTACCCTTGGTGCATTTCCCGGTACCTTTTCTTGGCCCTCTCTGCCCCTGATTATACAGGTATGCTTGCCTGATGTCTGTATCGGGTACCCAGTTGAAGCATGGTACCAATAGCATCGTACACCAGGGCTGATGTTGGTGAACGGGGTTGATGTTGGTGAACGGGGTTGAGAGAAATGAGAAGATGCATTTGTTGAGTCACGATAGAGGTCGTGGAATATTGTCTCTTGTATTGGTGACCGACTTATAGGTCTTGTGTTGTATCGTGCCCCATATGAACACTAAAATAATAATAACAATTGTGTATATACATAATACAAAGGAAGGAAGAAATGGATTCGACATCTAGCTGAAACAAGTCTTCTCCAAATTAAGTCACCCACAAATGTTGTGTAATTTGCGATTTGAGTGATGGGTTAATATAAATGTGCTGTTGTATTAAATGTGCTGTCTTATAGTTATTGTTATATGTATTGTATTTTGTCTACAGTGAGTTCTCCCTTACATGTCATCCGCTGAATGTTTTTGTATGTTATCTTCTGATATGAGTTCAAAGATAACAATAAGAAACGTTTGGCCATCATTCCACAACTGCAATCTCTTCTTAGGAAACACTTAACCCTTTGAAAACGAGAGGCCACTTTTCCGGCCAAGACCTTGGTACGACATAATTTCATTAACCCTTTACCTAACGTAACGGCCAAAACCGGCCAGCGCTATTCTCAAAAATCGCCAATTAATTTTCATTATTTTTTAAATTTTTTGTCTCAAAAACATAGGTTATGACCCCTCGTTGGAACGAGCTCGTCGAGCTCGTCCCAACGAGGGGTCATAACCTATGTTTTTGAGACAAAAAATGAAAAAAATTAGTTATTCAAGAATTATTTTGCAAGTGTCGTCTGCTTTTCAGGTTAGGTAAAGGGTTAAGTAGGATGGCTGTTAAGTGAATGTGTGGGGAAGACCAATCAATATTGATTGGTCTACCATAAATAATGAGCATAGGCTCTTCCATTTGCTGCTTTTCAACTAACATGGAAGAAAACATCAGGGTTCAAAGGTTTAATTTAACTTGCCAAATAGATGATTGCAAATGTTCGAAGACTCGAGAGGTGAAAATGCAACAAATCTTTTTTCTGTGGTTATTCTACACTGGGTAGGTAGTGTAGAAATAATCTTCATCCCTTTGAAGTTAAAGATCGACAAAAATTTATGAAATAGATTATTTTTTCAAAGTAAAGGCAATAGTAACCTTTACATTCCACAGGCGGAATAATTGTAATCGTAATCATAAAAATGAAAGTAATTGACTAATTGTAATCATTCTATTTTCAGCGTAATAACCACAGGGTCTGGTAGTGGGTATTGTTATTGGTTCATTCATTCATTGTAAGAGATGCGTTGGGGAAAATACAACGACTGTGGGCGGGTGGAAACTATGCGTCTAAGAAAGATGCGGCTGGTGCCGTCTTGAGCGTCTATGCGTCGAACTTTTGTTGTGGTGCTATACCTTGTAACATGGATGGTGTTTGTGTTTTAGTAAGGTGTCTGCTGCCGTTACGAATACTCCTTTTATCAGTTTTACTAAACCTAGTCTATATTATTAGCTACACAGTTTGTTGGTGGCCTAATATGGTATATATGGTGTCAATTAATTCCATATTGGACGACAGCGAACTGTGTAACGAATATATCTTACCGACTGCTGCATCGATGCACTGAACTAATAACAACAGCGATCAAAGTTAAATGAAAGAATTCTCACAATGTGTTCACGTGTCTTTGCCTTGTTACAATTTATGGGAGAGTGTCTACAGGCACTCTCCCATAAATTGTAACAAGGCAAATTCATACATACCAAACAGTTTCATTTCGAAGGTAACATGACATACATCCACAGAATATGAAGCCTTTTAAGTTGTCTAACCTGCACTTCAGACCAAATATGGGCTTCCAGCACTCAATCTTTCAACTTGAAGCGTCTATCGGCTGCCGCCATTTTGAATAATCAATGAACAAAGGGGAGATTACCCATAGCTGTCAGCGTATATTGATGTTGACAGGCAGTATATGGTTTTATATGCAGTCTGCATGTGACGTCTTTGAACCAGTGAAATTCCCAGATAATTGTAGGAGGTAAGATACGAGTCTATATTCGCTATTTGGGAGTATTAATATTTCCAACGTGCAGTCTTGAGACTTCAGGTTGAACATTTTGATTTGTCTAACATACAAATTCACGAAGCAACCTTTGTTTTGAAGTCGCATCGCGATCATGGAATGCGAAGGCGGTCTTTCGTTTCCAAAGAGATAATTGGACTTTCCTTGCTTGTCTAATAATTTCAAGGGAGATAACTTTATCGAGAGTCGATTTGCATCACGACGTAAGTCAGGGATGAACGGTAAAAAAAATTCCAGACCTCTTTGAGTTTTAAGCTATAATCCAAACTGATTAATATTCCAACACATTTATCAAGGTATGCCTTCCTCGAAGGCATGCCTAAATAAGGTTGTTAAAATATTAGACGGTTAGGATTATAGTTCAAAACTAAGTTGGCGAATGAACGCCTTAAACTTGTAGCTGAAACATTTCATTAGAAAGATCTTGGGCCATAATAGCCTGGACAAACAAATTGGGTGTATATCCCCAATCGCCCATCTTCGCGACTCCTTAACGAATTAAAATCAGATTAACCCTTTACCCAACGCAGACGATATCAAAATTTATTATTTTAAATATCATTTTTTTCAAAAAAATACAACAAAACCATATCATGTGACCCCTCGTTGGAACAAGCTCGACGAGCTCGTTCCATCGAGGGGTCACATGATATGGTTTTGTTGAAATTTTTTGAAAAATAATATTTTTCAACTGCTGAATTTGCATATTTCGCGGGCGGATGTGGGCGATTCGTTGGGTAAAGGGTTAAGTGAACAGTAAATGTTAAAACCTTGTTTTATTACAAACTACTCTTATTACACTGTAAGTTGTAAAACAACAGAAAAATATTTCTCGATACGTATTGTGAGACTGTGACGCACATTAGGTATGATGTTCATATTTTATCGTTTGGTTATTGTAATTCCAAGTAGGGAGCGCGGTGTTCAATGGTTACGGCATTGAACTTCAAACCCTGAGGTCCACGGTTCGATCCCAGCCAGGGGTAACTGCGTTGTGTCCTTGGAAAAAGGCACTTAATCTCGATTGCCCACGTGGGGGCAAGGTGTCACTATGTACTAAGGCGTACTGCACGTCGATGGTGTATCTGTCTTCAATCAATGCTAACCCTGCTTGTGTGGAGTTAGTACGTTGGGGAGGGGGGAGGGGGGGGGGTCTGACATTTTGGTCACCGTTGCTCGGTGGTTCTCCCCAAGTACTCCGGGCTTCATCTACCAGTAAAACTGTCCGACACGAGGTGATCTTGGCCATCAAAGGTGTCGTTAACCTCCAATAAATAATTAATAAATTGTAATTCCAAGTAAAACAAGGTTTTAATAGCTGTTATATCGATTTTACGATTATACCTGAAACCGATCCTAAGCATCCATTCAATACCGATACCATTTCTATTTTCAAATTTTCCTACATTCTTAAATAAATAATAAATTGTAATTCGAAGTAAAACAAGGTTTTAATAGCTGTTATATCGGTTTTACGATTATACATGAAACCGATCCTAAACATACATTCAATACCGATAATATTTCTATTTTTAAATTTTCCTACATTCGCTATTAATAACGCTTTCTTGAGGCTTGATATCAGTTGAAGTGTTCATTTTTTTGAAGGAAGTGAGCGATTTTTCAGCTTTGTTTATCCTCGTTGGACTGGGCAGTTCTGAATGCACACTGGACTACAACCTGTACTTGTCCAGTTACTTAGTGATTTCTAGTCAAGTCTTGGCTACCTATTTAGAAATCACTGTTCACGTGATTTGTGTATTGTCAGCAGGGCCTCCTAATGATGTCATGGTAAGGGCACATCCGCTTTGTTCGAAAACTTCTGAGATAGGTCTTTAAGGTTTGTTTGAAGTAGAGCTGAAACGGGTAAGGAGTTTTCTTGATCGATCAATCACGTGGATTAACCTTGGTTAACCGATTAACCACTTGTCCAAATAAATATCTGAATAACTGCTATACCGTCGATGATTTACAGCATGAACCCTTTACCCAACATAACAAACAAAACCGACTGGGCCTATATACAAAAATATCCATTCAAATTTATGATGTTTTCAATTTTTGTCCCCAAAACATAGCTTATGACCCCTCATTGGAACGACCCCGTTGAGCTCTTTCCAATGAGGAGTCATAACCTATGTTTTTGAGACAAAAATTGAAAATTTTCTAGTAATTCATGAATTTATTTTGCAAGTATCGTTTCCTACAAGCAATGGGTAAAAGGTTATGAATGACCATTTCCAGCCACTGATATAGTATGATAATCATGCAAGTAAACAAGTATGTCAGCAAGTAACTTGCTTGCTTTAAAGTTTGTTTCTTTGTTAACCCATTTAATACAGTAGTTCAAAAGTAACGCTTAATCGATCAATTACTTTTTTGATCGATCAAGATGTTGATCATTGATTAATCGGTTAACCGTTTCAGCTCTAGTTTGGAAAAGGTTACAAAATCACTGTAGATATGATAATGTTGGAAAATGAGTGGCAATGTTGAGCTCATGGGCAGTGGCATTTGTGGTGCTGTGGTAGAATGATACAAGAACAATTTATTCTCTATTTTCCCAATTCAAATTCCCCTTTCATACCATCAGCAAATCACAGTCAAATCAGATACCGAATACCAAACCTATTCCGCGGTGTACCCCTTAAAAATACTGAAACCGATACGTAACTCAAACTTCCAATATCGCCCATCTCTACAACACACATGTAAAAGAATACCCACTGTTTTTGAGTTGGTACAGTACGTGGAGAGTGGATTGTAACTAAATCACCCGCAGAGTGGGGTTATCACCCAAAATATCATTTTCAAATTCTCTACATATGGACAAAAAATATAAGCAATGTTTCAGCCAATGGACCTCCGGGTTTAACCCGGAGGTCCATTGGCTGGAACATTGCTTGTGCTTATTTTGCTTTGCAACCAATTTGCAATTATTGCTTGGGTGGAATACCCACCCTGCGAGTGATTCAGTGATAATACACTCTCCACGTACTGTATCACAGAAAGGATGGGCAATATACCGAAAAACCGAACCAATACCGAAATCATGGGGATACCGACAAACCGAATAAAACCAATCATTAAATACCGAAATGATCTATATTTTCAAATGTTTGCCGTTTACAAGACCTTGTTGAGGCTTGATAGCAGCTGAAGTGTTCATTTTTATGAAAGAAGTGACTGATTTTCTTTTCAGTTGTATTAACCAATAAAGATCTGGACAATCGTCCCGTATTCCCACTAGACTACAACCTGTACATCATTAATTGCTTAGTGATTTCTTGTCAAGTCTTGGCTTCCTATTGAGACCGCCAAGACTTGACTAGAAATCACTGCCCAGGTGATTTGTCTGTTGTCAGCAGGACATCCTAAAGATGACAAGTTAAGGGCACATGCTCCGAGATCTCAAAAGCCTGAAATAGGCCTTTAAAGGTTGAAGTGCGTTTGGAACATGTCAACAAAATTACTGTAGATATGATTTGTGTTGGCAAAAGAAAGCCAATGTTGAGGTAACTAGCAGAGGCATTTGTGGCGTTGTGGTAGAATGATGCAAGAACAACTTATTTTGTATTTTTCAGTGAATTCCTCTTTGGTACTATCAACAGATCTCTGTAAAGTCAGATACGAATATCGAACCGATACAGAGGTTTTTCCCCCCATAAAAATGCGGAAAGCGAAATCGACCTCAAAATTCTAATACCGCCCATCTCTGTACCTGAGTTTTCTCCCCCCACTGCATGTGTAACATACGTCTGTCCAGGGTGAGATAGCAGGGAGAGACAGATGTATCCCACCCCACCCACGTGACGTTATACATTTATAACGTTATTATGACGTTATGTATATCGTATCAGTTTCTTGCTACCAACTAATTCATATTGACGTCATCAGAATGCCGTGTGATCAAAGTTTGATGCTCTAAAGCTCTTTAAACCCCAAGATGCCACAGTTTCTAATTGATTTCGTGGTATATACCTTTGGTATATACATAACTTTTGCATGCTCTTTCCGATGGTGTCTGGCCCAGACACGAGGCTTGCCTCTCCCCCCCCCCCCCCCCTCCCACCATACAGCGGTTACGTTAGCCAGAGGTAATCGGCGGTCACGTGCTGATATAATCAACTCATTTGGTATTCGTTGTTTTGAAAAACTATTGACACCATCGAGCAAGTCTCGTGTCTGGCCCAAATATCTTGCCCTCGGGTGAGATTTCCCCATCCCACACCCGTACCCATCAGGGATTATAATAATCTCCGTGACTGCAACTAAAACCAGTATTACTCATGGGATAATTCTGGTACCTGTTGAAAAAAAGTCAATATTCTTTTAATATTTTATTACAAGCCTGTTCTATGAAATCCCCATCAATAGCAACACTAAACCATGCAGAAAATGAAAACCTGTTCCGCACACATGTGCAGAACGGAAATCGTTGACGGACTATTTTTAAATAGAGGCGGTATTTCACTGGAATTTTCTACAAATCATGCACCGCAATTACACATTGAATCGCAAGCGATAGCTGAAGATAGTCCCCTTATTTCCAATATGTTCTATATGCCGGTAGGCACATACGGTTGAAACTAGAAGTCCTGTCATGAAATGCGCACAAATAGCACGTCAATCTGCGCGTTAATATAGGCGTTATTACCACAGTAAGGCCATTAAATTCTGTACATATGGCCTGTGCACAACCAATATTTCAGCCAATGGACCTCCGGGTAACCCGGAGGTCCATTGGCAGAAACATTGCCTGTGTTTGCTCTGAGTAACCAGGAGAACCTGCCATGTTTTGGATGCCATTCGATATGGCCACTGCGCGCAATTCCCACGCGCAATTAAGCCTAGATAAGCGCACAGTTCGTGACAGGACTTCTAGTTTTAACTGTAGAACAAATTGGAACTCCGGGGACAAAATAGTAACATGGGTTCCCCTCGCAAATTTGGTTGACGATAAAATGTTTTATTTTTGTTGATGGTTCGTTCACTGAGTTCCAATGTGTTCTATGTGCCTACTGGCAGCCTTCTGGCACAAAGAACACACTGGAACTCAGGAGACGAGTTGTCAAATGAACTGCTGAGTGTCCTTATAAAAATAAGGGAGACCCAAAGTGTCCTGTTAACTACCGCCCAATTTCAATTTTAAGCTGTTTGGGAAAAGTTTTCATCAAAATATTGACTACCCGTTTGAATACTTATCGGAGCACGCCAACCTAATCAAGGAAAATCAGTCAGGATTTAGGCCAGGTTACTCTTCCGTTGAAAATATATATGTCATTTATATCTTGTTTGAGTTGCTAAACCGCAAGAAGAAGAAACTATTCTGTCTTTTTGTAGATTTTAAACAGGCGTTTGACACTGTTTGGCGAGAGGGTCTCTGGAAAAAATTACAATGGTCGGGAATAGGGGGTAAATGTCTAACATTTATTAGAAATATTTATGTTGGTATCAAATCCAAAGTGTGTGTAAATGGTAATTTTTCTGATTACTTCCCTTGTTTAGCTGGCATCCGCCAGAGGAAAAAATTATCGCCCTTTCTCTTCTGTATCCATTTAAACGATCTGGAAGATTACTTGCTTTGCCGGATTATAAATGGCATTGAATCCTTGTCGACCGATATTGAGAATGAGTTACATATATACATGTTATCTTAGATTACTGATATTATTATATGTAGATGATACTGACCTCATGTCAGAAAGTATAAAGGATATTCAGGTTATGGTAGATAATTTTGGGAATTATTGCGATCAGTAGAAACTTACTGTTAACCAGTCAAAAACTAAGTTATTGGTATTTGGAAATGGGCGTGCACCAAAATGTGATTTGAAAATAAAAGGGGAATCTATTGAACAGGTTACGGAATTCAAGTATTTGGGAATTATTTTCTCAAGTGGTGGTTCTCTCATAAAAACAAAAAAAATATGCCGTCCAGCAGGCAACTAAGGCTATGTATAGTGTACTTAGGAAAATAAGAGAATTTAACCTCAGCTTTGAATGCCAGTTGGACCTCTTTGATAAGTTGGTTGTGCCTATATTGCTTTATGGTTCCGAAATCTGGGGTTTCGGTGACTTGGCAATGATAGAGCGTTTACAGTTGAAATTTCTAAAGTACATTCTAGGGGTCAAAAGCAGCACGCCTAATTTTATGATATACGGAGAAGCTGGTAGATATCCACTGATTATTGATATTAAAGTGAGACAATTAAATTACTGGGCGAAATTAGTCGTGTTAATTACGAATAAACTAGGTTCGAAATTGTACAACTACTCGTTAAATTTATATAAGAGGGGGGACTTTGAAAATTCATGGTAGAAATCGGTCCAGGCGACATTGAACGAGACAGGTATTCCTTGGATTTGGGACTATCAAATAGCTGATGAAATAACTGCCCTAAAATTATTTGTAAAAAATTCATTACAATTTCAGTATGAACAAGAGTGGCATAATACCTTGATCACCTCTTCTAAAGGGGCACCCTATAAGGAGTATAAAACTACATTCGGAAGAGAGAAATATTTAGGCATCTTAGATTATAATACCCAAGCCGTGCTTTCGAGATTCAGATTGTCCAACCACCGACTTCCAGTCGAAGTCGGTGGTTGGATTGGAACCCCCAGAGAGGATCGTGTCTGCGGTGTATGTGATGAAAAAAAGGTTGGGGATGAATACCATTATATGATGGAATGCAATGGAGTGTTAGCGCTTCGGAGGAAATATCTTAAGATCCCTTACCAGACACGGCCCAGTGTTTACAAATTTCAAACCTTAATGAATGACTCCACAGAAGAAACGTTACGTAAATTATGTAGATTTATAAAAGAGATAAACCAGATAGCAAAATAATATTATTGTAGCAAATATTATTTAAGGTATTTAATAATGTAATATTTAATAATATAATTTATGGTCTCTCTGTGGATTGAGGTCTTTTCTATGTGGATCTGTCCCCTGAGTTCATCGCGTGGGAACGTGTTGGTTCCATCTTCCAGGGGAAGATGGAGCCTTCTGGTTCTCACGCGACGTGCTATTTTCATTTGCATATGAGATGGCTATTTTTACTGTATGTTGTCAAACAACTGACGCCTCCAGTCAGTGACCATGGGCTACAGATTGAGGATGTCAGTTGTTCGACTTATTGAATCATGCAGCTGATGACGGATGTAAAGAAGTTATTTATTATTTATTGACGTTTAAGGTCACATATTTATGCACAATGGCTAATCATGACCGTTGTAAAGTAAGAGAGTTAAGGAGATGCTGCAATTACAAAAGGGTTGAGGACCAAGGGGAATAATAATTACGACAAAAAGAGGGTAATGCATCGACAGCCTAACCTAGTCAAGAGGTGTGTGTGTGAGGGGTGGGGGTGAGGGTGGGGGGAGGGCAGCGGTGGGAAAAGAATGACTCGACAAGGTAGATATGTTGAAATCTTATTTATTGTAGACTTGTTGTACATCTGTTACTTTGTATGTTATTTTTGACCCCATATTCCCCAACAAGGGGACATTGGGTGAATAAATTGAATTGAATTGAATTGAATTCAAATAATTGCTTTTATGGACGTGAAGGTGTGTAATAAACACACAATGACACGCGCCAGTGAATGGGTTAATCGATATGGCACTTGTGCCGTCGCGGAAGGATAAAACTCGAGGCCATCGGCCACTCGTTTTATTCTTCCGCGCTAGCATTCGTGCCGTAGCATTAAAGCCTCAATAGGTTACTGCTTCGTAAAAGTACAGATGCAGATATCGATTAACCCTTTACCTAACATGAAAAGCAGACGACACTTGCAAAAGTAATTCTTGAATAACTAATTTGTTTAATTTTTTGTCTCAAAAACATAGGTTCGTTCCAACGAGGGGTCATAACCTATGTTTTTGAGACAAAAAATTAAAAAAAATAATGAAAATTAATTGGCGATTTTTGAGAATAGCGCTGGGCGGTTTTGGCCGTTACGTTAGGTAAAGGGTTAACCCATTCACACGCGCGTGTCGTTCTGTGTATTTATTTTCTATTCTTTACAAAGAATGAGGAGAAAATAGATACTGAAATATCGCGTTCAATCCATGCTAAAACAGGCCGAAGAAACCTTTTAATTAACATTGTCACAAATGTAGATATTTTGCATTCAGATGTCAAAAATGCATTGAGGTACTGAGTGAAATCACATCAAATATCTGTTCTGCATTGGCATTGGCATTGGCATCTTCACACGAACCTAGTCTGTCCAAGACCAAACGCCGTATCCGGTGAAGCCGTCAGTTAATTTGGGAGTCGGGGGGGGGGGGGGGGTAATTTCTGAATTTGAACGATTACACTTTGCCACTCGTATGTTGGTACTTTGTCAAGTTAAAAGTATCAACGGTTTCTTTTAAAGAAAACCAATTTGCTTTCAGAATGAAGGCAGCAATTATGGATTGATTGTGTGTGTGTGTGTGTGTGTGTGGGGGGGGGGGGGGGGGGGTGCACGTGTCTCTACAATCGTTGATTATAAAACTCGCAAACACACAAACAACAACAAAACAAAACAATATCGTGGACACAGTTTTTTCATTTATTTATTAAGGTTTAACGACACTTTAACAACCAAGGTCATATCGTGTCGTTGACAGTTGTACGGGTGGAGGAAACCGGAGTACTCGAAGAGAACCATCGAGCAACGACGAGCCGCTGCCAGCTCCCCAACATCCTAACCCCGCACTGCAGCACAGGCAGGGATAGATTGGTCGAAGACATGCGCACCATCTACGTGCAGTACGCCTTAGTACACGGCGTCATCGTGCCCCCGCCCCCATGTGGAAAATCGGAGTTAAGTGCCTTGCCCAAGGACACAATGAGGGAGTTTCGAATAGATAGCTCAGACGGTCACCCATCCAAGGACTAACCGGGCTAGACGTTTCTGAACTTCGATGATCTGACGAGAACCGGTTACCGCAACGCCACCCCCCACCCCCCGGCTAACTCAATAAAAAAGACTACCGTTTATTTAATGTGATGTCTTCGAAGTAAGTAGTATGTCTAGCACGTTTCAGGCGCTAGTTGTCGGACCTCGGTGCCTTACCACGGAAGTGACGTCATGTCACGTTACCTGGTGGCGTCATGTTGTGTTGTCATGGTAACCCGCGTGAGCGGCCATCTTGTGACGTCATCTCCAGTGATACGTGATGTGAGTGCTCATGCGCAGCGCGTGTTGTTAGGGTGATAAGTGTTTCCGTCGTCCATTTTGTATACTGGAGGCCGCCATGTTGGTTTCTGTGGTAGCACGTGGTTGCTATATGACCCAATGGCTTCTATCAAGACAGGGGTATGTTCGTAGGGTATGTTCCTGTGTAGAAGAGTAATTTCCCGATTCGTAGAATTACCCAAAATAAACCCGACAAGTTTTACTATTTCGAATTCTTTCAGAATTCTCTGCTTCTATCTTTTTATGCAATGGTTTTCGTCTACCTGACCATGTTCCTTTGTCCTGGGGTATACTCCAGTACAGTAGAAGAGCATATCAGTTGGAACAGTTTACCTTATTATTACTATATTTAGCTTTCCAGGTCTATTCTTGTTTCTTCTGACCCTAACCAACCAATCAGATTGCCTGATTTCCCACAATCCGTATGCAGATTTATCTCCCCTTATAACAATAAAGGGCACCGAGTCTCATCACCTCTATATCCAATGACCACGTCTCATGGAATCCCATTTTTTGGCAAACACCCGTGGCTATGGAATCCCTTTTAGTCGTATGAGGCCATGAGGGCTATGTAAAAACACTCAATGTGGCCTATTTTACTATCCCACACAGCCTCATTGAATTTTGAGGTCATGAGGGCCATGGAAAATCCCTCAAAGAGGTATAATTTACTACGACTCTTAGCCTCATTTCAATATTTGAGGATACCTATGGCCTAGTATTGTATTATTTGAGGATACCTATCGATTATACCTTCTGGAGAATCCTCTTTTTTTGTCGTATGAGGCCATGAGGGCAATGTAAAAGCCCTCAATGAGGCCTAATTTACTATCCCCCATAGCCTCATTGAATTTTGAGGTCACGAGGGACATGAAATATCCCTCAATGAGGTATAATTTCCTTCGACTCTTAGCCTCATTTCAATATTTACTTCTTAAAGATAAGACTACCTGCATTTGGCCCTTTTCAAATAAGTACAGCAGTTGAAAATTCCATCATTTGATTTTAATCAATTCAAATAATACCAGTTCCAACAAAACACCGGTGTTAACATTTTATATAATATACGAAAACATCAGGGAAATGACATTCTTGACTTTGAGTGAAATTATCATGTTTCCTGTCATTCTTGCATTGCGTAATTACTTCAATAACATGTCTATTGTCATAAAAAAAGAATGAAGCAACAATTGGCGAAGGGTAACGAAATGTGAACATGGTTTGATCCTGCACATCAGTAATTACATGCACTGTGTGCTTTATGAGATATGATTGTCGTGGATCGATTTAGATTATCAACAACATCTCTGGAATTTACTTTACGACAATGTTGACAAACTTTGACAAGGAATGGACCGGCCACTCAATTGTCTGATTATAACTCGAATAGCCATGCACAGACTGTGTAATTTGTTAACGGTTCTAAAATTACAGTATTTCAAATGTCAAAACATAACAAGCTCTTTCATTAACTCCAGTCTGAATTGTTCTGTTTATGTGCTGTTATTCGTGCTCTGTATTAACCCCATTGAACGTGAATAGCTCACATTTCTACATTCGGACGAAGTAGATCAGTTCATTTACGGTCCCGGTGTACTATGACCCCCCTACCACCCCTACACAACATGGCGCCACGAGGTCACGTGACTATGACGTCACTTACAGGGTCCAGCCCGGGGTCCACCCAACCGGCCCCGATCCATCGCTCTCCTACTACTTAAACGTATAGAGTAAAAAATTTATTCTACGAGTAGGATTAAGAATGAAACCGACTAGCCTCTGGCGAGTCGGTTCCATTCTTAATCCTACGTGTAGAATAATGTTATTACTTGAAAACACTATACGTTTATTTTGTTTATCCCATAAATCATATACAGGGCAGTCACGGTGAAATCGCGCTGTTACTGGGTACAAAACCGTGCGAGAAGTGGGGAGCACATTGGTCCAATTCGATCGACAAGCAAAACTGCCAAACATAAACAAGGCGCGATGATACATTTCTGTCTAAAATAATTCCCCTACAAACTTGAGCTAAAGTTGCAAGAATACTTTATTAAATGAACAATGTTTATCTTTCTTATTTTCGTTGTTTATTGTTGTTCTTTTTCGTCGTCCATTCAACTTGAGTTTTATAAACAAAGCAGACGATACTTGCATTTGTTTATTTACATGTACACTTTCCTAATTTGGAAAAAAACATCACTCATCATGTCCCCGCCTTTCACAATCGAACTTGTATGTTTTTCAACGTTTGGCTTCGATTGATTTACTTTGTGTGTTTTCTTATTTAATTGTTGTTCGTTTTATTGTTAGACGGGGTTGAAATGTGTCATGTATTCTAAAACTAAAGATTTAAGCGACGGTCAACGTTCAACGTTTGATAAACGTCGGTTCATTATGTCTCCCACAAACGTAAAATAGATCATGACAACACGAATGCTGTAGAGGTCGGAGGTCAACAACTCTGTCTCCACTACAGGAATAAATTCTTTCAGTGTTAAACCCACTGGGAAAATTTATCACCCAACTAGCAGCTGCTACTAGGTGAAATAAGCAAAAAATTATCGAAGACTTTTATTGTTCGAATAAACGTCCATTTATGGGATAAAAAGCTAAATGATGGTGACTATGAATTTACAAACGACAGTATTGTGGCTGATAAAAAATAAAGAACATAAATCCCAACAACAGATTTCTGCTGAATATTCAGAAATAACAGTCGTTCCTTCAGCAGACCTTAACGACAATGAAAAATTGAGTGATCTCCGGAATCAGTTAGCAGAAGTTGAATATAACAATAACACGATTTTGAAGGGCTCTACAGTGTATTAACGGCTCAACAGAAATGGCTAACAGCCCAAGAGTTTATTAGCGGCCCGCGACGAAGTCGTTGGCCGCTAATAAGCTCAAGGGCTGTTAACCATTTCTGTTGAGCCGTTGATACACTGTTATGCCCGACAAAGTCATGTTATTTCTATCATTGCCACTTTCGTACATCGGGTACATTACGATTAAATTATGTGGGAAATAAGATAAATAAATGAAGTTTGACGTTTTAGAATTAAAAAAAAAAACAGCGACACTATCGTCTGATTTGTTGACAAACAAACCGGGTAACATGACTATCGTCTGATCAGTCTACGGCGAAATTTGGGAACTTAGATGATGAAATATATCTTCGAAATGCGAACTTTAGGCAAGGAGCTTATTCTTTAAAGATGTCATCACTTACTTTGTGTGTATCGCTTCCTATATTTGATACATTATCTATCCGTGACACAAAGGGAAACACTTGAAACAAATGTGTTAATTTTGTTTACAAATTAAAAAAATCCGAATTGAATTTCGATCCAAATGGAAATTTGGGAAAAATATTGTTGATCGGCTGAGAGACGTGACGTCATTGTCTATATTTAGCCGTGTCGGGCTGTTATTGACGTGTTGGGTTGTTATAGTCAATAACGGCCCAACACGTCACATGACTTGTACTTGTTGAGCATTACAAGGTTTCAACGCCCGACAAAACATCATTAATGTGCCAGGAACGCCCGCAAAAGTGGCAATAATCAGAAATAACAGTCATTCCTTCAGCGGACCTCAACGACAATGAAAAATTGAGTGATCTCCGGAATCAGTTAGCAGAAGTTGAATATGGGAAAACACAACAAGAGATCTGGGAATTGGATTCGAAATTATTAACATTTTAAACCCGGTTAAGGATCGTGGTACGACCTGAATTCATAGCATATTGAACTATTTCTTTCGAGTAAAGAACTTGGAGTTGCCCCCCACCCCTATTTTTCATTTGTAACTGCACACGCGACTGGACCGAATTCTCTCTTGTACCGTCGGACTATTTAAAAAAGCTCCATACCTCACTGAGGGACAGCGATGAACAACTTATTTTCTTGTCGTCCTGAACATACAAATAAAACGATATATGAAAACGATATGTGGATACGAACAATTGGCGACTTGTTTTAACCTGAACATTGTATTGTGAATAAATGTATGTTCGGGATTACTCATGAAATAAAAAGAGAAAAAATAACTACAAATGGTGTGAAATATTTTAATTGGTAAAATATAAACCCATTTACCACGCAATACAGTAAATATTTAGAAAAAAAGCTGCAGAGAAACATAAAACTCTTAAAGTAATATATATGTGTGTGTGGGTGGGGCGTGGGGGGATTGACTTATGTCAGGAAAGTTAGAAGATTATTATTTAGGTCATGTGTGGGGTTACTGTTGCAAAGACTCGAGATTATTATGCCCCCGAAAAATTTTCGAGGTGGTATATAATCGAGGTCTCCGTTCATCCGCCCGTCCGTCCGTCCGTCCGTCCGTCCGTCCGTCCGTCCGTCCGTCCGTCCGTCCGTCCGTCCGTCCGTCCGTCCGTCCGTCCGTCCGTCCGTCCGTCCGTCCGTCCGTCCGTCCATCCGTCCGAACATTTTGTATTATAACTCGAGCATCAGTTGTCGGATTTTAATGTTCTTTGGTATGGTGAAAGGGCAGCTTGGGGGGAACGGATGCCCTCGTACCTAGTGTTTCGTCCATGCATGTTTGGTAGAGTTATGTCCCGTTTGTTTTTGGCCTCTGTTCCTGCTAAGGTAAATTGTACCATAGCCTGTAGGGCAAAGTGCTGCCCAATTTCTTTTAGTCCATTATTTTTCTAAGGCCCAGTGCTTGCAGGGGAGGTTGCATAACATTTTAACTTCTCCATATCATATAAATATGGATGACACAAGAATTATAGTGATTTTGGTTCCAGACCATTTAAAATTGTTTCACCGCACCAATCGATTTCAAAATTTATTTGCTTATTACTGATGTCAAAACACAGGTCAAGTTAGTTCGATTTGGAGGTTTACTCCGACCATTCTTGTAAGAGTCCTGCCTCTTTTTGAATTAAAAAATCACAAATTTCCCAATTTCAGCTTTATACTTACTGTCCATTGTCTTTTGGGAAAGTGCCGCCCGTTTTTTTTAGTCCACAATTTCTGTACTGTCGAGTGCTTGCAGTGGAGGTTGCATGTCATTTTAAACTACATATCAATATAACCATATAAATATGGTTGCCAATTTCAGCTCTATTCTTACTGGTCAGTGCCTATGGGGGGTGCTGCCCAATGTTTTTTAGTCCACTATTTCTGTGCTGCCCAGTACTTGGTGGGGAGGTTACATGTCATTTTAACCTACTACATATCGATATAACATATAAATATGGATGCCAATTTCAGCTTTATTCTTACTGGCCACTGTCTTATAGGAGAAGTGCTGCCCATTTTTTTTAGTCCACTATCCCATTTTTTCTAGTCCCCTATTTCTGTACTACCCAGTGTTTGCAGGGCAGGTTTGCATGTCACTTTAACCTACTACATATCGATATATTCATATAAAAATGGATGACACAAGAATCATAGTGTTTTTTAATTCCGTTCATTCAAAGTTGTTTGGATGAACCAATTCTCTTCAAACATTCAGAAGTTATTTATTTACATGCAAGTCCTACTTTGCTACCTTCGGGGACATCAGCACACGCGTTAGCGATGCTCGTGCTTTGTCCGCGAGGGAACTTGATCGCCTGTTATTGAACTCTTTACCTAATCTTAGTAGCAGACCAGAGGTGCTTCGACAAATTTGTAACACTAAAATGTTCATTTTTTGCATCAAAAACATAGCTTTTGAGCCCTCATTGAAACATGATACTGAGTAACGTTACTGTTAAACAAAACACACACCAACACCAAAGGGTCTTCCAATTAGATGCCAACTTCATATCCATCAAATTGTTCAAAATACTTTACCTCACAAATGATTATTAATTCTAAATCGTTCAAATCACATTGCAATCGAGGTGTTTAGTTTTGTGGCCAATGCAAAACTAAACCCCTTAATTTTCCAACCCAAAAGAAATGACGTCGCTTTCAAGAGGGAGAAGACATTTAGTTGTGGAGAGAAGTCTGTCGAAATCGCACAAAGTTAAAAATCACTATTTTTCAAAGTAAAATTGAAATATCAAAACTAACCCATAGCCAAAACTTTCTTACACCATCAAATAATTTGAAGATTGCTTTCCATAAGAAGTTAATATCTTTTTTATGTTTAAAGCTACTCCAGTCAGCCTTTTTCATTAATTTATAAGAAAATACACATGGATAAAGTTGAAAACTCTAAACAACTAGAGGTACTGTGAGCAAGCTCACAAAGTGATACCCCCCCCCCCCCAGGGTAGTTGCGCTTACGAGGACACAATCATATGATGTGGCAATTGAAATGTATAAGTTAGATTATCTCCCCTTGGAAATGTCAGAACGGAATTATATTGCTTCATGCGCATCTTCATATGGAGTTCTTCCATTGTGTAAAGTTTCATGAAAATTCATTGAACGGTTTAGGAGGAGTTGCGCTTATAAGGATGGACAGACGGACGCTCCAACATTTCGGGTTTATGGGCTACCAAAAAAACATTTTGTTTGTCCAAAACCTTATTTTACCCAGAACCCCACCCCTCCAACCCAGAACTTATATTTAACACTAACCCCACCCCTCCACCCAAAAACCACACCCTAACCCTAACCCTACCCCACGCTGACCCTAAACATAAAAGCCCACCCCAGACCCTAACCCCCACCCACCCCCGGGACCTAACCCCCCAACCTTAAGCCCTACTCTGGGGCTACCCCTAACCCCAACCCAACCCACCCCTGACCCAACCCCACCCTAGCCAAACCAATAGGATTAGGAGCTATTTTTTGGTTTAGGGGCTACTAAAACTAAAACCCCACCCCTGACCCCAACCCCCCGGGACCTAACCCTCCCCAACCTTAAGCCCTACTCTGAGGCTACCCCTAACCCTAACCCCACCCCACCCCACCCCACTCCTAACCCTAACACTGCCTTAATTTGGAGGTAGCCCCTAATAATAATATCCCCTAAACCCCCAATGTTGACCCGGACAGACGGACGGACAGGGTGATTCCTATATACCCCCCCTCCCCCCCCCAAAAAAAAAAAACAAAAAACTTTGTTGGCGGGGAAAAAATGGAAAGCTCAAGAACTTCGTGTACCAATAAGAATTTAATATTATTTTAAAGAGTATATCCTGAGCTATTTGACTAGAAGAACGCACATTTGATGGAAAAACAACTTTGGGTAAAAAATGAAATTTTACGCGTTTGTCCCATGGACAGGTATAGCAAATTGGGAGCAAAAATAGCTTAGTCATTCGCGCATGCGCGTCCACGTGGATAGAAATATTCGTAAATGAAATAGATAGTTGCTCAGTGAATTTGTGTGTTACATCAATCAAGATTTTCAACGTGCAGCCCCAAGGCTGCACGTTGAAAATATTAATTGGTTCCTTCCAAGTAACGATTTTAGATTACCAGTTGATGACTCTAAACTGGAATGGAATATACCATCAGGCTTCAAAGGATAATTTTCAAGATATGTGCGGGAGGGAGAGGTAGGAATAGGTTCAACGAATGTGTATGTGATAAAGCTTACCTGTAACAGATACCAAAGCCCCCAGTATAGCGTTTATGAGGTAAGAGATGTCATATTTTCTGTTTTTGAATATGAGGCTGAAAAAAAGAAAGAATGGTTATATGAAACACTACAGAACATGATATTTTCAAGCTTTACGATGTTTGTGATGTGTTTGCTGAGTTCTTGTAACCAAACCATTTATCTTACACAAACAGAAGTCGATATGTGCTAAAAACTTAATTATCATTTACTGCCTCAAAATATTACTGCAAATGAAGGTCATAAGAGGCGACCGTTTTTGTGAACAGCGCTGGGTGGTTACAGTCGTTAAATCGTGTAAGGGAATTAACTCTTTACCAAGGCAGACGATATCAAAACTTATTATTTTAAATATTAATTTTTCAAAAATTTTCAACAAAAAATATCATGTGACCCCTAATTGGAACGATCTCTACGAGCTTGTTCCAATGAGGGTTCACACGCTATGGTTTTGTTGAAAAATGTTTTCTGATGTTTCTTTACTAAACAAAAAAAAATGTTACTGTTTAATTATTAAACTGTGTTTTTTTTCTAAAAATGTGTATAATTGCTGGTGTTTTGTTGATCCCGATCACCCCAGTGGCAAGACTGATTCGCAAGGCCGTCATTTTGTACGAATTTCCAAAGCATTCTCTCAACGAGTATGTCCACGCTGTTTGTTGACTCGGTGAATAAGTAGATTTCTGATCAATTTGCTGGTTAGAATGTGTTTTATCGTCTGGTTAGACACACATAGGCAAACGCGATATTTTATAAACATGCAAGTCAACCATTGCAAATCAAGATTTCCCGATAATCATGAACTCCCACATTCACTCCCAACTTTCCCCAAGTCAAACTGTGTGTGTAAAGGCGTGTGTCTCACGGGGTGCAGTCAATACCAAATCGATTGAGTTTCGTTATTATTTTAATTCAACGGCCACGAAGGGCGGTCGAATTAAAATATTCATGCAATATAAGTCTCTGAAATGCACAACTGATTCGCTCAACGCAGGGCAGTATTTGTAGTGTACGGGTAACGGAGTGCAGTCGTGTACGGGGATGAAATGGTTTCGCGCGCCGAAAGCGCGCAGGGACGCTGAGGGGCAAGCCCCTATTGACCTTCTGTGACTGCTGAGGTCTGGAAGCTACGTGTCTAGGCATGTGGAAGGAGGACTCAGCAGATGTCTGAGGCTTGATGATCAGGAAGAGTGTTGGCTTGTCTTTGTGTAGGTCGTTGACTGAAACCTCGGGTATGGATAACGGAGTGCAATATTTATAGTGTAAGGATAACGGAGTGCAGTGTTTATAATGTACGGATAACGGAGTGCAGTATTTTTCGTGTACGGATAACGGAGTGTAGTATTTATAATGTACGGATAACGGGGTGCAGTGTTTATAATATACGGATAACGGAGTGCAGTGTTTATAATGTACGGATAACTGGGTGCAGTATTCATAATGTACGGATAACGGGATGCAGTGTTTATAATGTACTGACAACGGAGTGCAGTGTTTATAATGTACGGATAACGGAGTGCAGTATTTATAGTGTACGGATAACCGGGTGCAGTGTTTATAATGTACGGATAACGGGGTGCAGTATTTAGAATGTATGGATAACGGGATGCTGTGTTTATAATGTACGGATAACGGAATTGCAGTGTTTATAATGTACGGATAACGGAGGGCAGTATTTATAGTGTACGGATAACCGGTGCAGTGTTTATAATGTACGGATAACGGAGTGCAGTGTTGATAATGTACAGATAACGGAGTGCAGTTTTTATAATGTTCTTAGCAGCCAATCAAGTCACTAGATGTTGTCAATAAGATCAATTACAATCATTTTTGGATGTCTACCTTTCCCGATAGCATTTAGGCATGCTTTTGTCCCCAATTCCAAATATCCCAATCTCAGTCCCACAGAAACAAAAATTCAATACACAGTTGATGTCCTGAGCTGGATAATCACGATCACCCAATTCAGAACACCAGTGATGCATTAAATATAAAGTGTTCAGTGGGACAACGCAATTCAAGAGCACGTCACTGAAAGTGTTTAAATTGCAATTATGAGTTAGGGGTATATTGATATATATTTATTCACCGGTATACTATAGATTACAATAAGATTGATAATTCCACATATATTTACAGTATTCATATGGTACATAACAATTATTATACATAAAGGATACACAAGTATACTGGCAGGGGAAAGCATAGCCAGATTGGCTGTCTTCCTGCATTCCTGGTACAATAGATTCCTTTCAAACGACAGCATAGATGGTCCTTTATTATTATTAGTATTATCATTATTACACATCCATTCAAATTTAAACCCTTTTATCTTACAATCAACATGTATTTTGTCTGTATTAAATCCGCAACTGTCGTGTATCCGACCCCTTGATACAGATGTTTGTATCAGGGGGTCAGATACAAGCACGTTCTTTTCGCGTGAGTTCCATTTTTTTCTTTTTGTTCATCCGTACGAATAAATAGTTCGTTATATATTCGTCTACATTCTTGACTTATCCCCAATATATTGTAAGATAAAATGATTATTACCATTATGTGGATGTGCAAAATATGTATCCGAGTCTCGCACCGGGTTCTAAGGGTACATCACGACTCGGCTTTGACTCGTCGTGATCTGCCCTTAGAACCCGGAGCTCGACTCGGATACATATTTTGTTTGTTTGTTTGTTTGTTTGTTGGTGGTTAACGTCACATATTTATGCACCATGGCTAATCGTGACACAACTTGGAGATGAAGTAAAGTTTAGTCAATCATTGATCTACATGTTGCCCATTTTAGAGGACTTTCACCCCAAGCATTGGTGACTGGGTCCTATTTTACTAGTAAAGCGGAACTGGTTTACCACAGTAAACAAGTGCTGCTTACTTCCCGGGGTTCCCACGGGGAAATACATATTTTGTACATCCTCATTATGGTAATAATCTCTATGTATTTAACGGGATAGCATCTATGACATAAATGATTCTGTATTCAATGGGTGATGTACAAGCCGGAACTTTTTCGGCTATGCCATTCCAACTTGTTATGTAAAGCACCCGCCGATTCAAACACAAATCGCGTTCTGTCTATTTATTGCACTTCCTCGTGGTCTATGTCACAAACCTATGATAATCTTAATATCCCAAATTTGTTTCACGAGAAAATTAACTGAAGTGAATTGATGGGCAAAAAACAAACTATGTAATTAATGGCTTTCTCCGTAATGGATCATTTTATTTACCGCGACAAATCAGCGGCTGGCCAAAGTGTTATTATTATTACTGTGTTAATCTTCGAATTTGGTCAATGAGGAAAGTACCGCCGACAATTAATAATCTGGTCTATAGTTCACCGGTGAAGAAACAAAGCATGGGTTGTTTACACAATACACGACTTCTTAATCCGAGGTCACCAGTAAGGACGATTGGAGAGTGATTGGTTATTGTGTGCACAGCTAAACGAGATAAGGTTTTTGTAATTAACGACCTGAGCATTCACACTGATATATTTAACTTATTATCTATTTCCTTTATTAGGAGAAAATGTAACATTATATACCCGGTTTTGCAAAGAATATACCAGGTTCGTGATTGTGAATTTATATGCCAAATTTTTCTGCCAAACGCTCCCATTTATGTGGCAGATGTTTTTAAAAATGCGAGTTGGGACATTTGACACATGCAAGGGTGAACACTGCTTAAGGGCAAAGAGAGTTTTACATATTTTTGCTACATTGTAACAGTCTACATTCTATGACTTTGCTGCTGTTTTTGGCAAGTCTTGGCTGCCTATGTAGGCAGCCAAGACTTGCCTAAAAACAACTACCAAGGTGCTTGGAATGTAACTTGTGAGTTAACCCAAAGACTACATGTTGGGGCACTTGTTCTATTTCTAAAAATATGACCAAAGTCAGAATTAGGCCCTTAAGGGTTAAGCTTGTTTATGGATGTGGAACTGGTTATATTTTGTAGTGATATCAAGGCTCGAAAAGTCAAAAGTATCCATAAGTAAATGTATTCTTACGAACTTTATCATAACATGTATGACGATCCCAAAGGTTATGTCTCATTGAAATCTTTATATGTTTCTTGAACTCTCGACACACAGGTTCACGAGATGAAGCGTATCGAGGAATAAGCAGTTGGCACAGAATTAAAGACAATTAATAAACTGGTCTAGTGTTCGCTGGTGAAGAAACAAAGCATCTGTTGTTTACATAATACACGACTTTTTAATACAAGGTCACCGGTAAGGACAACTGGAGAGTGACTGGTTATTATGTTCGAAGTTGAACGAGATTACTTTTTTTGTAATTAATGATATGGGAATCTCATATTGATATATTCAACTTGTCATTTGTTCGCTTTACTGGGAGAAATAGACGATATGGAATGAGTTTTTTTCTCATATAATATTTATGAAACGAGTCTAAGAATTTTCCGTTTTGGCGAGCCTCTGGTGAGCCCCAAGCGGAAAATTCGGACGAGTTTCATAAATATCATAAGAGAAAAACACTCATTTCATATCCTATTTATCATATGACTCACATATGCACAAAATTAACGACTTAGTATGGCTTTTTAACCCTTTACCTAACGTGTGTTGCAGTCGACACTTGGAAAAAACATCATCATAAAACTGAAAAAAAAAATCATTTTTTGCTTCCAAAACATAGGTTATGACCCCTCATTGGAGCGAGCGTGATGTGCTCGTTCCAATGAGGGGGCATAACCTATGTTTTGGAAGCAAAAAATTAAAAGTTTTCGTATATATCACTGGTCGTTTTTGGTCGTTGTGTTAGGTAAAGGGTTAATGCAATATAACCCAACCTAAATAGGACAGATAACGTAAATTCTCCCTACTCAAATTATGCAAATGTGACCCAGTTGTATATTGTTCAAACTGTCCATATTTGAAATTAACCAATAAAATCTTTCAACCCCAATTATGCAAATTATGAAAATATGGCTCAGTTGTATTTTGTTCAGCAAATCAAATTGTCTAGTTTTGAAATTGACCAATGAAATCGACGGAAGGATTTATTTATCACTGATTAATATGAAAGCAAAATATCAAATGTTTTAAAGTGAACAAAATGGATGAGTCATATGATAAAATGTAATATTATATACCCGCTTCTTGTGAAAATCAAGAATTTACCAGGTTCGTTATTTTGAATTTATGTGCCAAATTTTTATGTCAAACGCTCACATTTATGTACCAGATTTTGAAAAAAATGTGCATTTGGCACATACCAGCGTGGACACTGCCTGAACTGGGTAGTGATAAGGCCTCGGAAAACTATTGGGTTTCCGAGGCTTTATAACCACCCAGCTCAGGACACTGATTGTGCATTAAAGTTAAATTGCTTCCCTAACAAAGCTTAGAAAGTTTCTGATTTCAATGATTCTTCTTTAGTACAATTTAATAGAAACTACAGCGACTAGTATCCATGCATTTGCTAAGGTATCGATCTTAATGTTCTCTGTTCAATTTAACAATTTCATAGTCTTTGTTCGTTTCTTCCCAATTGTTACAAACCCCAAATTGGTGTCCCCACGATGCAAATGTTACCAAAGCCATGGGCCCCAAAGGCGGCAAAGGAATATTTTAATCAAATAACAATACTGTTGTGATTTGATTAAAAAGTTGGGAATTTAGAACACTGAAATTTTTATGTTGTTAAAAAATAAAGATCTTGTTTGGAAGGAAAATGATTATTGGTAAGAAGTCTACACTGCAAAAAATATAGGTTCTCTTTAGAACCAAAACTAGTTCTAATCTTGTCCCTGAGATGGAACCAGTTCTGTTTAAACAGTATTTATTTCAAATCAAATAAATTTATAAAGATTAACATTAAATATTAACAGAATTAAACATAAATTGAGGGGGTTCCAGCCGTAAGTTTAGAGCTTATACGAGGCTGTCTCAAATCATTATTAAGCAAAGCAGATATGAACAGTTGGCATATCGAACAAGTTTTGGTTCTGTACAGAACCAAAACTGGTTCGATATGCCAACTGTTCATATCTCCTTTGTTTCAAAATGTTTGGCGACGGCGTTGAATAAGCTCCAAGTTTAGTGCTGAATCTACTTCAGTTCATGTAATATTTTGTTAAAATTGAATTTTAATCTTGGTAAATTTATTTGATTGGAAATAAATACTGTTTAAACAGAACTGGTTCCATCTCAGGGACAAGATTAGAGTTTTAAAAAGAACCTATATTTTTTGCAGTGTACACCTTGGTATGTTTTAAGCTTATAGGGCAAAAAAATTTCATATACCACAATTCTTATCGAAAAAAAAATTCACTGTTCCGATTAAACTTTTATGAGGCATCAATAATTCGGCTCATTAGAAAACCAGAATAATTTTCTTCGTTGAGTTCGTCTCTCAGTTGGGGAAAATTACTACAACTTACCTCATTATTACACCAACAGTTCCTCCACCCACTGACCCATTTAGTGTGTTGACAGCAGATCTGTAACAAAAATATCAGTATTGATTGAATATGGTACCAATCGAGAACAATAATTTGTGAATCTCAATTCGAATTGTACTCCGCGGTTAATATGACATATCACAAAAGTACGTGCTGATTTCGTTCCTCAACCATTACAGTACAGTCGCCATGGAATGGTTGTAATCAACACGTGGGCAGTGATGTTGACGCATGCGTCGCGTGAGCAGTGATGTCCACCCATGCATTTACCAGGTAATAAAATTCAGCTACAAAATGGTGCTTCATTAAGTTTTTTGATGTTTATTCCTACAATTAGTGGTTACAATCTAATGCTATGGCATCTGTGGAAATACTGCCCACCCCGTGGGAAGTGACGAGTCCACGGCGGCGGAACTGCACCTCGTCTGTATGACCGACGTCGCCATTTTGTGAAATAGTTCTCAATTTTTATATGTAGCTTTCATAAAAAACGAATAGTAAATATGCTACTTTGCAGCTGGAGAGAACATATCTTATCTACCCTGGGGAGTCACAAAAATATGGGAGCCTTAATTTGGATTAAAAGCCTGGGCTTCCGCCCCAAATCACGCTTAAGGCATAAAAAGTTAAACAACTGTTTCTCATGCCCTCCCACATTTTAGATGTCGATACTACATTTTTATAGCGAATGTAAACTTAAAACAATAAAAATTAAATGGTTTGTGACTGATATTTTACCCAATTTTATAAAATTGATAAATTTGTCGCTTGAATTCAACAAGGCTTTGTAATGCTTTGACATTGCAATGCCTTCTTGCTTTCAATGAACGAATTACACCACCACCCATGGTATTCTTTAGATTATTGGGACTAAAACAAACCACGGACACAAACTTTTGATGGCATCGAAATAATTACAAAACTAAAAAAATAAAATAAAATATCGCCCGCTCACATATGATTTTGCAAGAATGGGAGGACAAACAAAAGATCTACTCTGTGGAGCCTAAAGTAATATTTGTAAATTCGAGGAGAGGCAACTGTTCGAATCTCAAGTTTGTAAACTCCGGCATTCAAATTCTGTTCACTGTTGATTGCATTAACTGTTGCATCTATATGCTCTATATGCTCTTATAACTATTGCATCTTGTGAGTGAATATAAATTCCAGTAAAACCTGAATCGAAAGCCTTTAGGCCCATGACAAACTTTCAAAAGGTTTCATTCAATATTTCAAGTATTGGGGACTCCGTATTCAAATCCAACTCCATTAGAGACAATGGCAAGGAGAAATGCTCAGTGCCCTAAATTGGCCAACACTACAGGAACGCCGTAAAAACAAACGCGTCCAAACACTACACAATATCATCTCTGGATGCGATGCGATCCCTAAGGCAGAGTACATCCAAATGGGCCAGACACGCACAAGAAGCAATAACAACACCAAGCTGGCAGTTTACAGAACAACAACAACAAAATTTAAAAATTTTTCCCACGTACTATTGTGGATTGGAATGCCAGTAGCCAGGCCGCCATCGATGCAGTTTGTGGCAACTCCGCCTTGCGCATATAAACACATCAACAGCTCCCCCTGTGTTAAAATACGCGAAAACGCGGCTTACACAGTATTCAAATTCAGATTCAGATTCAGTTAAGGACGTGTTTATTTTTTAAGACGCGTATTTACATTTCAGACTGAGTGATCAAGATTTTCGGTGAACAATTGGGTATATCACACTGTTCAGCAACCCGAGATCTAACGACAAAAATCGAAATAAACCGAGGTGATTCGATTATGGTTTATCGAATGTGCTATGGATGATCAGGAACCAATACTATAAAACTTTTACGATTGTATTTCCAGAATTGTATTTTCTATTCATTATTATAACTGGAATCCTCGAGTGTTCGGTTTAAAGTCCCATGCTCTAACCAAGGAGCTCTCGCTCTCTCAAAATACAAACGAAATGTCATCAACAGCGCGAGCATCATTTCATAAACTCCAGATGATGAGTAAAATAAAAAATATTAATGCTTTCCATTCACAATTGCGTCCCTGTTAATTCTGATTAATTTGAAAAAAATTGATAATTATTAACTTTACAAACCTATTTAAAATGGAAAATGGCGTTGCCACTCTCTATTGACATAATTTTTTAAACTAATTTATTTTAAATATATCTCTTCTCAAGAAACAGAACTTGACTAGCAATGTTGTAAAGCTCCTTTTCCGACTTTGAAGGTACATGACCAGCAAATTTCTGTAAAAACAATCTCATTCAGACCCGGAGCCAATAATATAAACCTTTTACAAATGTATTTTCAAGAATTGTATTTTCTATCTATTAATATAACTGACTAAAATGAATCATTAGCATTTTAAAATATATGGCAATTTGCCAGCTGGCAAAATGCCACATCATTGAAAATGCTAATGGTTCATTTCAACCCATTTAAAGTCAGGGCTAACAAAACGGAAAAGAAAATCAGTGACTTCTTTCATGAAAATGAACCTGTTATCAAGCCTCAACAGGGACTTATAAGTCGCAAATGTAGGGAGATTTGAAAATTCAGATGGTTTAGGTGTTAGAAGATTGATTCGGTTCGGTTTATCGGTATCCCCTTCATGTCGGTATCGGTTCGGGTTTTCGGTATATTGCCCATCTCTAACCAGCCCTACTCACAAAAATGCCACTCAAGCTTTATTTATTTTTCATCTTTTGCCTCCAATATGCAACTTATTATGGACCCTTATTGGAACGAACTCGTCGAACGCGTTCCAATGAGTGCCCTTAAGCTATATGTTGGAGGCAAAAAGTTTTAGTTACAAAATAATTGTTTATGCAAGTATCGTCTTCCAGTTGAAAGTTATGTTAGATAAAGGGCTAATGAGGTGAATTAAACAAGAGAAACATTTTTTGAAGCCTCGTCTCTGTTTGCGATCATCTCAGATTAACCCTTTACCCAACGTAATGGCTAAAACCGGCCAGCGCTATTCATAAAAAAATGTCAGTCAATTTTCATTACTTTTTCATTTTTCTGCCTCACAAACATAGCTTGTGACCTCTCTTCAAAACGAGCTGGTTCCAATGAGGGGGTCATAAGCTATGTTTTTGAGGCCAAAAATGAAACAAAATACTTATTCAATAATTGTTTTGCAAGTGTCGTCTGCTTTTCATGTTAGGTAAAGGGTTATACAAATGAACATCTGACAACAAATGTTGGAAGCTGAATTCAAAGTGGCAATGTCTGTTAAATTTCGTGCAATCTGTTCACTCGTCCACTCATCTGCAAAGATGTATCCAAAACCCAATGCTGTATTAATGAAATTCCAAGTCTAACATTTTGAACGGAGAGGTCAGGGCTGGAGATCCTATTTTCTGTTCACTAAGAAATGTTGCCAGTACAGTACAGTACAGTCGCCGCGGACTGGTCGTAATCCACATATGGGCAGTGATGCCGATCACGCATGCGTTTACCAGGTAATAATGATCATGATCAGCAAAATTTTAATTAATGAAGCACCGGGTTGTACCCGGTGCTTCATTAATTAATTTTGTGATGGTTATTCCTATACTTAGTGTTTAGAGTCTCATATTATTACATAAGTCGAAATATTGCCCGGCGTGCAATGTGACCGGTTCACGGAGGCCGTAGTATAATATCGTATTGTCAACAATTTAGATTTTAAATCTATGTGAGAAAAGGAGATGAGCGACACATTAACATTCCTTGCAGTTCGAACATATGTGAAATGGTAAAACACTTGTAAAATACTATTTGTAGTTCACGCGGAAGTGAGATTAAGTGAGGTCAAACAGTGGGATCCAGCACTGAAAAGAGAACTGCACCTGGTGTGTGCGAAGAATATGTGCAGTATTTTTGAACTTATGTTAGATTACATGACCGAGAACGAGATAAACAACTGTCCTTGAGACAATGCGCTTACGCTGAGAAATGGTAATGATACAAACTATTTCATCATTCCGTCAATGCGTCATTGTAAGACGTCATCTCTTCTCAAACAGGAGAAGCAGACTGTTTTGTGTAAGGACCAACAAAACAGAGCAGACGATAAAACAAGTATCGGCTTGGTTAGGTGGATCAGCAATACTTTAACCCTTTGCTGTGCAATTTGGTAATACCCTGTGCTGAACCATATATTGGAGGGAATGGGGCTGACGTGGAACAAAATGAAAACGCCAATAACGTACACTTATTTGGACTTTTAAAACTGTTATTACATTTTGGAACATTATCCGGCAATCTCATTCAGGTACTCAATGTTGACAGAGTTAATCAATATTTACAAAATTTCTCTCAGCCCACACTCCATAAACCTCAATATAAAAGACGTCTGGTCTATTTGAATTTAGTTGCTATTTAACAGACAGACCATGTAGTCTAAACTTGGCCCCCACAGGACGTTATATATATTTTTTGTTTGTTTTGTCGTCTTGTGCCACAGGACGACAAAACAAAGAAATTATATAACGGCCTGTTGGACCAAGGTTGGACTAATGAGCACGTTGTTGTCTCTGGTATTTCAGAATTTACATAGACTTGCGTCCTATTGAGAATAACAGCGGTAGGTATCCATTCCCTATATGTGGTATCTCCGTAAGGAGTGCGGACATATAGCACAGGCCGCCAGGGACGCGGTGGCGTTGCGGTAACCGGTTCTCGTCCGATCACCGAAGTTAAGCAACGTCAAGTCAGGTTAGTCCTTCGATGGGTGACTGTATGAGCGAACGATTTGGACTCCCCCGTTGTGTCCTTGGGCAAGGCATTTCACCCCGATTGTCCACATAGGGGCACGATGCCGCTGTGTACTAAGGCGTACTGCACTTCGATGGTGCGCATGTCTTCAATCAATCTAACCCTGCCTGTGCTACAGTGCGGAGTTACGATGTTGGGGAGCTGGCAGCTGCTCGTCGTTGCTCGGTGATTCTCACAAGGTACTCCGGCTTCCTCCACCCGTAAAACTGACCATGACCCTGGCTGTTAATATGTCGTTAAACCCTAATAAATAAATAATAAATGAATAAGCACAGGCCGTCAACGTTTGGTTCCATATTCAGTATGGACCTGAAGCAGCGAAAGGGTTAATGTTACAGTTCTGATGGGCTGAAGGGTTAAATTATATCTGACCCTCTCCTCCAATAAAAAATATATTCGACCCTTTCTCTGTAAACAAGGGCACCGGAAGCTGGGGTGGGGTGGGGACGTTAGGGGCACATTTCTCTGACCAAGTCCAGAAATCTCTCCGATCAGTAAGTTCGATAACTCCTTCCATGGAGAGGTTTTTTAACTGTCAGCCGACAGTGTGAGAAGACAGATTAGACGGAGATGAAATAAGTTGAGTAATTTGCTCTATTTTGGGTCAGTCAACTAAAAAAAAGAACCCAGCTCTCTTCATATTTTTATTTGAATTCTGATAGAGTAGATACGGCGATCATCACAATAAAATGTTACAAAATTGGCAAACATACTATTTTAGTAGTATTTACATGAAAATGAAAAACATTGGTATGTACACCTATCACTTTTACTGACAATACCTGATCGATATTTCGATTTCCGTGTTTATTCGTGTGTCGCACACAAGAACGAAAAGCAATGACAAATACACGATCACTTTTTACCGACAGTACCGACAGTACCGCCACTTGGATTTTTATTGTGGATATACCTGTTGTAATTTGTTTAAAAGCTCGGCGGAAATGTTTGTCACTGAAGAAGGAAAAGTGTTTTAAAATCATTATATCGAAATGAATTGTAACGTCTTGGAAAGCTCAGCGGAAGGGCGTTCCAAGAAATAACATTAGCTATTATAACATTCAGACTAGATATCTGCAATGAACTTAGTTTCTTTAATTGAAAGTCGCTAATCAACTTCACACCTTACCACGCCATTCCACCACACCAAAGCCACAAAATACTTACTTGGATGCAAGTTTCCACTTGCCATTTGAAATTCCGAAAGTACTTCCGCAGTTAAAAGCCAGCCAGCCCCACCTAAAAAAGAAAATAAATTTTCACATTTATTATTCATCTTTTTGATTCTAATTTCTCAAAAGAGAAGTCTTTGGAAAATGTTTCGAGAGTGTACTCCTTTAGCAGAGCTCAACATAATAGAAACCAATTCCCAACTGAGAAATTCAAATGTATTATTCAACGGTGAACTTGAAAATATAACATAATGCAACCTTTTTAATTAACAAAGCGCAACAAAATAACATAATGCACTTTAAGTCCTAATCGACGATGGCATGAAAGGACATACATTAACTCTTAGAAGCCGGTGAATCAGAATGAATTTATTTATTGAACTTGACATACCGCGAAAAACGTACAGTAAAGCAGGTGCTTCTAGTCAAGTGTCGTCTGCCTATTCAGGCAGACGACACTTGACGAGAAGCACCTGCCCAGTGTCTAATTCTCCCCCAGCCCCAAAATAGCCGAATCGTCACAGTCCGGTTACCTGTCTTATTACATCATAGGCAAGAAAACTCGACTCCCGGCTTCAAAGAGTTAACCCCTGAAACGCAGAGTTTCTGAATAAGAACGAAGAATATATCATCCTTGACACTGGCTAATTCTATATTGCACACATTAGGAGTTTGTTCCAATTATTTCGACCCTTGAGTGCTTTGTAGATGGCGCCATTCTGCATCCAAGAGACGATTTAATATAACTTGAACAGGTCTTAATCATTATTGAACCTCCTAAACTACTTGCGTCCAATATCTTGTTTGCTGATCGGTAGCAGAATTCTGTTTTAGGCCAAACGTAACTACATAATATATTTGTTGTGCGGGAATTTATGTAATTGTTATACTGAAAGCAAAACTAAAAAAAGAGAACAAAAAAAAAAAAAAAAAAAAAAAAAATCCCCCACAACAAAAACAACAAAACAAAAACACAAACAAACAAATCTCAATTCCACCCTAAAAAGGAAATAAAAACAATCAATTATAGTGTGCTAATAATTCTGTGTTCCTTCCAACTTTCGCCTGAAAGGAGGAGAAAATATTAATTTTTGACGAATCAAAATAATAATAATAAAAAAGAGGAATATCTCATGAGCCCGGGGGTTGGCGGTGTGGGGGTCAGGAAAAGTCAGATAGGAAGGTATGCTGGGGCGAATGCGGAGGGGGGGGGGGGGGGGGGGGGGTCATAAATAGCCAAAACACATTTCTGTCATTTCTATAAATTTTTTACTGAAGATTTTAAAAGTTCATATATATATAGGCTAATTTTACATCTGGAACACCTTGAGATGTATTTCAGCTGCAACAAACAACCTATTTATGGATACTAGGGCACAGATGGGCTTCCATGAAGTAGTTCAGGCGGAGTGTTGGAGAGTTGTAGCCTAATAGCCCATCTGTTCGAGACTTTTTGGAAGGTGTCTGTCGAAAAAACTAATAAACTCCAAAAAACATATATTTTTGTATTAATCGACCTAAGTCAATCTTATCAGACATGCTTATAAAACATCAAGAAAAAATTAAAATATCAACAAACACCAGTTGAAAGGTGACTGGAAGACTTCCACAGTTATGCACACATAAAAAAAGTATCTTACAACAAGAACGTGTTTTCACCAACACGAGTTCAAACGTCTGGACAAAATACAAATCAGTATTGAATGTAGCAGCCGTACGTACGATCCTTCAATTCAGAAAGAGAACGTTTTTTCCTGCACTCAACGACAACTGATTCCGAGGCCACCGTTTTTAATAACAGTAATTGAAAGATAAATCAACGAAATAAATTAGACTAGATTATTTTTTTGCCATGATGATATTTTTGTATCGGCCTACCATGTGTTAAACCTGGAAAATAAAACAAAGAAACAGACAGATGAAACACCGCTATGAACTTCAGCGGTTACAGTACAAGTAGAATTATGAATGGGGATTACGTCATGCACAATGCAAGAATGCAATACCATGACGTCATGACTTCCATTCATAAAAAATCAACCCGCAGATAATTATCAAAATACATGCGACCAAGTCAAAAAAGGGATGAATACTGTAAGATAAATTGGTTATTACCACCAAGTGACTTTCCGAGATGGTGTATTGAATTCTTGATCTCCCCTCTGGATTATACATCGACTCGTCCTAACGGATGCGTCGATATATGCCCAGAGACGAGGTCCCGACTTCAGTACACAAACTCGGAAACCCGCATGGTGTTAATAACCTGTATAGATTAAGTTCATTACTCCCCCTTCAAACGCAACAACAACAACAACAACAACAACAACAACAACAACAACAACAACGGCAACAGCGACACCAACAAACAAACAAAAAAACCCACAAGAGCACGAGGGACCGCTTGTTAACACGTCACCCAGCTGGGGATCAAACACTTGATTAGATAACACTTTTCGTTGATGCACAAGTTGATGGACCCATCAAAACTGATTCAGAAAGTATGAAGATATGTCAATAGATCAAGGAGCCAAGGCTGTTGTTACAATGGTTGCTATGAAGATCTGGAACAATGTTTATGCCATAATAAGCCAAGACAGTAGGCGACCATCATAGATCAGTGACACCCATTGATAGAAAAGTATTCAAGATGATTGTGTCTCTGTGCTTTCCAGCTAAGACTGTCATCTTGGCTGAGGTGAATGATTGTCCATCGGGGACTGCATACCGATTTACACAAAAGTGACTGAAATTTACGGGTGGGTCTCTATAATACGGGTGTACAAAAATATTCTTTGGCAGGTCATGGGTTTGTGAGTTCTCATTATGGGCGGATGCAAAAAGACAAAACTGTGGAGGTAAAGGTGAGGGTGAGTTTTAGACACAATAAAATTCTGAAAGAAATTAACGATACAAGGCACACTGATTTATTGTTTCGACTCATTCCATCTTATTGAGGGACGATCCCTCCCCAGTCGACTTGGTTTGGGGCAGTACGTAGCATAATCTCCGTGAGGCGACTGTATGTTGGCAATTTTCTGCGTGAATTCACTGTCGTCTAAGTGAAAAGCAAACCGGACAAAACAAGTACCATAGTCTTATTATTATTTCAGAATGGTTGAGAATTCACATTTCTCTAATTTACTATTAGCGGAAAATAAACGAAGTGTTATTTTAAATCTATTGCGGTATTATGTTTTGCGGCATTTTGTCGGTGTGACATATACTGCAGATCGGCATACTGTCGTGCGAAATGATGCCGGGTTACCACACAATCGAGTTACTCACGTTGGCCCATTACAGGGGTGTCGGACCCGCCCCGACCACCCCGATCAATGTCGGGGAACAAAATTTGCCGATCATGATATTTTTGTGATCGACCTTCAGCCGAACGTCATTCATATCAAATAACTAGGCTATGTTTTTTAATTTTGTTCTGGCGGATATCCGAAAATAGTGCGCAATTAGATCGTCTTGTTTCTTTAATATTGGACACACAGTGGCTGCTATTAATGACGTGTTAACGTAAGATGAGGAGATTTTGGGGGCTACTTCTTTAGTATTCCAACCCCTTCGAAAGCAGTTGGAATACTAAATAAGTATCCCCAAAATAGGTCTGAGAGATGTCATTTTTGAAACAGGTTCTTGGACAGGGCAGAATGGGCAGATTGGGCGGACGCCCAGGGCCCCCACATTTGTGGGGACCGCCACAGTGAAGTTCGTCTTTCGAGGAACATAATATGACAAAATTCCCTGCCAAATTGGCAGGAAATTTTGTCATATTATGTTCCTCGAAAGACGAACTGCATGCACTGTCACCCCCCCCCCCCCCCCCCACACACACAATTCGAAAAAACAGGAATCTGGGTGTTATGGTCGGGCCAATGTTTGGGCTGTTCCGGCGCCCCTGTATTAGCAGAAAAGATGCAGTACGGCCAACGGGGACTGGTCACTTTCAACGGGTGGGCAATATTTCCACGGACGCAATAATATTAGATTCCAAACACCTATTATAGGAATATTTATATTTATTTATTTATTGGGGTTTAAGGTCACATACGTATGCATAATGGCTAATCGTGACCGTGACAGCTTTACGGGTGGAGGAAGCCGGAGTACCCGGAGAGAACCACCGAGTATCGACGAGCAACTGTCAGCTCCTCAACATTCTAACTCTGTTTAAGCTCCGCTCAAGCAAGGTTACAGCGTTTGAAGACATGTGCACCATCGATGTGCAGTACGCCAGTAGTATGCTATGTGGTTTTTGATCCTATTCTGGGGGAGCGGGGTCGACGGGGGTGGATGACGTCATCATAATTAAAATGTTACGTAAGGTAATTAATATTACTTAATGATTTTTTTTTTAATCACTTTAATAATTAATGTAATTAATGACTGTTGCATAATTAATGTAATTAATGTAATTAATGAGTGTAATTAGGGTTGATTATAATAATTAGTATATTAATAAATTAATTAATATTGACGTACTGGACATATGCGCATGCTATCGGTTGACTGACCCGCATCACGTGTCTGGGTATCATTAAATCGATTTTTTCTTTTCAAACGCCAACTACTGACAGATGTTGAAGCAATTAAATCTATTGTCACACTTTAACGACCGGTCATAAATATCGTTAGACTGGACATGCTATCATGTATTTAAAAATCAATATATCACGTGACAAGATGTGTCTTGATTTTACCTGAAGACTGTGAACGACTCCATTGTGGCTATTTTTATAGGTATAATTTGATTTAATAACTTGGCGTGATTCTTTCATATTAATAATGCAAGTTTATTCTTCTCGTTTTTATGGCTGTCGAAAAACTCTCATAGACTAAAGGTATTCTGATTTTACCCCTCACGCGATAAAGTATTTTTTTTAACGGTCCAATTTCTACGTTATGACGAGTTCTCAAAAAAAAAATCACAAGAGAAATCGCCATGAGACTACTGTACACGGGGGAGAGGATATACATGGCTGTACTTTATGCCCCAATACTTTGATGAATTAACGGATCATCTGAAAACCCACCAAGAAGGTGCTTTGAACTGTCAATTTTGTGTTTCAATAGCAAATTCAACAAAAGAGAGAGGCAGTGTACATCGAACAGACTTCGATGTCAAGATGTTCCAGTGGACGTTTTGTCTGAAATCCTATACTAGGAAAGATACATTAGAAAAAAAAACATGGAGAAATGTCAAAACTCGACATTTAACTGCGCGATTTGCGGGTTTCAGCTGATTCAACTTAACCGTCATCGCGCCACAAGTAGCAGAAATGCACAACTCGATTGGCCGGTGGAGACGTTCCTCATCAAATAAGGGGGGTCAAACGAGGTTATGAGGAGGGGTGAAGGAGACAAGTGTGCAGTCATATGTTTAAAATTTTAATAACCTTAATTGCTATGATGTAATCCCCTTAATAAATAGCGTATATTCATTTAATATAATATATTAATAATTTTCGTTAAATAATTCATTTTTTATTCCGCACCCCTGTATCCCCTCACAGTACCTAAAACTTCCATGAACGCTCCTCCTCCAGGTCATCCAATACTAAAAAACTTTTGGAAACCGCTCTCCCCCGCCCCCACCATAATCTTAAAAAGAGTTGCTTTGTCACAAACACACACTTTTTTAACCAATCAGACACCTCCATTATCCCACACCCTCACCGTCACACCCCTGTATCCCCTCACAGTACCTAAAACTTTCCTGAATTCCCCTCCACCAAGTCATCCAATACTAAAAAAAAAAAACTTTTGGAAACCTCTCTCCCCCCTCCCCCAGCCCTCACAATAGCTAAATTATCTCGAACCCCAGTTCAGTTCTCTAAATGTAATGGACATGTCAGGCCCCCGAATACGCCTTCCCCACAATTTTGAGCGATCAAATTACCCCGATTAGTCTCCTCTCATAACTTACCACTCTCTTAACCCGTATTTACTATGAGATTGTCCCCTTAATAAATAGCGTATGTTCATTTAATATAATATATTAATAATTTTCGTTAAATAATTCATTCCACAAGACACTTGTCGAAAAAACAAAATGGCGGATTAGTTTGACAGAAATACGCGTATCGATTTATTCAGGAATGTCTGTCGGTTGTGTCCTTGGGCAAGACACTTCATCCCTATTGACCATGTGGGGGCATGGTGACGCTGTGCACTAAGGCGTACTGCACGTCGATGGAGCACCTGTCTTCAACCAATGCAGACCCTGTGTAGAATCTTGACAGTTGCTTGCCGTTGCTCGGTGGCTCTCTCCGGCTTTCCCCACCCGTAAAACTGTCGTGGTCATGATTAGTTATTGTACAGATCTTAAAATCCAATAAATAAATATAAATAAATAGTCGGTTATCAAAACAGCCCTTAAGTGTTTAACAGTTAATTGTGGACCAGTGCGTTTAAAAGTGAAAAAAATTAGGTGATAGCATACGGACTGTGTTTAATCATAGAAAAATCACACCCGCGCTATTACTAACCTGTATGATTTATTTTTGAATGTTCGCTGAAGAATAACCCACCCATCTAAGTAAAAGCATGAAAGAGCTACCATTATCTTATTACCTATGTGAGGTGGGGGTGGTCGGTAACGTTGTGTACTATGGCGTACTACCTTCAGCCAATGATAACCCTGTGTAGAACTTTGACAGTTGTTCGCCTCTGCACGATGGTTCTTTCCGGATTGCCCCAACTGTCGTTAAATAAATGAAAAAAACTACAATTCTATAATAACAGGCCAAGACCCCTTCGTTTTGTCAGGGGGAAAATCAACAGTACTTTCACCCCCCTCATTTTAATAGTTGAAAAGTGCTGTTACTCGATCAAAAAAAAATGGTAAAAGGATATGCGACTCTATATTAGCCACCCAAATTTGCGAGACTTGGGGAAAATATAACCCACCTAGAGCTGCACCAAAGCTACGTACACTATTCGAATTCCCGCATTGTGTCCTTGGGCAAGTTAATTTACCCCGATTATCTACATGGGAGCACGATGACGGCGTGTAATAAAGTGTACTGCACGTCGGTGATAGGAATATTTTAGAACAATCTAACCCTGCTTGTGCGGATTTCCGACGTTGGTGAGATGACAGTTACTCGTCGTTGCTCTGTGGTTCTCTTTGGATATTCCGGAGTCTACCCGTAAAATTGTCACATTTAATTATAACTTGAACTTGATGTCCGGGTGTAATGAAATAGCGTATTTTCTGCAGACATTCTAAATAAACGCAGCTGGTTTACAGACCTGTATATAATTTTTTCAATTGAGTAAAAATATAGGATAGTTACTGATGTAAAACGCCGATTAGTATGTTTAATGAATCTAACTACGCCAGTCCAACCGACCCTTTGCCCACCATGATCACAACAAACGTTTCAATTCTCTCTCTCTCTCTCTCTCACCGATACAGTACGGGTGGAAACTAATTGCGTTCAAGCTGTTGTTTTTTTTTCGAGGTTTTACCACCTCCCTTACAGCGCAAATCGAAATGAAATCTGATTCACTGAACCATACTACAGTGCATGTCAAAATTAATTTTTGAACGCCATTTTTTCTATGTGCCGCTATCAGCAGCTATGACCATAGCGTAACTTTGTGGTAAAATGTTTATTTTTGTACAAAACTCAAGACCTTTCTCTGACAAATGCCTATATAAAAACAAGATAATACGTGAGAATGCGTTGTGTACCTACATTTTGTTGATAAAATATGGCATGACCACATTCCAGGATATTATTAATGTACCCGCTTAATAACAGCCGAATATTTATCGGATCACAGTTTTTGATTTGAATAATTGCCGATTTTTGTATTAAATCACATTCAGTAATTTATGTAGATTTCCTGAACTGGGCGAATGTCAAGAAAGGCACTCTGTAGTTTAGGAGACACCACAAATAAAAACAAAATAAAAAATCTGAGATATATTGCATTTTTTTTTAATTATCCATATTAACCAGAAGTCAAAACTAGTCAAATTAATTAGTATTAAATTACAAATGGTTATGAAATTTGCAGTAAAATGAACACTGGTATATGCTGCTGGCCGCATTTTTAGTTGTCTGTAATGGCTGTTGTTCAGAATGTCACCCTATTGGGGTGAGTTTTCGCTTTTTCGTCCAGTTTCATGAGAGCTTCCACGAAGTCCGTTCCACATTCGCAATCTTTTCCAGGGGCCATTCTTCAAAGGCTGGTCCATCGCAACTTTGCGGAGATATTGTTTTCTGGACGACAAACTGCAATATGATCTGGGTTTCCGATCAGACCCCTTGGGATATTTTGATCTTTAAGGATGTTTGCCAAAATTTTCCACCCTGTCAGTTGAAAATCTTTTCTTTTTCGCAGCAGATCATTTATTAGATCACACATATTGGAGCCCGAAATTGTAATGCCGTTATACACGAGTCGATCTTTCTCATCCCAGGATAAATTGGGTATATTCTTTATTATCTGGAGTAACAAAAGCGCCTTCTGCTGCATGGAATCTGGTATAACGGCTAACCAGTCCGGATGATTTTCCACTGAAAAACTAGTCGTTAAGGAGTGTGGTTTGGTGGTTTCTTTGCGTAAATTTGATTGGCGCTGAAAGATTGTCTGGTTCAGCAGCCCTTTCTCTTCAGAACCCGATGTTGAAGATTCAGGAATTGGTCTCATACCCTGGTCTATGGGCGGGACAGCTACAGCATTCAGGGGTGTGCGTATTTCCTGCAACTGTTCACTCCCCCATGGTTCAATACACTGAATTCTGCTTGAAGGTAGGTTGGTTGAGTCATCCATCACTAGCGATTTTACTGGCTCTAGCTTATTTGCAAGCCCCAAAATATTTCCACTTGTTAATGCATTGTTCCAACTAAAGGCTGATTTCATATGCACTGGAGGATAGGGTGGCTCGTTACAGACAGATCTGGTTGTTAACTCGGCTGTATTTGAGTTCGCTCCCCCTATAGTGTGTTTAAAATTTACATTTTTATGTAATTTTCGTCTGTGTCGATAATAATTAGTTTTATGAGAGTAAGATTTTTGACACAATTCACAGACGTAGCGTGAATTCATCATTTTCAGAAGCGAGTTAATAGAGTGGCAATACAGTTCCAACACTCTGTCATTTATATGTATGAATAGAATGGGTCCCACCCCAACCTGTCAATCGCTGATTGGCTAATTTTATATCAAGATAAGGTGGGTTCTACCCCAACCTGTTGATCATTGGTTACTTCAAATTCTCACACAGTGCATTGTGGGAAATTCCAGTGGTAGAGCTCTGATGTAAAATAAGTTACAAATTGATATAGTTTGCTTCAAAAAAAAAAGAAACATCAAAGTCACATTCATGACAAGCCGAGGTAGCACATCTGAACCACCAACTCTACACTGTTTAATCAGATAATCCATTTAATCAGATAATTACATGTGCATATCGGTTTTTCACTGGTTTTTCATCAGTTTCCATCGGTTTTTCATTGGTTTTTATCGGTTTTCATTGGTTTTTATCGGTTTTACAATTCGATAAAACGGTTTTTAGTGATTTTACAATTCGATAAAACGGTTTTTAGTGATTTAAATCACTAATGGTCACTAATTACCACTAATTGATCACTAATTACCACTAATTGATCACTAATGGTCACTAATTACCACTAATTGATCACTAATTACCACTAATTGATCACTAATGGTCACTAATTACCACTAATTGATCACTAATTACCACTAATTGATCACTAATGGTCACTAATTACCACTAATTGATCACTAATTACCACTAATTGATCAATAATGGTCACTAATTGCCACTAATTAGTGACCATTAGTGATCAATTAGTGGTAATTAGTGATCAATTAGTGGTAATTAGTGACCATTAGTGATCAATTAGTGGTAATTAGTGATCAATTAGTGGTAATTAGTGACCATTAGTGATCAATTAGTGGTAATTAGTGATCAATTAGTGGTAATTAGTGACCATTAGTGATCAATTAGTGGTAATTAGTGATCAATTAGTGGTAATTAGTGACCATTAGTGATCAATTAGTGGTAATTAGTGATCATTTTACGTGATTTAAATCACTAAAAACCGTTTTATCGAATTGTAAAATCACTAAAAACCGTTTTATCGAATTGTAAAACCGATAAAAACCAATGAAAACCGATAAAAACCAATGAAAAACCGATGGAAACTGATGAAAAACCAGTGAAAAACCGATATGCACATGTAATTATCTGATTAAATGGATTATCTGATTAAACAGTGTAGAGTTGGTGGTTCAGATGTGCTACCTCGGCTTGTCATGAATGTGACTTTGATGTTTCTTTTTTTTTGAAGCAAACTATATCAATTTGTAACTTATTTTACATCAGAGCTCTACCACTGGAATTTCCCACAATGCACTGTGTGAGAATTTGAAGTAACCAATGATCAACAGGTTGGGGTAGAACCCACCTTATCTTGATATAAAATTAGCCAATCAGCGATTGACAGGTTGGGGTGGGACCCATTCTATTCATACATATAAATGACAGAGTGTTGGAACTGTATTGCCACTCTATTAACTCGCTTCTGAAAATGATGAATTCACGCTACGTCTGTGAATTGTGTCAAAAATCTTACTCTCATAAAACTAATTATTATCGACACAGACGAAAATTACATAAAAATGTAAATTTTAAACACACTATAGGGGGAGCGAACTCAAATACAGCCGAGTTAACAACCAGATCTGTCTGTAACGAGCCACCCTATCCTCCAGTGCATATGAAATCAGCCTTTAGTTGGAACAATGCATTAACAAGTGGAAATATTTTGAGGCTTGCAAATAAGCTAGAGCCAGTAAAATCGCTAGTGATGGATGACTCAACCAACCTACCTTCAAGCAGAATTCAGTGTATTGAACCATGGGGGAGTGAACAGTTGCAGGAAATACGCACACCCCTGAATGCTGTAGCTGTCCCGCCCATAGACCAGGGTATGAGACCAATTCCTGAATCTTCAACATCGGGTTCTGAAGAGAAAGGGCTGCTGAACCAGACAATCTTTCAGCGCCAATCAAATTTACGCAAAGAAACCACCAAACCACACTCCTTAACGACTAGTTTTTCAGTGGAAAATCATCCGGACTGGTTAGCCGTTATACCAGATTCCATGCAGCAGAAGGCGCTTTTGTTACTCCAGATAATAAAGAATATACCCAATTTATCCTGGGATGAGAAAGATCGACTCGTGTATAACGGCATTACAATTTCGGGCTCCAATATGTGTGATCTAATAAATGATCTGCTGCGAAAAAGAAAAGATTTTCAACCGACAGGGTGGAAAATTTTGGCAAACATCCTTAAAGATCAAAATATCCCAAGGGGTCTGATCGGAAACCCAGATCATATTGCAGTTTGTCGTCCAGAAAACAATATCTCCGCAAAGTTGCGACGGACCAGCCTTTGAAGAATGGCCCCTGGAAAAGATTGCGAATGTGGAACGGACTTCGTGGAAGCTCTCATGAAACTGGACGAAAAAGCGAAAACTCACCCCAATAGGGTGACATTCTGAACAACAGCCATTACAGACAACTAAAAATGCGGCCAGCAGCATATACCAGTGTTCATTTTACTGCAAATTTCATAACCATATATATCTCAGATTTTTTATTTTGTTTTTATTTGTGGTGTCTCCTAAACTACAGAGTGCCTTTCTTGACATTCGCCCAGTTCAGGAAATCTACATAAATTACTGAATGTGATTTAATACAAAAATCGGCAATTATTCAAATCAAAAACTGTGATCCGATAAATATTCGGCTGTTATTAAGCGGGTACATTAATAATATCCTGGAATGTGGTCATGCCATATTTTATCAACAAAATGTAGGTACACAACGCATTCTCACGTATTATCTTGTTTTTATATAGGCATTTGTCAGAGAAAGGTCTTGAGTTTTGTACAAAAATAAACATTTTACCACAAAGTTACGCTATGGTCATAGCTGCTGATAGCGGCACATAGAAAAAATGGCGTTCAAAAATTAATTTTGACATGCACTGTAGTATGGTTCAGTGAATCAGATTTCATTTCGATTTGCGCTGTAAGGGAGGTGGTAAAACCTCGAAAAAAAACAACAGCTTGAACGCAATTAGTTTCCACCCGTACTGTATCGGTGAGAGAGAGAGAGAGAGAGAGAGAGAGAGAGAGAGAATTGAAACGTTTGTTGTGATCATGGTGGGCAAAGGGTCGGTCGGACAGGCGTAGTTAGATTCATTAAACATACTAATCGGCGTTTTACATCAGTAACTATCCTATATTTTTACTCAATTGAAAAAATTATATACAGGTCTGTAAACCAGCTGCGTTTATTTAGAATGTCTGCAGAAAATACGCTATTTCATTACACCCGGACATCAAGTTCAAGTTATAATTAAATGTGACAATTTTACGGGTAGACTCCGGAATATCCAAAGAGAACCACAGAGCAACGACGAGTAACTGTCATCTCACCAACGTCGGAAATCCGCACAAGCAGGGTTAGATTGTTCTAAAATATTCCTATCACCGACGTGCAGTACACTTTATTACACGCCGTCATCGTGCTCCCATGTAGATAATCGGGGTAAATTAACTTGCCCAAGGACACAATGCGGGAATTCGAATAGTGTACGTAGCTTTGGTGCAGCTCTAGGTGGGTTATATTTTCCCCAAGTCTCGCAAATTTGGGTGGCTAATATAGAGTCGCATATCCTTTTACCATTTTTTTTGATCGAGTAACAGCACTTTTCAACTATTAAAATGAGGGGGGTGAAAGTACTGTTGATTTTCCCCCTGACAAAACGAAGGGGTCTTGGCCTGTTATTATAGAATTGTAGTTTTTTTCATTTATTTAACGACAGTTGGGGCAATCCGGAAAGAACCATCGTGCAGAGGCGAACAACTGTCAAAGTTCTACACAGGGTTATCATTGGCTGAAGGTAGTACGCCATAGTACACAACGTTACCGACCACCCCCACCTCACATAGGTAATAAGATAATGGTAGCTCTTTCATGCTTTTACTTAGATGGGTGGGTTATTCTTCAGCGAACATTCAAAAATAAATCATACAGGTTAGTAATAGCGCGGGTGTGATTTTTCTATGATTAAACACAGTCCGTATGCTATCACCTAATTTTTTTCACTTTTAAACGCACTGGTCCACAATTAACTGTTAAACACTTAAGGGCTGTTTTGATAACCGACTATTTATTTATATTTATTTATTGGATTTTAAGATCTGTACAATAACTAATCATGACCACGACAGTTTTACGGGTGGGGAAAGCCGGAGAGAGCCACCGAGCAACGGCAAGCAACTGTCAAGATTCTACACAGGGTCTGCATTGGTTGAAGACAGGTGCTCCATCGACGTGCAGTACGCCTTAGTGCACAGCGTCACCATGCCCCCACATGGTCAATAGGGATGAAGTGTCTTGCCCAAGGACACAACCGACAGACATTCCTGAATAAATCGATACGCGTATTTCTGTCAAACTAATCCGCCATTTTGTTTTTTCGACAATTGTCTTGTGGAATGAATTATTTAACGAAAATTATTAATATATTATATTAAATGAACATACGCTATTTATTAAGGGGACAATCTCATAGTAAATACGGGTTAAGAGAGTGGTAAGTTATGAGAGGAGACTAATCGGGGTAATTTGATCGCTCAAAATTGTGGGGAAGGCGTATTCGGGGGCCTGACATGTCCATTACATTTAGAGAACTGAACTGGGGTTCGAGATAATTTAGCTATTGTGAGGGCTGGGGGAGGGGGGAGAGAGGTTTCCAAAAGTTTTTTTTTTTTAGTATTGGATGACTTGGTGGAGAGGAATTCAGGAAAGTTTTAGGTACTGTGAGGGGATACAGGGGTGTGACGGTGAGGGTGTGGGATAATGGAGGTGTCTGATTGGTTAAAAAAAGTGTGTGTTTGTGACAAAGCAACTCTTTTTAAGATTATGGTGGGGGCGGGGGAGAGCGGTTTCCAAAAGTTTTTTAGTATTGGATGACCTGGAGGAGGAGCGTTCATGGAAGTTTTAGGTACTGTGAGGGGATACAGGGGTGCGGAATAAAAAATGAATTATTTAAGGAAAATTATTAATATATTATATTAAATGAATATACGCTATTTATTAAGGGGATTACATCATAGCAATTAAGGTTATTAAAATTTTAAACATATGACTGCACACTTGTCTCCTTCACCCCTCCTCATAACCTCGTTTGACCCCCCTTATTTGATGAGGAACGTCTCCACCGGCCAATCGAGTTGTGCATTTCTGCTACTTGTGGCGCGATGACGGTTAAGTTGAATCAGCTGAAACCCGCAAATCGCGCAGTTAAATGTCGAGTTTTGACATTTCTCCATGTTTTTTTTTCTAATGTATCTTTCCTAGTATAGGATTTCAGACAACACGTCCACTGGAACATCTTGACATCGACGTCTGTTCGATGTACACTGCCTCTCTCTTTTGTTGAATTTGCTATTGAAACACAAAATTGACAGTTCAAAGCACCTTCTTGGTGGGTTTTCAGATGATCCGTTAATTCATCAAAGTATTGGGGCATAAAGTACAGCCATGTATATCCTCTCCCCCGTGTACAGTAGTCTCATGGCGATTTCTCTTGTGATTTTTTTTTTGAGAACTCGTCATAACGTAGAAATTGGACCGTTAAAAAAAATACTTTATCGCGTGAGGGGTAAAATCAGAATACCTTTAGTCTATGAGAGTTTTTCGACAGCCATAAAAACGAGAAGAATAAACTTGCATTATTAATATGAAAGAATCACGCCAAGTTATTAAATCAAATTATACCTATAAAAATAGCCACAATGGAGTCGTTCACAGTCTTCAGGTAAAAGCAAGACACATCTTGTCACGTGATATATTGATTTTTAAATACATGATAGCATGTCCAGTCTAACGATATTTATGACCGGTCGTTAAAGTGTGACAATAGATTTAATTGCTTCAACATCTGTCAGTAGTTGGCGTTTGAAAAGAAAAAATCGATTTAATGATACCCAGACACGTGATGCGGGTCAGTCAACCGATAGCATGCGCATATGTCCAGTACGTCAATATTAATTCATTTATTAATATACTAATTATTATAATCAACCCTAATTACACTCATTAATTACATTAATTACATTAATTACATTAATTATGCAACAGTCATTAATTACATTAATTATTAAAGTGATTAAAAAAAAAATCATTAAGTAATATTAATTACCTTACGTAACATTTTAATTATGATGACGTCATCCACCCCCGTCGACCCCGCTCCCCCAGAATAGGATCAAAAACCACATAGCATACTACTTACGCCTTAGTGCACGGCGTCATCGTGCTCCCATGTAGGTAAACCGGGATAAAGTGCCTTGCCCAAGGACTCAATGCGGGTCGTCCCGGACGGGGATCGAAGTCGGGACCTCTAGCATAGAAGTCCAACTCTCTACCACTGAGCCAGCGCGATCCCTGTTATAGGAATAATAACGAACAATTTAATTACCGAAGTACCGGATACAACACGGTGCTTCATTAATTAAAATTGTGCTGCTGATGATTTTTATTACGTGGTAAATAAATGCGTGGACATCACTGCCCATGTGTGTATTACGACCAGTTCACGGCGACTGTATTGTAGCCTTTTCTTGGAAATTTTGAAGTAATGCCTGATGGAGAGTTCAACACGTGATGGAAAAATATACTCACCCCATAGTCCGGTCGATGTAGGGTTCAACCCCGAAAAAAATGCAACAAGCCATATTTGGTATCATTCGACGCGGAATGTTGCCAAGAACAACATATCCAAAATCCTCAGAAATCCTTAGTGGGGAAAAAAAAATTATGACACTTTTTTGTTTTCATGATTTTTCAGCGGCAAAATTTACGATTTTGTTAATAAAAACGCTAAAACACCACTATGACGAGGAAATTTTGCGAGAATACACCGTATTCTTCTCACCAACACAGAAAGTGGACACTTCATGAATAATTTTGTTGTCCAGTTGAATGTTCGTCTTCAGTTTATGACGAAAATACCCCAAAAAGTCCCCCCTTTTTTTTTTTTTTCAAAAACTCGAAAAAATGAGAATAACATTCTCAATACAAATAAGATGCAAGTTGGGAGCAAAAAATTGTTTAACACTCGATCTCGTCATCAAGTGTTACGTCTTCTGCGTTTTGGCAGCTCTCGCCGCGACAATTTCCGCAAGAAATAACGCACTTTAGACCATTTTTTCGGCACGAGCACAAGTTGTTTTTGCACGGACTCTTTGATGTCATTTTGCAGTTGCACCTTACAAACTTCAGCAGACTGTCCGGTGCTGCCTCAGTGTCAGTCATAATAGGAGTAAGCTCTGAACCGCGTAGCTTCCAACCCCACTTCCTAGGCTCAAGATCGACCTCCCCTAAATACATCCATGTCACCACCCGTAAATGGTCACGACGGTTGTGGAAAATATGCCGCTCTCTCTGTCAGTGGTCGTTTCTGGGGTTCAATGGCTGTTTTGCACGATGAAAGCATTTCCATGAACCTAACATATCTCAGGTTGTTTAAGCTATCTGCTTTACCTGAATACATTACAACAAAGAGCTCGATGCCCGCTGCACCAACTTCATCAGGAGATGAAACAACATTACTAATAACCGAAGCTGTCCGTTGAATGTCTGAGGATTTGGCGATCTTCTTCATGAGAGAGGATTTACCGTGACCATATACTGCCGACGTTGTGTCACAGCCGCCTCAGGCGTGAAGGAACAGAATATTGGTCTTGATTAATATGCCGGCTTTTTTCACAAGGTCAGTAATTTTCCACGAATTCCCACCTTTGTGGGCATCTCGAGCACCAGACTTAAAATAAATCTGCCCCATTTTTTCATTCCAATGATATATCAGAAGTATTAACACGTCTGTATCGTCACAAAAAACTACCACCTCCTTCCCAACAGACGCAAGCTCGATAGCCCGCAAAACAATGGAGGTATCTGCGTCACCAGAACTGTTGTGAACTTCCTGTCCATCAGCCATGAGAGATTGACTGAGTAGCTTAATAAATGGATGCTTATTCTTTTCATTTTAGAGGAAAGTTTGCTGATTTGAAGAGATTGCCATTGTATCAACTAAGTGATTATCTGAACATGTCTTCCCAGTTCGACGTCTATGCTCTTGATCTTTAGTACTAGGACCCTGCATGTAGCCATAAAAAAAACATGCAACATTCACCGTATTTTTGTCAGGCATGATCTACATATCTGGAAGCTAACTCTTTATATGCTCCACATTTTGGCCATTTCATCCGATGAAGAAATGAACCGCCATCAACAACAATCAATGCATCACTTGGGACCTGAGTCAGTTTTATACCTGTTGCTAAATCGTTTGCTAGGTTTGCTTTTACAGGCTTTCGGAGTGCATTGTCCTTGGATAAGGATGTTGGTATAACTGTCAGCTCGTAACTGAAATAACTAGCGATATCTTCTTCCCTCTGAGTGATGGCAAGTAGTCGAGAGATAAGAATGTTCGGATCTATCTGAACCCTGTGGTTGTCTATTTTGACACCTGGTTGCAATTCGTCTAACGTTTTAACCTGATCGCTTCTCTTGATTGATGCATCGGGAATACAAAGATTATCGAGTTTCTTCTGTGTAGCAGCACCAACAAGTTCTTCCTGCTCACAGTTGATATTATCGACCGTTCCCGCTGTTAAACCTGAGGATAAGGAACGCAAAGATGGCTCATTTGGATCGAATGGTTCATGTATGGTAAACCAAATCGCAATGCTCTCTAAATCCACAGAATCACGGTTGCACCTTGCACGGCTTAATTCGGCATGTTGTTTGTTATCTTGGTGGGTATCCGTGAAGCGCGTCATTGCGTCATGAACCCCTGCACACTTGTGCATGCTATATACCCACTGGATGCGAACAGATTCCGTGATACCCCTGGTCATTCCACCACGACTTTTGAGTGATCGCATGAGGACCTGTTCGATAACAAGGTCACTGGAGAGACCAGCCCAAAATCTCACACTTCTTCTAAAAACGTGTAGGCCCTTATGGAACATTTGTACAAATGGGGGTGCTTGTCGGGTAGTTCCAGCATCATATGAAGATAAAGGCGGCAGCTTTTGGCATAATTAATATGCCCTGTTACTGCAAATAAATTCAGCATATTTTGAGTTGCAAAGAGTTGCAAAGAGTTGAAAAGAGGTGTAGATTCCAATCCCCTGATCTCTCAGCTCGAATGAACATTTTGAGAATTTGCACATACTCAAGATACTGCAACCACAGTTTAGCAGTTAAAGATTTCTCGGCCAAATATGATCTATATTTGCAAAGCAATTCTTCCAACTTGACTAGCTCTTTGGATGTGTAAACATCCGAAAGAGATATGCGCTTATTAAAGATACCTTCACATAAGTTCCTGACTGCCTCCATGTCTGCGTTTGTCATTGTCTCGTCGAATAAAAACTGACCCCCATCACCCTCAGTAGATTCAGCACTGTCTGATAAAGCTTCCGATTCTATTGGTACACAACTGAGCTTCAAATCGTCATTTATGGACCCTGTGTTTCGGCCATTGGGTGGACCTGATACGTTGGCATTGTCTGCCTGGGTGCACATTTTGTCAACCTTATTGAGGACCTGGTCTGAAATACCTTCACTACTGAGCAGATTAATATCTGTTCCTTACGAACTGACAGCACTTATGAGTTTGTTGGTTAATACAGACTCTACAAGGAAATGCCCCCGGAGTGCCCTAGACACTGCTTTACCTGACATCATCGCTGCTACAGCATTCGGACCATATCCAGTTTGTAATGCCTCCTCCAATCCAGAGCCTTTCATCATGGACCCAATACTACCCATGAAGCTCATTAATGTGTAAAAGCCACCGAGGCGGCACACTATGTTCATCGATTTTGCTGGTATAATCGCAACGGTTTTTAACCACAAGGGCTGATCAAACGTTAAGCAAGGGGTTTCAGTGCCTAACTTTGATGCTTGTGTTTGTATGTATATCACTGTAGAATATATACAACTCTCATCAGAAGGGAACAGATCAATGATAGGCAAGGAAAGGATTTCTGACTTCACGTTTGGTACGGAATCACTGCCTGAGAAAATATGCTGCCTGAATCCAGACCAATTCGGTCTTGGCACGGTCGACGAATTCAGCAAACGACAATGCCAGAGCAAATCTGTGTTTACCCCTTGTGGTAAAGATATCGGCAAGGTCAGATGAAGCATCGGTTTGTATTTGATTGCGGACAACCCCTTTTCTGCAGGTTTCATGTATTGCACGATAGGAACACCTTTGTTCTCCACCAACTTATCAACATCGATCCTTTGAATTCGATCGACAGCTCTTGATTTAAAGACAAGAAACGAATCACCGCTTGGTGTAGACACAGCAATAATGCCCATGCCATGAAAAGTACCTTTGCCATCAAGAGTTGCCAGATTGTGGTCAACATTGTCTGCAACCCATTGGGTGAAGGTTCCCTGAAAATACTCTCTAAGCAAAACATCAAGACTTTCAGAATATATAACTGACTGTTTATAAATCTGCACCTCATCATAGCTAGCTGAGAATCCTAGCTTAGACAACAACAGTGCGTTCGGATTCGTCTTCAATAGACTCTATCCTCTCTGTGTACCACAAATCATTGACTAGATATTTGGCTACATTTTTGAAACAAACTACATTGTTTCGACCATTGGCGAAAAAATATATTCCCCGTAAAGTTCCCCCAATTTCTGCTTGAAGCGTTTGGTAGAATAAACATCATTGTTACCAGCAAACTCAGTCATTTTATTTTTTAACTCCGCAAGTGTGTACAACTCAGCGTCTCAATATTACCTCTTTTGGGGTCTGTGAAATCTCGCCGACACTCGGCGTGTACTAATACTTCTCCTACGGGAGTAATGTTTTGTTTATCCTGCAGGTGGCTACAAAGATTTGAACGACCTCGATTTTCACTGAACTCGATAAGAGTTTTCAAGCCTTTGGACGACACTTTAACAGATGTGTCGCCACTAAAGTCCCTACTGCAAATTACACAATTATCTTCGTTAAAACAATCTTGATCCATGACACACAAATGAGAAAATAAGTATACAATGCAAATAAGTCCTAACTGCAGAACAAATACAAATAAATGCCACCCGCGTCTGTGATCACCGTTAAGTTTCAGCGGGAGGCAAAAAACCCCAGTTCAACCAGATACATGTAATATGCAGTTGGGGAAAATAAAACCGATGATATATTAAAAATGACAAGCAATGATGAAGTTTGAAAGGTAGGTAATAAACGGAGCATAGACAAAAATGAACTGATCACAGGACAAGACTACGTGCTACTTCAAAGTTCTAGTTGCCACACGCGTTCTTGTAACTAAAAAAAACCCAAAGATCTTTATTACACAAAAAACAACGCTCTTTATTAATTGTGTCATGTACAGGTAGTACTAGCATAATACAATTATATTATATTATGTTATGGACGCCTTGACATGCCGCGGACAACATTTGATGAGTATATTATTGGCAAAATAAGACTAAAGAAAACTGACGCAACATATCGATTTCCAAATTCTATAGAAATTCGTATAAAGTACTAGCCCTTTTTGAAACCTCCATAAAAAATTTATCCCAAAGCCGATTTCGGAGGATTTTGGATATGTTGTTGGGCGAATTCGCCTCTTTCCAACGATACCAAATTTAGTTTGTTGCAATTTTCCCGGGTAGGTGCCCTTTTTCGCCTAGATTGACCGGACTACCATGCTTCATGATACATTTATTCACATAAACATTGCAATCGCCGAAAAGTTTATCCAGTATGGGGATCGTTGCAACTGTTGAACAAAGACCCAAGCTCACAGGCATATAAAGACAATCACATACAATAGAGTCATGAATAACTCTTTATTCTGTTATTGATAATTAGCAAATATTTTTATTTGGTGTCACGAAAGAGCAGTACATGTTCATCAGCAAGTAAAAATCCGACAGATATCGTTTGTGGTGATCCTGAGTTGGAAACATCAAACGCCAAATTTAAGATTTTTCGAGGCAAATCTATCGACACTTTCATTTAGCACCCATACAAATACTAGAAAAATGTTAACCATTCGCGAAACACGAATAAATAGAGGATATGGAATGAGTGTTTTTCTCATATAATATTTATGAAACGAGTCTAAGAAGTTTCCGTTTGGGCGAGCCTGTGGCGACCCCAAACGGAAAATTCGGACGAGTTTCAAAAATACTATATGAGAAAAACACTCATTTCATATTCTGTTAATCATATGACACACACGCACAAATTAGCCACTTAGTATGACTTTTTAACCCATCACCTAACTTGAGTTGCAGACGGCACTTGGAAAAAACATCCTTGTAGGACTAAAAATTTTCATTTTTTTTTTGCTTCCAAAACATAGGTTATGACCCCCTCATTGGAACCAACTCAACGAGCTCGTTCCAATAAGGTGTCATAACCTATGTTTTGGAAGCAAAAAGTGAAAATATAAAAAAATGACTGGCGTTTTTCTTGTAGGTAAAAGATTATTACAATACAACCCACCCTAAATAAGACAGATAACGTAAATTCTCCCAACTGAAATTATGCAAGTGTGACCCAGTTGTATTTTGCTTAGCCAATCAAATTGTCCAGTTTTGAATTTGACCAATGAAAGCTCCCAACTCTAATTATGCAAATTATGAAAATGTGGCCCAGTTGTATTTTGTTCAGCCAATCAAATTGTCTAGTTTTGAAACTGATCAATGGAATTGACGGAAGGCTTTATTTATCACTGATTAATATGAAAACAAAATATCAAATGTTTTGAATTGAACAAAACGGACGAATCATATGATAAAAGGCGTTACTTCCCAATTTCTTCTTGAATAAACTTGACAACTCCATACTGGTAAGCCTTATCGTAGAGACTCTCAAATAACACGTCTCTGGTCTGCTCTATGTATTGCGGTCTTCTCCAATATTTCACTAGGAAGCGCAAGAGAACTGTTTTGATTGTTGATAAACCGAGTGCAGCATTAAAGTCTGTTGGCTGCTTTTGGTCCGGTCCAGATTTTGGTCCAGTCAGATTAGAACTGGAACCCCTGTTGTCATGTTCAATATCTTTAACCCTTTAACCAAATCAGACGATATCAAAATTTATTTTTTTAAATATAATTTTTTCAAATTTTTTAAAAAATTTCAATAAAACCATATCATGTGACCCCTCGTTGGAACGAGCTGGACGAGCTCGTTCCAACGTGAGGTCACATGATATGGTTTTGTTGAATTTTTTGGAAAAATAATATTTTTACAACTCCTGAATTTGAATATTACGCGGGCGGATGCGGGCGATTCGTTGGGTAAGGGGTTAATAGATGGAGTTTGCTGCAACCACTTACAAAGTGGGCGGACTTGGAAAATGGAAATAATCTGAAAAGAATCATTTGTGCAAGACTACAAAATGTTGCTATATATTCACAGGACACCACATTGGAAACATTGTATCAGCTGCACAAACATCTTGACTTGATGACTTACCACTTTCGACACCCTCTACATGATCGTGCTTAAATATCTGAGTATTGTTGATTAACCCATCCACGGGTGCATTGGCGTTAAGGGGTACCTGAACACATGCAAGATATTTCTGTGACGGAAAGTAGTAACTTGGATCTTGAATTGGTCTTCAACCACCCTCTAATACCAGTACCGGTGACATTAGCACTTGTGGATGGGTCAGTTAATTAATGGGAACATTATCATTATGCACTTATATTTGTCGCACATGAGCAAGTCGAGCCTGCACCAGTATCGCAGGATGTTGGTATAAGTGGCAACAATACTAGAAAATACATTGACGTATCTTGGTTGGCACAAAATATGAGACCAGAATGTTGTAGTGCCATCGGTGTATTGTATGCTTTCACAGAATGTGATTACGCAGTCAGTTTCTTATGCAAGGGAAAAATTCGCACAGTGGAGATATGCAGAATGATAAAACCTTTAACGATGTTTTTTTTTTATTAAATTAGGGGAATTACCTGACAAGGATCGAGATTTATTAACAGACTTGGAGAAATTTGTGTTCTTTGTTAAATTTGGGGAAATACCTGAAAATGAGATTTGTTAGCAGACTTGGAAAAGTTTGTGGGTTTTTTTGCACAGTTAGGGAAATCACCTGAAACGGTTCCAGATTTGTTAGCAGCTTTGGAGAAGTTTGTGCATTGCATTCATGGTAAAGCAAATGTATCTTTAATGAATGTTGCCCATCGGTCATTCAAGACCTACACATTCTTTTTTGTTAGAGGGTCGTATGTGATCAGAAGTGTTCCGTGCCAGATTGGAACACTTTCTTTTGCACTGTTCAGAGTTTTATGTTATCTGACGGTAGTATTTTTATGCTTTGTCTCTTAGAGCCCTATTATACAACACAAACATCCTAAACGTTCCATTGCTCTTCGAGAAAATCAATCTTTTTAGTAAATTTTAAATTATTCTTATTCTTTTAAACTCTCATCTCTTGATATCTATACCTAATGTTGATTCACACAGTATTCTACAACCCTTTACCTAACATGAAAAGCAGACGACACTTGCAAAACAAATTCTTGAATAACTAATTTTTAAATTTTTTTGTCTCAAAAACATAGTTTATGACCCCTCATTGGGACGAGCTCGACGAGCTCGTCCCAACGAGGGGGTCATAACCTATGTTTTTGAGTCAAAAAATTAAAAAATAATGAAAATTAATTGACGATTTTTGAGAATAGCGCTGGCCGGTTTTGGCCGTTACGTTGTCTAAAGGGTTAAACAGTCTCATTTTCTCATTATTGTGTTCACTAATTATGTATTACCCGTGTTCTTTCCAATTTCATTGAATCGTTTTATTTCCCGGAAGATAAACACCCTTGTTATAGTAAATACCATTCTACTGCCACGATGTAGCCTTGGATGTTGATGTGGCATAAAACACTGACAAATGAAGGAATACATGTGGTCCAGTACACGCTTTTTCAGCTACATTATGTCCCAAAGAATGGAAGCTCAGCCTTTGGGTAAGATTAAGTGGACTGACTCGCACAAACTTCCACGATGTATGTTGTACTAGTACTCCAAAATTAAAACGTACACATCTAGATGCGTTGAAATGGAAGCTACGATTATCCTTGATTCGTATCCTGGAAACTTGAGTAAAATGAACGGGCCGTTATATCTGCAGATGGTTTAAACGTCCACGTGCTCTAAAGAATGCGCGCTATAACACTGAGGTAGCAGATAAAACTCAGGGTGGGGAAGTAAAATGGCTGCCCTCTGTGCGAAGAGTGACATACGGAGACTCCGTGCAGGCTAAAGATCCCTTCGGAGTATTCGAGAAGAACGAGGCCACGAAGTTGCAGCTAAGAAGGTCATCCCACCCACCTGCGTCTCTGGACAAGGGGACGCGTCCATGTAAGTTGCATAACTTGCTCGCTAATCCTTGTAAAACAAATAAGTTTAAAACAAAACAACCCAAGAAGAAGATGTGTATGTGCAGGAAGTTTATTCGTTTTCTGATGTATCTATCGTGAATGATAATTCATTGGAAGATCAGTATATCTGAACATCCCAAAATTAACTCACTTCCTTGAATAACCATCAGTGAATATCAGTAAACTAAAACAAAGCACAATGATATTATTAGTTATCCTTGTGTTTTCCATGGTGTATAGGAATTTACACCGGTTTGGGAACTCATACACCCTGAGGCGAAGCCGAAGGGTGCATGAGTTCCCAAACCGATGTAAATAACGAATTTATTTCCAAGAATTGTGGTGTACTTAATACTTTAACATACATACATTGTGGGCAAAAACTGACAGAAAATTTGTACTTTGCAAGTTTCTTAAATAAAACAAGACAAATATGGATGTCATTGGAACTGGCTCAATGAGCCAGTTCCAATGACATCCATATCTGTAATATTTTATTGCTCATAAATATTAAATTAAATAATAATATTAAATTTCCTGTATTTTTAATTTTGTTCTAACATAACCGAGCAGAAGGTATGGATTACTAATTAAAAATGGGTACCTTTTTAGCCAAATGGCTTGCTCTTGTATATTCTATATTACCTCTCAGCCAATCAAAACGCAGTATTTTGTTTCATTTGGAAATAAGTGAATATATGTTGTATGTGACTATAGAGTACAGCCGTCCTGGACAAGTCAATATTTCCACAGTCGCATTAATATTCAATTCCAAACACTAATTATAGGAATAAACATAAAAAATTACACAGGTGCTTCATTAATTAAAATTTTTCTGATGATTTCCATCACCTGGTAAACGCATGAGTGGACATCACTGCCGACGCTTGGATTACGACCAGTCCACGGCGACTGTACTGCATGCTTTGGTTCGGCTGGCCGTTGACAAAATGAAAAATGTATCCACAGAAAAGCAACTTAGTTTATTGGTGAGTGTTGCAGCAGGGGCTAAAGGGTGTGATTGGGAGGAGGTGGCACTAATTGGCATGCTATACCTCTGACACAGATGGCAATGACCTTTGAACACTTCGCACTCTGATGGCATGTATTTTTCCATTTTTTGGAACTTGGAATGTACAGTACGGCCGCCATGAACTGGTCAATTTCACGTTGCACGGGTGGATAATATTTTCAGGCCGCAATAATATTAGATTCCACAACCCGGTGGTTCATTAATTAAAATTTTGCTGCTGATGATTTTTATTACACGGTAAACATGCGTGGGCATCACCGCCCATCCGTACTTTACGACCAGTCCACGGCGACTGTACTGAAATGAGATCTTTCAAAATCTTTGAAAAACGAGTATAAATAACTTTGGATTTTGGAACGAATAAACAATTATTCGCATGTTTGGGAGGTTACGATGAATGAAACAAAATAATAATCAGTACAGATATGGTGACTTTCAGGACAAATTACATGCAGATGGCTATTTCAAATTACTGGAACAGATAACAAAGGTCCATTGAAAAAAATCTAAACAAAAATAGATTTTATTCTGGGAAATACTGTTTGAAACTAATGAACTTAGTGACAGGTAGTTATCGAAAATGTTTCCTTTCCTGAATACATCTGAGTCAACATATCGTCGCCTGAGTGCTAGGATGTTCTATGTCCCCTGTGGGACATAGAACATTCTAGCACTCAGACGACGATATGGTAACTATATACGTATAGTTTTGTCCCCGGGTTATCTTTAATTTAATACCCTACGTCTTTAGGCAAACCCTTGCTCAATGGATGTGCGAAATAAAAAAAAATATTATGCACTTTTGTTATCAATATTGCATCCAAAACCTGCAAAAATCGCATTTTCCCCCAAATGCAGAGGCTATAACAATTCAGAAAGAGATTTCCAGAATCAGCAGGAAATTCTGATTTTGAAAACGCCTACGAACCTTTTTGCCACCGACATGTTATAAAATGTCTCATAACTCTTTGGTTATTATGTTCAATGTACAGACGATTGCCAGCAACCACAATATCCTGCCTCCAGGAATTTATGCGACATCATAATCAAATCCTTTTGGAGACGACTCACAAACAGAAGGGTCCCTGTTCAAATCTGGGTATTCCAAACGTGTCTTGCTGATGAGACGACAAAATGATACCATGTCCGTTAATAAAATATTTCCCCTTTTATGAAGAGAGTAAATATAAGAATTGAATTGTTTGCATTCCATGATTGATTAAATCTTTACTTGCTGCTGGCGGATATTCCTGCCCAGAACAAGATTTCTCTTGTCACTGCAATAGGTATAATTTGGGCACAATTAATTAAATTTCCACCATGGAAATGCATGAATTTTTTTCACCAATGATTTCTTGAGTTAAATTTGGTTGAAGTTTTCATCAAATCTATCCAAGGCTGCTTTAGAGCAGCCATGACTAGATCTGATGAAAACTATCTTGACAATACTCAGCGGGTTAAAAGCTAAACAAATTGTTTCCGCTCAAAACTTATCATGGACCGCTTTGCAGTTCATTGAATTTGAGCTTGATCAACATGTTTCATCATCTTTTAGCAGCTTGTGGAATTAGGGCCTGATTAACATTTTAGGTCACCTTTGTGGGCTCAAGAACAAATATAATTCAGTTATTAAATACACAGAGTGATTTATAATGTCCTTATAAACGGAAGCAAAAAATAAAATTTATTGGCCTTTTTATGTAAATATAGCTCCAGTGCCCCGTCTGTACATAGCTCATACTCTATACACGCTAAAAACTAAAGTGTTGAATACTACACTTGAAGTGCTGTATTTAACACTTACTAAGTGCTGAACTAGCATTTTGTTCAAGTGTAGATATCCCAGAACTTGACAGGTGTTGACAATAATACCACTTGACAAGTGTAATGTCGCGACACTTAAAAGGAAACAACGCAGATGACGCGGATCAGGCTCGAGCCTGATCCGCGTCATCTGTGTTGTGTCCTTTTAATTATGTACCCACCAAGCGCAAATCAAATTATGGACGATTCTGGAAGAAACACCAATGCTAGACACATGGGAAGTGCCATCCATTCAAGTTTCAGATGTCTGACGATTTTAGTGTCTAAGTGCTTAAAGCATTGGACTTTGAGTGTTAAAATCAAACCTTACGAGTTAGAATGTGTTTAACACCTTGAAAGTGTCAGTTTTAAGACTTTAGTTTTTAGTGTGTATACCTTAAATCCCAACCGATAGTGCATATTTATTATTTAATATTGGACGTTCTGATAATTGAGCGCAATAAAATATAAGACAATAATCAGGAAGTACCAATCAAATTTGCCACGTAACTGACATAAGTAAAGTACAAATGAGTTGACCTTGGACTTCTTTTTGTTGATATAAAATGGTACTCCCCTTGGGCTACCGAACCAATGGCGCGCAGTAGCTCGGAGGCTACTTTCAATCTGGTTCATCAGACTCCAATTCATCTTTAGGTAGAAAGAAAGAGGGTTGAAGTAGCAAAATGACCAAACCATTACAATAAGGCCGCCCGGGGCTGGTCACTTTCCGCGGGTGGGCCATATTTCCACGGACGCAGTAATATTAGATTCCAAACACTAATTATAGGAATAATCATCGAAAATTTAATTAATGGACCACCTGGTGCTTCATAAATTAAAATGTTCCTGATGATGACTTTTATTATCCGTTAAATGCGTGCGTGGACATCGCTGCCCACGCGTGGATTTCGACCAGTTCACGGCGACTGTACTGTACTAAACCATTACGTACACCGCACAAAAAGAATTGTTTGTGTGTATTTGTGAATTTGCCTGCTTTAACCCTCTGCACGCCGATGTCAAAATATAAAAAGATTCAATCTGCAATTTTTCCCACAGTGCAACTAGGAATTTAACCAATTCAGTATTGTTTAACAAAACTCATTCAGCTCTATCAAGCAAGATGTGAATTAGTTGCAGTACAGTCGCTGTGGACTGGTCGTAATCCACACGTGGACAGTGATGTCCACGCATGCGTTTACTAGGTTATAAAAAGCATCATTAACAAAATTTTAATTAATAAAGCACCGGGTACAACCCGGTGTTTCATTAATTAAATTTTTGATGATTGTTCATATAATTAGTGTTTGGAATCTAATAATATTGTGTCCGTGGAAATATGTCACACCCGTGGAAAGCGGCGACTGTACCGTATGTCTTGCGCGTCTGGGCTCTTTCCGTGCCAACACCACCACTTTTATTCAGTCTCCGCTGTCCCTCATTTCCGATATCCTGTTATAGAGTTGAAGATAAAAATATTCCACCTCAGAAAATTAAAAAGCTTTTATTCAGTATTTGAAACTTAGGACTTAACATGGTGCATAATTTAAAAGTCACCTGTCTGCAACAACGCGTTAAGTACACGCTAGAAAGAATCACCTTTTTGACCCCGTATTAAAAACCCATTCGGCTTCAAAGGCTGTGTTAACTTTATTTTATGCATTTATGCATTCATTCAAGGCCAAAAACGAAGAACAAAGAATATTTGAAAAGAAGTCGATATATGTGGAGTGTCACGGGCATACTGTTCGGCAGCTCGGCAATTATTCATGCAATCTAAAAAAGGAAGATGGTCGAGTCGTCACGATCAGCCCTTCATATAAAGTCGAGTGACCTAAGATTGCGCATGACCGGACATTGCGCACGCGATATTTTTGGTCTTCTGTAAACAAACACTTGTCACCCGGGACAAACGATTTTAATTTCTGATTGTCACGGATAGAAATTACTTGTCGGCGACAAGCAGACAAGCGTTATTTCGATTTTTGACCCCAGCAATCAGTAATACCGATGTTTGACAAGGACTTCCGATTGTACCCCGATTGCCCGAAATCGGCAGCTTCCGATTGTCATTACCGATCATCGGCCCATCACTAAAAGTTACACGATGGATTTGTGATAATTAACTGAATATAGACTAACATTTTGTGGCCGGTGATGGTACCTTCTGGGCCAACGTACAGTGATTTTCTAGACCGGAAACATTGGAGGTACTTTAGTGCGCAATGTTAGGTAACACAACAGTTGATGGCAGATTACATGGGGTGAGTGCATACTTTTGCTTACATTCGTTGTCAGTTATTTTCAAACCTCGTTTTATTTTTACAGTTTTAGAGATCTATAGTGGCTCTATCCATTTGTTAATCTGTTTGGAAATTGTATCATGCGTTCAATCAGTGAATGGCGATCGGAGCATTAGGTGCGCAATCTTAGGTCACAGCTGTGTACCCTTAAGGTTCACCAAACTCAACGGTCACCAGTGTCATCAAATTACCGAAATGTTCCCAAATCAGAGGCGATGATGGTCATAGTAAAACACAATATGCATGGTTGGTGTTTTATGTTTTTTGTCCAGTTTCATAAAAAGTCATTTAAGCTTGAAAGGCCGAGATTTGTTCACATCCTTGCTACACAGTTGCGGTCAATATCCTGTTGCATTGCAGTTGCAGTTGTTTCTAGTTGTATACGTGCAGCCAAGATTTGCCAAGAAATAACTGCCAAGGTATGTATAATGTAACTTTCGAGTTTACCCAGAAACTGTTATCTGTTAATATTAGCAAATGTAATTTGGGAGGATGGTGAAGAGATTTTTATTCATTTAAAATTTGGTACCTTTCAAGCCATTATGACTGTTCAGTCTATGCCAAAAGTTTTGGTGCCAAGTGGAATTTTTGTGCCAAATGAAAGATTTTAGCACTAAATGGAATCTGATTGTAAATAAGAACAAACTAACCATGTATCGTCCCTTGAGTGCAACAAGGCTTCATCTGCAATGCTACAGCATTGCAGATGGCGCCTTGTTTCTCTCGGAGTACGATATTTTAATTTAGTGTTATTTGAATCTTTTAAGTATTTTAGTTGCAAAAAACCCACAAAAGATAAAAATACAAATAAATAAATAAATAAATAAATAAATAAATTAATTAATTAATTAATAAATGAATAAGTCTTTTAAGTATTTTAGTTGCAAAAAACCCACAAATTATAAAATATAAATAAATGAATAAATTAATTAATTAATTAATTCATAAATAAATAAAAAGTCAAAGGGTATTATTAACGGTGACAAAATAATTTTAGGATTACTATTTACTCACTGTTTATTCATTCCAAATAAACTAGTAGTAAATAATTTAGTATCGTCAAGAAGGATTATAAAAACATGATTAAGCAAGATAAAAAACATTAAGTTAGAAAGAAATGTTTTTTATAAGAATCAGATAAACTGTTCACAGACAAAGAACAATAATTATACCTAGCTGTTATCTATAGTTTGCTTGCCAGGTGTGAATTCTGTCTCGTTTGTGTCGTCAGACAGCGATTTTACTGAAAACAACGTACTGAAATAATGAACCACAAAGCCTTTGATATATACCAAAAGTGTATTTTGGGTGCCAAAATTATGTTGGTGCCAAATGCTGTATTTTTAGGTACCAAATGAAATATTTTAGTGCAATCGACACCATTGGCACTGACAGCGTGAACACTGCATTATGGTGAATCGGGGTAAGAATTGGCAACACCTAGTGTTGAAACAAGGTGTTGAAACATCGAACCATCAGCCTTTGCTCGGAAAAACTACACCTTCTACTATTCAAAGATTTTTTTTATAAAAATCGAATGCAATATCCATTGTATCAGCTCTGGCGAAAACCGTGAAGACAAAAGAAATAAATTCACTGCCCATGTATATTTCTCCTTTCAAAACGTGTACTAAATGAATTTAATTAATTCATTCATTTGTGCATTTCTTCTGTTTGTTTCGGTTCAACGTTGCCAACAACCACCAACGAATGTACACAATATGTATAATTACTTCTCCAAATGAACTTCCGATTTTCTCACACATAACAATTTAGCTCCAGTCTGTTTCTGACTTATTTGCACATTTTCCCGTCTGTTTGTGTCACGGACGAAATATTGCTATCTCAGGCAATGACTGCGTATCAATTATAGTTTGTATGAAAAAGGAATTATGATAAATCATTTCCAAGTTAATAATGTACTGTCGAAAATTCTGTTGTTAATTACTGACATTGCAGTCACGCTGGGTAAGGTTCTATGAAGTGATGTGACTCGAGTGAATAACTAATAGATTTTTTGAGAAAATAACACGTCGCTGTTATCTACACGTCCAAGACAATCTATAACGATTTGTCATGATTCCATCTTCAGGATACTTTGTTAGTTGTCATTACGTTACCCATCATCATACACAACGCGAAGACCAATAAGCGGAACAGCAGTCATTATCAGACCTGGAAATGAGCAGACTGTCATCTGCAGAATGAGGTCCCAGAGGGTGAATTTGGTGATGCTACCCTGCACAATTTATCCTCTGTGAACCTCAATCTGAATCAAGGTCTCGGGCCTTTACAAAAAATGAGGTCCCCAGAGGGTGAATTTGGTGATGCTACCCTGCACAGCAGGGTAGCATCACTAAATTTACCATCTGTGAACCTCAACCTGAATCAAAGTCCCAAAACATAAACAGAAAGAGGTACCCAGAGGATAAATTGGCCCACTGCATGGGATATCATCAGCAAACTCGCCCTCTGGAGACCTCATTCTGCAAATGACAGATTGCTTATTTCCAGGCTTGGTCATGATGGGTTGTGTTCTATGAAGTAATCTGTCTCAAGTGAATAATCCATATTTGAAATGATAACACATCGACGCTATTACATGTATGTATTATTATGCTCAAGGTTCTTCGATCTTAAGTATTCTCCTCAATGCAGCTTCACATCTCCATTACATTTCAATGGATAATACATTTAGAATTTAGAAGAAACGACCCACATGTCTGGGACATTAATGAGAATATCGATAACAATTTTCTGTCACTCCATGTCGAGAAGATAATTTGTTTGTTGTCATTACGTTGCCCTTCACCAAACATAAAAAGAAAACCAGTAAGCAAAATGTATTTCAAACCAGATCTTTTCGCCTTAAAACATTATTGAAGCCATGTACTGTTTGGCGTTTTAAAATATCGAATTCATGTTTCGATTATATTTTGTAAGAAGGTTTTAGGGTTTGTCTTGCCTTAAAACATAGTTGAAGCCATGAACAATTTGAAGTTTTAAAATACCGATTATATTTTGTAAGAAGTTGTTTGGGTTTGTTTTGCCTGAAAGGATAGTTTAAGCCATCAACCGTTTGGCGTTTAAGGTATGGATTAAGTATTCCTATTGTATTTTGTTAGGAGTTTGTCTTTCCTTAAATTATAGTTTAAGCCATGAACTGTTTGACATTTAAGGAATGATCGTTTCTTTTTGTCTATTTCTTGAGTTATGAACCCCAAAAAACAAAGTCCAAACTGCATTTACGCGATGTTTGGACTTTGTTTTTTGGGGTTCATAACTCAAGAAATAGACAAAAAGAAACGATCATTCCTTATAATTAAACGTTCGCGATCCAAATAAATAAATAGTGTTAGTCGTCCTCTACTTCAGCGAACAAAGACTTAAAAACTAAAACGGGCAGACATATTATTTTTCTGGCATAAAAGAGGGCGCATATTATTGAAATGCAGGAAGCAATTGACACACTTTCCACTTATGTCATTAAATTTTTTATTGACCAATGAATTACGTAATGCAAAGAAAACGTCATAAGCAACGCCTCCCTCAAATTTCATTCAACTGTTCACTTCACGTAAAAGTTACGTTCCGTGGTAGGTGGAAGTAGGCCATCAGTATTACATTGTATTTTGGTTTTGACCGTTTCCCGAGAACTTAAAAACACAGTTTGTAAAAGTGGAGTTAGATATATAGCCAGATGACATGAAATTAGTTGAATTAGCAATGTCAAGATTGCCGTATTCATCGTGACCAGCCATTGTTTACAATCGATTTGGGTAAAACGATGAACGCAGACGATCACCCAGTGTGCGTAAAAATTGAAATGTCAAATAAATACAGTTGTGAAGAAAAGAAAAATTGACCCACCACGGTCATTTAAATATTTTCATGGTGATAAATTAGTAATATAAATTTATTTTTCTTTTTCAGATTTAGAATGTGCCAGTGTTCTAACTTCTATTGATTTGACACCATGTTGCAAATCCGAAGACTGGTATTTTAGGGGCGTGGCTGGGGGCTGACCTAACTGTGTTTTTTTCGGTTCATTGAGTTATGAAAAGAAAAAACAGAATCGTGTGAGCCAATCGTTTTATCTGAAAACGCATGAACCGAAAAAAAGTTTAATTATTTTAAAATACAGATTTCCTCCTCTTTCTATTATATTCTATAAGGAGTTGTTAGGATTTCTCTTGCCTTAAAATATAATTTAAGCCATGAACTGCTTAGCGTTTTAAATTACCGAATTCGTATTTCGATTGTATTTTGTATGGAGTTGTGAGAGTTTGTCTTGCCTTAAAACATAGTTTAAGCCATGAACTGTTTGACGTTTTAAAATACCGATATCGTGCTTCTATTGTATTTTGTAAGAAGTTGATAGGGTTTGTCTTGCATTAAAACATTAGCCACCAACTGTTTGGCGAATTAAACATACCGATGTCTTGTTCCATTTGTATTTTGTAAGGTGTTGTTAAGGTTGGTCTTGCCTTAAAACGTAGTTTAAGCCGTGAACTGCTTAGCGATTTAAATTACCGAATTCGTGTTTCGATTGTATTTTGTAAGGAGCTGTTAGGGTTTGTCTTGCTTTAAAACATAGTTTAAACCATGAACTGTTTGACGTTTTAAAATACCGTTATCGTGCTTCTACTGTATTTTGTAAGAAGTTGTTGGTGTTTGTCTTGCCTTAACCCTTTACCTAACATGAAAAGCAGACGACACTTGCAAAAAAAATTCTTGAATAACTAATTTTTTTCATTTTTTGTCTCCAAAACATAGGTTATGACCCCTCATTGGAACGAGCTCGACGAGCTCGTTCCAATGAGGGGTCATAACCTATGTTTTGGAGACAAAAAATGAAAAAATCCTGAAAATTAATTGGCGTTTTTTGAGAATAGCGCTGGCCGGTTTTGGCCGTTACGTTGGGTAAAGGGTTAAAATATAGTTTTAGCCATGAACTGTTTGGCGTTTCAAATTACCGAATTCGTGGTTCGATTGTATTTTGTGAGGAGTTGTTAGGGTTTGTCTTTCCTTAAACATAGTTTAAACCATGAACTGTTTCGCGTTTTAAAATATCGAATTCATGTTCCGACTGTATTTTGTAAAGAGTTGTTAGGGTTTGTCTCGCCCTCAAAGAGAGTTTAAGTCATGAACTGTTTGGCGTTTTAAAATATCGAATTCGTGTTTCCATTGTATTTGGTAAGGAGTTGTTAGGGTTGTGTTGCCTTAAAACAGAGTTTAATCCATGAACTGTTTGACATTTTAGAATACCGAATTCGTTTTTCGATTGTATTTTGAAAGGCACTGTTAGGGTTTGTCTTGCCTTAAAACACAGTTTAAGCAATGAACAGTTTGTCGTTTTAAAATACCGAATTCGTGTTTCCATTGGATTTTGTAAGGAGCTGTTAGGGTTTGTCTTGCCTTAAAATAGAGTTTAAGCATGAACTGTTTGACGTTTTAAAGTTCCGAATTTGTGTTTCGACTGCATTTTGTAAGGAGTTGTTAGGGTTTGTCTTGCCTTAAAACATAGTTTAAGCCATGAACTGTTTGGCGTTTTAAAATATCGAATTCGTGTTTCATTTGTATTTCGTAAGGAGTTGTTAGGGTTTGCCTTGCCTGAAAACAGAGTTTAAGTCATGAACTATTTGGCGTTTTAAAATATCCAATTCCTGTTTCAATTGCATTTGTTGTTAGGATTTGTCTGATTTATTCGTAAAAGTGTTAATCAATTACGCTCATTAATCTTCATCCACTGAATCTTGAAGAAACGCAATAAGAACTCAAAAATTCATACGAGAATCTGAAACGATTATCGCAAATTATTCCCTCAAGAAAACAATGAGAATCAACTTTGATTCGCGCCAAACTGTTCATTTGATCCTCATCTTAGATTCTGAAAGCGCCCTCAAAGGCCTAGGGAATTCTACATATGTATTGCTCCAGCACAATAAAGGAATACTCTGACTTAGCAGTGGTGTCTAGTGAAGTCTTGGCTGCCTGTACAGGCAGCCAAGACTTCACTAGAAACCACTGCGAAGGCCCTGGTTGTAACTTTCTTCAGCGAGGCCACCAACAACATGTACACGTAAAACAGGAAACTCACAAAATTGGAACTAGGCTTTAGTTTTTTTTTAAAGATTGGAATATGCACTGGTTGCACTCTAAATGGTGTAACAGTTCTCGGAAAAATCTAAATTATTTAAGAACAGAAAATTGATTCTCGTGATAGGAGTTCGCCAAAATCAAAACTGATTCTCGCAAATCGGGACAAATTTCAAGGCCTGGTATTCCCGATTTCCCACGTAGGGGCACGGTGGCGCTGTGTACTAAAGCGTAATGCACGTTGACGGCGCACCTGTCTTCAATCAATGCGCTAACTGTGCTTGTGTGGAGTTAGTACGTTGGGGACTCCGATAGTTGCTCGCTGGTTCTCTCCAGGTACTCCGGCTTCCTCCACTCGTAAAACTGTCCTACATGTGGTGACCCTGTCTGTCGAAAGAGTCGTTAAACTCTAATAAATAAATAAATAAATAAATAAATAAATAAATAAATAAATAACGCCCGGTATTTCAAACTGATGTCAAGAGATGTACAGTGTGGATTCTTCTCACATATGACTTACTTTGGTGTCCTTGAAGATTACCATCAGTTATTTGTTTGTCATTTAAGAACGCATCTGATTGGTCGTTACGCTGAGTGACGTTGAGTGGCGTTATGACCTGAATGAAATGTTTCGACACAAAACGGTGTCAAGCAAGAATGTAAACAGACCGCCAAAGGTGATAATTTTCTTGCAGAACACAACTCGGGTAGAGTACGGGGGCATAGGAATCAACAACCCTTGGCGTTTTCCCGTATTCCAGGACTGCGCGGTGGCTCAGTAGGTAGAGGTGCAGTCTGCAAGCCGAGAGGTCGTCGGTTCGAATCCCACCTGCGGCAACCGCGTTTTGTCCTTGGGCAAGACACTTCATCTCCATTGCCCGCGTGGGGGCACGATGACGCCGTGTACTAAGGCGTCCTGCACGTCGACGGTACGCATGTCTTCACTCGGTGGTTCTCTCCGGGTGCTCCGGCTTCCTCCACCCGTAGAACTGTCACGGTCACAGGGTACGGCGTTAAGATAGGCCAAGCCTGTTCGCCAAACCCCATTTCAATTTAATGAAATAAAATATTGTTTAAACTGTCACGGTCATGATTAGCCATTGTGCATAAATATATGACCCTAAACATCAATAAATAAATAAATACATTTCCCTTATTCCTCGGTGCGACTTCGGCTGTCTTATTACTTGATTATCTCTCTTGCTAAGTGCAAAGGAAAGAGTTAAGCACCCGGACACTGATCTGGTGTCGAAATATCAAAATTTCAAAATACAAATTTGTCCCACAATGTAGAAACATAACCAATACAATTTTCATACCAGATTGAATTGATTAAATTTCTGGTTGCATTATGGGAAACGTTTACTGAATTGGAATTCGGTATTTATTTGGTATTAATATCCTCGTATTTCAGGCTACAAGTCTCGCATACCACACACTAAAGTCAGTTGGGTTAAACAAATTACATTGACGTGGTGGGGGTTCGAACCCACGTCGAGAGAGTTTCCTACGGCACCAACCGCCTAGCGAAACTGTACTGAACCACGCATATCACTCGGCCACAACAGACCCCCCAAAAGGTGATTACTTTTCTCAGTGATTTCCTTGCAGTACAGTATGTCGACTTGATGCAATTACTTTATAACTTCAAACTAACTGAGAGACAATTCCGTGTGATCTGTACTGATCTCGTATATACTTGGTTAACTAGCATACCTTTTTGGGGGGGGGGGTGGGGGGGGGTGGGGGCGGGGTCTGTCGGTGGCCGAGTGGTGTGCGTGGTTCAGTACAGTTTCACTGGGCGGTTGATACCGTAGGGAACTTTATCGGCATGGGTTCGAACCCCTGCCATGCCATTGTAAACAAAACCAGCGTCCCTGGGTTCGCACTGATGTCCTTGCAGTGTCGTATGTAGAATTGATGCAATTACTTGATAAATAACTTTAAAATATAGCCCCCATCATCTGTGTTGAGTGAATATGAACTCAGTTGGGTTCATATCCACTCAACCCAACTGATTTTAGAGTGTGGATTTCGAGACTTGCAGCTTGGAATACGAGAGTATTTTGGGACAATACCATGATATAACATACCACATTTATGCAAGAGATACGTAGAACATTTCAACTTCTTGGGAACATCAGCCGACCTGGAGCCAATGCCATGGAACTTTTACAACTGTATTTTCTAGAATTGTATTTTCGTCCTATTAATATAACCGACTAAAATGAATCATTAACATTTTAAAAGATATGGCAATTTGCCAACTGGCAAATTGCCATCTTTGAAAATGCTAATGGTTCATTTTAATCCATTTAAAGTCAAAACTAAAAAATACAATATACTGCCTGTCAACATCAATATACGTTAACAGCTATGGGTAATCTCCCCTTTGTTCATTGATTATTCAAAATGGTGGCAGCCGATAAATGCTTCAAGTTGAAAGATTGAGTGTTGGAAGCCTATATTTGGTCTGAAGTGCAGGTTGCTTAACCTGAAGTGCAGGTTAGATGGTGTCAGTTAATTCCATGAAATTAACTGACACCACCTATACCATATTAGGCCACCAACAAACTAGGTAACTGATAGTATCGGTTGGGTTTTTCGGTATATTGCCCATCTCTACAAACGACAGGAGTACTAACAGACAAGACAAAATCACATTTGACAAAACGTGGTCAGTTAATCTTGAAAAGTTTTCTTCACTGTAAGGTCGAGCTCGTCACACTTTCCCGGAATGTTCTTTCAAACAGAGAAGCTTGTCTTTCCCCAGCAACTTTCAGATGTAAAATAAAATTCACGAAGACATCTCAATACAGGGACTGTGGAACGATTTTGAAAATGGAGGGGCTAAATCTTTGGCGCCAGTTTTTGAATATTTATGCGTTTGTGGGAGGGGCACCGGTATAGGCGTGGGAATGCGTCAGTGTATTTTTGTTCCAACATAAGCATCAACATGAAAGAACAACTATTTCAGTATCAACGATAGTACACGGTAGAGATGGGCGGTATTGGAATCTTGAGTTCGGTATTGGTTTCGGTATTTTTAGTGGGGTATATCTTGGTATCGGTTCAGTATTAGGTATTTGCCTTGAGTACGATTTACGGATAGTACCAAAGAGGAATTCACATCAGAAAAATGCAGAATAAGTTTTTTTGCATTATTCTACCATAGCGCCACAAATGCCACTGACAATGAGCTCGACAATTGGCATTCTTTTGTCAACAAAAATCATATCTACAGTAATTTTGTGACTTGTTCCAAAAACAGCTTAACCTTTAACCCTTTACCAAACGTAACGGCCAAAACCGGTCAGCGGTATTCTGAAAAATCGACAATTAATTTTCATTTTTTTTCATTTTTTGTCTCAAAAACATAGGTTAGGACCCCTCATTGGAACGAGCTCGTTCCAATAAGGAGTCAAAACCTACGTTTTGGAAACAAAAAATGAAACAAATTAGTTATTCAATAATTTTGTTTGCAAGTGTCGTCTGCTTTTCATGTTAGGTAAAGGGTTAAAGCATATTTCAGACTTTAGCGACCTGAAAGCATGCGCCCTTAACATGCCATCATTTGGGGGACCTGCTGACAATAGGAAAATCACCTGAGCTGTGATCTCTAGTCAAGTCTTGGCTGCCTTAATGGCAGCCAAGACTTGACTAGAAATCACTGCTAAGCAACTGGACAAGTACCGTTTAAGTCTAGTGGGAATTCAGGACAACTGAAAGGGTTAGCAAAACTGACATGAAAATCTGTCACTCTTTTTCACGAAAATAGACATTTCAACAGCTACCAAGCCTCAACAAGGCCTGATAATTGGAGAATATAGGAACATTTGAAATTACAGATGATTTCGATATTAAATGATTGGTTCGGTTCGATTTTTCCGTATCTCCATGGTATTGGATCGGTTTTACGGTATAGTGCATATCTCAGGCAGACGGTTGTTTTAAACATCCCACTTATATTCTAGTTCAAGTGAATTGTTTAACGCAAAGTGTAGAAGTAGACATCAAAAGATGAGTAATTTTATGTGTACGGAACACCACACCACAGTCTATAACCTGACCTGAGTTTCAGACTTTACAGAGGACCCCTTGTTGCAACCAGTGGACGATATATTGTTATCGGGGGCTTAACTACCGAGGGAAGGGTGTGGGGCGGTACACCCACCCCTCGACAAATCTCCCGAGCATGGGTTTCGTCGAGCAGATGTTGGGCAAGAAAGTATGAAATACAAAGTTCGGCAGACGTCCTTGCTTGTCGACAAAAATACACACACGCTTTGAAGTTCTCAGTTGGGCAAAATCTCTTGCTTACCCGACAAAAATATACACAGATAGAAAGTGCAATAAATGCCGGACTCACTATATTGGTAGAATTCCACATCCAGGATGAGAATAACTAATAACAAACGATTTTTATGACCATGACCTGTTAAAAGCACCCAGTTGGTCGGGCACCTCTACTCAGCTGGTGTGTAATTGACAGCACTGTTCAGGCGGCGAATTTATTAGAGTTTTATGACAGTGCTGTCAATTATACAACTCGGATTTTCTCATGAAATTTCAACACCAATTTGTTTATATTATTAGTAACAAATTGTTGACACATTCTGGAAAACTATCCAGACCGAAAAGCTCCGAAATCCCACCCATTCCGTCTCCACGGTGCATATAATATCGATTGAAAGAACAAAACCACAACTCCAGGGGTCTATACTATACAACTTTTACAATTGTATTTATAGTATTCTGTTTTCTGGTTATGACTTTAAATGGGTTGAAATGAACCATTGGCATTTTCAAAGATCTGGCAAGTTGCCAGTTGGCAAATTGCCATATCTTTTAAAAAGCTAATGATTCATTTTAGTAAGTTATATTAATAGGAAGAAAATACAATTGTAAATGTAATTTGAACAACAAATATAGCCCACAAAGAAAACAATTAATGATTTAGTTTAGTCAGTTATATTAATAGGAAGAAAATACAATTCTATTCGGTATTTGTATGTGTCTGTGTGGACACTTAGTGTGTGTGTGTGTGGGTGTCTCTCTCTCTCTCTCTCTCTCTGTGTGTGTGTAAGTGTATGTGTGTGTGCGTGTGTGGATTTGTCAGGGCGTTGTTTAACCACTCCATCATTAGTCTGTTTGGAACTGCTACGTAATTTGGAAAAATATTCATTCGGTATTTAAAATTAAGATTAGCGAGTGTAAATTAAGTACTTACCATAACATGAACATCCCAATAATTGCGTTTGCAGGATTCCCAAATTCTGGCCCATTCTCTCTTTCAAAACGTCCTAATCTTGGTTTCAACATCACAGTTGCCACCAGCGCCGACACTCCACCAACTACGTGAACAGCTCCTGAACCAGCAATGTCTATCAGACCCATCGTCTTCAAAAACCCATTGTCCGCCCATTCCCAATGTGCAGGAAAGCAATACACGAGCGTGTTGAAAAACGAGAATATTATATAAGAAAGTAACTTAGTCCTTTCCGCCATTGCCCCAGACACAATGGTAGTAGCTGTCGTCGCGAATGATAACTGAAACACAAATTTAGCAAATAACACACCGATTTCATCAGGATTGGCATCCACAAGGAAATGTCCGATACCACAGAATGGGTTTGACCATTCTGCTTCCCCAAAACTGAAAGCATACCCAAACAGCCAGTACGACATTCCGCCGAACACAACATCCACAATGTTTTTAACCATAATGTTAGCTTCATTTTTCCTGCTCACGGAGCCTGCCTCCAACAAGCCAAAACCTGAAAATTAACAATACGTTTTTATAAAATAATTAGGTAGCATAAACAAATAGTGACAAAAATATGAATTTGCAGGGGTTCTTCTGCCCTCTTTGGGAAAGGGTCCGGAGCCTAGGCAAATGAGAAAATTCGTGTCATGAAGGATCCAATTTGGAATTTGTTTGGGAGAAGAAACACACAAAGGATAAGAAATATTACCTTCAGGTTGAACTAAGAACATTAATACAGAAGCTACTACATGTATAGTACATGTAACACGTTTTATTACAAACAGTTGCATGAAATAATAATCAGTCTTTGTAACCTATATCAACTAAATTGTTCTTGTATTATTGAGGATGAAGATATGCATGCGATAGTCTACATGCGATAGTCTACATGCCGTGGCTTTGAAAGACTTGCCTACACTGCAAAAAAAATATTAACAGAATTAATCCTCTTAAATCATTATTAAGCAAAGGAGATATGAACAGTTGGCATATCGAACCAGTTTTGGTTCTATACAGAACCAAAACTGGTTCGATATGCCAACTGTTCATATCTCCTTTGTTTCAAAATGTTTGGCGACTGCGTTGAATAAGCTCCAAGTTTACTGCTGAATCTACTTCAGTTCATGTAATATTCTGTTAAAATTGAATGCTAATCTTGGTAAATTTATTTGCTTTGAAATAAATACTGTTTAAACAGAACTGGTTCCATCTCAGGGACAAGATTAGAACAAGTTTTGGTTCTGAAGAGAATCTATATTTTTTGCAGTGTAGAAACAATTGAAAAGGTTCCTCGAATGTAACTTGCAAACGTATCTAAAAACTGCCTGTTAGGGCAGCTATTTTTGTTGAAGTAAAAAGTGGTGAAAGTCAAAACGAGACCTTCAAGAATTTAAGAAGAATTAAATTTGATTTGAGATTGGGAAATATTTGGATTGAATTGAGAAAAATCATGCCCAAATGCCATTGGCAAAGGGTCCCATATTCGACCCATGTAGACACCCCAAATAACCCCTGAATTTATAATACACTCAACCCAATGCGAGTGATGCGACACAAAGACAAACTTCACAGACAAAGCAGGGGGTGGAACCGGAGGAGGGGGGGGGGGGTGGTGGTGGGGCTTCAGCCCCTCCACTTTTTTTCCCGGGCCATGTTTTTTTTGTATGCACCTATTTTAACACAACCAACGACTGGTGAAACAAGGGGCGGATCCAGAGCCTCCCCCATTATTTCTCCAGCTATGTTTCTCTCGTACTGGTTCAGTTTCGATGGATTTCGGATAATTTTTTGCAGTAAGTGGCAACAAACGCTAAAAGATATACAGTCTGTTAAAAAATCGGTTAACTGAAATAGATCGTAATCTTACAGACATACAAGTACCAAATCCACCCCCATACAAGATAATCCACAGACAGTATAATAGCTGGTAACGACTGGTAAAGCATACAGGTGAGGTCTATTCATCAGCTTTGGTCGTTACGAGGGCGAAAGATGGACAGCTATTCACCAAATCGTCGCCTGAGTGCTAGAATGTTCTATGTCCCCTATGGGGCATAGAACATTCTAGCACTCAGGCGACGAAATACCAACTCGTTACAGCTGACTACTCCAAGTCGGGAAAAGGAACGATGAATTCGAAAAACTGGAACGGTCGCAGATTCGAGTTGGAATTTTGGAAACTTTTGTCAGCTGACTGGAAAAGTAGGAGAATTTGATCAAAAATTAGAAAATCACATTGGCTCTGACCGAAAAATTATGACAAGAGCAAATTAAATTGATATTAATGAGTTTCCAACTATAGGAATTTACATTACCGAATTTCCAACTTTTGAAATTTTAGGAGATAATTGGGGTGGAGGTGTGATGGGTGACACTTCACATCTATTTATTTATTTATTGATGTTTAAGGTCGCATATTTCTGCAAAATGACTAATCTTGACCGCCCACTCCTCCTCTAGCTACCTACCAGGCCAGGTATAATGCCGGTAGAATATTAATATATATTATTATTATTAATAAGTTATTTTTGGGGAATGTCTGAGACAAATGATATATTATATTCTTGCAAAACAAAGTGAAGGAATAGAACACTGCAAAAAATATAGGTTCTCTTCAGAACCAAAACTGGTTCTAATCTTGTCCCTGAGATGGAGCCAGTTCTGTTTAAACTGTATTTATTTCAAATCAAATAAATTTATAAAGATTTACATTAAATATTAACAGAATTAAACATAAATTGAGAGGTTTCAGCCGTAAGTTTAGAGCTTATACGAGGTTGTCTCAAATCATTATTAAGCAAAGGAGATATGAACAGTTGGCATATCGAACCAGTTTGGGTTCTGTATAGAACCAATATACCAAGTATTTATATTCGCTTTGTTTCAAAATGTTTGGCGACTGCGTTGAATAAGCTCCAAGTTTACTGCTGAATCTACTTCAGTTCATGTATTATTCTGTTAAAATTGAATACTAATCTTGGTAAAATTATTTGATTTGAAATAAATACTGTTTAAACTAAACTGGTTCCATCTCAGGGACAAGATTAGAACCAGTTTTGGTTCGCAAGAGAACCTAATTGTTTGCAGTGTATTCTATGTGGAAAATGTGCGATTTGAGGGAATACTTTATGGAATACTCGTGGTGGTTAGATAAGTTATGAGGCGTTTCACCTGGAAGGTACGAAGGTTACACGGCGGCTGCACGGTTGAAAATATTGATCATTCTACCCGACAAAGTCACTGAGCAGCCATATTACTCATTTAATTACGACGAATGTTGAATCTGGACCGAAAAGCGTTTCAAAGGGTTAATTGAAGAAACTCCAAACACAACCTGAATTATACAGGGTTAATCTTACTCAGATGCCAGTCAAGTGGTTGTCGTCGTTTTGGGGCGTCAAAAACTATTGAACACAAATAAACGTGGGTCAAATTTTCAATCTTTAAATTCGAATGTTCCATTTTTGCATTCAGGGAAATGAAACGCGCGTTCTCGTTAATTTTGTGCCCTGATTTCTATATACCGTATTACCACCTACCATTTCTAAGAATTCTGGTATAGGTTAACCCTTTCTGACGTATGTTAAGATTCTTCACCAAGTGAATTAAAAGGAGGTGGAGGAGGGGGGGGGGGGGTGCTGATCCGTTCCTGAAACGACAATTTTCTTCACATCTTTCCACACTCCCCAACTTCCGAATAGTAAGTTCGTATTTTGACGTTTTTCTAGAGGAATGCAACAAATGCTTCGTTCTTATCTATTTGCTTCCCACCATTCAGTTGATGAATTCTCTGATCTGATCAAATATGAGCCTATCCTATATTTAGAAAGTTCAGCAACTAACTACAGTTAAAACTAGAAGTCCTGTCATGAAATGCGCACAATTAGCACGTCGAGCTGCGCGTTAATCTACGCTTTATGACCATAGTAAGTTTATCAAATTTTGTATATATGGCATGTGCACAAGCAATGTTTCTGCGGTAACCCGGAGGTTCATTAGCAGAAACATTGCATGTGTTAGCTATGAGTAACCAGGAGAACCTGCCGTGCTTTGTGTGCCATTCGATATGGCAATTGCGCGCAATTCCTACGCGCAATTAAGCCTAGATAAGCGCACAGTTCATGACGGGACTTCTAGTTTTAACTGTAAGGTAGCACAGTTCTTCGAGATGTCTTATATTCTGACCGATTACTCAATCCCTTCCAACCTATTTTAGCGCAGATGCATCACATAGCATCTTATCGATCCCCTATATAGTTCTATCTCGGCTATGCACCGCAATAAACAGAACTAATGATTGTTGCAATCAGTTTGTTTAAAAGACAGAAAGAAATAATTACACAATTGAGCGATATTAAATTAATTAGCGGGAACAATACAAACTGATTTCGTAAGACAAGACTGAAGTTCATACACTTACCTGATTGCATAGTGAATATAATGAATGAACTTGTCAATATCCATGTTGCATCATCCCACGTTATATCCGAGTCGGTTAGATGATGATCGTTCGACGATCTATTTCCTGACATATTCTAAAAAAAGAAAAAGAAAATAACCCGTTATACCTCGATGGTATATCCGTTTCAAATCAATGGCATCAGTTGAAAAGGTTTACATTAGGGTTTAATCCCGAGAACGGAACTTTTCTGGTTCTCGTTTTTGAGTCAGTCGCGATCATGCCCGGAATTTTCCGGTTGACTTTTGTGAATATCAGTCCCGATACCCGGAAAACTCATAGGATAGGAGCGGTAATCAAAGGTTGCATCCCGCAACCTTTGATTCCCGATTCTTGTCTGTAAACGTCCCGGGCAATACCACTCGTTTTCAAAACGGGTATCTGGAAAATTCCAGTTCGCGAGATTAAACCGTAGCTCCAACGACGATGCTGGTCTCGGAAGAAATTTTGATTCCCGATTCTTGTCTGTAAACTTCCCGGGCATTAGCACTCGTTTTCAAAACCGGTATCCGGAAAATTCCAGTTCGCGAGATTAAACCATATCTCCAACGACGATGCTGGTCTCGGAAGAAATTGATATTCGCCGTAATCTCATAAACTTGCGTCACGCAACCTTTGATTTCCGATTCTAGTATGTAATTTTTCCGGGCATTAGCATTAGTTTTCAGAACCGGTATCCGGAAAATTCCAGTTCGCGAGATAAAACCATAGCTCCGACGGCGATGCTGGCCTCGGAAGAAATGGATATTCGCCGTAATCTCATAAAGTATAATACGCAATCATTGATACCATGGTCAGTGAATCTCCCGGGTATCGTGATTAACTTTCAGAACTTGGAGCCACAGAGCTGTGAAATTCCATTTCCCGGTATTAAAACTTAGTCCACAAATATATTTGGAGACACACCAACTAAAACTGTCAATGTGCAGTCTCCCTGCTGCACATTGAAAGTACTGATCGGTCTACCCCACAAATGTACTGAACGGCCAGTTTTGTTATGTAAATATGATGCACCTAGAAAATCATTTGATAAAAAAATGTTTTTCACAGTGGCGTAATTGGGAGGGAAGGGAGGGATTGCGGTGACATTGCATTTTGTATTAGAATTTTGACTTAGACATAGAGGGTCTTTGTCGGAAGTTTCGAAGTCAAGCGCCTTTGTCCTTCGTTCCTGTTGAAAATAAATTACCGTTTGCCAATTAAAATCGTACCCCCACCCAAAGCACATTTTTACATCAATCTGTTACATCATTTTACTTTGCTTTAATGCGTAAATATGCAGCCATTCCTGCAAATCATTATCTGCAAATAAAAATAAATTTTGTAGTATTTGGACAATGAATTCATCTTTCCGCGCCTGTTCAATCTATTTCCTCTAATTCAACCATCTGGCTCAGAGTTAGAGCACTGTACTTTAAACCGAGTGGGTGACAGTTCGAATCCGACCAGCGTTATGTCTTTGGACAAGACATTTAATTCCAATTGCCCATGTGGGGGCACACGGTGACACTGTTTACTGAGGCGTACTGCACGTCGATGGTGCACTTGCCTTCAACCGCTGCTTTTGCATAGCTAGTAAGTTGATCATCTACAGCTCTTAGGTCTCTCACATAATATATGACTTTATTTCCAAATGAAACAAAATACTGCATTTTGATTGGCTGAGAGGTACGGTGTAACTTGCAATCCACAGTGGCTTTTTACACCGTGTTTAACCACGGTGTAAAACCAAGAATATACAAGAGCAAACTATATGGCCAAAAAAGTACCCATTTTTAATTATTAATTCATACCTTCTGCTCGGTTGTGTTAGAACAAAAAAATAAAAATACAGGAAATTTAATATTTTTGTGCAATAAAATATTACAGATGTGGATGTCATTGGAACTGGCTCTTTGAGCCTGTTCCAATGACATCCATATTTGTCTGGTTTTATTTAAGAAACTTGCAGAGTACAAATTTTCTGTCAGTTTTTGCCCACAATGTTGGTTAAAGTATTAAGTACACCAACATTCTTGGAAATAAATCCGTTATCCTTGTGTTTTCCAGGGTTAGTTAGTTTAAACATATTTTATTTGCTCACAAAATCGCAAAAGGGATTGGAGTACAAGTGCTTACCACTTAGAAACACTCCTCTCCCATACATAAAGTTCATATAGGTTTACATGACAGCAAAACAACTGCAATACAATTAATTTCTGAACAAAACTAATAATTGGGGAAAAACAAAACAAAAATACTGTCAAAAAGCACAAAATAAAAGAGAGAAAAAATAATAATAAAATCATATATAACATGTAACTTGATACCACAGCCCCCTCCCCCCCCCCCCCCCCCCCCCCTTGAACGACGCGGAAAGCATATCAAAATTAATGGCAAGCTGAAATTCAAAGGACCAGAAATGGAATGAACTACTGCGGTTCTTGTTCAGACTACGAAGTTAGTGAAATAGTGACCCAGTCGAAGTCTCTCCCTCTCCCCTGCAATCAAGAGCTGCATCGTACATACGGCTCATCTAACACGCTAGTTAAATCTCCTTGAATCTGAAATATAGCGCTGTACAGCAGAAAAAATTATCTCATTGTTTCTTTTTGTGAGGCTACCTTCGCCATATAAAATCTGCTGTACCCTTGTAATATTGAATTTTGTCAAGGTCTGAAACATGATAATTCTTATATTGTCATAGTTTGGACAGGAGAAGAAAAAGTGGTTAGCATCCTCAAAACCGCCCCCACACGAACAACGAGGAGAATCAATTAAATAGTTCTCATATTTATCTGAGTTGAGATCACTACACCCATTTCTAAGCTTACAGTGCACAACATTGACTATTCTTTTCCCAAAATTGAAATATGAGGGTGGTTTAACGGGTCTTCGTGATATAAGACGTCGGAATGAATAGACCGAAGGGCTGCTTTTAACAGTATGTGAATAATTATTCCAGATAGCAATACAGGCTGGGAAAAATGACCGTTTGAATAACTCAGTTCGCATGTTATACTGTACGAAGTTGTCAGCATCTCGTAAATTGTGCCGGGTCACGTCACGAAAGGTAGGTGGTAGTATATTTTGAAGAAATCTCGGTGCATTTCCATGCACGATATTGTAAAACGTACTCATGGATTTAACAAATCTTCTCTCCTCAAGAGACTGCCATCCAAGTTCTAGGAGCAGCCGCTCGTGAGATACAGATCTAGTTATGCCGGTTACTATGCGAGCAGCGTCATGATGAACGTCGTCTAATCTCTTAAGTAAGAACTTGGGAGCCCCAGACCACACTTGACTACCATATTCGAGAATAGGCAAAATAAAAGATAGATACATTTGTTCTAGAGTTTTGCGATTCAGGGTGAACTTTAGTTTTCTCAGTTGCGATAGTCGTGAATAGGCTTGTTTGCAGATATTAGCAATATGTTTGTCCCAACCAAGGTTTGACTGCAGAACGATCCCCAGATGTCGGTGTTCTTCTGAAAAATCGAGAGAAATGCCACGGAAAGTGACGTCTGGATAGATAAAATCTTCGCACAGGGTAAAGAGCATTGCCCTTGTCTTTTCAGGGTTAAAATTAACAAGCCATCTTTTGGACCACTGTATAACTCTGTCGATATCAGCATTCAATTTCATGGCTAATATCGCTGTGAACCGTTCACTTTGAGTTAAGCAGGTGTCGTCCGCGAACAATCTGCAGAAGCACTCTAGATCTTCCGCAATGTCATTGATGTAGACCAAAAACAGGAACGGACCAAGGACGGAACCCTGTGGGACACCGCATGGCACATCGCGATATTGGGAGAAAATAGAATTAATTCGAACTCTTTGTTTCCGATCTATCAGATAACTTCTAAACCATTTGAGCAGACTACCAGAAATTCCATATTGTTTTAATTTAAAGATCAGACCTGGATGCCAAACTCGATCGAACGCTTTGGATATGTCACAAAATACACCACAACTAAACCACCGGTTATCTACCGAATTACATAAAGTGTGGTAGAGCTCAAGTAACTGATAAACAGTACTATTCTTTGGGAGAAAGCCTGCCTGAAATTTATAAAAGAGATCATTTTCAGCAAAGTACGCATAAACATTTTTGAATACAATTCTCTCAAATAATTTACCGAGAACGCTTAACAAAGAGACTGGTCTGTAATTACAGGCATCCGATTTACTGCCCTTCTTAAACAGTGGTATAACATCAGCTAGTTTCCATTCGTTTGGGAAGGTAGAAGTTTCCAGGGATTTGTTGAACAGCATACCCAGCGGTTTGCATATAGAAAGCCGCGTTATCTTTAGTAACTTATGACTAATACAATCGTGACCACAAGCCTTTTTTGTTTGGAGACTACTTATCGTTTCATCAATATCCGATTCTGTAACACTAATTTCGGACAGTAGTTCTGAGGTGCATTTCCTCTTAAATACTGGAAATTGATGACCTGACGAGTCGACACGACTGTTTTCAATGAACATTTTGTTCAAAAGATCAACTTTCTGATAATCGTCCACAGCAATTTCATCCTCTCCTGACGAAGTTGTTCGCTTAAGGGGTGGGATTTGCGATTCTGACGTAAAATTATTCATAAACTGTTTCACTGTATGCCAGAACTGTTTAGGTTCTCGATTAACAGACAAAGATTCGTCTATTTTATCGAAAAATTTCTGTTTAGCATATTTTTTCATATTATTCACTTTGTTTCTTGATGATTTATATTTTTGCCAAATTTGTATATTATTAGATTTTAAGGCGTCTTTACGAAAACGATCTCTCCTTCGAATTTCACTCCTAATTGCACTGTCAAACCAGGGTTTATCATTTGTACGGACAACAATTCTTTTGCAGGGGATGCACAATTCCGCTTGATGCAACAATGTGGATACGAAATTTCTAACTGAGATATTAATGTCGTCTGGCTTTGTAATGAGGTCTTCCCAACATTGCTCGGCGATTAGTGAATTCAGTCTTTCTGTATCGGCTCTATTATAATTCCACACTGTTCTCGTGGAAGATTGTGTTTTGTACAGGGGAAAACCCACGTGTACATATGTTGCTTTGTGATCTGATACCGTTAGTTCTAAGGTTCCTGCATGTACAACATTAACCGTGTCACTAACAATAATGGGGTCAATGAGGGAGCTGGTTAGGTAAGTTGTCCTTGTTGCTTCATTTATCACATTGTGAAAATTGAATTTCGTTATGATTGATTGCAGTGGACCAGTCGCCTGAAACAAATCACAGTTTAAATCACCCAAAATAATTATACGTGTGTTTAACGATAAAGCTAACTCCACGGAATCCTCAAGTTGTGCCCAATAATCAGAAGCGCAGCGTCTTTCAGACCTGTACGTTACACAAAGGAGAAACTTTTCCTTAATTCCTACTTCAAACCATAAAATATCATCTTGAAACTCCAAAGTTTCTTTTCGTACAAAATAAATTTGATTTGAGAAATAAACTGCTACACCACCACCGTACTGATCACGATTTCGACGCGAAGGACTTGTAAAGCCCGGAATAAGTATATCATTGGAATCAAAGTCATCCTCAATATGAGTTTCCGTAAAACAAAGGATATCGAAGTCGTCCAAATCATCATGAAGTTTATCTAATTTATGTCTAATACTGTTTATATTATAATGCATAATTGAGAGTGACTCCAAATTGTCACCAGATGGTCCAGGATTCGACTCGATATCGCCACAAACAACAAGCGCCAGGAACAGTACCAGGAGTACAATAGAGGAGTGCCTAGGAACGATAGCATCTGGTCTCAATGATGTATAACTGTTTATTGTAACAATACGCCTGAAATTACAACCACTCAGCAAACCAAGTCTAGCATTATACCCGCCGACTGCTCTACGGTATTGCTCAAGATCAATCCCCATGGCTACACATACAAAAATAAGCTTTTAAATTAGTTTGAGCAGCGAACGAGTACGTGGTAGAGCTTGCATTCCTGGACCAAACCACAGAGTTTAGTGTTGGTATATACTGCCGGGTGGTTTCGTACCTACTTGACTTCCTTTCTTCGGGCTGTGGTATCAGAGCTTCAATTACAAAGAGTATATTTACAATACAACGTGGCATGAGATAAGCCATGTTAAATTTAAATTAAGTTAGGTCGGAGAGACAAGAAAGCATCAATTCATCATGTCAATGCGAGCTGTGCTCAGCCATATACAAATAACATGTAGCATGAGTCTAAGAAGCACTAGCACCACAAATGCATGCTCCACTCTGTTACAATATTTTTAAGCCAACCGGAGTCTTCAGCAAGTGACGGCCCCAGGACAGTTTGGCAAATTGAGAGGTTGATGGCACAACCCACCACCCGCACACAACCTTGCGCATACCTATATGGCCCAAAATCACCACCCGCGCATACAATATACATACATATACATACATACATACATATATATACACATACACACACACATATATATATATACACACATATATATATATATATACACACACACACATACACATATACATATATATATATATATACATATCCATACACATAAAGTGTGTATGGGATCGCGATGAAGGGGGAATTGATCACATCTGTGGGAGACATCTGATTGGTTGAGCCTTGGTTGAGCAGTTATGGTGGATACTTCTGTTGTGTATTTTGCCGTATCACTATATTCTACTGAAGAACAGTCACCCCTCGCCGATCACCCTACTCCAAGAATCCCTCGCTAATTATTACTTCCCAGAGTTCCGTTTCTTATGCACGTTAAGGGTAATGGGCTATGCCTTGGTGTGCATGCTTCGGGTATAGAGGACGTTTATCCAGTGCATAACCGGGTCACACAACAAGGGGAACGTGGGTTTGACGGTCATCTTTCATCGAAATTATAAATACGAAAGTAACTGAAAGATGACAAGACATGTACCAATTATACTGAGAAGAAAAAAAATAAAATAAAATTTAGAGTTGGTTTTGTGGGGGGGGGGGGGGGGGTCAGGGGCACGGATCATAGTGACCAATTGGTGTTTACAGCATAAATCTTACCCAAGACCAAACACTCTTTCCGGGTAAAAGAAAGATAGAATGGAGGTAAGGCTGGGCATAGGCTATGCACTGGTCAAACAGTGTTCAGTAAAAATAAGACGACAAAAGAAAAAAAAACCCTGAATAATAAAAAATAATCCAACTTCCAAAGATGAGCGACGGCACTGCGCACAAATATCTAAAAATCTATGATAAACATATAATAGGATTTAAATGTGATAAGCGGAGGGATAGAGGAGAATCCCGAATAATCAAATAGAAGTATATAACACGGTTGTTAAATGTCTTTTAGAAACCCAGTACCACCAGAACATTTCGTCATAGCAAACTAGTAAGCGGCGGTGGGAATGATGCCTTTCAAGTGAACACTTGGAGACAAACGGTGACGATCACTCTATCAAATCATGATCATAAGCGTTTTGGTGTAAAATCGCGGCTCGCTGGTGTTATTTTCCAAGCAGACAAATCGTGCATACTCGCAATTGAAAATAGACAGGTAACGAGCCGGTCATCGCCAAACAAATGTTACAAACTAGGTTAATAAGACCCCTTACAGCTTGTTTGGAATTAATGAAGCAATTATGGTAATTTGAGGGGAAAAACTCTTAATTAGAACAATCTCCAGGCTAAGGTTATTATTTAACTGGTTGAGTGCTAGAAGCCACTATTAGGGCCCTCAAAAAATTGAGGGTACCAGAGCAAAACCCAACATTATTCCTGCTGATGTTTCATATTCAGTTAAAAGAAATAATAGTTTGTTTAAATAAATTTGTTCAATCACAAATCATTGAAGAGTGCCCATGGGCACTCCTAAATAACTTGTAACAAAACACATTTTGATGAACAAATTCAGACACCCAGGAATAATCTCTCTCTCAACCAGTTAAAACATAGTGTCAAATGTGATCTAGCTGATGGTATTGAAAAAGATTCAAATTAAAGACCACAGATGTTTTAACAGGGGAATGTTTTTGGTATCACCTGTACCATTCATATTTCGCAAGTTGGAAAATAAAAAGAAATTGGAACTGGAAAGTAAGTCACACGCTGCAAACTGGACATTAACATCCACCTCTTGGATTGAGTTATAAGCAATCAGGTATATTTCCATTTATATATATATAGACAAAGGGAACACAGCGAACAATGAATACATATAAAATCATATCCAATTGTTGGTTGAGCTAAATAGTTGTGTAAAATTTTGTAAATTATAAATTCTATATGTAGCTCGTAACAGGAGAAATGGAGCTCAGATGCCATCTTAACCCTTCCTATTGTGCGATTCTTTATACATGTAAGTGCATAATTTCAAACAGAATATATATATATATAAACCCACGAAAACAACTGCCGAGATCGCCCCCCCCCCCCCCCCCCCCCCCCCCCCACGCACTCACCGAGCGTCATTCTCGGGTGCATGCTCACAATATAAAACGGAATCTATTGTGAAGGCAAATAAATTCAAAATATATGTATTTTATGTTATCGTTGCCGATAATTTTTTCACCAAGATTAACTTTAAGTCAAAAGCCTCAAAACTTCACTGGTGAAATATCAAGTAGCCATGTCCCAATGGACGCTCAAAAGAACACAGACTCCTGATCACGACAGTAGCCTCGACAAATCCATATGTACACATATACACATATATATATAAACATAACCCAGTCTTTGAGGTGTAAGAGATGTCTTGTTAGTTTTCAATTTAACCCATCAACCAAATGAACACACTGTTATGACAAAAGGGATATCATTTATACAAATGGCATTCGAGATTATACCACGTAAACGTATACCCTACATATGTATATACATGTTGACCTATTTGAACGTCATACATTCACCGTCTAGAAAAATTCTTTACCAAACTTTAACCCAAAACCCAACCCTATATCAACAGTCTTAACCTGTAGAGGTGAAACATCAAGTAGACAAAACTTAGTGATCGGAATAAGAACCAGTTAACGCAACTTCTCTAACCCAATGAGTTCTGAAGGATCATGCTTATTTACATATCCGATCTTGACAGTTTAATTAACACTTCACCCTTCAAATCTTAGTCACAGTTGTTAAACTTAACCACATATCCACACTCACAGACTGATATATATGATCATACCACGTAAACGTATACCCTGCATATGTATATACATGTTGACCTAATTAAACGTCATACAATAACCGTCTAGAAAAATTCTTTACCAAACTTTAACCCTAAACCCAACCCTATATCAACAGTCTTAACCTGTAGAGGTGGAACATTAAGTAGACATAACTTAGTGATCGGAATAAGAACCAGTTAACGCAACTTCTCTAACCCAATAAGTTCTGAAGGATCATGCTTATTTACATATCCGGACTTGACAGTTTAATTAACACTTTACCCTTCAAATCTTAGTCACAGTTGTTAAACTTAACCACATATCCACACTCACAGACAAGGTGCTGTGATTCACGCGATCACGGCATATGTATAGTTTCCGTTGCATCATCATGACTCGGCAATTAATACAAACACTATTAACCCATCCATATACATGGAGATGAAGTGTCTTGCCCAAGGACACAACGCGGTTGCCGCAGGTGGGATTCGAACCGAGGAACTCTCGGCTTGCAGCTTGCACCTCTACCTACAGAGCCACTTATTAAGAAAAGATTATGAAGATGACACTTCTCAGAATATAATGATGATAAAATGTAATAACCATATACCCCAGTGTCGTAATTGAAAGCAATGTACATTTGGTTGTATCTTTAATAATTTACTACTTTTCATGGCAAAAAATAGGCAATATGTATTTTGGGTTTCTATTCTTTTTCTTACGGCAGTACCTTGGGAAATGAATACAATGAGTGTTATTTTTTCCTTAACTGTTATCAGTTCATTATATCGGAGTGTAACCCCTCATAATTCCCACAACATTTATCCCAGTAAGCATGTTCTGAAATTAAGAATCGAGCAATTCTTAACTTCATAACAATAGGGAGTTTGGCTTGAACATTTTTCACCTCTTCAGTTCTATTATGCATTTTCCCTGCTAACAATAGCAAAAAAGTTCATACATACACATACCATGTACTGGTTATGAAGCTTTCCATTTAAAGAAATATTGCCAAAGTAATTAAAAGTAATTGAAACGTAATTAATTACATTTCATGAAGTAATTGTAATTAATTACTTTGAAATTAAAAGTATTTCTAATTGTAACTGAAAAATTAAAAGTAATTGTTATTGTAATTAATTACATTTACATGTACATGTAACTGACCCTAGCCCTGGTCGAACGTGCGCCAGTCGAAGTTTAATTTTTAAAATTGTCGGAAACGTAAGTCAGTAACCTTTTAATTCGTCTGTGCCGTTGGTCGGCCCCAGTGCTGGCCACGTGTCTTGTTTTACGGAAATGTTTTTTACATCGTTGGCGAGTAAGAAGTGGCCACACCCGAAACTACACTTCCTGGGCCATAATAATTCTACTGTCATAACAAATAACACAATTGCCGACAGCCATAAAGAGAACTAATTAACAAGTCACAATTAAATTAACAATTCACACTGTCGCTAACTGCGGCGCAGCCGCTGTAAACACTAATTACCAAGCTACCTGCTAAATACCAAGGTGAGGATTTTTCAGAGAACGCTATTGCTTTAGCGTCCGTAGTTCTAAAAAATGCCATTAAAACATGTACATACTGCCTAAATCTATTTATATGCTTACAACACACCACCCCATGCCATTTTCGTCCCATTCCCATCCCTATTTTCATTCACCTCGGTATCCCTCGGTGTTCGCCGGGTAACACCCAGTGTTTCATTAATTAAATTTTGCTGATGACGATTTTTATTACCTGGTAAACGCATGCGCGGACATCACTACCCACGCGTGGAATATGACCAGTCCCATGGCGACTATGTTGTACAACAATCAATCATTCTATGTTTTCGTCTTGTAGAACGGAACAGATCAGCTAGAAACTAGATCGAACATGGCGGTCACTATGTATTGTTTGGCCTGGTTGATCAGGTGTCGTGAATTCGGCGCAGTATTACAACCCAGATCTACATTGTATTGACTTTTATAATAATCTATATATGCCGGCTGTAGCGGATGTCAAAAATAATACTACTGGTAGTCTCGTCCTAGTGTACTGTATCGCTTCAATACAAAACAAGCAGCAGTGCAATAGTCGGCTAATCTTCGGAACGAAATGTCCAGAAATTTGTGTACGAAACGACCAAAGATTTGGGTACGAAACGTCCAACTGGGTACGAAACGTCTAGTACTAAACGTCCAAAATACGAAACGTCCAAATCCCTTCTTCTATAGATTGATTTCAACCTTGCTTACGAGTGCTCACCACATACTGGAAATGACATGGCCTCTAAAAACACCGCGCAAGTGTAAATTAGAGGCGGCATCGTGGAGTCCTTTGCAGTTCTGAGGGTTCTAGGGGGTTCAGGTGGGGGGGGGGGGGGGGGGGGCTGGTATTTAGAAGAACCAGAATCACACCCTTTCTAGAGGACCTTTTGGGTCAAATTGCTAGAGGGCGGTTTGGCCAGAGGACGGTTATGTCTCATTCCAGTATTCTACGTGGTTTTTGACAGGGTAGGCCTAATTTAATACAATATTGCTATGGTAATCATGCTGACTGTGTTGTTTGAGTTAATTAAATCAGTTCGGTATGTTCCGTTCTTATCTGTTTTCTTATTTTGTTTATGCTGGGGGATTGTACCCCTCCAAAATGATGAAAAAATCTCTTTTTTTCATGAGATACATGCGTGAAACCACAGTCAAGTCCTACTCACCCCCTACCCCTACCCAGATTGCTCTTTAGTATCACCCTCGCGTTCTACTTCCCACTCCAGTATCACCCTACTCACCCCCTCCATTTTCCTATCCGAAACCAATGAACGTTTTGTCCAGAAAATCGGACGTTTTGTCCAAAACCATCGGACGTTTTGTCCAAAACCATCGGACGTTTTGTCCAAAAACATCGGACGTTTTGCTCAAAACAATCGGACGTTTCGTCCATAAAATCGGATCTTTAGACCGGAAGATCGGAATTTTCCTCCAGAAATCCCGACGTTTTGTCTCGGACCTTTTGGGCATATTGGAAGTGTTGTCCACACCCCTCGCCTGTTTATACTGAAACGTGGTCTCTCGCTTGGAAATAGGAGCCACAAGACAGGGAGATGTGGTGTGCGAAAATACAACAGAGACAAAAACCCGATGTGAGTGTCAGCAGTCTGATTTTTTTCTCTAGTTCTCTCTATATCCTTGTCTATGCTTTACAACTCGCCAAGATTTTCCGCGAAAAAAGAGGGTTTTTTTCAACGCTCGCGTCTTGTCCACTCTGTGTGTATTTACTATTTCAAAAATGAACTACGTATGTAATTTTTGGGGCATCATTAATCATTATATTCTTCTTTAGGTAGCGGTGTCATAAGTGTCCTTTTCACAACGTTGCGTGATCTATCAGGGAAATACCATATGACTTATGATGCCACATGTGAATCGTGATGTGAAACCGAAAGTGAGAAATACTGTGACATGAAATTGAAAATTCCTTTTTATTTACTGCTATTTTTTAGTTTTTCTGTTTCAAATTCGGCAAAGCTGAAGTGTTGCACTTTTGGCATTGTATCTATTGCAAGCCTGATGATACATTGAAGTCTGCAATGTCTTATATTCGATCACGACTAAAAAATCTAAATGCCGAAAAAAAACCCGGGTCCAGGACATTTTCCCCTAGGACATTTCCCCCTAATTATTCATCCCCCGGACTTTTTCCCCTAGACTGATTACTCCTAGATTTTTCACCCAGTACATGTTCCCATAGATGTTTTTTTTTAATTTCTCATGTCATGGAAAAAAAATTGGAAGAATAAAAATGTAATTAAGGTTTCATGTAATAGTTTATTCTTTTTAAAATAGCTAGCACAAGATAATAATATGCATGTAGCAAGTAGCACAAATAAAACTATGATAAATCAAACAACGATAATACAGCTAAGAATAAATTTACAAGACGACTTAGTAATATAATAGTAATATAATTTTATGGATTTGTATAGCCTTCATGCATGAAGGAAGTACAAACCCTTAAAGATGAATGAAACGTTTTAGCGTGCCGAAGGCGTGCAGGGACGATGTGGGATTTACAAATCCCTTGCGACCCGGCTAACCTTATTTTATTTCACTTTGATCACACAGGCGTAGCTTTCTTATTGCCTCAAATGGGGTCTGAGGGGGGTATGCACGCGGTTAGAATTCCCAGCAGTTTACGTTGAAGTGATAGATTCTCAATACTCCAGGCCTCGAAATAAGAGACGAACGCTCGTACTGTTCGCCTATCGGTTACGCAGATTTGTTTTCAGGCGAACGCTCGATCGGATAACCAAAAATCGCGTCGATGGCCGATGAAGTTAGTTGTTACAGGATGAGAAAAGTTTTCAACGTTTTTCCTCCAACTGATTTAAAAGAAGCACTGCAGTGAACAAAACTAGGACAAAATGCTCGTGCTTATCATACAGCGTGTTTCAATCATTACTGTACTTGTGAGGGTATAAATCTATACTATTAGCGGTACTGAAGATCTGCAGTACCAACTCACGGCGCCCTGTGGCTCTCGAAACAATTAATTTGTTTCGATTCAGAGAAAGACGATTGTCTGTTACAGCTAAAGGGAGCTAACTGCTTTGTTAATACATATACCGCATGTGAGGTTTTAACTCTTTCACTGTGCGAAGCTGAAAAAAAAAGTCTTCAATACAATAAAAAGGAGACATATTGAAAACCAAATGAGCTGTTGTTAATTATTTGCATTCCGCCCCTTTTTATCCTACCAATCCATGATAAAAATTTTCAAACACAATATAGAAGCGTCTTTTATTCACCAATGCTGACTTCTTGTTTATGTGCTTATTCCATTTGAATAAACAGCCAGCAAGGTTGTGAACATGGGTTTTTCCAAATGATTTTGAACACTGTGGCACAAATGAAGTTTTAGTTTGGAATTTTGGATTACATTCTCCGGATTCCGAAATGTAGGGGAAGATAGATATGATTTACATTTATTTCTTTTCCAATGTTAATCAGAGACTGCCAATGCAACTCCCATGCCCTAAAGTTCAATGTATTCGTAATACAGATGTCCATCGACTGTATTTGACCCCATCCCCACACAATTGCCCAATTCCCACTCCCAGTTCGAGACAAATGTGTTTGGGTTTCTGAAATAATAAGCCACACAGTAAAATAAACGATTAAAATTCTTTAATTTTCATTAGACACAAAAATCATATAAAGCAAAGAACAACAAATGTTAATGCATGCACACGTGAATGTGCATGTGTTAGGGGGGGGGGGGGGCATGTGTATGTACCTGTTTTGTACTTTGCCTGCCTTGTGTCTAAATGCCAAACTAATTTGGGAGGAACTGTAGTTGGGTATGTCAGAAGCTTTGTCAGTATTAATATTTTTAATCCAATGGTTAGCCAATAGGTTTATGAAAAAAATCTAGGTAACCGATCAACAGGTTAACCATTGTCAAAGGAGGCAACCTGCTGGAAGGTTTATCAAAATCTTGTTATTTTGAGGCCTGATACTCAATCCCTCAACGCCATTAAGACTATTAGAGAGTGGGCTCTAATCGGTTCTAAACCCATAAAATTATATTACCCATGGCTTTAAATTATGACTTCTTAGTGCTTATAGTACCATTAAAGTTTTCATCTCACAATATATCAAAGCACATATCATCCAACTTACTGTTTATACAGCAATACAACTTGATATTGTTATGCCATACAGCACACTGTGTGTGACAGATCAACTAGCTTACTGTTTATACAGTAATTCAACTTGATGTTGTAAGGATTATCTATGCCTATTTTATTTTTATTTAGTACTTAGAAAATAGTGTGACATCAAATGGAACCAATTCTTTCTTTTTCTTGTAATAAAATTTTGAAATTCAATTTTCTTCCTAACTAGGGGAAAATGTCCACCCTCTCATTTGAAATTAGGGGAAAATGCCCTAGGTAACATGTTTTTTTAGGGGAAAATGTCCGGAACCCAAAAAACCCACTGTCAAACTTCGCTCATACTAAAGTAAATACCAAGCAGTAGAAAAACAAGCGAATAAATGAAATTAAAGGCCACAAGATCGGATATAGACCATATTTTTATACTGTACCAATGACCCAGACATAGCTGGTGCTAACTCTTAAAATATAGGGCCAAACACAAATTTTGCCCCCCAATCCCCAAAATTTGCATCTAAAACTAAAGAAAACATGTCCTGAAAGGCCCTCCACACCTCGCCCCCACTGCGCATGCGCAGTGTCAAGGACGTTCCGAAATTGGCGCCATTTATCATTCTAAGTTTGGCCCTTCATCAGTTAACATCTGACTGATCTTTGTGCTTTTAAATCTCAGTTTAAATGATGCCAGACACATAAATATTAGTGAAATGGTGATTCTAAGGAGGATAGAAAAGGAGGAGAGGAAAAGAATGTGTGACAGAATATTATCAGGGCTGTAACTTAAAATTTTTTAATGAAATTATGTTAAGTTACCTATTTTCAAGGCAGCAGCCATTTTGTTGTCATTCTGATTATTTAGTTACACTGTTTTTTCAAGTGTTTTTCCTCTCTCCCTGCCCTTTAATTCCCCCTTGCTATTCTCCCATGCTTTTGGCATAGTTTCTGTAATTATTATTACTAAAATTTCTTGGGAGTTTTAGCTTAATAACAGAATGAATTCTGTTCTTTCCCCATGTTTACGTCTTCACCTACGGGTGGTTAGGCGTTGTGTTCTGCATCTACCATCTGATGTTCTGCAGTTTCTTCCCTGGAAGTCTCTGTTTTGCATCAGATGGGGTATTTTTGGTAACTGATTTCGGGCCTGGGTGCCTGGAGTCTTATTTTAGTGTTTTTACACTCATTGTTTACATTTACAACAGCCCTCTGTGTGAGGGGGGGATTTCTAAATAATAATATCTTTATGTTATTTTAATCATAACTAGATACATTATTATTGTTCGTAAGTGTTGAATAAATTGTTTAAAATATTTTTAAAATTTTTGTCCACACTTAGGCTTGGGATCCATTGGGGCTCAACGTTACTTTTCAGAAACTTGGGCTGTTCTGAAAAAATATTTTTTCAAAATATTTTGATTTCAATTATTTTTTCTATATTAATGGATCATATTATTATTATGTATTTTGATTGCCAGGGGTTAGTGCGAGTACCAGGACTTGTTTTCTTTTCACATTGAAAGGATATTGATCAATTGTTTTAAGAGGAAGTCTTCCTCTGACCTTTTTATCATTCTATATGTGGTCAGTGTACTCGCATTAACTCCTGTTCTGTATCGTATGATTTCGATGACAATATGGGAAGCGTATGTCACGGTATGTTGTTGGGGATTTGGACACTCCGGTCCTTTCCCCGCAGGGTCACTCTACTTTATCAATTTCTATTTCAGACGATCAAGATTAGGGTGATGTATCTGTGATGTCTTCCAACAGTGTGCCTCCGTCGTCACAATTAATGAAGGGCTAGCGGAAAAGTGCTCATGTAATACGCCAATTGCCTAAGAGGACCCTAGTAGGTTCGACGGCCTTTGACGTCCGCTAGCTCGCCCGGTGTAGCGTCCATTCACCGAATGGTTCGGCAGCCGGGTTCGTCCGTTGCGGTCTAGAAGGAATTTTGGGGTGATGCGAGCACTATAAAATTAACTTAATGCACACCCAGTGACGGCGGATCGGAGGGAGAACGGAGGAAGCCTTTTAGTCCGGTTCATAGCTCGTTCCGGTCCATCCGGACGGCAAGCGAGAGAGGCCCCTCTCTCGTTCAACAACATCTGGCCCCAGATGTTGTGGTACAAATGTGTCGTTAGCGGAGCATACGTCCGTCGCTCGGGACGCTCCGTTGTATAGGCAGTCCGCTGAGACTGCTAAGGCTTCCTCTTCTCGTCAGCGCACACGACCGCACCTTGGCTGCGTGACCGCCGATATATTACCAGCTTCGCCGATCAAGGATTCTTCGGCGACCAGGTCACACCATCCGGCAGCCAGGGATTCGAGACCGATGGACTCCGGACGTTCGCATAGGAAGTATGCGGGAGCCATCTGATGCGGAGCTGCCCTCGGCGAAGCACCGATAGACTGCGCCTCCGCAGGTCTCGACGCCGGACATTCTTGTGCACATAGCACAGCTTATCGCAGCATCCCAGCAGCCGACAGAAACGGTGTCGGATCGAGAATTATCCGACAGCGCTGGGTCGGTAGCCGGGGACTCGAGGCCTGCAGACTCCGGACGTTCGCATAGGAAGTGTGCGGGAGTCAACGTACACGGAGCTTCCAGCGGCAATGCATCGTAAGTCCGCTACTGCACAGGCCTCGGGAACGGACGTGCTTTCCTTAATAGCACAGTTTATCGCAGCATCCCAGCATCAACTGAATCTGTCGCATATATTTTATCCGACGATGCTGGGTCGGGACGCTCCGCGGAAGCGGGTACGGACGTCCGAAAGTTTCATCCGGTCCGACCGGATACCGAAAGGGATTCGGTGGATTTCAAGCTTTCCCTTTCGGAACAACATATGCTGCGATGCCGGATAAGAAACTGATAGCGTCGGTGGACTTAGAAATTTTTGGTTCGGTTCAGGGACATCGTCCCTCAGTTCCGACATAGTCCAATAATGTCACACAAACTTTCGAATTATTGAACGACGCTATATATATTATTATTTTATGCTTGCTATCCAAGCATTTCTGGTTTCTTGTTCGAAGAGTTATGGAGATGTCTTCAAAAGTGTGCCTCTGTCGTCATAGTTAATGAAGAGTTAGCGGCAATAAGTGCTCATGGAATATGTCTATCGCTTACGGAGTGACATTCGCTAGCTCACCCGGTGTAGCGTACATTCATCGAATGGTTCGGCTGCCGGGTTCGTCCGTTGCGGTCTAGGAAGGAGATTTGGGTGATGCGAGCACTTTAATTACTTTAGTACTCACCCAGTGACGGCAGATTGAGGACAGATCGGAGGAAGCCAACAACATAGGGGACCGCATGTTGTGGTTCAGATATTTTACATTCGGAGCATATGTCCGTTGCTCGGGACGCTCCGTTATATTGACAGTCCGAGAGACTGTCTTTAATGCTTCCTCATCCTCACAGCAGGGCACACGACCGCACATTGGCTACGTGACCTCGAGTATCCGATCAGTTTCGGCATTCAGTGATTCCACAGCGAATAGGTCGCGCCATCCGGTAGCCAAAGGACACGAGGCCTATACACTCCGTTCGCTCGCATATTGGAAGTATGCACGGGGGTAACGATCTCGGAGCTTCCTGCGGCAATGCATCGTAACACCGCTGCTCCTCAGGCCTCAGTGACGGACGTGCTATCCGAGTTAGCACAGTTGTTTCGCAGCATCCCAGCAATTGACGGTTTCTCGGTCGAATCAGGAATTATCCGACGGCGCTGGGTCGGTGCGGTCCGCGGTTGCATCAAGCTACGGACGACCGAACGCTTTATAGGGTCCGACAGGATGGCGAAAGGGATTCGAAAGATTTCGAGTTTTCCCTTTAGTAGTATCGGAAGATGCCTTTCATATCTTCTGGCATTTCTTCCAGTGATTATTGTTCGGACTTCATTGCTGCGATCTTGGATAAGAGACTTATAGCGTCATTGGACTCGGATTTTTCGATCGGTACAGGGACTTTGTCCCTGACTTACCGACGCAGTCCAATATTGTCATTACAACATGTGTTTTATTTTTCGACGCTATATATATATATATATATATATACAAGCCTGCTACTAAGCATGATAGTTTAGTTTCTTGTCCGCGTGGCTCATTTCTGCCATTTTATCTTTTTTACATATAGTTTATTTTGGCAGAGCAGGGCATACCGAGAGTTCATATGCGTCTAGACGGTGTGATTAAAGACTGCATATATTCTTTTTCGCCGTTTATGTCTTTTCCAATTTCAATGTTGGGAACGACATTATGTATAGTAGACTTAACTTAGACGCTTTATTATACGTAATCCGCCTTACTGAGGCGTTATCATTACGTCTTCAAGAAAAGATTTACGGGATATTATTCTCAATGTAATTTCTTTTGAGGGCAGTAGTTTGTTCACGTATAACTCCGCCCTTCAGTGGCTGATTGGAGTTGGTTAGACGTGATGCAGCCCTAGCTACATCCACGCTTGGATAGTAGGTTAAGAACTCTCTCAGAGTCGCTTCGTTCTCGGAGGAGCTTCTCTTCGACGGCAACTTTCCGGCAATCCATGAATTGCTTGATTATACATTCTCTTGTCTATCTAGTGTTACAAGAGATTCAGACTGGGGCAAACATTCGGTGGTTGACTCAGAGAGTGCCGCCGCAGTTGCCGGACCCTAGTGTGGCTGTTATGACGTTGCCAGTCAAACAGATTGGGATATTCTGATCCCTACGGATTCGAAGTGCCAGGGTCTTTGGGTTCCGCAGTCTTTTAGCTATCAGTTTAACTTCCGCGGAATAATGTTTTTTAGGCTTGCTTTATGTCATTGCATGAACATTATTCAGAAACGCATGCCCAAATTCCTGTCCTTTAATTCGACAGTAGTGGCGTATCTCCGGAACCAGGGAGGCACTCTTTCGTTTCCGTTATTCAATTTAATGGAAAGAATCCGTCTGTTGGTTATAGTACACCAAGTTCAGTTTTGGTCCGTCATATTCTGGGTCGTCTGATTGTTTTATCGCACTCCCGTTCTCTTACGGGTCGCTTGTTGCTGTCAGAATGGACTCTCAACAAACAAGTATTTAATCAGATTTGCTATCTATGGGAGCGCCCAATGATGTTTTATTTATGACACAGCTTGCTAATCAATTGCAGACGTATGTGTTGGCTTGTCCAGATCTCTGAGCTAATACTGTTAACGCTCTATTGATCTATAGGACGGAATGATAGGATACGCGTATCCTCCGGCGCTGTTGTTTTAGCAGGTATTGCTAAGATAAACAACCACAATACATTTCTGTTGATAGCATCTCTATCTTCACAGAGATCATGAGTAATTTACTCTCTTGTCTACTGTGGATCTTAACGTGAAATCTTCCTCTATGTGAGGATCTTTTTTCACTGGGTAAATCGTGTCATCTTTATCACAACCAGCAAGGTCGCAACCTTCATGTATTCCGTTGTGTGGTCCGTATTGCATTGTAAGCACTGTACTGGACGAGCTTTGGACGCGATTTCTTACTATAGGAGATCCTCTTCTTCGCTATTCTATGCGACTAAAGTGGAGGCTCTTCCGTCGTGGTGTAGGGATCATTATGTTCATATGGTTGATCCCTCCATACTACGCATTGCTAGTTTTTAGTATACTTGTTTCACAAGATCTACTGCAGCCTGTTGTTATTTAGGTTATAGGTTTATGTTACCTCATACCTATGCACTCTACGATAGTTTACAATTGAGTCTTTTGTCTCTTTATCTAAGTCAGTTAGTAACTTTTTGATAAATAGACTTAGAATCTTTAGATTAAATTCCTATACGGATTTTAACTTCGGTTCTTATTTAGCTATGTAATCATTTGAGCCTCTGGAAACAGTAGTTTTCAAATTCTGACCTTTTAGACAGTAATTCTGTTGGTTTCTCTTTTACTGTAGAGTCAGTGAGTTTCATGCACTATCGATGGATGTTTTTCACTTTCATAGTTTCGGAATCAATACTTCCGTTACTATTTAGGTTGGATTGTTGCATAAGAGTTAGGCTCCTATTTCCGGAACCTATTATTTTAAGGTCCTTCCGTCTTCGTATGGGCATAGGCCTTTACTCTTTCCGGGTACAGTTTATGTATTTATAAACAGATATCTGTTTATTACAAGGGCGTAAGCTTCTTCTGTCTTTGATGTCTAGTAGAAGGACGTTACGCTCCATTTTATTTTTAATGGATTCTATTAACTAGCGTACTGCTTATGGTATATCATTGGCTTAGCAGTTGTGCTTAAGATTTCTGCTCATGAAGTAAGAGTTCTTCTACTTCTTGGGCTTACATTAATAGTGTTGCTATTATAGATTTTTGAAGGCTGCTCATTGCGCTCAGCCATCCATTCATGAATTTTATCTCAGAAATATCGAGTCCATTTCTGGAGGCCTCTATTGTTAGGTCTATTATCTACTGCTCAGAATATCATTCTCTTAACAGTTGCTACTATAGCTAGGTAGGCTGTCTGTTTCGGCAGTGTCTCCGTTCGGCTGCCCTCTTCGCTCTGGGCTATTTGACCCAGGGCAAGAAAAAGGGGGGGGGGGGAGGGTGTTCCCTTGGGTCACCTGTTTTTACTATGAAAACAAGGGGATACCTCCTCCGGAGTTAGTAATTCTGAGCTGTTATTGGGATGGTTGTTTAGTGAGAAGTTTAAGTTTATAAAATTCATTCAAGTCTTAGTTTTTAAAGTATAGCTTTTAAATATTGCATATGTCAACGGACATGATTATGCAATTCTCACACACTTTTAGGAGTATAAGAGTCTCTATTCTCTAGACTTACTTTATTATTGGCTTACTTTAAAAATTATTAGTATAAGGATTATTGGATATTAATAGAGTACATGGATGTATGAAGCTCAATTTTTGGAAGGTGTTGTATCTTTCTAATTTATCATAAATAAGAAAGATACATGTAAGGCCTATTACTTCTTTTCCCTACAGGGGATGACTCTATTTTATTTTATTGAGCGTATTCCATTTTGCTCTATGTCCTTGGCCCTCCAGCCTATTTACTATTCAGCTATGTCTGGGTCATTGGTACAGTATAAAAATGTTAAAAAATTTATAGTAATTTATATATTTTTTATACTTACCAATGACCCAGACGGGGATGGCCCTCCCAGGAGTTGGGAACTCTTGCCTCCCCGCTGAGTACATAGCGCTTACCAGGCACTGGTTATTAGAATGATAAATGGCGCCAATTTCGGAACGTCCTTGACACTGCGCATGCGCAGTGGGGGCGAGGTGTGGAGGGCCTTTCAGGACATGTTTTCTTTAGTTTTACATGCAAATTTTGGGGATTGGGGGGCAAAATTTGTGTTTGGCCCTATATTTTAAGAGTTAGCACCAGCTATGTCTGGGTCATTGGTAAGTATAAAAAATATATAAATTACTATAAATTTTTTAACTTTCGCATAGCATCATCTTACATCCAAAACTCGATATCGGGAGTCCAATTTCACACCATTTTGTGATTTATTGTGAGTACACCAAACCGACCTCCAAAATTTTACCTTGAATGTCCGCCACAGTTTTACCCAAACCGGCCTCCAAGAATTTTACTGGCGGTAAAAAAGAAATACGCATACTTTTTTAACTTACAGTACATGCCAGGGAGATGATCCCACTATCGCCCATCACCGGTACGAGGAAAAGAGATTAAAATGATCCGGCTTCGATGCGGTGTTGAATTTTTCCACCGCGATCTCCAGGATGAGAGATTAATGCTCATTAGTACAGTAGCGATTCTGATGTATTAAGTGCTAATATATTTCTTGTGCATTATCGCTTATCACTGCGTAAGCATTTCTGGTGTAAATGTATTAATGTGAAGCAATGTCTGAAGCACAAGTAACCAACTCAAAATTGAATATGAAGCATGTCAAGTCAATTTTATAGACATATAAATATTTTTTCTCACCACTGTCAAGACAGCAAACACACCCTACAACATTTTCAATAAACGTACAATCTTCTTCAGAAACGCCTCGGGTTGTTTCGAAATCAAACATGGGAAAAGTTGTTCTTTTGGGTAATCGGCTACTCCGAATAAATATGTGAAGGTGATATTTTTAGACAGAAATATGTTAAGAACGATGCTCGTCTGACTGAAAACAAACAGTGGTCATTTTCCGTTATTTATTTCTACAAGTAACTCAAATGTTCTGGAAAAAAACATTGTAATGTCAACAGCCATGTGCTTCAAACTGCACAAATTGTTTTCAAACCTGGCGATTTCCTTCCATCAATTTGACCCGTCTGAAATTATTTTCTCCTCATATACCGCAGCGTGCTCATGTACATTGACTGAATTATGAATAAATCTGTGTCTAGCACATAGAAATAATAAAAAAAAAACAAATAAATAGTAAATATTCATTGTTGACGTTTCGAGGGCCTGGTCGGATCCTAACATGTATCAGCAAAGAGGAGAATTCCAATCTGCTCAATGTTCGCAACTTTAATATTTTACCTGCGACGTTCACGTAGAATGCGTTAGTACTTTGTTAGCTGCATAATCTGGCATAATAAAAGAGTAATCATTTGGGATTACCCTGAACTGTATTCAAACATTTGCAATTTTAGCTTCAAAACGTTGTTTGAGTCCACATGTACATATGCCCGTTGCCCTCTCAGTGATCTCCAAATAAGATCGCCGGCATCACATTCTCAAATTGGAAAAATGTTATTCTTAATTTTTAACTTCGAAAAATCACATAAAAACCGTGGGATTTCAATTCGAGACTGCATACTTCCTAAAGACGGAAAACGGTCAATCTCATTCGCTAAATGGAAAACGGAGTACAAAAAACATAGTTTCCAGACTGCATATTTCTGCCTCACTGCACGGTTCCATCTTCTTGCGCATTGAAAACACAATGCATAATGAAATATAATATTTCTTGTCGCAAGATTTCCTTTCATTTGCGGAATAGAATCAAGTGTTCCGAGAATCTTTTGTTTATACATGCGTGGGTCATTGGGCAGATTTTTTCTTGTGGAAAATCCCCCCCCCCTCCACACACACACACACACATACATCTCCCCTCCCGAGTGATGCATTGCCCCTCCCCCCGCCACATCGATTCTCTGGCAACGGAGGGCTGTAGTCATCCCGACCTCATATGCCTATGGTTCTTGAAAAAAAAAATTGACACCACCCCACCCATCATAAACGAACTATATGTATTCCGTGGTTCTGATCAAACATGTTTTTACAGTTCTGGTATAAGTTCACCTTTCTCTCTTCATCTCAAATGTCTTTGGCTGCCAGAGTCTTATTGTCCAGCGGTTGTTTTGAAGTAAAATTCAAGCAAAACCGTCCATATCAATAAGCTACTAAGAATAACATAAGGTTTATACAATAATCGGTAGCTGTTTAAACTTCTGATCACTAATCCTATTGCAGTGACTGTCTAATTAAAAAGATTATTGCCAATGATTTTAATTGCTGAACAAACTACTAGAATTATGAATTATAGTTATATGTGCTAAGGATGTTGAGGTGTGACTTCTCTATCCAAAGTCGATTAATTGGGAATAAGTGTCAAAATTATCAGCTGTCCGAATTCAATGAACTATTTCTTGAGTTGTAGAAAAAAGCCTGATTCTAAATTTCATCGGTCTGTGTTTTCAAAGCAAGGCTGTTATCCAGAAGCGAAGCTAGGATTTCTTATTGTGTGTGTGTGTGTGTGGGGGGGGGGGGGGGGATTGTTTCTTTTGGTGGTGGGGGGGGGGGGTGGGGGGGGGTAGCCAGGTCGATATATGCCACATGCATATCTGATGGTCATAGGCCTGAGGTGGGTGTGGCCTTCCCGCTGGTGGAGCTTGGATGGAATTGTAGATGAGTCCTACTTCACTATTTTTGAAAGTGCGAAGTCTCTGATGGAACTTTTATTAGCTCACCTGACTGAGTGTGTCGTCCGTCCGTCCGTCGTCCTGTGTGAAGGTGGTGTTTGAGCCTCTTTCTCCTAAACCACTGGCCACATTTTAATTAAATTTCATGTAAGTAGTGGTTATATAGGGGCATTTTGATTTTTATGCAAATTATGTTTCAGCTCATATTGAGCAGAGGGGTGTGGAAAAAATGGCCAAATTTTTTGAAAATCTTCTAATGAACCACCAGTAGCACAGACTTGATATATGGTATACAGAGTCCTTTTGAGGTTTAGAATCAAATTTGTTCAAGAGAAGTTTGTCGGGCATTATTTGCCTTCGTTATGGGAGGGGCAAAAATTTTGGCCACGCATAAAATTTCTATATTTTTATACTGTACCAATGACCCAGACATAGCTGGTGCTAACTCTTAAAATATAGGGCCAAACACAAATTTTGCCCCCCAATCCCCAAAATTTGCATCTAAAACTAAAGAAAACATGTCCTGAAAGGCCCTCCACACCTCGCCCCCACTGCGCATGCGCAGTGTCAAGGACGTTCCGAAATTGGCGCCATTTATCATTCTAAGTTTGGCCCTTCATCAGTTAACATCTGACTGATCTTTGTGCTTTTAAATCTCAGTTTAAATGATGCCAGACACATAAATATTAGTGAAATGGTGATTCTAAGGAGGATAGAAAAGGAGGAGAGGAAAAGAATGTGTGACAGAACATTATCAGGGCTGTAACTTAAAATTTTTTAATGAAATTATGTTAAGTTACCTATTTTCAAGGCAGCAGCCATTTTGTTGTCATTCTGATTATTTAGTTACACTGTTTTTTCAAGTGTTTTTCCTCTCTCCCTGTCCTTTAAGTTCCCCCTTGCTATTCTCCCATGCTTTTGGCATAGTTTCTGTAATTATTATTACTAAAATTTCTTGGGAGTTTTAGCTTAATAACAGAATGAATTCTGTTCTTTCCCCATGTTTACGTCTTCACCTACGGGTGGTTAGGCGTTGTGTTCTGCATCTACCATCTGATGTTCTGCAGTTTCTTCCCTGGAAGTCTCTGTTTTGCATCAGATGGTGTATTTTTGGTAACTGATTTCGGGCCTGGGTGCCTGGAGTCTTATTTTAGTGTTTTTACACTCATTGTTTATATTTACAACAGCCCTCTGTGTGAGGGGGGGATTTCTAAATAATAATATCTTTATGTTATTTTAATCATAACTAGATACATTATTATTGTTCGTAAGTGTTGAATAAATTGTTTAAAATATTTTTAAAATTTTTGTCCACACTTAGGCTTGGGATCCATTGGGGCTCAACGTTACTTTTCAGAAACTTGGGCTGTTCTGAAAAAATATTTTTTCAAAATATTTTGATTTCAATTATTTTTTCTATATTAATGGATCATATTATTATTATGTATTTGATTGCCAGGGGTTAGTGCGAGTACCAGGACTTGTTTTCTTTTCACATTGAAAGGATATTGATCAATTGTTTTAAGAGGAAGTCTTCCTCTGACCTTATTATCATTCTATATGTGGTCAGTGTACTCGCATTAACTCCTGTTCTGTATCGTATGATTTCGATGACAATATGGGAAGCGTATGTCACGGTATGTTGTTGGGGATTTGGACACTCCGGTCCTTTCCCCGCAGGGTCACTCTACTTTATCAATTTCTATTTCAGACGATCAAGATTAGGGTGATGTATCTGTGATGTCTTCCAACAGTGTGCCTCCGTCGTCACAATTAATGAAGGGCTAGCGGAAAAGTGCTCATGTAATACGCCAATTGCCTAAGAGGACCCTAGTAGGTTCGACGGCCTTTGACGTCCGCTAGCTCGCCCGGTGTAGCGTCCATTCACCGAATGGTTCGGCAGCCGGGTTCGTCCGTTGCGGTCTAGAAGGAATTTTGGGGTGATGCGAGCACTATAAAATTAACTTAATGCACACCTAGTGACGGCGGATCGGAGGGAGAACGGAGGAAGCCTTTTAGTCCGGTTCATAGCTCGTTCCGGTCCATCCGGACGGCAAGCGAGAGAGGCCCCTCTCTCGTTCAACAACATCTGGCCCCAGATGTTGTGGTACAAATGTGTTGTTAGCGGAGCATACGTCCGTCGCTCGGGACGCTCCGTTGTATAGGCAGTCCACTGAGACTGCTAAGGCTTCCTCTTCTCGTCAGCGCACACGACCGCACCTTGGCTGCGTGACCGCCGATATATTACCAGCTTCGCCGATCAGGATTCTTCGGCGACCAGGTCACACCATCCGGCAGCCAGGGATTCGAGACCGATGGACTCCGGACGTTCGCATAGGAAGTATGCGGGAGCCATCTGATGCGGAGCTGCCCTCGGCGAAGCACCGATAGACTGCGCCTCCGCAGGTCTCGACGCCGGACATTCTTGTGCACATAGCACAGCTTATCGCAGCATCCCAGCAGCCGACAGAAACGGTGTCGGATCGAGAATTATCCGACAGCGCTGGGTCGGTAGCCGGGGACTCGAGGCCTGCAGACTCCGGACGTTCGCATAGGAAGTGTGCGGGAGTCAACGTACACGGAGCTTCCAGCGGCAATGCATCGTAAGTCCGCTACTGCACAGGCCTCGGGAACGGACGTGCTTTCCTTAATAGCACAGTTTATCGCAGCATCCCAGCATCAACTGAATCTGTCGCATATATTTTATCCGACGATGCTGGGTCGGGACGCTCCGCGGAAGCGGGTACGGACGTCCGAAAGTTTCATCCGGTCCGACGGGATACCGAAAGGGATTCGGTGGATTTCAAGCTTTCCCTTTCGGAACAACATATGCTGCGATGCCGGATAAGAAACTGATAGCGTCGGTGGACTTAGAAATTTTTGGTTCGGTTCAGGGACATCGTCCCTCAGTTCCGACATAGTCCAATAATGTCACACAAACTTTCGAATTATTGAACGACGCTATATATATTATTATTTTATGCTTGCTATCCAAGCATTTCTGGTTTCTTGTTCGAAGAGTTATGGAGATGTCTTTCAAAAGTGTGCCTCTGTCGTCATAGTTAATGAAGAGTTAGCGGCAATAAGTGCTCATGGAATATGTCTATCGCTTACGGAGTGACATTCGCTAGCTCACCCGGTGTAGCGTACATTCATCGAATGGTTCGGCTGCCGGGTTCGTCCGTTGCGGTCTAGGAAGGAGATTTGGGTGATGCGAGCACTTTAATTACTTTAGTACTCACCCAGTGACGGCAGATTGAGGACAGATCGGAGGAAGCCAACAACATAGGGGACCGCATGTTGTGGTTCAGATATTTTACATTCGGAGCATATGTCCGTTGCTCGGGACGCTCCGTTATATTGACAGTCCGAGAGACTGTCTTTAATGCTTCCTCATCCTCACAGCAGGGCACACGACCGCACTTTGGCTACGTGACCTCGAGTATCCGATCAGTTTCGGCATTTAGTGATTCCACAGCGAATAGGTCGCGCCATCCGGTAGCCAAGGGATACGAGGCCTATACACTCCGTTCGCTCGCATATTGGAAGTATGCACGGGGTAACGATCTCGGAGCTTCCTGCGGCAATGCATCGTAAGACCGCAGCTCCTCAGGCCTCAGTGATGGACGTGCTATCCGAGTTAGCACAGTTGTTTCGCAGCATCCCAGCAATTGACGGTTTCTCGGTCGAATCAGGAATTATCCGACGGCGCTGGGTCGGTGCGGTCCGCGGTTGCATCAAGCTACGGACGACCGAACGCTTTATAGGGTCCGACAGGATGGCGAAAGGGATTCGAAAGATTTCGAGTTTTCCCTTTAGTAGTATCGGAAGATGCCTTTCATATCTTCTGGCATTTCTTCCAGTGATTATTTTTCGGACTTCATTGCTGCGATCTTGGATAAGAGACTTATAGCGTCATTGGACTCAGATTTTTCGATCGGTACAGGGACTTTGTCCCTGACTTACCGACGCAGTCCAATATTGTCATTACAACATGTGTTTTATTTTTCGACGCTATATATATATTATATATATATATACAAGCCTGCTACTAAGCATGATAGTTTAGTTTCTTGTCCGCGTGGCTCATTTCTGCCATTTTATCTTTTTTACATATAGTTTATTTTGGCAGAGCAGGGCATACCGAGAGTTCATATGCGTCTAGACGGTGTGATTAAAGACTGCATATATTCTTTTTCGCCGTTTATGTCTTTTCCAATTTCAATGTTGGGAACGACATTATGTATAGTAGACTTAACTTAGACGCTTTATTATACGTAATCCGCCTTACTGAGGCGTTATCATTACGTCTTCAAGAAAAGATTTACGGGATATTATTCTCAATGTAATTTCTTTTGAGGGCAGTAGTTTGTTCACGTATAACTCCGCCCTTCAGTGGCTGATTGGAGTTGGTTAGACGTCATGCAGCCCTAGCTACATCCACGCGTGGATAGTAGGTTAAGAACTCTCTCAGAGTCGCTTCGTTCTCGGAGGAGCTTCTCTTCGACGGCAACTTTCCGGCAATCCATGAATTGCTTGATTTATACATTCTCTTGTCTATCTAGTGTTACAAGAGATTCAGACTGGGGCAAACATTCGGTGGTTGACTCAGAGAGTGCCGCCGCAGTTGCCGGACCCTAGTGTGGCTGTTATGACGGTTGCCAGTCAAACAGATTGGGATATATACTGATCCCTACGGATTCGAAGTGCCAGGGTCTTTGGGTTCCGCAGTCTTTTAGCTATCAGTTTAACTTCCGCGGAATAATGTTTTTTAGGCTTGCTTTATGTCATTGCATGAACATTATTCAGAAACGCATGCCCAAATTCCTGTCCTTTAATTCGACAGTAGTGGCGTATCTCCGGAACCAGGGAGGCACTCTTTCGTTTCCGTTATTCAATTTAATGGAAAGAATCCGTCTGTTGGTTATAGTACACCAAGTTCAGTTTTGGTCCGTCATATTCTGGGTCGTCTGATTGTTTTATCGCACTCCCGTTCTCTTACGGGTCGCTTGTTGCTGTCAGAATGGACTCTCAACAAACAAGTATTTAATCAGATTTGCTATCTATGGGAGCGCCCAATGATGTTTTATTTATGACACAGCTTGCTAATCAATTGCAGACGTATGTGTTGGCTTGTCCAGATCTCTGAGCTAATACTGTTAACGCTCTATTGATCTATAGGATGGTATGATAGGATACGCGTATCCTCCGGCGCTGTTGTTTTAGCAGGTATTGCTAAGATAAACAACCACAATACATTTCTGTTGATAGCATCTCTATCTTCACAGAGATCATGAGTAATTTACTCTCTTGTCTACTGTGGATCTTAACGTGAAATCTTCCTCTATGTGAGGATCTTTTTTCACTGGGTAAATCGTGTCATCTTTATCACAACCAGCAAGGTCGCAACCTTCATGTATTCCGTTGTGTGGTCCGTATTGCATTGTAAGCACTGTACTGGACGAGCTTTGGACGCGATTTCTTACTATAGGAGATCCTCTTCTTCGCTATTCTATGCGACTAAAGTGGAGGCTCTTCCGTCGTGGTGTAGGGATCATTATGTTCATATGGTTGATCCCTCCATACTACGCATTGCTAGTTTTTAGTATACTTGTTTCACAAGATCTACTGCAGCCTGTTGTTATTTAGGTTATAGGTTTATGTTACCTCATACCTATGCACTCTACGATAGTTTACAATTGAGTCTTTTGTCTCTTTATCTAAGTCAGTTAGTAACTTTTTGATAAATAGACTTAGAATCCTTAGATTAAATTCCTATATGGATTTTAACTTCGGTTCTTATTTAGCTAAGTTATCATTTGAGCCTCTGGAAACAGTAGTTTTCAAATTCTGACCTTTTAGACAGTAATTCTGTTGGTTTCTCTTTTACTGTAGAGTCAGTGAGTTTCATGCACTATCGATGGATGATTTTCACTTTCGTAGTTTCGGAATCAATACTTCCGTTACTATTTAGGTTGGATTGTTGCATAAGAGTTAGGCTCCTATTATCCGGAACCTATTATTTTAAGGTCCTTCCGTCTTCGTATGGGCATAGGCCTTTACTCTTTCCGGGTACAGTTTATGTATTTATAAACAGATATCTGTTTATTACAAGGGCGTAAGCTTCTTCTGTCTTTGATGTCTAGTAGAAGGACGTTACGCTCCATTTTATTGTTAATGGATTCTATTAACTAGCGTACTGCTTATGGTATATCATTGGCTTAGCAGTTGTGCTTAAGATTTCTGCTCATGAAGTAAGAGTTCTTCTACTTCTTGGGCTTACATTAATAGTGTTGCTATTATAGATTTTTGAAGGCTGCTCATTGCGCTCAGCCATCTATTCATGAATTTTATCTCAGAAATATCGAGTCCATTTCTGGAGGCCTCTATTGTTAGGTCTATTATCTACTGCTCAGAATGTCATTCACTTAACAGTTGCTACTATAGCTAGGTAGGCTGTCTGTTTCGGCAGTGTCTCCGTTCGGCTGCCCTCTTCGCTCTGGGCTATTTGACCCAGGGCAAGAAAAAGGGGGGGGGGGAGGGTGTTCCCTTGGGTCACCTGTTTTTACTATGAAAACAAGGGGATACCTCCTTCGGAGTTAGTAATTCTGAGCTGTTATTGGGATGGTTGTTTAGTGAGAAGTTTAAGTTTATAAAATTCATTCAAGTCTTAGTTTTTAAAGTATAGCTTTTGAATATTGCATATGTCAACGGACATGATTATGCAATTCTCACACACTTTTAGGAGTATAAGAGTCTCTATTCTCTAGACTTACTTTATTATTGGCTTACTTTAAAAATTATTAGTATAAGGATTATTGGATATTAATAGAGTACATGGATGTATGAAGCTCAATTTTTGGAAGGTGTTGTATCTTTCTAATTTATCATAAATAAGAAAGATACATGTAAGGCCTATTACTTCTTTTCCCTACAGGGGATGACTCTATTTTATTTTATTGAGCGTATTCCATTTTGCTCTATGTCCTTGGCCCTCCAGCCTTTTTACTATTCAGCTATGTCTGGGTCATTGGTACAGTATAAAAATGTTAAAAAATTTATAGTAATTTATATATTTTTTATACTTACCAATGACCCAGACGGGGATGGCCCTCCCAGGAGTTGGGAACTCTTGCCTCCCCGCTGAGTACATAGCGCTTACCAGGCACTGGTTATTAGAATGATAAATGGCGCCAATTTCGGAACGTCCTTGACACTGCGCATGCGCAGTGGGGGCGAGGTGTGGAGGGCCTTTCAGGACATGTTTTCTTTAGTTTTAGATGCAAATTTTGGGGATTGGGGGGCAAAATTTGTGTTTGGCCCTATATTTTAAGAGTTAGCACCAGCTATGTCTGGGTCATTGGTAAGTATAAAAAATATATAAATTACTATAAATTTTTTAACTTTCAGAACCGTGAGGTCGATTTGAAGCAAATTTGATATAAGATGATAATGGGTCATAAGTAGTTGATTGATGCCAAAAAAAATTTTTCTCATTGCCCCATGGGAACCTTGGGAGCTAAAAATAGGAAAAACCTTCAAACTGCCATTTCTCCAAAACTACACAGCACAGAGAATTCTTATTTTGTATAAAGCTTACTTTTATCCAGTAGAATAGAATGGTTAAAAAAAAATCCCTATCGGTTTGATCACAAGGTACTTTTTTCAGGACTTAGAAAAAGTACTGAGTCAGCACTTTTTAACACTGTAGGCAATGGGAAAAACATTAAAAAATCTTCTTCTCCAGATCCAGCAGGCAGAATCTTTTGATATTTGGTATGCAACATTATAGGGTGGATCTGATTCAAGTTTGTTCAGATCGGCCCCCTGGGTTCATATTTGGGCTCAGTATAGGAGCCCGATTTCGAACTTAGTGCATTTCATGCAAATTTCTTCAAAAATCTTCTTCTCCAGATCCAGCAGGCAGAATCTTTTGATATTTGGTCTGCAACATTGTGGGGTGGATCTGATTCAAGTTTGTTCAAATCGGCTCCCTAGATTCATATTTGGGCTCACTATAGAAGCTCGAATTGGAACTTAGTGCATTTCAGGCAAATTTCTTAAAAAATCTTCTTCTCCAGATCCAGCAGGCAGAATTTTTTGATATTTGGTATGCAACATTGTGGGGAGGATCTGATTCAAGTTTGTTCAAACCGGCCCCCCTGGATTCATATTTGGGCTCACTATAGAAGCCCGAATTCGAACTTAGTGCATTTCAGGCAAATTTGTTGAAAAATCTTCTCCAGTTCCAGCAGGCAGAATCTTTTGAAATTTGGTATGCAACATTGTCGGGTGGATCTGATTCAAATTTGTTCAAATCGGACACCTGGGTTTATGTTTGGGCTCAGTATCGGAGCCCAAATTTGAACTTAGTGCATTTCAGGCAAATTTCTTTGAAAATCTTCTTCTCAAGGTCCAGCAGGCAGAATCTTTTGATATTGGGTATGCACCATGCTTAGGGGGTGAGATTCAAGTTTGTTCAAGCCAAGTCCCGGGGTTCATATTTGGGCTCACTGTGGTAGCCCGAATTATAACTTAGTTCAAAATGAGGAATTTTCTTTAAAAATCTTCTTCTTCAGATCCAGTAGTCGGAATGTTTTGATATTTGGTATGCAGCATCCTTAGGGGGGTGAGATTTAAGTTTGTTCAAGCCATGTCCCTAGGTCCATATTTGGACTCACTGTGGGAGCTCAAATTGTAACTTAGTTCAAAATGAGGAATTTTCTTAAAAAATCTTCTTCTTCAGATCCAGCAGTCGGAATGTTTTGATATTTGGTGTGCTCAGGCCTTGACAATTCCATATTTTGATTAACCCATTAACAGGTTATCCATTTAGTTGTTCATTAACCTATTCTGAAGGTAAAGTAAATCTGTTTCATTAACCTGTTGGTTAACCAAAAATCCAAACACGATATGCCACAGGCATATCCTGAAAGTCTAAGGCCTGCGCTGGTGGGAAGGTTTGGGAGGTACATGTAGAGTTATGCCCCTTCTGTTGGCAACATGTGATGACTTCAGACGATAAAAATATCAACGAAACAGAAATACACGATCACTAGAGATATAGAGTTGTGCTTCTTCTGTTGGCAGCATTGCATACAAGAGTTGTGCATCTTCTATTGGCAGCATTCTATATAACGGCAAATAGGTCCAGAATTGATTTGGCTTTTGCCCCATCATACATCAGGCTGCAGTGTATTTCAATTTCGATAAACTGTAACAACATGTTTCTTATTATTCTTACATTGGTCCTCTCAAGGAAGTACCAAACCAAAAAATTATATTACAGACTTCCAGGCCATGTTTGGACTATACTTCCAGCTGAATAATAATTTAATATTTGTATGTGTACTACTTTCTGTCCAGGCATCTAATATGCCGATCGTAGAAAAAGTTGGTTAACCGATAGATCCTTTTTGTTAACCGATAGTCCGTTCGCCTCAATTTTTGTTTGCGTAACCTCTAGGGGAACGGAACGATCGTTCGTCTGAATTGTCGAAGCCTGTGTTCTGCAACTGAAATTCAAGTTTGTTGAAGCCAAGTCCCTGTGTTCATATATGGGCTCCCTGTGGGAGCCCGAATTATAACTTAGTTCAATATGAGGAATATTCTTTAAAAATCTTTTTTTTTTCTTTAGATCCACTGGTCAGAATCTTTGGATATTTGGTATAAGCTTTTCTTAGTAGGAGCAGATGGAACTTGTTGAAATGAATTCTCTGGGTTGATATTTAGTCTAGCATGTCAGGTGAACACCCTCAGGCCCCCTGGGGCCTCTTGTTTATTTAACTGCAGGGGATGTAAATATACCAGGTGCACAGTCAGGGGATGGGGACGAGGGGTCTTGCATAGAGTCAATGTTTTTTTAGTGGGGGAACAACAACAACAACAACACTGAATTTTTGTGGTTATCTCCCCACCTCCCCACCCCCCCCCCCTCCGCTGGTCTTCTACACATGATATTATAGACTCTAGACTATGTGCCTGAAAAAGACTTTGGATTTGGACCAGGACTGTGACGCAAACCACCAACATTATCATTGTTGATGCAGTGCTCGACTGTGCATGTTCATGATTCACAATTGCCATAATTTGCCAACAGTACACACTGAGTGACTGGGATTAGAAGAGGGGTAAGTATTGGTTGATTATGACTAAGGCTGACACGATTGATCGAAAAATCGATCAACCGTCGATTGAGGTCATAATCGACGATTTATTTCAGTGATCGATTATTTGACTGGACATGTGCTGTCATACTACCTTTTTGTTAAACAAAGGGGAAATATTGATTCACGTGCTATTGTTTCACATAAAGGACCTATTTCGACAACAAATGTGTGTGTGAACAGGGTTAAAACATAAAACCAATATATAGCTTCAAGTCGCGGCACCACGCGAGTTAAAGTTAGCCGAAACCCAGTCATCATCGTATGCGTGATCACTCAGTTGAATCTGACACTAGCTTTCAAAGTGTTCAAGTGTCAAACACCAATAAATAAATGAGTAAATAAATAAAATAAATCCCTGGAAAGATTGAGCCTCCAAGGGAAAGCATTTTCACACTGAACAGGGGCTTCATCATTATCAATCATGGGCCGAACTTTCCGGTTCCAGCATCACTGGCTCACTGCCATTAGCGGTGATAACAATTTAACAAAAATAACATAACACTCAATGATGCCTTACTGTCAATGGCTACATTGTATTCCTTGCCAATAAGACATCCTCAAGTGTTGAGTTGTTTTTGTTTTTATCAATTTGATACTTGATAATCAATTTTAACATATGGAAAGTCGAGAGGGAAAAACTTCGAAATGCCATGTTATTTTTAAAGTATGATGATTTATTTTGTTCTCCGACGTATCGCAACCAGAAGTTTCATTTCCACGTGTAAAGCTTTGTTGACTTGATATTCCCTAAGGATAAATTTATAATCTTTACACATTGAGTGCGGATGGGGCCATTAGTGAGTTTAGTATGCATTTTTCTATGATTTGAAACTTGAATCTAGGCGATGTCGATTCTGTTTTGTCAAATTTTTCAAGGTTTGGTGTTCATTTGCTTCATTTACGATTAGGATATTTTAATTTTTAACCCCTCCCAAGTTTTCTCATAGACGAAGTCCTAGGAAACAAGACAGAAATATTAACCATAAATAATTGAATAACCGTCGATTTTTATGACAAAATAATCGATTATGAAAATTTATAATCGTGACAGCCTTAATTATGACAAAAACACTCATGTAGTGGAGTTTCCACTCACACAGTGTGCTCAGGTTCTGTGAAAAAAAGCTTACAGCACACTGGAGACATACTTCAACTTGAACAACTCCAGAATTCGTTTCAAAGCCTCCAGACCAGAATATTAATTTATGTTACTTTAATTTAACCCAGCAGGGCGAACTGTGCGGAGCGAAAAGCATTCAAACGATAAAATGGCTGACTCCTCATACATGTGTTGTTTAAAAGTTGTGTAAAAATAATGCCCTCGTATTTAAAAAAACACACTTTCTGGCGTGTTCTTTCAAATGATATTGATGAATAAATAGTCAAAATGTACGATCACTGTTTTTCTTTCATTCAAATGCGCTTTTCTTTAACTGGTAGAGTGCTAAATTATTTTTGCCCATCAAATCTTGTACACATGTACAGTTAAAACTAGAAGTCCTGTCATGAAATGCGCACAAATAGCACGCCGATCTGCACGTTAATCTACGCGTTATGACCATAGTAAGACTTTCACATTTTGTACATATGGCCTGTGCACAAGCAATGTTTCAGCCAATGGACCTCCGGGTAACCCACAGGTCCATTGGCAGAAATACTGCCTGTGTTTGCTATGAGTAATCAGGAGAACCTGCCGTGCTTTGGGTGCCATTCGATATGGCAGTTGCGCGCAATTCCTACGCGCAATTAAGCCTAGATAAGCGCAGAATTCAGGACAGGACTTCTAGTTTTAACTGTATTTGCCTTGTTACAATTTATGGCAGAGTACCTGTGGGCACTCTCCCATAAATTGTAACAAGGCAATCCCTTACAAATTAAATATTATCACTTGAAAGATAATACAAAGCACATGCACTGAATATGAGCCTTCAAGCTTAAGAACCTACACTTGAGAATAAAGCCCAAATATGGGCTTCCAGCACTCTACCAGTTAACCATTTAAATCAGAAATGCATGTCCGATCAGAATATCGATTCACTCCAAAACAGCCGACTTTGTGGTGAGAGAATGTCCAACCGTAAAATTGGCCTTTGACTGGTTTATGATGTTCGGTAATTAACTTCTGTTGATGTAATTTGGATATCGCCGATGGACGTGGTTGCCTTTTTATTTGTTTATTTTTTATAATAATTTTACCAATTGACAGTAATATTTTTATTGACACCCAAACAGTGTCATGGGGGGGGGGGGGGGGGGAGTTCAAATACAATTTTTTTGCCCAAACCCCACTTTTAAAAATGGAAGTAGTTTTAATCATTTAATTTTTTGTTAACCCTTGGCTACATCCAATGGTAGATTAAACAGATAAAAAAAATCTCAGCCAAGTCTCACTGAAAAAAATCTAATTTTTTTGCATCAACTTAATTAGGCCTATGGCTCAGGTTGTGAGCTCTCGTTGGACCAAGCACGTTCCAGTTAGGAGTCTACAGACATGTTTTTTCAGAAAATCATTTTTAAAAAATTATTGAATCTGCTTAGGGATCGGGCCATCAATTTCTGAATTTAAAAAAAAAAATTAAGCCTATATGATTTTATTTTCACTTTAGCCGAAACTCGGGGCAAAGTCGGCCTGTATGGCTACACCAAACTATATTGGAGGATGTTTTGTGGGGGGGGGGGGGGGGGGTGGGGGGGGGGGGGGGACTTTTCCTGCTAAATCCTTCATGACATTCATTGATGGACCTTGAAATACTCTGCTTCTCTTAGCTACCAGGGATTTTGCAATGTACCATATATATGTGTATACTATATATTTTTATACTGTACCAATGACCCAGACATAGCTGGTGCTAACTCTTAAAAATATAGGGCCAAACACATATTTTGCCCCCCAATCCCCAAAATTTGCATCTAAAACCAAAGAAAACATGTCTTGAATGGCCCTCCATACTTCTCCTCTACTGCACATGCGCAGTGTCAAGGACGTCCCGAAATTGGCGCCATTAATCATTCTTTGTTTGGCCCTTCATCAGTTAACATCTGACTGATCTTTGTGCTTGTAAATCTCAGTTTAAATGATGCCAGACACATAAATATTAGAGAAATGGTGATTCTAAGGAGGATATAGAAGGTGGAGAGGAAAAATGAGTGACAGAAAATAATCAGGGCTGTAACTTAAAATTTTTTAATGAAATTATGTTAAGTTACCTATTTTCGAGGCAAGAGCCTGTTGTTGTCATTCTTGTTATCAAGTTACACTGCTTGTTCAGTGTTTTCCTCTCTCCCTTTCCTTTAAGTCCCCCCTAGCTATTCTCCCATTCTTTTGGCATATTTTCTGTAATATTATTACTAAAATTTCTTGGGAGTTTTAGCTGGATAACAGAATGAATTCTGTTCTTTTCCCCATGTTTACGTCTTCACCTATGGGTGGTTAGGCGTAGTGTTCTGCATCTACCATCTGATGTTCTGCAGTTTCTTCCCTGGAAGTCTCTGTTTTGCATCAGATAGTGTATTATTGGTAACTGATTTCGGGCCAGGGTGCCTGGAGTCTTGATCTGGTGTTTTTGCACTTCTTGTTTACATTGACAACAGCCCTCTGTGTGAGGGGGGGATTTCTTGAAAATAATATCTTGATGTCAGTTAAATCATTACTAGATACATTATTATTGTTCGTAAGTGTTGCATTAATTTTTTAAAATATTTTTAAAATTTTTGCCCACACTTAGGCTTGGGATCCATTGGGGCTCAACGTTACTTTTCAGAAACTTGGGCTTTTCTGAAAAAATATTTTTTCAAAATTTTTTGATTTCAATTATTTTTTCTATGTTAATGGATCATGTTTTTATGTATTTTGATTGTCAGGAGTTGGTGCGAGTACTAGGACTTTGTTTTCCTTTCACATTGAAAGGATATTATTCAATTGTAGGGGGCGCGGTGGCTCAGTTGGTAGAGGTGCAGGCTGCAAGCCGAGAGGTCCTCGGTTCGAATCCCACCTGCGGCAACCGCGTTGTGTCCTTGGGCAAGACACTTCACCCCGATTGCCTACATGGGGGCACGATGACGCTGTGTACTGAGGCGTACTGCACGTCGATGGTGCGCATGTCTTCAACCAATCTAACCCTGCCTGTGCTGCGGTGCAGAGTTCAGAGTTACGATGTTGGGGAGCTGACAGTTGCTCGTCGTTGCTCGGTGGTTCTCTCCGGGTACTCCGGCTTCCTCCACCCGTAAAACTGTCGCGGTCACGATTAGCCATTGTGCATAAGTATGTGACCTTAAACACCAATAAATAAATAAATAAATAAATATATTCAATTGTAATAAGAGGAAATCTTCCTTTGACTTTCATAATCATTGTATATATGTAGTCAGTGTACTCTTACTAACTCCTGTTCCGTATGTGTTAATTTCGATGACAACATGGGAAGTGTGTGTCACGATATGTTAATGGGGAAATGGCCATTCCGGTCCTTTCCCCGGAGGGTTACTCTAGTTTATCAATCTCTATTTCAGACGATCAAGAACGGGGTGATGTATCCGTGATGTCTTCCAAAAGTGTGCCTCCGTCGTCACAATTAATGAAGAGCTAGTGGAAAAGTGCTCATGAAAATACGTCAATTGCCTAAGAGGTCTCTAGTAGGATCGACGGCCTTTGACGTCCACTAGCTCGCCCGTGTAGCGTCCATTCATCGAATGGTTCGACAGCCGGGTTCGTCCGTTGCGGTCCAGAAGGAGTTTTGGGTGATGCGAGCACTATAAATCAACCAAATGCACACCCAGTGACAGCAGATTAGAGGAGAGAACGGAGGAAGCCTTTTAGTCCGGTTCCTAGCTCGTCAAGGTCCATCCGGACTGCGAGCGAGAGAGGCCCCTCTCTCGTACAACAAGATCTGGCCCCAGATGTTGTGGTACAAAATGTTTCACATTCGGAGCATACGTCCGCCGCTCGGGACGCTCCGTTAGATAGACAGCCTGGAGAGACTGTCAATAAGGCTTCCTCATCCTCATGGTAGCGCACACGACCGCTCTTGGCTACGTGATCTCAGATATCCAGTCAACTTCGCCAATCAGAGAATCCTCGGCGACCAGGTCACGCCATCCGATAGCCAGGGACATGAGGCCTGGAGACTCCGGATGTTCGCATAAGAAAGTATGCGGGAGTCAACGTGCACAGAGCTTCCAGCGGCAAAGCATCGTAAGACCGCTACTGCACAGGCCTCGGTGACGGACATGCTATCTCAAATAGCACAACTTATCGCAGCATCCCAGCAATGACAGAATCTCTGTCGCATCATGTAATATCCGACGACGCTGGGTCGGGACGCTCCGCGGAAGCACGGACGTCCGAAATTTCATACAGTCCGACGGGATGCCGAAAGGGATTCGGAGGATTTCGAGCTTTCCCTTTCGGAACAACATAAGCTACTGTATATGTCATCCGACTTCATCTTCTAGAGGTTCTTCGTCGGACCAGAATGCTGCGATGCCGGATAAGAAACTGATAGCGTCGGTGGACTCAGAAATTTTTTGGTTCGGTTCAGGGACATCGTCCCTCAGTTCTGACACCATCCAATAATGTCTCAGAAACTTTCAATTTATTGAACGACGCTATATATATATTTTTTATATGCTTGCTATTTACAAGCATGTCTGGTTTCTTGTTCGCAATATTACTGAGATGTCTTTCAAAAGTGTACCTCTGTCGTCATAGTTAATGAAGAGCTAGCGGCAATTAGTGCTCATGGTATACGTCAATCGCCTAAGAGGTCCCTAGTAGGATCGACGGAGTTGACATTCGCTAGCTCACCCGGTGTAGCGTCCATTCATCGAATGGTTCGGCAGGCGGGTTCGTCCGTTGCGGTCTAGGAAGGAGATTTGGGTGATGCGAGCACTATATTTGACTTTAGTACACACCCAGTGACGACGGATTAGAGGAGAGATCGGAGGAAGCCTGTTAGTCCGGTTCCTAGCTCGTCCAGGTCTGGGTGGCGAGCGAGAGAGGTCCCTCTCTCGTATAACAACATATGGGACCGGATGTTGTAGTACAGACATTTCGCATTCGGAGCATATGTCCGCTGCTCGGGACGCTCCGTTATATAGACAGTCCGAGTGACTGTCGATAATGCTTCCTCATCCTCACAGCAGCGCACACGACCGCACATTGGCTTCGTGACCTCGAGTATCCGGCCAGCTTCGTCATTCAGTGATTCCACGGCGAACAGGTCACGCCATCCGGTAGCCAAGGGACACAAGGCCTGTACACTCCGGTCGCTCGCATAATAGAAGTATGCACGGGGTAACGAACACGGAGCTTCCAGCGGCAAGGCATCATTAGACCGCTTCTCCACAGGCCTCAGTGACGGACGTGCTATCCAAAATAGCACAGCTTATCGCAGCATCCCAGCAAACGATAGATTCTCGGTCGGATCAGGAATAATCCGACGACCGAACACTTCATAGGGTCCGACAGGATGGCGAAAGGGATTCGGACGATTTCGAGCTTTCTCTTTCGGAACAACAGAAGCTGCCATACATTTCTTCCGGCATTATCTTCCAGAGGTTGTTCCGTCGGACTACTTTGCTGCAATGCTGGATAAGAGACTAATAGCGTCATTGGACATAGAGTTTTGGATTGGTTCAGGGACATTGTCCCTGAGTTGCCGACGCAGTCCAATAATGTCATTAGAACATTCGAATTATTGAACGACGCTATATATAAGCTTGCTACCAAACATGCTAGTCTAGTTTCTTGTCCACAATGCTCTATTCTGCCTTTCATCAATTCTAGGAAAATAATTTTTATTGGCAGAACGGGGCATACCGAGAGTTCCTATGCGTCTAAGACGGCGAGGATGAACACTGAGAATTATCTTTTTCGCCGTCTATGTCAATTCCAACCACGACGTTGAAAACGACAATGATGTCTAATGGGCTTAACTTAGATGCTTTATCATACGTAGACCACCTTACTGAGGCGTTATCATTACGTCTTCAAAAGAAAGAATTCCGGGATATGATCCTCTATGAGATTTCTTTCAGGGGCAGTAGTTTTCCACGTATAACTCCGCCCTTCAGTGGCAACCTGGAGTTGGTTAGACATGACGCAGCCCTAGCTACATCCACGCGTGTGGATAGTAAGGTGAAGAACTCTCTCAGAGTCGCTTCGGTCTCGGAGAAGCTTCTCTTCGACGGCAACCTTTCAGCAATCCTTGAATTGCTCGATATACACGTTCTCTTGTCAATCAAGTGTAACAAGAGATTCAGACGTGGGCAAACATTCGGTGGTTGACTCAGAGAGTTCCACTGTAGTTGCCGGATCCGAGTTTTTCGATCATGACGGATGCCAGTCAAACAGGTTGGGACACAATTTTGATCCCAACGGATTCGAAGTGCCAGGGTCTTTGGGTTCCGCAGTTTTTTGGCAAGCACTTAACTTCCAAGAAATGATATTATTTTGGCTTGCACTACATCATTGGATGAACATTATTCAGAAACGCATGTTCAAATCCTGTCCGATAATACGACAGTAGTTGCGTATATCCGGAACCAGGGAGGCACTCATTCGGTTCCGTTATTGATTTTAACGGAAAGAATCCTTCTGTTTGTTATAGAACACCAAGTTCGGTTTCGGTCCGTCATATTCTGGGTCGTCGGATCGTATTAGCAGACTCCCTTTCACGTAAGGGTCGTTTGTTGCCGTCAGAATGGACTCTCAACAAACAGGTATTTAATCAGATTTGCTACCAATGGGAGCGCCCAGTGATAATTTATTTGCGACACAACTCTCCAATCAATTGCAGACGTATGTGTCACCGTGTCCGGATCCCCGAGCATATGTAGTTAACGCTCTATCGATCTAATAGGACGGGATGATGGGATATGCGTATCCTCCAGCGCTGTTGATTCAGCAAGTATTGCTGGGATTATACATTCACAATACAATTCTGTTGGTAGCATCTCTGTCTCCACAGAGATGGTGGATAAATTTACTTAGATGTCTGCTGTGGGACTTACTGCGGAAACTTCCTCCACGAGAGGATCTTTTTTCGCTGGGGAAATTGTGTCAACTTCATCACAACCCGCAAGGTCTCAACCTTCACGTATTCCGTTGTGCGGTCCTTCTTGCATGGCAAGCATTGTGCAGGACGAGCAGTGGACGCGATTTCCAACTGTAGGAGGACCTCCTCTTCGCTATACTATGCGGCTAAAGTGGAGGGTCTTCCGTCGTTGGTGTAGGGATCTTTATGTTGATATTTTTGATCCCTCCATACCAGACATTGCAAACTTTCTAGTATACTTGTTTGACGAGATCAACTGCAGCCAGTTACTATTTAAGGTTATAGGTCTATGTTATCTGATACCTATGCACACCATGATAGTTTACAATGGAGCCTAATGTCTCTTTATCTAAGTTAGTTTGAACTTTTCGATAAATAGACCTAGAATCCTTAGATTAATTCCTATACGGAATTTAGCTTGGGTTCTTATTAACTAAAGCAACCATTTGAACCTCTTGAGACAGTAGTTTCAAATTCTGGCCTTTTAACGCAGCAATTCTCTTAGTCTTCTCTTCTGCTGAAGAGTCAGTGAGCTTCATGCACTATCGGTGGACGATTCTCACTTTCGTAGTATCGGAAACTCTATTACCTTTACTACTAATGTTGTTTTTTTGGTTAAGAATCAGGCTCCTAATAAATATCCGGAACCTATTGTTTTTAAGGTCCTTCCGTCTTCGAACGGGCATAGGCCTTTACTCTGTCTGGATAGACCTTTTTGTATTTATTAACAGATCTCAGTTTATCAGTAAGGACGTAAAGCTTCTTCTGGCTCTGATGCCTAATAGAAAGGTCATTACGGTCCATTCTATTACTAAATGTATTCAATTACTATCGGTAATGCTTAGGATAATCTATCCTTAACTCAGCAGTCTGTGCTTAAGATTTCGGCTCATGAAGTAAGAGCTCTTCTACATCTTGGGCTTACATAAATAGTGTTGCTATTATAGATTTAAGTAGGCTGCATATTGGTCTCAGCCATCCACATTCACGAATTTTTATCTCAGAAATATCGAGTCCATTTCTGGAGGCCTGCATTATTTAGGTCCATTATCGGCTGCTCAGAATGTCGATCACTTAACAATTGCAACTATAGCTATGTAGGCTTTATGTTCCGGCAGTGACTCCGTCCTGCTGCCCTCTTCGCTCTGGGCTATTTGACCCAGGGCAAGAAAAAGGGGGGGGGGGGGGGAGGGTGTTCCCTTGGGTTACCTGTTTTATTATGAAAACAAGGGGATACCTCCTCCGGAGTCAGTATTTCTGAGCTGTTACTGGGATGGTTTTTTAAGTGAAAAGTTATGTTTTAAAATTCATTCATGTCATAGTTTTAAAGTATAGCATTTGAATATGTCACGTGTCAAACGGGCTTTATTATACTATCCTCGGACACTTTTAAAAGAGTATAAAGAGTCTCAATTCTCTGGACTAACTTTATTTATTGGCTTACTTTAAAATAATTAATATAGAATTATACTGGATATTAATAGAGAATATGGATGTTATGATGCTCAATTATAGAAGGTATTGTGTCTTTCTAATTTATCATAAATAAGAAAGATACATGTGAAGCCTAATTCTCCTTTTCTCCTCCAGGAGAGGACTCTATTTTATATAGTTGAGCTTATTGGATTTTCCTCTATGTCCTGGGCCCTCCAGCCTTTTTACTATTCAGCTATGTCTGGGTCATTGGTACAGTATAAAAATGTTAAAAAATTTATAGTAATTTATATATTTTTTATACTTACCAATGACCCAGACGGGGATGGCCCTCCCAGGAGTTGGGAACTCATACCTGCCCGCTGAGGACATAGCGCTTACCAGGCACTGATGGTAAGAATGATTAATGGCGCCAATTTCGGGAGGTCCTTGACACTGCGCATGCGCAGTAGAGGAGAAGTATGGAGGGCCATTTAGGACATGTTTTCTTTGGTTTTAGATGCAAATTTTGGGGATTGGGGGGCAAAATTTGTGTTTGGCCCTATATTTTTAAGAGTTAGCACCAGCTATGTCTGGGTCATTGGTAAGTATAAAAAATATATAAATTACTATAAATTTTTCAAGTTTCATAAAATAAAAAACGGGCAGAGTTAATACTGTAGGCTTAATACTTTTCCTTCTCAGTTTGATGCGCTGAGGATTTACCAGCACAGATCAAGTCTATTCTTGTGCTAGTGTTGACCTGTTCACATCCATTTACGTCTCCACACACTTTTGTTTCAAAATTTTTACTTTTGTCGGTTTGAAAAGGGGGCCGTGGAGGGGGGGGGGGGGGGGATGAGGGAATTTCGGTTTCTATAAGTACATGTAGCCTACTCTGTGTTTTCTTTGGAATTACGGTTATGGATTTAACACTTGTTCTTGTGTTTCCATTTTGTATGTATAAAGTGAACTTTAATGTCGCCAAACTTTCGATAAATTGAAACTTTTCGGATCCACGCAGCGTCAAATGTCAACATTGTATCAGTCACGGTATTTTTTATTTTCATACGCCCGTTTGGAAAATGGACGTATTATGTTATGGCGCTGTCCGCTGTCCGTCCGGGGAAGTTGTATTCCGTGCTCTACAGTGCGTGATTTCAATTGGATTTAAAAAATATTTAATATACTGCACAACCAGAATAAGATCTCGCGCAAGTTCGATTTTGGGTCATGTTCGACAGTTTTCCTAGTAGTTATTCCCCCTTTAATACTTAGAAATCGAGCAAATTATGCTTTCCGTGCTCTACAGACCGTCAACTTAATCAGATTCTTTTCAAATTTAATACGCAGCTTCATGGCCATAATATCTCGCAGAAGTTCATCCTTGGGTCGTGTTCGGTTGTTTTCTTAGGAGTTATTGCCCTTTTCATACTTAGAAATCAGTCAGATTATGCTTTCTGTGCTCTACAGTCCGTAAACTTAATTGGATTCTTTTGAGATTTAATATGCAGCTTCATGAGCATGGTATCGCGCACAAGTGGAAATTCGGGTCATGTTTGTCGATTTTCGTAGGAGTTATTGCCCTTTAATACTTAGAAATCAGGCAAATTATGCTTTCCGTGCTCTACAGACCGTGATCTTAATCAGATTCTTTTCAAATTTAATACATAGCTTCATGGGCATAATATCTCGCACAAGTTCATATTTGGGCCGTGTTCGGTTGTTTTCTTAGGAGTTATTGCCCTTTTCATACTTAGAAATCAGTCAAATTATGCTTTCTGTGCTCTACAGTCTGTGAACTTAATCGTATTCTTTTGAAATTTAATATGCTGCTTCATGAGCATGGTATCTCACACAAGTGGAAATTTGGGTCATGTTTGTCGATTTCTGTAGGAGTTATTCCCCTTTTCATACTTAGAAATCGGTCAAATTATGCCTTCCGTGCTCTACAGTCTCGGAACTTAATCAGATTCTTCTCTCAAAAAAAAAAACAAACGGGCGTATAATGCCCCGCTAGGCGTTGCTCTTGTTATTTCTGATTTCAATTGCATGTGAGATTGCTGCCTGTGCTGCCTCAGTCTGAGTATTTTCATTCTGTTCACATGTTGGAGGTTGCATAATATGGCTTTTTAAAAATCTTTTAAAGCGTTTTTAAATTCTGACGCGACTCAACCGGCCCACAAATTCGCTCAAAAGCCGATTTATGAAACCTACAACTTGGTCAGAAATATAGTTTATTTGCATTTCCCACGGCGTTTGCAAATGGGCGTCAACGGCATTTGGGCCTTTGGATTCAAAATTCTCGTGAATGAGTTCTTGTTCAGCTTTCACACAAATGCATATTTTTTTACAGAACACCAACTACATGTGTGTCTTGAAATTTAAACTTTCATTATAATTAGTGGATCGTTCCGAATTCGCTCGCAACATTTTCAATACACTGTAAGTTCGGCATTCTGTGGAGAGCATTCTTTCTTTCCAACCATGCCTGCCTCTCCCACAGAACTTTGCTCCATTAGAATGGCTGCAATTAAAAGTAGGCTAATATTCTCGAAATGCAAACGTCTTTACTTCTGCCTTCTCCTACCACACGTACGTACCATCCTTTAAAAAATACTGGGTGTAGTTTCCCACTCCTGTGTGGTTGCAGAAAATCCACTCTTGTCTTCAAAACGTATAAATTTTTCACAGGCCACAGATGTACGATGCTCTTTCTTGTTGTTTCTGGATAAAGAGAAACGGCTCAAAACGCGACAAGCAAACATTCCACACGTTATACAGGCATCTTGTGTCAAATTCGTCACAAATAGTCGCGATACAAAACGCAGTGGCGACGTCGGGTTTTATGCGGAAGCCGACAGTTCTCACCTACAGCATTTATCTGTACCTGTTGATTAATCGGGCTAATCTTTTATGCACCAGGATGCAGGGTCGATGCCGGGATCTTGTTCCCGGGTCATCCCAGGTTTCCACAGGTTTTTCGAGAGGAAAATGAAAAAATTGTCCTGGTGATGGGCGATCACTGGATCATCCCCCTGACGTTAGAGCTGTAGGTTTTTAAATTTCTTGATCGGTTTCGGTTTTGGTTTTTTAGGTGGAGTAAAACCTCGATTCGGTTCGGTTTTCGATTTGTTCATGAGGCCAAATAAAATTCAATAAAACTCATTCTTATGTCCGGAATCATAACTGAATGGCAGTGAAAATTGAATGAAACTCAATGAATGCCCGAAATAAGCTATAATACATGTACATGAAGAATCAGGAAGGCCAATATAATAATTACCTAAATATACAGAACTTTTATTGTGCTTGGCCATTTTTCGAGGTCTGACACCTACACGCAACTTGAGGAAAGCTGCAAACACAACTAAGCTGAAATGTCGGAAATCCACAGAATGTAGCCTTCCCAGAGTAGTGAGAATACCCAGACACTGCCATTGGCAGTGTCTGGGTACTCTCACTACTCTGGGATGGCTACAACATTCTGTGAATTTCTGCAGCAAGAGATTTTAATAAAAAACGAAAAACCGTAGATTACGGGATGTCGACAGTTTCGGTTTCAGTTTTTAAAAAAACCAAAAAAACCTCGGTTCGGTTTCGGTTAACCTACAGCTCTACCTGGCGTGTACTGTATGGACATACATTTATTAATACAATAATTCAATGATCAATCCAATTTTTTGTTAATTAAAACTGCGACAGCTGACAGAGTTTGTCTTGGGAGTTTTTTCATCATGGTATCGTAAAAAGGCAGAACAAAAACAGACATAAAATATTTGAATCTATTGTATGCGGCAGACGATATGATTTCAGTGATTTTCTACAAAGCACCCTTAGGTTAATCACAGAGAACACTTAAAAAACCTAAAAACCACTAAATCTTGTAAAAAACAAACATCGGTTAGGTATCGGTTTACCCGTCACTGGGAAACTTTTCCGATCCGATATTGCTAAAAGGTGAAAACTCTAAACTTTGACAGTTCGATGCTAATTTCAACCTCTGAACGCCAATGAGAACCGTCATCTTCAGTGTGCATTCTTCGTTGTAAAATTTCATCAGTTTGTAGTTTTGTGAAAAGCCATTCATTGATCAGATTCCAGCCCATTTCACTTCTCAACGTAATTTGTTGAAATGGACCAGTCAACAATCGCAGACACGGTTGTCAATTTGTCATCTTGTTGATTACACATTATACGTTGTCGTTGTTCACATGCCTGTCGACAGTAAGACAGTAACTCAAAATTGATTTGATCCAAATATCATAAAGCAGACTATCAGTTCAAGTTTACAACTAGAAGCCCCCACCACCAATCTAGGACTCTACCCATGCGCTTCCCATCTTCGATTTCACGCGGGCTGTGGGCTTTGCTGGTTGCCCCTCTGCAGAATTAAAGGGCTGGTTTGTCAGGCAGAAGTGTTGTGATCCCCCCTCCAATGGTGACATGTCAGAAATCAAAATTTAAGGGTGCGGTGAGGTCGAACTTCACATAAGATTTTTAAATGGTTAAGTGAAGTCGCCCCCCCCCCCCCCCCCCCCCACCTGCCCCCTTAAAAAACTGAATTTACAGTGCGGAATGACGTGCTCCAACAAAGTCATTAAACGGAATTACTTAAGCTGCATCGTGCGGCATAAATAATAACTTTAATGACTTAAATTTGCAGCACTCTCGGATATTAGTTGGAGCGTTTGCAAACTTGTAATTGTAATATTTGACGCAAGACACGACTGGCTTATCTGGCTTCTTCTGGACACATAAATAGCAGCACCATTTGTGTCTCCTGGAAAAGCCTGATAGGTCATAAACGTATGTGATTAGTTACTGTTACTAAATTAAAGGCAATCCTGATCGCGCGCGGGCAGATATTTTTGGAGAAGAAGGTGCAGATTTTTTTTTTATGGAGGGAGGGCATTGACTCCCCCCTTTTCATAGCTACACGTCTGGATTTGACATAATTGGTTTCACCCATAACCATAACTTGCCTTTGGTCTAGAAAAAAAAGTGGAAATTGCCTCCCGCCCCATCCTGTCAAAAACTTACGTCTGTACGTCATTATTTATTTATTGGTGTTTAAGGTCACGTTTTTGCAAAATGGCTGACTGTAACTGCAACATGAATCCAGCTCAAGTCCGGAAGCGGGTGTTAATAATTTGTGTTGCCCATTTATTTAATTATTTTAGTTTAAGGTCACAACATGAATATCAACTGGAGATCGGGGGTGAGGCCCGAGGTCTACCACATCGTCTGTTTAAATAATGGTTCAACCCCCTCCCCCAACCCCAACACTGGTATACCGGTGAACCAGTCGCTTTTTACTTCAGTAAGTATTCCCGATTTTTCTCTCATTTTAGGACAAACCTATAAAATGTTTTGTAACAGTGGAACGGGAAAGGGATCCTCCCATACTGTCTTTAACATTCATTAATGCACTGTATTTTACTGATTTACTAAGTGGGTTGAAAATTCTTTTATATTAGTATAGGTCTAGGTTGTTGGGTTCTATTTCATATACTAAAATCGGAATGTGAAAGAGTGTGGGGGTGGGGGCAGGAACATTTTTGTATGTTGCTCTTTATTCCCTTTTGTCAATTTTTCGCTTGTGATCATGGTTTTCAAACCACCGAGTAATCATTGAACCTTTGTGATCATTGAACCTTTGTGATAGTATGCCAGTATGTGCTCTGCGTAGTTAGACGGCATGTGAATGCATGTGGCGTGGGTGGGGGGAGGGGCACTGTAGTGGCAGACTGGAAACTTCTTGTGGCAACATTATGAAGAGGATCAGGATGGTATTTTGAAAGATGAAACTAGGGACTGAATTCACTTTGTACCAATGATTAATATCTCAACCAGGCTTGCCAGAATTTAAAGTTCGCATTATGAGTAAATTGGTCCCGCAATTTTTATTTTTTTATTTTTGTAACAGACTATTTTCCGCAACCTATTTCAGACTATTTGTACCAACTCATTGCGCGATCTATTTTTCACTACTGAAAATGTGATCTTAAGATCATTTTTGCAGGAGTGACTAACTGGTCTCTGAAAGTGATCATCACGAGAGCTTCTCGTAACCTGAGTGATTGGTTACGCAATTTTGACAGCTCCCCTCAATGACACTAAACTGAGGCTAACGCTAGTAGAAGACGGCACTCATAAAAATATCGTGTAACGTTTCATTTTTTTCTTCCAAAACATAGGTTATCACCCCTCATTGCAGGGCTCGCCTTGAGTAAAATGGTCGGGGCCTAAAAAAAGTGCCCCACATATTGAGGTCAGGGCCTTTTCGGGGCTGATTTTCCATTTAGTCCATTATTGTTAGTGTTTTTTTGTGGAAAATGTCGGGGCTTGAAAAAAAAGCCCCCAGCAAGTGCTCCTCGGGGCCTGGGCTGATCAGCCCCGACTCAAGGCAAGCCCTGCATTGGAATGAACATGATGTACTCGTTCCAATGAGGGATATAACATATGTCTTGGAAGCAAAAAATGAATATATTTATATAAAAAAGATTGAATAGAAATTTTCGTGGATATAGCTCTGGTCGGTTTTGGCCGTTATATAGGTTGGTAAAGGGTTAACCAAAACCTCAATATCACCTGCTTTCTACAAACTTGTTTTGATTTCAAGAATTCGAACAAAGAACAGTCACAAAATTTGATGTAAGTGTTCAATCACGCATCAAAACAATCTTCATGTAGCGCTTTTCAGCACAAGTCAGTCTGGGGAAACAATGTACATGTACCATCATGAGTGTTTTTCAGTATTTGAAATGAAGCAATGGCAGATTGCCCCAGCACATCAGAATCATTTCAGCCTTCTGTGGGGAAAGATGGCTTCTATCACCGTATATCAATCCCACCTCGCTGGATAGCCTCTCACTGGGAATGCTTGTGGGTGGTGGTCCAAGGTATTTTCGGGTCAGTGTCGAGAGAAATGGATATTTTCCACAATTATTTCTCCACCAGATCAGGGGATCAGAGTCACGTTTCTCAAGGGGTTCTGCAAGAAAGTTGTTAATTTCTGCACTTGCATTTGGTTTAGGGTCACTACCATTGTCATTCGAAATTTCAATCCCCCTCTTGGCTAATAATTCACAGTGCTCTTTCTCAAATGTGTCCATATTTTTATACTGTACCAATGACCCAGACTTAGCTGGTGCTAACTCTAAAAAATCCAGGGCCAAATTCAAATTTTGCCCCCCAATCCCCAAAATTTGCATCCAAAACCAAAAGAAATCATGTCCTATAGGACCTCCATACTTCGCCCTTACTGCGCATGCGCAGTGTCAAGGACGTTCCGAAATTGGCGCCAATTATCATTCTCTGTTTGGCCCTTCATCAGTCAACATCTCACTGATCTTTGTGCTTGTAAATCTCAGTTTAAAGGATGCCAGACACGTAATTATTGGAGAAATGGTGATTCTAAGGAGGATATAGAAGGAGGAGAGGAAAAAGGAGTGACAAAAAATAATCAGGGCTGTACTTAAAAATTTTTATGAAATTATGTTAAGTTGCCTATTTTCGAGGCATAGGCCTCTTGTTGTCATTCTTGCTAAAAAGTTGCACTGCTTATTCAGTGTTTCCTCTCCCCTGGTCTTCTAAGTCCCCCCTTGCAATTCTCCCATGCTTTTGGCATATTTTTGAGAAAGATCATTTCTAAATTCTCTTGGGAGAGTTGCTTGGTTACAGAATGTTTTCTGTTATTTTCCCCATAGTTACGTTTTCACCCATGGGTGTATAAACGTTGTGTTCTGCATCTTCCATCTGATGTTCTGCAGATTCTCCCCTGGGAGTCTCTGTCTTGCATCAGATAGAATGTAATTTTGATGACTGATTTCGGGCCAGTTTTGTCAGTGCCTGGAGTCATGTTTTCTGGTGTTTTACACTGTTTGTTTACATTGGCAACAGTCTCTTTTGAGGGGGGCTGTTTGCCTTTGGTGTAGTTTATCTCACTATAAGATACATTTTTATTATCCGTAAGTGTTGCATTAATTATTTAATATAAATTTAAAATTTTTGACCACACTTAGCCATCGGATCCATCGGGGCTCAACGTTACTTTTCAGAAACTTGGGCTTCGCTGAAAAAATATTTTTCAAAAATTATTTTGATTTGCAATTGTTTTTTCATTATTAATGGATCATGTTATTATGTATCTTTGTGTCAGGGGTTTGTGCGAGTAACTAGGATTTGTTGTTGACTTTTCACAATGAAAGGATATTGTTCAAATTGTAATAGGAAGAAATCTTCCTCTGACTTTCATGATCATTGCATTAATTGTAGTCAGTGTTCTCGCACTAATCCCTGTTCTATATGTCAATATTGGGATGACAAACATTGGAAACGTGTGTCACGATATGTTGTTAGTGGAGAAAGGGCTATGCCGGCTCTTTCTCCGCAAGGTCACTCTACTCTCTCAGTTTCTATTTCAGAGGAACAAGAACAGGGTGATGTTTCCATGTTATCTTCCGCAAGTGCGCTTCCGTCATCACAAATGAATACAGAGCTAGCGGCAAAAGTGCTCATGGAGATTAAACAAATGTCGTCCGCTAGCTCGCCCGGTGTAGCGTCCATTCACCGAATGGTTCGGCAGCCGGGTTCGTCCGATGCGGTCCAGGAGGAAATGTTGGGTGATGCGAGCACTATAAACATTCAACGTGCACACCCAGTGACGGCGGATAGTAGGCGAGATCGGAGGAAGCCTTTGAGTCCGGTTCCTAGCTCGTCCAGGTCCAGCCGGGCCGCGAGCGAGAGAGGCCCCTCTCTCGAACAACAACATCTGGGACCAGATGTTGTGGTACAAAATGTGTCACAAGCGGGGCATACGTCCGTCGCTCGGGACGCTCCGTTGTATAGGCAGTCTGCGGAGACTGCTCAGGCTTCTTCCTCTCGTCAGCGCACACGACCGCACCTTGGCTACGTGACCGCCGATATTTTACCAGCTTCGCCGATCAGGGATTCTTCGGCGACCAGGTCACACCATCTGGTAGCCAGGGACACAAGGCCGATGGACTCCGGACGTTCGCATAGGAAGAGTATGCGGGAGTCATCAGATGCGGAGCTGCCCTCGGCGAAGCAGCAAAAGACTGCGCCTCCGCAGGCCTCGATGTCGGACGTACTTGTGCAGATAGCACAACTTATCGCAGCATCCCAGCAACCGACAGAAACGGTGTCGGATCGGGAATTATCCGACGGCGCTGGGTCGGTACACTCCGCCGAAGCATCGGGGGCGGACGACTGGGAGCATCATGAGGTCCGACCGGATGGTGAAAGGGATACGGATGACTTGGAGCTATCCCTTTCGGAACAACATAAATCTGCCGTGGACTTCATCCGGCACTTTCTCCCTCAAGTTGTTCCGTCGGGCCAGACTGCTGCGGTTCCGGACAAGAGAATTATAGCGTCATTGGACTCTGAATTTTTTGAGCGGTTCAGGGACATCGCTCCCGAGTTTCCGTCTCAGTCCAATAATGTTGCAAGAACATTTGAATTATTGAACGACGCTATATTCAAACTTGCTTCCAAAACGGGAAAAGCAGGTTTCTTGTCCGCCAATACTCTCAACCTGCCTTTCATTAATTAGGGTATCCCGAGAGTTCCTCTGCGTATGGACGACGAGGCGGAAGACTTAGAGTTATCATTACCGTCGTCGGCGTCTATTCCAACCGCGGTGTTGGAAACACTATTTCGTCTAACAGAGCCAGTTTAGATGCCTTATCTTACGCAGATCACCTTACTAAGGCGTTATCACTGCGCCTTCAAGGGAAAGAATTTCAGGATATACAATCCTCTTTGAGACTTCTTTCAAGGGCAGTAGCTTATTCCACGTGTAACTCCGCCCTTTCAGTGGCAAACCTGGAGTTGGTTAGACGTGACGCAGCCCTAGCTACATCCACACTCGTGGATACTAAGGTGAAGAACTCTCTCAGAGTCGCTTCGGTCTCCGGAGAACTTCTCTTTGACGGCAAGCTTTCTGCAATTTACGATAAAATTACAAAGAAAGGTTCGGATTCTCTGCTGTTCAAATCTGCTTCTAAGAAGTCGGACACGGCAGATAAGAGTAAGACAGGCACTTCTGGGTCTAATGCGCCCAAGAGAGGTTCCTATAGAGGTTCTGGTGCGTCCTCTTGGTCTTATTCAAGAGACCGTCAAGGTAGCGACTCACGTTTGGGACGTCCTTCGGGCCGGGACAACCGGTCGGACGCCTCGAGGTCGACGATACGAGGTGCGGGTCGTGGAGGACGTGGTTTCTCATACCGCAGGCCTCGCAGGTCCAGGAGGTGATGGCTTCAACCTCTATCGCGTACCAGTTGGCGGAAGGTTGTCGAGTTTTTCACAAGAGTGGGCGTCGATTACGGACGACCCTTGGGTGAGAGGGGTGACTTCAGATGGTCTAAAGATATCCTTCAAACGAAAGCCTCCATTAACTCGAAGTCCAAAATGGACTCAACTTCCGTCAAATCCGCAGAAAAGAGACGCTCTATTATCAGAGGTGCAGGGCTCGATTTAACTGGATTAGCATAGCACTTTGCTTTCCAATTTCTGAATTTTGCTATTCAAGATTTATTAGTTTCAAGTGCTTTTGGATCAACTGCTTATCAATTTTCCAGGGTGAATAGTAAATTGCTATTCAAAATTTTCAGATTAAATCAAGCCCTGCAGAGGTGCAGTCTCTTTTAATGAAGAACGCGGTAGAGGTCGTAGAAAACCAGGAGACTCCGGGATTCTACAGCCATCTGTTTCTGGTTCCGAAACCAGACGGCTCGTTCCGTCCAGTCATAGATTTGAGCTGGATAAACAAGCTGATCGTCGCTCCGAAGTTTTATATGGAGACGATTCGGTCGGTCAGAGCGAGTATTCGGGTGAACGATTATTCAACGAGCATAGATCTCAAAGATGCGTACTTTCACGTCATGGTACATCCGACATTCAGAAAGTATCTACGCTTCGCAGTCCTAGGAGTGGTGTATCAATTCCGGGCGATGTGCTTCGGATTGAATCTAGCACCCTGGGCTTTCACTCGGGTAATGAACTCGGTAATGATGTATTTCCGAGCTCATTCGTCTGCGGTAATGTCGGCCTACCTGGACGACATTCTTCAGAGGTACGGCAACGAGTTAACGCTTCAGAACGATGTTCAGAATCTACTTCTATTGCTCCGACGTCTCGGTTTTATAGTAAACGAGGAGAAGTCGGATCTGGTGCCGTCCAAGTCATTTACACATCTGGGAATGAGCTTCGAGACGCACAACAATCTCGTTCGTCTGCCGTTAACCAGAGCGAAATTAGTCAGTTGTTACGCTCGCTATTGTCTGCACGCAGACAAAGTCACAGCGAGAGAATTTATGAGACTGATGGGTCTGTGCGGAGCCGCTGCGGATCTCATTCCGATGGGGCGGTTACGCAAGTGTCCTCTCCAAATTTTCTTGACTCAGAATTGGAGTGTGAAAATTCATTTGCTCGACATAGAGGTTCTCTTGTCAGATCAAGTGAAACGAGAGATTCAGACTTGGGCAAACATTCAGTGGTTAACTCAGGGAGTTCCGCTGCAGTTGCCGGATCCGAGTTTTACCATTATGACGGATGCCAGTCAAACAGGTTGGGTTGCATCATTGATCCCAACGGATTCGAGATGCCAGGGTCTTTGGGATCCGCAATTCCTGGGCAAGCACATAAACATCAAGGAAATGATGTCAATTTGGCTTGCGTTACGTCATTGGATGGACATTATTCACAATGCTCATGTCCAAATCCTATCCGACAATACGACAGTAGTGGCGTACATACGGAATCAGGGAGGCACTCTTTCAGTTCCGTTGTTCAATCTAACGGAAAGAATCCTTCTGTTTGCTCTAGAACATCAGGTTCTTCTTTCGGTCCGTCACATACCGGCCAATGATAGACTTATTTGCGACACATCTCAACAATCAGTTGCAGACGTATGTGTCTCCGTGTCCGGATCCAAGAGCATTTGCAGTAGACGCTCTGTCGATCCCTTGGGACGGAATGATAGGATATGCGTATCCTCCAGCGCCGTTAATTCAGCAAGTATTGCTAAAGATAAAACAATCTCAATGCAGGATTCTGTTGGTAGCATCTCTGTCTCCACAGAGACCGTGGATAAATCTACTCAGGTGTCTGTTGTGGGACCTACCGCGAAAGCTTCCTCCACGGGAGGATCTTCTTTCGCAGGGGAAATCGCGTCAACTCCATCACAACCCGCAAGGTCTCAACCTTCACGTTTTTCCGTTGTGCGGTCCTTCTTGCATGGCAAGCACTTTACAGGACGAGCAGTGGACGTGATTTCTAACTGTAGGAGGACCTCCTCTTCGCTAAACTATGCGGCTAAGTGGAAGGTTTTTCGTTGTTGGTGTAGGGATCATTCTGTTGATATTTTTGATCCCTCTATACCAGACATTGCAACTTTCTAGTATACTTGTTTGACGAAATCAAACTGCAGCCTGTTACTATTAAGGGTTATAGGTCTATGTTATCTGATACCTATGCACATCATGATTGTTTACAAATTGGATCTAATGTCTCTTTATCTAAGTTGGTTAGAAACTTCTCGATAAATAGACACAGAACTCTTAGGTTAATTCCTAAATGGAATTTAGCTTGGGTTCTTCTTAAACTGAAGGAAAAGCCATTTGAACCTCTTGGGACAGTAGATTTCAAATTCTTATCTTATGAGACAGCTTTTCTCTTAGCTTTCTCTTCTGCTAGAAGAGTCAGTGAGCTTCATGCACTGTCGGTGGATGATTCTCACTATCGTAGTGTCGGGAACACTATCACCTTCACTACTAATGTGGGTTTTTTAGCTAAGAATCAGGCTCCTAATAAATATCCGGAACCTATTGTTATTAAGGCTCTTCCGTCTTCAGACGGGCGTAGGCCTTTACTCTGTCCTGTTAGAGCGTTACGTATCTATAAACAGAGATCTCAGTTTATCAGAAAGGGACGAAAACGTTTCTTTCTGTCTCTGATGCCTAATAGAAGGGACATTTCGGTCCATTCTATTGCTAGATGGATTCAATTAACTATCCGTACTGCTTATGAGAGTTTATCTTCTTCTCAGCAGTCTGTGCTTAAGATTTCGGCTCATGAAGTAAGAGCTCTTGCTACTTCTTGGGCTTACGCTAATAGTATTGCTATTACAGATTTAATGAAGGCTGCTTATTGGTCTCAGCCATCCACATTCACAAATTTTTATCTCAGAAATATTGAGTCCATTTCTGGAGACCTGCATTGTTTAGGTCCGTTATCTGTTGCTCAGAATGTCGTCCACTAAACAGTTGCAACTATAGTTATGCAGGCTTTCTGTTCCGGCAGTGACTCCGTCCGGCTGCCCTCTTCACTCTGGGCTATTTGACCCAGGGCAAGGGGAAGGGGGGGGGGGGGGAGGGTGTTCCCTTAGGTCACCTGCTTTATAGTGAAAAGCAAGGGAATGCCTCCTCCGAAGTCAGTATTTCTGAGTCGTTTCCGGGATGGTTTTAAAGTGTAATATTAATGTTAAAAATTCATTCATGTCATATTTTTAAAGTGTAGCTCGGTGTGAAGCATTTGTATATGTCAAGTGTCAAACGGGCGTTAATATACAATCTTCGGACACTTTTAAAAGAATATAAAAAGTCTCAATTCTCTGGACTAACTTTATTTATTGGCTTACTTTAAAAATAATTAGTATAAAGGGTTATACTGGATGTTAATAGAGAACATGAATGTTATTGTGCTCAATTATGAAGGGTATTGTATCTTTCTAATTTAACATAAAATAAGAAAGATACATGTAAAGCCTAATACTCCTTTTCTCCTTGAGGGGTTGCCTCTATATTATATAGTTGAGATTATTGGATTTTCCTCTATGTCCTAGGCCCTCCAGCCTTTTTACTATTCAGCTAAGTCTGGGTCATTGGTACAGTATAAAAATGTTAAAAAATTTATAGTAATTTATATATTTTTTATACTTACCAATGACCCAGATGGGGATGGCCCTCCCAGGAGTTGGGAACTCTTACCTCCCCGCTGAGTACATAGCGCTGACCAGGCACTGCCAGTAAGAATGATAATTGGCGCCAATTTCGGAACGTCCTTGACACTGCGCATGCGCAGTAAGGCGAAGTATGGAGGTCCTATAGGACATGATTTCTTTTGGTTTTGGATGCAAATTTTGGGGATTGGGGGGCAAACTTTGTGTTTGGCCCTGGATTTTTTAGAGTTAGCACCAGCTAAGTCTGGGTCATTGGTAAGTATAAAAAATATATAAATTACTATAAATTTTTTAACTTTCAGTTTTTTTCTTTGGGGGCGCCTGCTTCAACATTATTGCTTTCTGCAGATTTGGGACACTCCAAGTTGAAGTTTTGACCTGCGTCATTTAACAAATCACTAGTGAGTTTTTCAGTGTTTTCATTTTGGAAAAAGACACTCTTGAATCTCGGGTCGGGAAATGTTGAAAGTACATAGAGTTTATTACTTTCATAGTCAGAAAACCTACGCCTGGGCGATTCACTTATTGTTGAAGTGAGTGTTTGTATCCCCTTGTATTCGTCTTCTTTGGAGATGGACAGCAAGAGTAATTCCACACTGGGAATTATGGACACAGGGGCCGTGTGACTAGAAACAGTTTTTGTCAAATCGTAAAATTTTTAAAGAAATTTTTGAAGCAACTCTGCAATACTCCACTGACTCGCCGCAAGTGGGGAGCTCATACAGACTCGCAAATTCTATCAAAGTTGGCTTCTGCTCTACTAAACGGGCAAGCATTGTGTACGTTGAATTCCAACGTGTCTTCACATCCTGTACTAGAATAGCGTGGGTTGGCATACTTTGCTTTGACTGGATTTCTTGAAGTCTATGACAGGCAAGGGGCGATCTATTGGAATGTCCCACAATTTTTCTCGAATTGACAGTGTGTCATTGACTGCCCGTTGACTCTCGATTCTGTTGTTTATTGCGAGCTGAAGGGCATGAGGGAAACACCCTTGGCTGTCAATACCTGAAATCCTAAGGCCACAAGCAGCATACACGACATTGTCCCTGTTTCACTGACTATTTTAGATTTTGGTATATCCCATACCTCTTCCATTCTTTCAATTTCACTGCCAATAGCTTTGCCAGTGTGGCTGCCGACAAATGACGATGTGTGCAACACACAGGTTTTCCTCTCAAAGTCACGAGTTATCCAGTGCCCTGTCGGGGACATCAGGGAATGGGAACCATGTGAGGTGGACCAAATATCTTTTGTCAAAGACATGGTATCCATTGACTTTAACTCATTTTTAAGTCCATTTTTGACCCGTTCAAACATATTCGGTATCAGCGAGTTACTTAGGTGGAACCTTGAAGGCAAGTTATATCTTGGTTCCAAACACTTGGTACATGTATATCATTGGAAGCTGACGACTTCCTCAATACTGTTAGGTTGCAAGTCTAACACAATCATTTCAGCTAAACGTTCATTATGTTTTTATTGCCCTGGGATCTGCTGCTGCCCAAGGAGTTATTTTATCGAAAGCTTGCTGCAATTGTAGTTGATGCTCCCTTTTGACCTTACTGGTGGTTGACTGGTTCAGATTTAACTCAGATTGAAGTCGTTTCTTTTCTGAATCGGCTAATTTTTGGGCTTTTTCAAGCTCCATGTAGTCAGTGTAATGATTATGCTGCAGATGACTTTTCAGATTGGATTCAGATATAGTAAAGTCCTTAGATGACGTTCCACCTCGGGCAACGGATGCCTTGCATATTGTGCATTGAGCCTTAGTTATATCTTGGTCCTTTACTATAAAGTAATTCCATATTTTACTTGTCTTAGGCATTTTGACTGTGAGTGACTTTGAATTTGACCATTACGGATAAACAACAATCACTCAAACATGTGCGACTTTTTGATGTAAACGTCACAACTTTTATGCTGGTGCATACTGTGATGTTATCATTATTTGAGGTAAAGAAAAAGTTGTGACGTCGTGTACATAGATTCATGAATGCAGATTTCAATAGTACATGTAGTAAAAATACATCACTAGATTTCTTCACTGGCTTCAGTAGCGGGGTTGCGAGTCGATGAATTTATTTTTAAGGTCATATATTTCTGCCCAATGGCTAGTCATGACCGCAACACAGATATAAACTGAAGTGTAGCCAGTCATTTATACCCATGTTGCCTATTTTAGAGGACTGCTACCCCAAACATCAGTTACTGGTCCTATCCTACCAGGAATCGATGAAGGGCTGCACGTACTCTGGGGTGGGATGGGAACCTGAAAGTGGCTGGGGTCGAATATAATTCGAATCGAGGATGTTGTTGATTCATTGAAAGACATAAAAAACAAGAAAAACCAATAAATCATCATTTTTTAATTTTATTCATGAAACTTACAAAGGTAGGTTTTGGTATCGGTATCAACTGACGCCTTGAATGATGACATGAGAAATGGGATGAAAGGTTTCCTTGGCCTATGTTCACTTGAAATAAATCATCTTATTCTTCGTCGGTGCTGACATCAAAGAAAATTTTGCCCATGCACATGTTAATCTGTTTGTTTCAGTAACCGATGAAGAAACAACGACCACAATTTCTTTCAATTGACAGAGTGACATCCACACAGTCCAATGAGATGAGCAGTTATGAAGCATCCAACGGTCGACAGGGGTAATTTGACACTGACAGGTGTGGTTCAGACCGTTCTGAAAAAAAGTATACACGAAGATGCAATATTTAGAACATGCACATATTTCTTGCAGCTGGATCCCTTGACAAATGGTCAAACACTTGATGGATGTGACAAGAATTTAAAGAACGTGGTATATTTTTATACTGTACCAATGACCCAGACATAGCTGGTGCTAACTCTTAGATTAGGGCCAAACACAAATTTTGCCCCCCAATCCCCAAAATTTGCATCTAAAACTAAAGAAAACATGTCCTGAATGTTTTCTTTAGTTTCTCCACACCTCGCCCCCACTGCGCATGCGCAGTGTCAAGGACGTTCCGAAATTGGCGCCATTTATCATTCTAAGTTTGGCCCTTCATCAGTTAACATCTGACTGATCTTTGTGCTTTTAAATCTCAGTTTAAATGATGCCAGACACATAAATATTAGTGAAATGGTGATTCTAAGGAGGATAGAAAAGGAGGAGAGGAAAAGAATGTGTGACAGAATATTATCAGGGCTGTAACTTAAAATTTTTTAATGAAATTATGTTAAGTTACCTATTTTCAAGGCAGCAGCCATTTTGTTGTCATTCTGATTATTTAGTTACACTGTTTTTTCAAGTGTTTTTCCTCTCTCCCTGTCCTTTAAGTTCCCCCTTGCTATTCTCCCATGCTTTTGGCATAGTTTCTGTAATTATTATTACTAAAATTTCTTGGGAGTTTTAGCTTAATAACAGAATGAATTCTGTTCTTTCCCCATGTTTACGTCTTCACCTACGGGTGGTTAGGCGTTGTGTTCTGCATCTACCATCTGATGTTCTGCAGTTTCTTCCCTGGAAGTCTCTGTTTTGCATCAGATGGTGTATTTTTGGTAACTGATTTCGGGCCTGGGTGCCTGGAGTCTTATTTTAGTGTTTTTACACTCATTGTTTACATTTACAACAGCCCTCTGTGTGAGGGGGGGATTTCTAAATAATAATATCTTTATGTTATTTTAATCATAACTAGATACATTATTATTGTTCGTAAGTGTTGAATAAATTGTTTAAAATATTTTTAAAATTTTTGTCCACACTTAGGCTTGGGATCCATTGGGGCTCAACGTTACTTTTCAGAAACTTGGGCTGTTCTGAAAAAATAATTTTTCAAAATATTTTGATTTCAATTATTTTTTCTATATTAATGGATCATATTATTATTATGTATTTTGATTGCCAGGGGTTAGTGCGAGTACCAGGACTTGTTTTCTTTTCACATTGAAAGGATATTGATCAATTGTTTTAAGAGGAAGTCTTCCTCTGACCTTATTATCATTCTATATGTGGTCAGTGTACTCGCATTAACTCCTGTTCTGTATCGTATGATTTCGATGACAATATGGGAAGCGTATGTCACGGTATGTTGTTGGGGATTTGGACACTCCGGTCCTTTCCCCGCAGGGTCACTCTACTTTATCAATTTCTATTTCAGACGATCAAGATTAGGGTGATGTATCTGTGATGTCTTCCAACAGTGTGCCTCCGTCGTCACAATTAATGAAGGGCTAGCGGAAAAGTGTTCATGTAATACGCCAATTGCCTAAGAGGACCCTAGTAGGTTCGACGGCCTTTGACGTCCGCTAGCTCGCCCGGTGTAGCGTCCATTCACCGAATGGTTCGGCAGCCGGGTTCGTCCGTTGCGGTCTAGAAGGAATTTTGGGGTGATGCGAGCACTATAAAATTAACTTAATGCACACCCAGTGACGGCGGATCGGAGGGAGAACGGAGGAAGCCTTTTAGTCCGGTTCATAGCTCGTTCCGGTCCATCCGGACGGCAAGCGAGAGAGGCCCCTCTCTCGTTCAACAACATCTGGCCCCAGATGTTGTGGTACAAATGTGTCGTTAGCGGAGCATACGTCCGTCGCTCGGGACGCTCCGTTGTATAGGCAGTCCGCTGAGACTGCTAAGGCTTCCTCTTCTCGTCAGCGCACACGACCGCACCTTGGCTGCGTGACCGCCGATATATTACCAGCTTTGCCGATCAAGGATTCTTCGGCGACCAGGTCACACCATCCGGCAGCCAGGGATTCGAGACCGATGGACTCCGGACGTTCGCGTAGGAAGTATGCGGGAGCCATCTGATGCGGAGCTGCCCTCGGCGAAGCACCGATAGACTGCGCCTCCGCAGGTCTCGACGCCGGACATTCTTGTGCACATAGCACAGCTTATCGCAGCATCCCAGCAGCCGACAGAAACGGTGTCGGATCGAGAATTATCCGACAGCGCTGGGTCGGTAGCCGGGGACTCGAGGCCTGCAGACTCCGGACGTTCGCATAGGAAGTGTGCGGGAGTCAACGTACACGGAGCTTCCAGCGGCAATGCATCGTAAGTCCGCTACTGCACAGGCCTCGGGAACGGACGTGCTTTCCTTAATAGCACAGTTTATCGCAGCATCCCAGCATCAACTGAATCTGTCGCATATATTTTATCCGACGATGCTGGGTCGGGACGCTCCGCGGAAGCGGGTACGGACGTCCGAAAGTTTCATCCGGTCCGACGGGATACCGAAAGGGATTCGGTGGATTTCAAGCTTTCCCTTTCGGAACAACATATGCTGCGATGCCGGATAAGAAACTGATAGCGTCGGTGGACTTAGAAATTTTTGGTTCGGTTCAGGGACATCGTCCCTCAGTTCCGACATAGTCCAATAATGTCACACAAACTTTCGAATTATTGAACGACGCTATATATATTATTATTTTATGCTTGCTATCCAAGCATTTCTGGTTTCTTGTTCGAAGAGTTATGGAGATGTCTTTCAAAGTGTGCCTCTGTCGTCATAGTTAATGAAGAGTTAGCGGCAATAAGTGCTCATGCAATATGTCTATCGCTTACGGAGTGACATTCGCTAGCTCACCCGGTGTAGCGTACATTCATCGAATGGTTCGGCTGCCGGGTTCGTCCGTTGCGGTCTAGGATGGAGATTTGGGTGATGCGAGCACTTTAATTACTTTAGTACTCACCCAGTGACGGCAGATTGAGGACAGATCGGAGGAAGCCAACAACATAGGGGACCGCATGTTGTGGTTCAGATATTTTACATTCGGAGCATATGTCCGTTGCTCGGGACGCTCCGTTATATTGACAGTCCGAGAGACTGTCTTTAATGCTTCCTCATCCTCACAGCAGGGCACACGACCGCACATTGGCTACGTGACCTCGAGTATCCGATCAGTTTCGGCATTCAGTGATTCCACAGCGAATAGGTCGCGCCATCCGGTAGCCAAGGGACACGAGGCCTATACACTCCGTTCGCTCGCATATTGGAAGTATGCACGGGGTAACGATCTCGGAGCTTCCTGCGGCAATGCATCGTAAGACCGCTGCTCCTCAGGCCTCAGTGACGGACGTGCTATCCGAGTTAGCACAGTTGTTTCGCAGCATCCCAGCAATTGACGGTTTCTCGGTCGAATCAGGAATTATCCGACGGCGCTGGGTCGGTGCGGTCCGCGGTTGCATCAAGCTTCGGACGACCGAACGCTTTATAGGGTCCGACAGGATGGCGAAAGGGATTCGAAAGATTTCGAGTTTTCCCTTTAGTAGTATCGGAAGATGCCTTTCATATCTTCTGGCATTTCTTCCAGTGATTATTTTTCGGACTTCATTGCTGCGATCTTGGATAAGAGACTTATAGCGTCATTGGACTCGGATTTTTCGATCGGTACAGGGACTTTGTCCCTGACTTACCGACGCAGTCCAATATTGTCATTACAACATGTGTTTTATTTTTCGACGCTATATATTATATATATATATACAAGCCTGCTACTAAGCATGATAGTTTAGTTTCTTGTCCGCGTGGCTCATTTCTGCCATTTTATCTTTTTTACATATAGTTTATTTTGGCAGAGCAGGGCATACCGAGAGTTCATATGCGTCTAGACGGTGTGATTAAAGACTGCATATATTCTTTTTCGCCGTTTATGTCTTTTCCAATTTCAATGTTGGGAACGACATTATGTATAGTAGACTTAACTTAGACGCTTTATTATACGTAATCCGCCTTACTGAGGCGTTATCATTACGTCTTCAAGAAAAGATTTACGGGATATTATTCTCAATGTAATTTCTTTTGAGGGCAGTAGTTTGTTCACGTATAACTCCGCCCTTCAGTGGCTGATTGGAGTTGGTTAGACGTGATGCAGCCCTAGCTACATCCACGCGTGGATAGTAGGTTAAGAACTCTCTCAGAGTTGCTTCGTTCTCGGAGGAGCTTCTCTTCGACGGCAACTTTCCGGCAATCCATGAATTGCTTGATTTATACATTCTCTTGTCTATCTAGTGTTACAAGAGATTCAGACTGGGGCAAACATTCGGTGGTTGACTCAGAGAGTGCCGCCGCAGTTGCCGGACCCTAGTGTGGCTGTTATGACGGTTGCCAGTCAAACAGATTGGGATATATACTGATCCCTACGGATTCGAAGTGCCAGGGTCTTTGGGTTCCGCAGTCTTTTAGCTATCAGTTTAACTTCCGCGGAATAATGTTTTTTAGGCTTGCTTTATGTCATTGCATGAACATTATTCAGAAACGCATGCCCAAATTCCTGTCCTTTAATTCGACAGTAGTGGCGTATCTCCGGAACCAGGGAGGCACTCTTTCGTTTCCGTTATTCAATTTAATGGAAAGAATCCGTCTGTTGGTTATAGTACACCAAGTTCAGTTTTGGTCCGTCATATTCTGGGTCGTCTGATTGTTTTATCGCACTCCCGTTCTCTTACGGGTCGCTTGTTGCTGTCAGAATGGACTCTCAACAAACAAGTATTTAATCAGATTTGCTATCTATGGGAGCGCCCAATGATGTTTTATTTATGACACAGCTTGCTAATCAATTGCAGACGTATGTGTTGGCTTGTCCAGATCTCTGAGCTAATACTGTTAACACTCTATTGATCTATAGGACGGAATGATAGGATACGCGTATCCTCCGGCGCTGTTGTTTTAGCAGGTATTGCTAAGATAAACAACCACAATACATTTCTGTTGATAGCATCTCTATCTTCACAGAGATCATGAGTAATTTACTCTCTTGTCTACTGTGGATCTTAACGTGAAATCTTCCTCTATGTGAGGATCTTTTTTCACTGGGTAAATCGTGTCATCTTTATCACAACCAGCAAGGTCGCAACCTTCATGTATTCCGTTGTGTGGTCCGTATTGCATTGTAAGCACTGTACTGGACGAGCTTTGGACGCGATTTCTTACTATAGGAGATCCTCTTCTTCGCTATTCTATGCGACTAAAGTGGAGGCTCTTCCGTCGTGGTGTAGGGATCATTATTTTCATATGGTTGATCCCTCCATACTATGCATTGCTAGTTTTTAGTATACTTGTTTCACAAGATCTACTGCAGCCTGTTGTTATTTAGGTTATAGGTTTATGTTACCTCATACCTATGCACTCTACGATAGTTTACAATTGAGTCTTTTGTCTCTTTATCTAAGTCAGTTAGTAACTTTTTGATAAATAGACTTAGAATCTTTAGATTAAATTCCTATACGGATTTTAACTTCGGTTCTTATTTAGCTAAGTAATCATTTGAGCCTCTGGAAACAGTAGTTTTCAAATTCTGACCTTTTAGACAGTAATTCTGTTGGTTTCTCTTTTACTGTAGAGTCAGTGAGTTTCATGCACTATCGATGGATGATTTTCACTTTCATAGTTTCGGAATCAATACTTCCGTTACTATTTAGGTTGGATTGTTGCATAAGAGTTAGGCTCCTATTATCCGGAACCTATTATTTTAAGGTCCTTCCGTCTTCGTATGGGCATAGGCCTTTACTCTTTCCGGGTACAGTTTATGTATTTATAAACAGATATCTGTTTATTACAAGGGCGTAAGCTTCTTCTGTCTTTGATGTCTAGTAGAAGGACGTTACGCTCCATTTTATTGTTAATGGATTCTATTAACTAGCGTACTGCTTATGGTATATCATTGGCTTAGCAGTTGTGCTTAAGATTTCGGCTCATGAAGTAAGAGTTCTTCTACTTCTTGGGCTTACATTAATAGTGTTGCTATTATAGATTTTTGAAGGCTGCTCATTGCGCTCAGCCATCCATTCATGAATTTTATCTCAGAAATATCGAGTCCATTTCTGGAGGCCTCTATTGTTAGGTCTATTATCTACTGCTCAGAATGTCATTCACTTAACAGTTGCTACTATAGCTAGGTAGGCTGTCTGTTTCGGCAGTGTCTCCGTTCGGCTGCCCTCTTCGCTCTGGGCTATTTGACCCAGGGCAAGAAAAAGGGGGGGGGGGGGGGGGGGGAGGGTGTTCCCTTGGGTCACCTGTTTTTACTATGAAAACAAGGGGATACCTCCTCCGGAGTTAGTAATTCTGAGCTGTTATTGGGATGGTTGTTTAGTGAGAAGTTTAAGTTTATAAAATTCATTCAAGTCTTAGTTTTTAAAGTATAGCTTTTGAATATTGCATATGTCAACGGACATGATTATGCAATTCTCACACACTTTTAGAAGTATAAGAGTCTCTATTCTCTAGACTTACTTTATTATTGGCTTACTTTAAAAATTATTAGTATAAGGATTATTGGATATTAATAGAGTACATGGATGTATGAAGCTCAATTTTTGGAAGGTGTTGTATCTTTCTAATTTATCATAAATAAGAAAGATACATGTAAGGCCTATTACTTCTTTTCCCTACAGGGGATGACTCTATTTTATTTTATTGAGCGTATTCCATTTTGCTCTATGTCCTTGGCCCTCCAGCCTTTTTACTATTCAGCTATGTCTGGGTCATTGGTACAGTATAAAAATGTTAAAAAATTTATAGTAATTTATATATTTTTTATACTTACCAATGACCCAGACGGGGATGGCCCTCCCAGGAGTTGGGAACTCTTGCCTCCCCGCTGAGTACATAGCGCTTACCAGGCACTGGTTATTAGAATGATAAATGGCGCCAATTTCGGAACGTCCTTGACACTGCGCATGCGCAGTGGGGGCGAGGTGTGGAGGGCCTTTCAGGACATGTTTTCTTTAGTTTTAGATGCAAATTTTGGGGATTGGGGGGCAAAATTTGTGTTTGGCCCTATATTTTAAGAGTTAGCACCAGCTATGTCTGGGTCATTGGTAAGTATAAAAAATATATAAATTACTATAAATTTTTTAACTTTTTTGTCATTTAAAAAAAAACTAGAAACTGTTTTAGCACACTAAAACATATGTCTCCCCTTCCTTTCTATTTAATGCACTGCAAATTATATATACATGAATAATATTGACAATCATACCAAATATCTAAGGTCTAGGTCAAAAGACAAAAAAGTTCTGGTCCGGACGAAGTTTCCCTTAAAAAAGCACATAAATCTGGCCTTCAGGTCAAAGGTCAAGGTCACATGAAGATCACTATGGTATGCGACTCACAGTGATACATCCACATGCCAAATATCTAAGGTCTAGGTCAAAAGACAAAAAAGTTATGCCCCGGACAAAGTTTCCCTTAAAAAGCACATAAATCTGACCTTCAGGTCAAAGGTCAAGGTCACATGAAGGTCACTATGGTACATGATACACCGGCTCATGGTGATACATCCACATGCTAAATATCTAAGGTCTAGGTCAAAAGACAAAAAAGTTATGCCCTGGACAAAGTTTCCCTTAAAAAGCACATAAAACTGACCTTCAGGTCAAAGGTCAAGGTCACATGAAGGTCACTATGGTACACGACACACCGGCTCATGGTGATACATCCACATGACAAATATCTACGGTCTAGATCAAAAGACAAAAAGTTATGCCCGGATAAAGTTTGTATGAGAAGAAGAAGAAGAAGAAGCAGGAGAAGAAGAATATGCACTAAAACAATATGTCTCCTTTCTGGGAAGGGGAGACATAATGAAGTAATTGTCCGAAGTCTGCATAGACATAATTTCCTTGGAACATCAAGTACGCCAAACCAATGCAGGAGAAAATTCACTTATTTCTAACTACGAGTTGAATTTAAAAGGTGTCCTTATCGTTCAAACAGAATGGCAGTCATTAAAATAGAAGTGTTTTTAAATGTCCTCTTTCAGTCGTTCTCCCAAAAAGTGTAGAGGTGAAAATTGGCCAAGTTCACTAACTGGATATTTAATTTCGCTCTTGAAACAACACCGCTTTACGACAGAGCTGGGATAAAAAAAAATCGACTTGGTGAAACACAAGTTCATGCACCTTGGGCTTTGGATAAAAAAAAAAGACACTTAAAAAAATACTTGAAATATTTCAAAGGTGTAACACGTAACAGGTATTATTCACTGTACCGACACGTTCTCTTTCCAATCATTATCGGATCTACATCACAAAAAACAACGTATTTGTTGGCTACCTGCCTGCTTTTATGAGTACCGCTAAAGAAGTAGAGATGGGAGTTCACGATTATCGGATTGGTATCGGCCGATACATGTATATTTTTCAGAGTTATTGGATATCGGCAAAAGCCGATAAGTATGTTACCCTCACAACTCTAAAATTTTTAATAAAGTATCAGATAGTACTACATGCTCCATTAATTAAATGCTTGATGATTATTCCTATAATTAGGTTTTGGAATCTAATATTATTGCATCTGTGAAAATATTGCCTTTCTGTGAAAAGTGACCAGTCCGCAGCGGCCATGCTGTACCCTTTGTGAAGGGCATTGTTGGAGTGTCTGAGATACCGGTGATGTCAAAAGCTCAAGTAAGATTAAATTTGCACGAGCACAAGCCACGCAAAAAATGTCTGTGTCAGATTTCCATTGGTGGATAGGAAATTTGGCTGTGCTACAGGTAATGTTCTGGCAATGGCATTGGTGTGTATATGCAAATATCTTAAGATTTTAAGAGCTGTATTTCTTTGGTTCTGTTTTTTTTTCAACTTTGCTTTTTTATATCCCCCCCCCCCCCCCCCCCCCACAAACAAAGTTTGGGGGGGGGGGGGGGTATATAGGAATCACTCTGTCCGTCCGTCCACCTTTCCATCCTTTTAAGTGCAACTCCTCCTAAACCGTTTGAAGAATTTTCATGAAACTTTACACAATGGAAGAAATCCATATGAAGATGTGCATGAAGCAATATAATTCCGTTCTGACATTTCCAAGGGGAGATAATCTAATTTATACATTTTAACCCCCTGCACACTGATGTCAAAATATTTAAATTTCAGGCAGAAAAAATTTCCCATAATGCATCTAGAAATTTAACCAATTCAATTCAAGATTGAATTGGTTGAATTTCTAGATGCAATGTGGGTAAAAACAGCTTCCTAAAATTTTGGTATTTTGACATCAGAGTGAAAGGGGTTAATGTATCAAAAAGGCTACAACTGAGGTGTGGGGGATATCACTTTGTGAGCTTGCTCACAGTACCTCTAGTTTTATTTGGTATTCAACATTACACATTATTTCATTTTATTACAGAGTGCAGACATACCAGTTAACTTGAAAGAGAGTATAGATTTAAATAAACTAAAATCTCCAGATGGAGACGGAGTGGTGTTTGAAGTGAATCCAGATAATAAAGGTTTGTTTACAATTGATACAATGGTTGTGATCATTAATTTACAAAATGGTAGCCACGACTGGATGATTCAACTTGTCCATTCTCCATAATGATTTGACTTTGATGATGGACAAGTGATCTGGCGAGACAGGTCAAAGATTTCAGTATCAGATCTGGTGAAACATCCTGTTCAAATGTAAATCAGTTGCAGACCTGGAAATAACCTGTCAACGATCGTTTAGGTTATGCGGTGGTCACTTCAATTGTGAAAATTAAGAATGAGCTACATGTTATGATAAAATAATAGAGCTGAATCGGTTGGCTCATTTTCGTAACCAACTAACCGAGACCTATAACCGGATAATACCCAGTTATCTGTGGCCATTATTTCACCAAATATGGGATCAAAACTATAGGAATTGGAAAGCAGTAGGCCTATTCTCAAACTATTCCGTTGTGTGTATACAAACGAACATTGTCGAGTACTCGACAACGTTCGTTTGTATACACACTACAGAATAGTTTCTGTGATTACTCATTACTCGCAGAAACTGCCGAACATTCACGAAGTCTTGAATGCCAAAGTTTATTATTTCTCAATATATACAACGCGGCGTCGATGCGTAATCTATCACAAAGGAGAAGCAGCTGATTTACTACGTTTTGAACGTGGAATGCCGATCACTATCGATATTTCGGATAACCGGTAAACGTTTTTTCTAATGGGTTAGGTTGCTAACTGGTTTCAAACTGATTATCCGATTAACCATTTCAGTACTATAAAATAATGCATCATAAATTAAATTCCTAATTCGGGGTCCATATTTCACCAAATTTTTGGTTGAATCTAAGTGGATCCTTGTAAAATGGAGCTCGTGTGAAGCCTAGGAATTATATACAGGGCAACCTGACAGAACGTCTCCAGGCTGGCAGATATGAAAACTAATTTCCAAAATGATTATAAATATTGAGATATTTTGGAAATTGCTTTTGGGAAATTGTCTGAAGCTTTTATTTAATAAACTGTGTAGGCTTTTAATGAAGTAAGTATATTTATGCTCCCTGGTTAAAATTTTGGGGGAGCATATAGTCGCCACTTGTCCAACTGTCTGTTCATCTGCCATCTGAAACAAATGTTTTCCAGATGATAACTCTAGTTTGCTTTGGTGTATGACCATTTAATTTTGCAACCTTACTACTTACCGTGAAATGCAGGTCAAGCTCTATTTTCGTCCGCTATGCCATTTACCATTTCAGAGTTATGCCCCTTGAAAGTCACAAAATGGTAAAATAAAAAAAAAATGGTTTCCAGATGATAATTGCAGTTTACTTTGACATACAGCCTTAGGATTTTGCAACGTTACTACATGTACCTACCAGGGACCAGCCGTGAGGTCGACTAGGGCGATTATGTCGCCCTTCTAGGCCAATAGTCACCTAGAAAAATAGTTGGGGCGATTACAAGTCGCCCTCTAAAAACTGGCCAAAATGAGGAAAGGCTGAACTGAGTGATGCTAGGTTTTCATAAAAATGATTATTTCCAAGGATCGAATGTGCTTGAGTGTGATAAATGGGCATTTTAATTCGTCAAATAAACGACCATTTATTTGAAATCACACGACAATCAATTGTCACTTTTGGCAGATTTTTTATTTTTATTCTGATGCGTTTCAGTCGGAACTTCAAGTGTCGAAACGAAAATAGGTGACTTACGCGACTCAACAAAATTACCCTGTTTGAAAGTAGGTTACCTCACTTACGATGCCGAAAATGTATACAAAACGGACATATTTTCTAACACTGTATTTTTATTTCGTTTTGCTGACAACTGTTAACTGTTGGCCGTCTATTCTCAGAAAAACATGAATGGAATTGAAACACATGAAAAAAAGCTTTAGTGATGACAAGAAAAGCTTTGTACAGGGCACAAGTGTGCTTGTGGACGATCTTGAAAAAGGGTCCTCCTAAACACTGGAATGACAGGAAATGATGCGGAATGACACCGGAATGCCATAAAAATGATGTGAAATGACATTTCTTTTACAAAATCCTCGTCCCCAGAATGTATTGTGTTTATTAACTAACAAAGTACCCCCCAAGCAACCTTCTTACATCTGGTCATGTTCACACTTTCAGACTTAGGAAATTATTATCTTAGTAGACTTTGGAGAAAGGCACCGCTGGAGGGTGCTGGGGGATTGGCATGAAGAAGAGGGGAGGGGTCATGAAGGAGATTGTAGCAGTGGGGGATTTTCAGTCAATAATTACTTTGTGATTTTTTAACCTGGCATAGATGCATCATAGACAACTGGACCTGGAATGATCAGATGTTAATGGAGGACCACAAATTGAAAATATGAAGGGGCGGCAGGGGGGTGGTACATGAACATTCTTAGTTTTCCCCACTTGCCCATGAAGTCTCCCAACATGACTGCAGTCTCCCTATTTTTTCTGGAGGGAGACATGAAGTCTCCCTAAAATTCCCCCTAGGCTGATCCCTGGTACCTACCATGAAATGCAGGTCAGTTTCGATTTTTCACCATTGAGCCACGTACAGTACAGTCGCCGTGGACTGGTCACTTTCCATGCGTGGGCAATATTTCCACGGACGCAATAATATTAGATTCCAAACACTAATTACAGGAATAATCATCAAAAATTTAATTAATGAAGCACCGAGTACAACCCGGTGCTTCATTAATTAAAATTTTGCTAATGATGATTTTTACTACCTGGTAAACAGATGTGAAAATATCGCGTTATTGCTATAGGAATATCGCCAAAATAAGGCGCAAATATGGCATCATTAACAAAAGAATATTCGCCTAACGGTATACTTTGTTGTAGACTGTACTGTATGTACGTATACTGTACATACGTACATACATACGTCCACAATTTCCTTTGGCACACTGCACAGGTCGCATTTATGATCGGATTGCTTTGAAACCTGGTATGCTTGTTTGGGGTGACCTCTAGATGGGAGCTATCAATTTTCTTCCATTTCTGTTAAAAAATGTTGCCGCTGGCAACATTCTTTGAACTTTAGTCAGACCTGAATATTTCCCTTTGGCACACCCTACAGGGCACATTTATGATCGGATTGCTTTGAAACCTGGCATGCTTGTTTCGAGTGACCTCTAGGAATATCGCCAAAATAAGGCGCCGCTAATATGGCAGCATTAACAAAAGAATATTCGCCTAACGGTTTTCTTTGTTGTAGACTGTACTGTATGTACATATACTGCACATACGTACATACATACGTCCACAATTTCCTTTGGCACACTGCACAGGTCGCATTTATGATTAGATCGCTTTGAAACTTGGTATGCTTGTTTGGGGGTGACCTCTAGATGGGAGCTATCGATTTTCTTCCATTTCTGTCAAAAATTGTTGCTGCTGGCAACATTCTTTGAACTTAGCCAGACCTCAATATTTTCCTTTGGCACACCCTACTGGGCACATTTATGATTGGATTGCTTTGAAACTTGTTATGCTTGTTTAGGGTGACCTCTAGATGGGAGCTATCGATTTTCTTCCATTTCTGTCAAAAAATATTGCCATTAGCAACAAACTTCGAACTTAATTTAGCCAGGCATCAATATATTCCTCTGGTATGCCCTTCAGGGCACATTTATGATCGGATCACCTTGAAACTTGGTATGTGTGTTTGGGGTGACTTCTGGATGTGAGTTGTTGATTTTTTTTTCATTTCCAAAAAATCATTATACCCCCACAAAACGAAGTTTTAGGAGGTGTACAGGAGTCAACTTGTCAGTCTGTCGTCATCGTCGTCAGTCCGTTGCACATGTAAACTTGTGGAGCGAACTATTTCCACAGTTTTAGAGGCATTTTCATGAAACTTTACAAAAATGATCAACATGATAAGGAGCAGTGCATGGCATAATTTTTTTCCTGATCAGATTCAAGATGGCCGTCTGGTGGCCATATTGGATTTTTTTATGTAAACTTGTGGAGCAAACTACTTCCACAGTTTTAGCCACATTTTCATGAAACTTCACAAAGATGATCAACATGATCAACATGCTGAGGGGAAGTGTGTGATATAATTTTTTTCCGTCTCGGTGTCAAGATGGCCAACGGGAGGCCATACTGGATTTTTTTTATGTAAAATTGTCGCGCAAACTACTTCCTCAGTTTCAGCCACATTTTCATGAAACTTCACAAAAATGATAAACATGATGAGGGGAAGTGCATGACGTAATTGTTTTCCCCCGCTCGCTTTCAAGATGGCTGACTGGCGGCCATAGTGGATTTTTTTTTCTTAGAAAAATTGAATGTCCCTTTTCAGTCACACACACTAGGCGGTATGCCACAGGGGGGGTATAGTGGGCAAGCCTTTGAACTTAGTGCATTTGTGCAGCAATTTATCCCTTTTTCTCTCTCTGCAGGGTATATTTATGAAGTTCCATAAAAAAAAACAAAAAAAAACCAAGAAAAATTGAATGCCCCTTTCAGTCACACACACTAGGCGGTATGCCACGGTGGGGGTATAGTGGGCAACAGACCATTTCTAGTTGTCGTTAGCACCAGCCTTTGAACTTAGTGCATTAGCAATTTATCCCTTTTGCTCTCTCTGCAGGGTATATTTATGAACTTCCATAAAAAAAGAAAAAAAACCTATTGCCACAAGCAATGACCTTCAAACTTAATGCATTTGTGCAATAACATCTTCCTTTGGCATGCCTCAGAGAGCTCATTTATTATCAAGTTGTTTTAAAACTTGTATGCTATTTCAGGGTGACAAAGATAGAAGCTATCGACTTTCTTTTCATTTCCATTAAAAACTGTTGCTGTTGGCAACAATCTTTGAATTTATTGCATTTATGCATCAACATTCTTCTTTAACATAGCCCTCAGGGCACATTTATCACAGGATTGTTTTTGAACAAGTGTCAACAAATAACATTGGGACCAATGATCTTCAATTTTGCCATTTCACTTATAACTTGCCAAGTTCAAGTTTGTCAAGTTGTGCTACATGTGCAGTGTCATTGACACTTTCATTTTTTATATGGTATAAATTAGGGCTGTCGCGACTATCATTTTTTGTAATCGACTAATCGTGACCAGTAATCGACGGTTAGTCGATTAATAGTCGCTTCCCATGATTTTTTAGCAAATCATTCTTCTGTTCGTAAAACTCTGAAAATGACAATGGCACCAGTGTGTTCAGACGAAGTGGGGTTGTGGGAACAACAAATCCGTCCCGACTGAAGCTACATGTAGTCCAATCTTGGACCCACAGTCCGTAATATAATTTTTGGGGTTGGTACGTCCTGTAGGACGTACCAACCCCAAAAATAATATTACTGACTGCAGGTCCAAGTTTGAACTAGATTGAAGCCGATGAATTAAAATGAATTTACCAAAGAACGTTCCTGCATATGTTTCCTTTCTGCAATAAGTTTCTCGAAATCTTGAACATTGAGATCTATGCATTCCCTCGTCAGGTGTTAAAATTGGATCTTAGTCTGAAATTCCGAACTTTGAGAAGTGATCTGACGTTCTGACTTTCGTCATAATTTTGTCACTTCCGCGCTTTGGGTTTTCCAATGGGTGCATTCGTGTGTACAAGACTGGAGAAATTTCAGAAGAATCTATTCTTCTCGAGTGACTGTGAGTGTTCTTTCTTACACAGTCAGTGACAGTCGTACAGTCTTCCGGATATGAATGTTAACTATGGTTTGATATTTAAAGTTATTCACCTTCATTGATCATTCACCTCACAAAACAATGCAATTTAGCCCCGATGTGTAGTAGACGTGTACCACCTTGAAAATGAATGACGATCGACTAAAAATAAAAAACGTTGACTACTCCAATAGTCGACGGTTAGTCGACTAATCGAATAATCGCGACAGCCCTAGTATAAATCACTTCACAGTTCCTGCATTTGAGAAAGTCTGTATGTTGTTTTCATCAGTTTGCATTTTGGGGAGCATCTGTTGGCTTTGCAGCTTTTTTCATTATTAAAAAATATAATGCCTTGCACAACATTGACTTGTTTCATTTCTGAAACTGTCAATACATGTACCAGCAGGTGGCAGGCCTTATTTTTCGATCCAGTGTACAAAATTTGAGAACGCTCGTTTCATTTGCACGGTAGTTGCGCAAATTAAAATCTACGGGAACGGATGGCCGGTTTGCCAAATGTTACATGCTAAATGGTAAAGTCTGAGTAATGTAACTGATAGAGTACTAAATGTTTTCTCAGTCTCAACATTTGTTCACACATTTTTTTCTTGTTACAATTTATGGGAGAGTGTCTATAGACTCTCTCCCAGAAATTGTAACAATGCAAATTGATGGAGATGTTTTACTTCAAAATCCAAGATGATAAGACGGAAATCCACAAAATTTGAAGTCTTCAACTTTAGGTACCTGCAGTTCAAAATAAAGCCTGAATATGGGCTTCCAGCACTCGAACAGTTAACCAGCCTTTCTTGGGTCTGATAGATTTTCAGATTTTTGTGTTGAGAGGCTATATATATTTCAATTCCACACAATATATGAATACTTGTTAATGATTAAAAAGCAGTATTTTTATACTGTACCAATGACCCAGACTTAGCTGGTGCTAACTCTAAAATATTAAGGGCCAAACGCAAATTTTACCCCCCCCCCCCCCAATCCCCCAAATTTGCATCTAAAACCAAAAATTACATGTCCTATATGGTCCTCCATACTTTTACCCCACTGTGCATGCGCAGTGTCAAGGTGGTCTCGAAATTGCCGCAAAAAGTCATTCTTTGTTTGGCCCTCAATTCAGTTATAACTGACTGATATTTGTGCTTGTAAATCTTAGTTTAAATGATGCCATACGCACGCATAATTATGAGAGAAATGGTGGATATATGGTGGAAATAGAAGGTGGAGAGGAAAAAACAGTGGAAACAAATGTTCAGGACTGTAACTTATAATTATTTTACGAAATTATTCATGTTACCTATTTTCGAGGCATGACCTTGTTGTGGTCATTCTTGCTATGAATATTCCATTGTTTAATCAGTGTTTCCTCTCTCCCTTTCCTTTATTCCCCCCTAGCTATTCTCCCATGCTTTTGGCTTATTTTTTGTAATGTTTATTACTAAAATTTCTTGGGAGTTTTTGGCTTGGTAACAGAATTATTTTCTGTTTTTTCCCCATGTTTACATCCTCACCCCAGGGGTGTTTAGGTGTTTTGGTCTGCATCTACCATCTGATGTTCTACAGTTTCTTCTCTGGAAGCCTCTGTTTTGCATCAGATAGTGTTTAAATTGGTAACTGATTTCGGGCTTTGTTTGTTTCAGTGCCTGGAGTCATGTTTCCGGTTTGTTGACACTTTTGCTTATGTCGACAACTGTTACTTATGACAGTGATTACTTGTCTTCTGCTTAATTTAGATCATAGCTAGATACATTAATATTGTTCGTAAGTGTTACATTAATTTTTCAAAATCATTAAAAAAATTTGTCCACTCTTAGGCTTTTTTGGGATCCTTTGGGCTCAAGGTTCCCATTGGGAACTTGGGCTCTTCTGAAAAATTTTTCAAAAATTTTTTTTTTGAAAATTATTTTCTTTTGAAATGTTATAATGAATTATAATATATATGTATATTTATTTCAAGGGTTAGTGCGAGTAATATGACGGTGTATATTTTTTCTGGTTGGAAAAAATATTCTTCATTCGTAATGCGAGGATATCTTCCTCTAATTCACAAGTTCATTGTGTTTCTTATAGTCTATGTAGTCGCATTAATTCTTGCTCTGTGTGTGTTGATTGATATGACATCGTTGGAGACGGGTGTCACAGTATTTTATTAGCGGTGAGGTGTCCATTATGGTCCTCTCTCTGTAGGGTCACTATATACTATCATTTTCTTTTTCAGAATTCAGAGTGATGTTTCTGTGATGTCTTCAATAAGTGTGTCTCCGTCGTTGCAATAGTAGGACTAGCGGAAAGTGCTCAAGGTATTACGACAATTGCTGGGAGTTAGCTAGTTCTATTGAAGGCATTGTCGCCCTCTAGTCCGCCCAGTGTCGCGTCCATTCATGAGGAAAGAATGGTACAGCACCTGGGTTAGTCCGTTGCTGTCCAGAGAAGCAGATTGGGTGATGCGAGCACTATAAAACTTCAGATGTGCACACCCAGCAACGACGGATCTGAGGATAGTACGGAGGAAGCCTGTCCGTCCGGTAGCTAGCTCGTCCAGGTCCCCCGGACCGCGAGCGAGAGAGGCCCTCTCTCTCTCTTGCCTCAACATCTGTGCCGCGATGTTGTTGTATGTTGTTCGCTTAGTCGGAGCTTACGTCCACTCCTCCTCGGGACGCTCCATCGCATGATAGTCCGACGTGGCTGCTATATTGGCTTCCTCATCCTCGTCAACACACACGACCGTACCTTGGCTATGTGACCACAGATTTCCAGGGGACGTTCGCATATTATATAAATAAAGGACTGAACATCCCTGGTGCTCCTGCTTCGCCGACCAAGGAATACACGTCGACCAGGTCACTCCATCTACTAGCCAAGGATACGAGACCTTTCCAGTCGGGACGTTCGCATATTATATAAATGCAGGAATGAACATCCCGGCAGCTTCCAGCGGATATTTCACATAGGACCGCGGCTCCGCAGGTCTCATAGGGTAACATGAACTAGGTATTGTTACCGTGAAGTCTTTGTAAGTGTGCTTCCGTTGTCACAGTCAAATGAAGAGCTAGCGGTAAAGTGCTCATACAGATATGTCAATTGCCTAAGAGGTCCCAAGTAGGATCGACGGCGTTGGCGTCCGCTAGCTCGCCCGGTGTCGCGACCATTCACCGAATGGCTCAGCACCCGGGTTCATCCGTTGCGGTCCAGTAAGGAGATTTGGGTGATGCGAGCACTATAAAATACAATGTGCACACCCAGTGACGACGGATATGAGGACGGTTACGGAGGAAGCCTATTAGTCCGGTTCCTAGCTCATTCAGGTCCATCGGGCTGCGAGCGAGAGAGGTTCCTCTCTCGTATTACAACATCTGGGCCCAGATGTTGTGGTACTAAAACGTTGCTCAGTCGGAGCATACGTCCAACGTTCGGGACTCTCTGTTATATAGACAGTCCGGAGAGACTGCTCTTTCGGATTCCTCATCCTCATGGCAGCACTCGCGACCGCACCTTGGCTACGTGACCTGTGATATTCAACCAACATCGCCGACCAGGGATCCTACGGCGACCAGGTCATGCCATCCGGTAGCCAAGGATACGAGGCCTTCATACTCCGGATGTTCACATATTAGATGTATGCAAGAGTGAACGTCCAAGGAGCTTCCAGCGGCTACATCCTATAAGACCGCAGCTCCACAGGCCTCTGTTACGGACATGCTATTGCAGATAGCACAATTATCGCAGCATCCCAGCAACCGACAGTAACTCAGGAATTATCCGAGGAAGCTGGGTTGGTACGTTCCGCTGCAGGTTCAGACACGGACAACCAAGAATTACAAGTGGTCAGACAGGATGGAGAAAGGGATACGGATGAGTTGTATTTTCCCTTTTCGGAACAACATAGTTGCTGTAGAGTGCATCCGGCATTGTCATCTGACGTTGTTCCTCCGGACCAAAAATGCTGCGTTGCCGGATAAGAGACCGATAGCGCCACTGGACACAGAATTCTTAATCGGTTTAGGGTCATCATCCCTCAGTTTCCGACATAGTCCAGATATGTCTCACGGACATTGATCTGTTGAATGACGCTATATTATTTAACTTGTTACCTAAATGGGCAGGTCAGGTTTCTTATCGACAATATGTTCTACATCTGCCTTTCATAAATTCAGCGAATATTTTGAAATGGCAGGACAGAGCATTCTGAGAGTTCTCTGCGTCTAGACGACCAGGTCAGGACCTAGTATTGTTTTTTACTGTTGTCTATGTCAATTCCAAACACGATGTCGGAAATAACAATATCATCTAGCAGGATCAGCTTAGACGCATCATCGTAAGTAGATCACCTTACCAGAACGTTATCATTACGTCGCAAGGAAAAAGAATTCTAGGATGCACAATCTCCTTAAGAGTTCTTTCAAGGGCCTCACGTAAAACTCCGTCCTTTAGTGACAATATGGAGCTGGTTAGACGTGACGCGGTCCTGGCTACATCCACGCGTGTAGATAGTAAGGTGAAAAACTCTCCCAGAGTCGCTCCGGTCTCAGGAGAGTTTTCTTCGACGGTAAGCTTTCCGCAGTCTATGATCAGTTAACTAAGAAAGCTTTAGACTCTCTGCTATTAAAATTCGCTTCCATATAGTCGGATTCAGCAGAGAAGAGTAGGACAGGCACTTCTGGGACGAATATGTCCAAGGGAAGTTAGTTCCTATAAGGTTCCTATGTGTTCTCTAGGTCTTATTCTAGAGACCGTCAGGGTAGCGACTCATATAGGGACCGTAATTACGGTCAGACGTCCCTAGGTCGACGGGGCGAGGTGTGGACCGTGGAGGACATGGCTTCTCCTTCTGCTAGCCTCGCAGGATCAGGAGGTAATGGTTTTAAACTCTATCATGTACTAGTGAGCGGAAGACGGTCGAGTTTCTCAATTATTTGGGAATAGATTACGGACGTCCCTTGGATTCAAGGGGTGATTTCGAAAGAACTATATTGTTCCTCAAATGAAATCCTCTGTCAACTCGGAGTCCAAGATGGACTTGGCTTCAGCCAAGTCAGTAGGATAGAGGCTCGCTTCCATCAGAAGTCTAGTCTCTTCTGGAATAATCGCGATGGAGATCGTAGAAATCCAGGAATTTCCAGGTTTCTACAACCATCCTTTTCTGGTTCGAAAAACCAGACGGCTCGTTCCGTTCACTCATTATTCGGAACTGGATAAACAAGCTGATCGTGGCTCCAAGTTTATATATGTAGTCCACCCGATCGGTCAGAGCGAGTATTCGGGTCTACGATTATGCGACATGCATAGATCTCAAGATGCATACTTTCATCCATGGTACATCAGGCGTCAGAAAGTATCTTTGCTTCCTTATCATAGGAGTCGTATATCAGTTCCGAGCAATATACTTCGGTCTGAATCTAGCCCCCTGGGCCTTCACTCGAATAAAGGACTCGGTAATGACTCATTTTCGAACTTATTTGTCTGCAATAATGTCGGCCTACCTGGACAACATTCATACAGGTACGGCAATGAGTTAACGCTTCAGAACTATGTGCAGAATCTGCTTTTATTGCTCCGATGTCTCAGGTTTCTTAAGTAAACGAGGAGAAGTCGGATCTGGTATCATCCAAGTCATTCACCCACCTGCGGATGAGCTTCGTAACGCACAACTTCTTTCGTTCGTCTACCGTTACTCAGAATGAAATTATTCAGTTGTTGTGCTCACTATTGTCTTCGCTCAGACAAGTCTCAGCTAGAGATCTTATGAGACTGATACGTTTAAGCGGGACTGCCGCTATTTTATTCAGATGGGGCAGTTATGCATTGGTCCTCTCCAAATTTCTTTAATTCAGTATTGGAGAGTGAAGATTCTTTCTGCATATTAGTGTTAGCCCTCCATTTCACGTTTTTGTATCTGAGAATATTGGGTCCTTTTCTACAGATCTACATTGTTTAGGTCCGCTATTTTTTACTCTGAAGGTCGTCTATTAAATAGTGGCAACTATGTGTGTATAGGCTTTCGGTTCCGGCAGTGACTCTGTCCTGCTGCCCTCTTTGCTCTGGAGTATTTGATCCAGGGCAAGGGAAAGGGGGGGGGGGGGGGTGTTCCCTTAGGTCACCTGCTTTATAGTGTAAAGCAAGGGAATACCTCAATTGGACTTAGTTATTCCATGTCGGTTCCGAGATGATTTAAGGTTAAGCCTATGTTTATTCATCTGTGTAATATTTTTTAAGTGTTGATTGGTGTGAAGCATTCGTATATATCACGTGATTTATTGAGCGTTAATATACAATCCTCGAACACTTTTAAATGAGTATATAGAGTCTCATTTCTCTAGACTCCCGCTTTTGTTGGCTTTTCTTTAAAAATATTAGTATAAAGGGTTATACTAGATGTTTATAGAGATCATTGATGTTATTGTGCTCAATTACAGAATAGTATTGTGTCTTTCTTTTTTGTTACAAATAAGAACGATACATGTAAGACTATCTCTCCTTTTCTCCTTAAGGGGATAGGTCTGTTATAGGTAATTGAGTCTATTGGACTTTCCTTATGTCCTAGGCCCTCCAACCTTTTTACTATTCAGCTAAGTCTGGGTCATTGGTACAGTATAAAAATGTTAAAAAATTTATAGTAATTTATATATTTTTTATACTTACCAATGACCCAGACGGGGATGGCCCTCCCATGAGTTGGGAACTCATTTCTCCCCGCTGAGTACATAACGCTTACCAGGCAGTGGTTGTAAGAATGACTTTTGGCGGCAATTTCGAGACCTCCTTGACACTGCGCATGCGCAGTGGGGTAAAAGTATGGAGGACCATATAGGACATGTAATTTTCGGTTTTAGATGCAAATTTTGGGGATTGGGGGGGGGGGGGGGTAAAATTTGCGTTTGGCCCTTAATATTTTAGAGTTAGCACCAGCTAAGTCTGGGTCATTGGTAAGTATAAAAAATATATAAATTACAATAAATTTTTTAACTTTCTTGGAATTTTTGCATAGCCAAGCATTCGGTTAGCCATCTCCAAACCACGTGAATGGTCAGTTGGTTAGAATCATTTTTTGAAATTTTGCACACTGCGATCATGTGTAATCTTCTGTCAATGATTGCCTAAACCACACCAGCAATGAAAGTTGTCTCAGTGGTTAAAATTGAGTTGTATTATTTTTTAAATCTTTTTCTTGTGCTGTACCAGTTGGTGCTTAAATCGCACCCTCAAATTTTCAGCAGAATTGACACCTTTTATATGTAAGTGTTGTATAAGTCGTGGTGATCACTTCAAGTACTCTTGAGTTCCATAAGTTACTAAGTAGGCCTATACCCATACCACCAGCTATTTGAAATGAAAATTACGGGAGTGCGTTGAATTCAAGGAATGAATACTTTGACACATTTGTGTACATGTATGTAATCTCATGTTTTTGCATGTTATGATGTAGGTAATAAAATTGCTCACAAAATTATGTGTGTTTGTTAGGCCTAAAAAAATTAAAAATCTGTTTCTCAGGCCCTCCCACATGGTCCTTTTGGCTGCCGCATGCTTTCTTTTTATAACCAATTGAAACTTAAAAAAAATAAAAATTAAATGGTTTATTTCTGATATTTTACCCAAGTTAAAAAAATTGATGAATTTGTCCCTTGAGTGCAAGAAGGCTTTGCAATGCTTTAGCATTGCAAAGCCTTCTTGCCCTCAAGGGATGAAATACACCACCACCCTTGCTATTCTGTAGATTATGAGGCCTAAAACTTGAACCAAGAATATGAACTTTTGATGGCAAAGAAGTAATTACTGAAATAAAAAATAAAATAAAAAAACGCTCGCCCGCATGCAATTTTACAAATAATGGCCTGAGAAACAGAAGATCTACTTTGTGTAGCCTTAGCTGAACTTGACATGAACAAGTATGAGCTATTGGGATTGGTTGTGATCCGTCCATACATGTACATATGTCTGTCTGTCCAGAATTCCTTTAGCATACCCTACAGGCCACAGCTCTCATTCGATCAGTTCCAAATTTCATATGTGGCTTTGTGGCAATGTCTAGATGGGAGCTATCCATTTTTTTTAAAATTTCATTGAGAAACCTAGCCGCCAGTGTCCATCTTTGATTTGGATATAAATTGTCCAACAATTCCTAAGGTACACCCTACAGTTCACAGCTCTCATCCGATCTGTCCCAAAATTCATATGTAGCTTTGGGGCAATGTCTAGATGGGAGCTATCAATTTTTTCCGAATTTTGTTAAAAAACATGGCCATCAGCGGCCATCTTAGGTTTGGCATATAAATTGTCAACAATTCCATTAGCACACCCTATAGGCCACATCCCTCACTCAATCTTTTTCAGATTTCATATGTAGCTTTGATGTGATGTCTAGATGTGAGCTATCAAATTTTTCCGAATTTCGTGTAAAAACATGGCTGCCAGTGGCCATCTTAGATTTGGCATATAAATTGTCAATTTCATTAGCACACCCTACAGGCCGCATTTCTCACCCAATCTTTTTCAAATTTATATATAGCTTTGCTGTGATGTCCAGATGGGAGCTATCAAATATTTCTGAATTTTGTTGAAAAACATGGCTGCCAGCAGCCATCTTGGATTCAAATATAAATTGTCAACAATTCCATTAGCACACCCAACAGGTCGCATCTCTCACCTGATCTTTTATGAATTTCATATACAGTGGAGCCCACTTAATTGGATATCCCTTAACTGGATAACCCTATTAATTGAATATAATTTACCATGCATGTACCTCCAGTACAAATTTGACCTGTTAATTGAATATTGGTTATAAAGTAAACGCTTGTTAATTGAATAAAAAATCTTGTAACCTGTCAAGAAATTACCCTGACTCTTCCCAGTTTTTCTTTGTCTATAGACCTATTTGGCCTCAGAACATCCAAAACAGGCATTTAATCTATTATATCTCGTTTGACAGAGCTCATGGAGCTCTGTCAAACACGATATAATAGAATAAATGCTAAGTTTATCTCTAGAATACAGGAAAGTGACGCAATCCCTGTTAATTGAATACTCCTGTTAATTGAATGAATTTCATTGGCAAAGCTGCTATTCAATTAACAGGATTCCACTATATAGCTTTGGTGTGATGTCTAGATGGGAGCTATCAAATTTTTCTGAATTTCTTTAAAAAATAAGGCTGCCAGCAGCCTTCTTGGATTAGCATTTGCATTGTCAACAATTCCATTAGCACACCCTGCAGGTCACATCTCTCACCCATTCTTTTTCAAATTTCATATGTAGTTTTGGTGTGATGTCTAGATGGGAGCTATCAATTTTTTCTGAATTTTGTTTAAAACATGGCCAGCAGTGGCCATCTTGGATCTGGCATATAAATTGTCAACAATTCCATTAGCTGACCCTTCAGGTCGCACCTCTCACCTGATCTGTACTGGATCTTTCTATTTAGTTCAATCCCTTCTTGGACAAGTTGAGTTGCAGTGTCATTGACACTTCCATTAAAATAAATTCTAATCGGCCTATTTTACACATTTCATTGCTTTCACAAATATTTCTATTTAATTTTATATACCGTATTTACTCTATGTATTGGGACAGCTAAAAATAATTATTTTCACAGGTGTCCCAATTGTTAGAAAATGGGGAAAGAACACTGCCTGGTCTTGATTTGATGCTGAATAAAGTTGTGTGTGATTCGTTTTCCATCACTATATATGAAAATCCAATTTTTTTTTATATTTTCATTTTTTGCTTTCAAAACATAGCTTATGATCCCTCATTGGAACGAGCGCATTGCGCTCGTTTCAATGAGGGATCATAAGCTATGTTTTCGAAGCAAAAAATTAAAACTTTTAGTTACTCAAGAATTTTTTTTATGAGTGTCGTCTGCTACTAGCGACGGGCCAACTGGAAACAAATCTCTTGAATGTCCCAAACTTTGGAGCATAAAAAAAATATAGTTTTCTGGAAAAAATGTGTGTCCCAAATCATAGAGTGTCCCAATACGTAGTGTAAATACGGTAACCCCAATTTGTGCTTGATATTGTCGTCATCGAATGTCAAAGGAAGAATCAACACTCCCCCCCCCCCCCCCTTCCCTTTGACCCTAAAGATTGAGAGCTTTATATTTATAAAAGTTTAAACTGCAATTATTTAAACATACTCTCGAGGACTCTCATGAAACTGGATAATCCAAAGGAAATCCGAGCTTTATTTGCATTGACATCAGCGAATACATCGACTACGTCAGTTTGTTTAGCACAAAAAACCTTTGCATGGCTCAAATTGTCCATATTATTATAAGTATTCGCTCCTCTTCTTTTCATTAGGGCTGCTCAATATTCAAAACTGAATACTGGTATCGGTATTCAAAAAAATACCGCGGTATACCGATATATCGAAAACTGTTCAGACAAATGAACATAAGTACCACAACCGAGGCTTGAGACATCACAGTCGGAATGAATTAGTATGCCTTGATGACGCGGTTTGAAAAACCTTTACCCAAGGCAGACGATATCAAAATGTATTATTTTAAAAAAAAGTTAATCAGATTTTCCAAAAAAATTCTACAAAACAATATCATGTGACCCCCTCATTGGAACGATCTCAACGAGCTCGTTCCAATGAGGGGTCACATGATATTGTTTTGTTGAAATTTTTGAAAATTATTTTTTCAACTACTGAAATTTTCTATTTTGTGAGCACATGCAGACGATTCCTTATAGGTAAAGGGATAATATTATTCATTCGGGGCTACAGTTAAAAAACTCAAGACAACTTGAAAATTAAATTGTGGGTAAATAAATAATGACGATAAACCAATATTTTTGTAATTACACCGGAATTCAATCAATATTGGTTTGAATACCGCTATATATCGGTTTATCGATATACCGTGCAGCCCTACTTTTCATCCAAAAAATTACGAATGATAGTAATGAAAATATAGTGCCACATGCACGTTTGTCTTGCGATTTTTGCCGGAACACATTGAAAATATTGCGTTGATGCTATAGGAATATCACCGTAATAAGGTGCTAATATGACGTTATTAATAAAAAAATATTGCCTAACAGTATCCTTTGTTATAGCTATATATATATATATATATATAGGCTGTACCGTAGTTTCTAATTCATGTATGCTTCGTCAGCCCACAGTGCGATTGGGGTATGATTTGCCTTCAGCAATAGCTCTTGTTGAATAACCCTGTTAATTGAATATAACTTCCAAACACAATACCATTTACCATACCTTCAGTACAAATTTGACCTGATAACTGCATATAGTTTATTATATAGGAGTACACACCTGTTAATTGAATAAAGAATCTTGTAATATGTCGAGAAATTACTCTTGACAATTCCCCATGTTTATCGACCTGTTTACAAACTAGAAAATAAGCAGACTGTCATCTACAAAATGGGGTTCCCTAGAGGGTGAATTTGGTGATGCTACCCTGCACAGCAGGGTAGCATCACTAAATTTACCCTCTGTGAACCTCAGTCTGAATCAAGGTCTCAAACCTGAACAGAAAGAGGTACCCAAAGAATACATTGACCTATTGTATGGAATAGCTTCAGCACATTCACCCTCTGGGGACCTAATTCTGCAAATAACAGATTCCTTTTTTTCAGGCTTGTCTGTTTTGTCTCACCACATCCAACGCAGGCATTTAAACAGGATATAATAGAATAAATACGCATTTTATCACCCAGAGTATAGGAAAGTGACCAAATTCCTGTTAATTGAATAGTTTTGTTAATTTGCAAATTGTCTGCTTGAAAGTGACAACCCTAACCACTGTATTAAAAATTTTATTCAGTGGAAATTTATTTATTTTGTTTACAGAGGATTTTGAGGAAGAGCAAGAGCCATATTTCCATAAAGATGATGTGATACAGTCATGGTGTGGTGAAGATGAAGAAAATGATGACAGTGATGATAACTGTACACAGTTTGACAATGTTGCTAAGAAGATGGAAGATGTAACACAAGAGAAAGATGGAGGAGTGCTGAAAAGAATAATCAAACAAGGAGCTGGAAACCTAATCCCACATGCTGCTCTTGTTAGAGGTGGTGTATCATAAATACAGGTTATTACCATCATGTGGGGTTCCGAGATGCTGTATTGAAGTTGAGACCTTGTCTCTGGGCATATATCTTACATCAAGAACGTATTTTCTCCAATACAAATAAAAACGTCAAGACTGAATACAAATCTGTACTGAGGGTAGCAACTGCACATGCGATCATTAGATTCATAGAGAATGTTTTTTAGCTCAACTTTGGCGAAGCCAAATTTGAGCTTATGCCATGGCCCGTCTGTCCGTCAACAATTGGATACGGCTTGGGCGAGAGGCTGTATTTATGAACCGATCTTTGCGAAACTTCTTGGGTACCTTTGTTATGACCATGGGACGAGAACGAGTTTTTTGGGGGGTGCGGTCCGAAATTCAAGATGGCTGCCAGCCACCATTAAAGTACCGATGATGCAGGAATCTGTTTTTTGTACAGAACTTCCATACGAAAGCTCTGATCTGAATAATTTTGTGTATGAATGTTTAGTACCATGGGATACATCACATATAATACGGGTTTTTTTCTCGTGCTTAAATTATGCAAATTAGACTAACTTTGATGTTTTTTGGTGTTACTTTCAGCACTGTAAGTGCAAATGCCAATACGGCTTGGGCTAGAGGCCGTATTTATGAACCGATCTTTACGAAACTCCTTGGGTACCTTTGTTATCACCGTGGGACGAGAACGAGTGTTTTGGGGTCCGGTCCGAAATTCAAGATGGCCGATGGCAGCCATTTTGTACCAAAATTAGTGCAATCAGTCTTTTGTACAGAACTTCTGTATGAAAGTTCTGATTTGAATACATTTTTGTATGAATGTTTAGTAACATGGAATACATCACATATAGTACAGGTTTTTTTCTCGTGCAGAAATTATGCAAATTAGATGAACTTTGATTTATTCAGTGCTACTTATACACTGTAAGTGCACATGTCAATACAGCTCGGGCTAGAGGCTGTATTTATGAACCGATCTTCACAAAACTTCTTGGGTACCTTTGTTATCACCTTGGGATGAGAACGAGTGTTTCTGGGTGTGGTCCAAAATTCAAGATGGCTGCCAGTGGCCATTTTATACCGAAATTAGGTCCAATCAGTTTTTTGTCACAACTTCTACACAGCTCATATTTGTGAACTGATCTTCATGAAACTTCTTGGGTACCTTTGTTTTCACCTTGGGACAGGAATGAGTGTGTTTTGGGGTGCCTTTGTTATCACTGTGCTATGAGAACAAATATTTTGGGGTTGAGTCAGACCCACTCTGGGACTCAAAGATTTCTTTTCTAGTTTAGCATCTGACTGTCACCCACCTTTACAATACTTTACCTATACATTTGTTACAGGCAACGGTCAGTATTTATGTACAGACCGTTACAATACTTTATATGTATCTTTGTTATCAGGTCATTACCTAGATGTTCGTCATTGCTGTGTCACATACTATACATGTACATGTCTTTGTCTTGACAAGTTGAGCTACAGTGTCATTGACACTTACATTTTATTTTTTATTTTTGTGATTATTTCTTTGCCATAAAAAATTCATGTTCTTTTTTTGTTTTATGTTTTAGGCCTTGTAATCTACAGAATAGCATGGGTGGTGGTGTATTTCGTCCCTTGAGTGCAAGAAGGCTTTGCAATGCTAAAGCATTGCAAAGCCTTGTTGCACTCAAGGGATAAATTTATCAATTTTATTAACTTGGGTAAAATATCGGACATAAACCATTTAATTTTTATTTTTTTAAGTTTGCCTTGGTTATAAAAAGAGAGCATGTGGCAGCCATAATGACCATGTTGGAGGGCCTGAGAAACAAATTTTTAACTTTTTGACACTTTCATTTTACGTGCACTCATCAAAAACTGATTACATATACAACAACACGGCATGCCATTAAGCCACTGTTTTTGATAACAGTAGTTAAATGATATATGTATCCCCAACTCAACAAAATAAACTAGTGCGGTGTCATTTGTGTGCAAAGCACACTAAGGTGTATCCCCACATTTTCAGTATGTTACAAGATGGTCACAAATCAATTCACATTCTCTAATGACAAAAGCGGCACCACTGGCACCACATGGGGCTCATAAAAAGCCAGAACATTTACGCACATGTAGAGACTCTACCTGAACATATGAACACACTTTCAACATTTCAAATTAAAACCCCCAGGAGACTTTTGCCGGAAACCGATTGTCTAACAACTAAAGTGGCACATCAGGGGCCACATGGGGCGGAATCAAAAATCTGAAACCTTTATGCAGATGTAGAGATCCTACCAGAGCATATGAATACACTCAGCATTTCGAATTAAAATCCCAGGAGCTCCGGAAATCGATTCTCTAATGACAAAAGTGGCACTACTGGTGCCACATGAGGCCAAATCAAAAATCCAAAATCTTTATGCACATCTAGATAACCTGCTGGAACATATGAACACACTTTCAGCTATTCGAATTAAAACCCCTAGGAGGCTTTCGCTGGAAACCGATTCTCTATAATGACAAAAGTGGTGCCACAGGCACCACATGGGGCTGAATCAAAAATCCGAAATCTTTATGGACATCTAGAGATCCTGTTGGAACATATGAACACACTTTCAGCATTTTGAATTAAAATCCCCCAGGAGACTTTTGCCGGAAACCGATTCTCTAACGGGAAAAGTTGTGCTGCAGGTGCCACATAGGATCCAATCAAAAATCTGAAACCTTTATGCACATCTAGACACCCTATTGGAACATATAAACACACTTTAAACAACCAAAATTACATATTTTTATACTGTACCAATGACCCAGACTTAGCTGGTGCTAACTCTAACAAAACCAGGGCCAAACACAAATTTTGCCCCCCAATCCCCAAAATTTGCATCCAAAACCAAAAGAAATCATGTCCTATAGGACCTCCATACTTCGCCCCCACTGCGCATGCGCAGTGTCAAGGACGTTCCGAAATTGGCGCCAATTATCATTCTCTGTTTGGCCCTTCATCAGTCAACATCTCACTGATCTTTGTGCTTGTAAATCTCAGTTTAAAGGATGCCAGACACGTAATTTTTGGAGAAATGGTGATTCTAAGGAGGATATAGAAGGAGGAGAGGAAAAAGGAGTGACAAAAAATAATCAGGGCTGTACTTAAAATTTTTTATGAAATTATGTTAAGTTGCCTATTTTCGAGGCATGGGCCTCTTGTTGTCATTCTTGCTAAAATGTTGCACTGCTTATTCAGTGTTTCCTCTCCCCTGGCATTCTAAGTCCCCCCTTGCAATTCTCCCATGCTTTTGGCATATTTTTGAGAAAGTTCATTTCTAAAATTCTCTTGGGAGAGTTGCTTGGTTACAGAATGTCTTCTGTTATTTTCCCCATAGTTACGTTTTCACCCATGGGTGTATAAACGTTGTGTTCTGCATCTTCCATCTGATGTTCTGCAGATTCTCCCCTGGGAGTCTCTGTCTTGCATCAGATAGAGTGTAATTTTGATGACTGATTTCGGGCCAGTTTTTTCAGTGCCTGGAGTCATGTTTTCTGGTGTTTTACACTGTTTGTTTACATTGGCAACAGCCTTTTTTGAGGGGGGCTGTTTGCCTTTGGTGTAGTTTATCTCACTATAAGATACATTTCTATTATCCGTAAGTGTCTCATTAATTATTTAATATAAATTTAAAATTTTTGACCACACTTAGCCATCGGATCCATCGGGGCTCAATGTTACTTTTCAGAAACTTGGGCTTCGCTAAAAAAAAATATTTTTTCAAAATTATTTTGATTTGCAATTGTTTTTTCATTATTAATGGATCATGTTATTATGTATCTTTGTGTCAGGGGTTTGTGCGAGTAACTAGGACTTGTTGACTTTTCACAATGAAAGGATATTGTTCAAATTGTAATGGGAAGAAATCTTCCTCTGACTTTCATGATCATTGTTAGCTCACCTGAGCGAAGCTCAAGGGGAGCTTTACTAATCACTTTCTATCCGGCGTCCGTCGTCCGGCGTCCGGCGTCCGTCGTCCGTCGTCGTCCGTCCGGCGTTAACTTTACATTATCGACTTCTCCTCCTAAACCACTAGCCCAATTTTATTCAAATGTTGGCTAAATGTTTATTACCTAATGCCAATTCAGATTTGTTCAAATGAAGTTGCCCCTCCTCCTGGGTGGTGCCACGCCCCCAAGGGGCACCAAAATCTTTGTAAATCTTCTTCTCATGAACCAGCAGTAGCAGAGACTTGATATTTGGTGTGCAGCTTCCTTTTGAGGTGTAGACTCAGATTTGTTCAAGAGAAATTTGTGGGGCTATACTTGACGTTGTTATGAGAGGGGCAAAATTGTTTGCCCCGCCCAAAATTTCTATTTTCCAAACCGAGAGGCTGATTTGAACCAAATTTTATGTGAGGGCTTATTGGGTCATGAGTACTTGATTTATGCAAAAAAAAATTTTCCCGCAGCCCCGTGGGAACCGCAGGAGCTAAAAATAGAAAAAATTTAAAACGCCCATATCTCCAAAACTGCACGGCACTGAGAATTTTTATTTGGTGTGCAGCTTCCTTAGGACCAACAGAAAGGATTGGTAAAAAAAAATTGCCATCGGTTTTATCATAGGGTACAGTTTCGGGACTTTGAAAAAGTGCTGAGTCAGCACTTTTTAACACTGTAGGCAATGGGAAAAACATTAAAATATCTTCTTCTCCAGATCCAGCAGGCAGAATCTTTTGATATTTGGTATGCAACATTGTAGGGTGGATCTGATTCAAGTTTGTTCAAATCGGCCCCCTGGGTTCATATTTGGGCTCAGTATAGGAGCCCGATTTCGAACTTAGTGCATTTCAGGCAAATTTCTTAAAAAATCTTCTTCTCCAGATCCAGCAGGCAGAATCTTTTGATATTTGGTATGCAACATTGTGGGGTGGATCTGATTCAAGTTTGTTCAAATCGGCCCCCTGGGTTTATATTTGGGCTCAGTATAGGAGCCCAAATTTGAACTTACTGCATTTCAGGCAAATTTCTTTGAAAATCTTCTTCTCCAGATCCAGCAGGCAGAATCTTTTGATATTTGGTATGCAACATTGTAGGGTGGATCTGATTCAAGTTTGTTCAAATCGGCCCCCTGGATACATATTTGGGCTTACTATAGAAGCCCGAATTCGAACTTAGTGCATTTCAGGCAAATTTCTTAAAAAATCTTCTTCTCCAGATCCAGCAGGCAGAATCTTTTCATATTTGGTAAGCAACATTGTGGGGTGGATCTGATTCAAGATTGTTCAAATCGGCCCCCTGGGTTAATATTTGGGCTCAGTATAGGAGCCCGATTTCGAACTTAGTGCATTTCAGGCAAATTTCTTATAAAATCTTCTTCTCCAGATCCAGCAGGCAGAATCCTTTGATATTTGGTATGCAACATTGTGGGGTGGATCTGATTCAAGTTTGTTCAAATCGGCCCCCTGGGTTTATATTTGGGCTCAGTATAGGAGCCCAAATTTGAACTTACTGCATTTCAGGCAAATTTCTTTGAAAATCTTCTTCTCCAGATCCAGCAGGCAGAATCTTTTGATATTTGGTATGCAACATTGTAGGGTGGATCTGATTCAAGTTTGTTCAAATCGGCTCCCTAGATTCATATTTGGGCTCACTATAGGAGCTCGAATTCGAATTTAGTGCATTTCAGGCAAATTTCTTCAAAAATCTTCTTCTCCAGATCCAGCAGGCAGAATCTTTTGATATTTGGTATGCAATGTTGCGGGGTAGATCTGATTCAAGTTTGTTCAAATCGGCCCCCTGGATACATATTTGGGCTTACTATAGAAGCCTGAATTCGAACTTAGTGCATTTCAGGCAAATTTCTTAAAAAATCATCTTCTCCAGATCCAGCAGGCAGAATCTTTTCATATTTGGTAAGCAACATTGTGGGGTGGATCTGATTCAAGATTGTTCAAATCGGCCCCCTGGGTTAATATTTGGGCTCAGTATAGGAGCCCGATTTCGAACTTAGTGCATTTCAGGCAAATTTCTTAAAAAATCTTCTTCTCCAGATCCAGAAGGCAGAATCTTTTGATATTTGTTATGCAACATTGTGGGGTGGATCTGATTCAAGTTTGTTCAAATCAGCTTCCTAGATTCATATTTGGGCTCACTATAGAAGCTCGAATTTGAACTTAGTGCATTTCATGCAAATTTCTTAAAAAATCTTCTTCTCCAGATCCAGCAGGCAGAATCTTTTCATATTTGGTAAGCAACATTGTTGGGTGGATCTAATTCAAGTTTGTTCAAATCGGCCCCCTGGGTTTATATTTGGGCTCAGTATAGGAGCCCAAATTTGAACTTAGTGCATTTCAAGCAAATTTATTAAAAAATCTTCTTCTCCAGATCCAGCAGGCAGAATCTTTTGATATTTGGTATGCAACATTGTGGGGTGGATCTGATTCAAGTTTGTTCAAATCGGCTTCCTAGATTCATATTTGGGCTCACTATAGAAGCTCGAATTCGAACTTAGTGCATTTCAGGCAAATTTCTTAAAAAATCATCTTCTCCAGATCCAGCAGGCAGAATCTTTTGATATTTGGTATGCAACATTGCGGGGTGGATCTGATTCAAGTTTGTTCAAAACGGCCCCCTGGATTCATATTTGGGCTCACTATAGAAGCTCGAATTCAAACTTAGTGCATTTCGGGCAAATTTCTTCAAAAATCTTCTTCTCCAGATCCAGCAGGCAGAATCTTTTGATATTTGGTATGCAACATTGCGGGGTGGATCTGATTCAAGTTTGTTCAAATCGGCCCCCTGGATTCATATTTGGGCTTAATATAGAAGCCCGAATTCGCACTTAGTGCATTTCAGACAAATTTCTTCAAAAATCTTCTTCTCCAGATCCAGCAGGCAGAATCTTTTGATATTTGGTATGCAACATTGCGGGGTGGATCTGATTCAAGTTTGTTCAAATCGGCCCCCTGGATTCATATTTGGGCTTAATATAGAAGCCCGAATTCGCACTTAGTGCATTTCGGGCAAATTTATTAAAAAATCTTCTTCTCCAGATCCAGCAGGCAGAATCTTTTGATATTTGGTATGCAACATTGTGGGGTGGATCTGATTCAAGTTTGTTCAAATCGGCTTCCTAGTTTCATATTTGGGCTCACTATAGAAGCTCGAATTCGAACTTAGTGCATTTCAGGCAAATTTCTTAAAAAATCTTCTTCTCCAGATCCAGCTTCAGAATCTTTTCATATTTGGTAAGCAACATTGTGGGGTGGATCTGATTCAAGTTTGTTCAAATCGGCCCCCTGGGTTTATATTTGGGCTCCGTATAGGAGCCCAAATTTTAACTTAGTGCGTTTCAGGCATATTTCTTAAAAAATCTTCTTCTCCAGATCCAGCAGGCAGAATCTTTTGATATTTGGTATGCAACATTGTAGGGTGGATCTGATTGTGATTCATGAACGTATTTATTTGTAAAGTTGATAGAATCTTAGACAAAATTTGCAGAAAAGATCTACTATAGAAGGGGTGGCATCCAGGGTGAACCGTTTACCCAAATCTAGCAGTACTAATGCATTATTCACACAAATCTTCGTTCAAATTTTATGACCCCTCATTGGAACACACGCATTCAGCTCATTCCAACAAAGGTCATATGCCATGTTTTCGAGACAAAGGAATAAAAATTTTACTTATTCATGAAATTTTTAGGCAACTGTTGTCTGTTATTCACATTGCTTCATGAAATTTCAGTACTTTTAGAAGTTACCTCAGTAATCAAGGGTTAATTCCCCTTAATTAAATGTCGCCTCTAAAAAACAACCACTTTGCATATCTTACCTTTTTACCAGCATAACTGCCAAAACTTGTCAGCATTCTTCGCAAAAATCGCTATTCAAATTTTAATTTTTGTCTCTTAAACATACATGTACTTATCGCTTGTAAATACCCCATTGGAATGAGCTTTTTGAGCTCATTCCAATGAGAGGTTGCACACCATGCTTTTTGAGTCAAAAAAGCAATTTTTTTAGTTATTCCAGAATTTCGTACGTAAAACACAGCTTTATGACTTCACATTAAAATGAGCTCTCTAAGCTTGTTCCAATCAACATTCACGCACTATGTCTTTCACACAAAAAATAAAATTTTCCATTTATTCAGGAATTTTGTTTGCAAGAACACTCTTACCCCCCCTCCCCCCCCCCCCCCCACACACACACACACACAAACACACACACACACACACACACACACACACACACACACACACACACACAAACACAGACACACACATCTAAAAGTTCGTCAGTAAAAAAACAGTTACTTCAATTTTTAAATGCATTATAGGAACAACTTGCCTAATCAAATTTAAATACTTTTGCATCATTCTGTATCTAGAACAAACCATTTACCATATCTTTACGCAAAATTCTCCAGCATCATTCACAAAAAAACACCATTATTTATATATTCACATTTCTGTCTCAAAAATATACCTGATCTTCCCATACCCCTATTGGAATAAGCTGTTTGAGCTTGTTCCAATGATGATAAAAAAAAATAAAATTTGTGAAAATTTTTGTTTTCTTGCATGCAAATATATACATGTAGCACATGGAAGATATCCGCAGTTGGGGAGAGATGTCCAAGGCTATCTCTTCACATTCCTTGTTTGTGCTTCATGCTAAACCAGTTTGTCTGCAGAGATAAATTTGCTTTATTGAAAATCATTGGAGATTGGCCACACACCAATGATTTTAAATAAAACTAATTTTAGGTAACAAATGTTGAACTTCAAACAAAATCTATCACTCAACCAGTTAATGTTGATGAGGCATGACATGGTGAAGGTGACCTAAAATACTTCTTAGAGTCACTTTGTCAGGTGAGCGATTAAGGACACGAGGGGCCTCTTGTATTAATTGTAGTCAGTGTTCTCGCACTAATCCCTGTTCTATATGTCAATATTGGGATGACAAACATTGGAAACGTGTGTCACGGTATGTTGTTACTGGAGAAAGGGCTATGCCGGCTCTTTCTCCGCAAGGTCACTCTACTCTCTCAGTTTCTATTTCAGAGGAACAAGAACAGGGTGATGTTTCCATGTTATCTTCTGCAAGTGCGCTTCCGTCGTCACAAATGAATACAGAGCTAGCGGCAAAAGTGCTCATGGAGATTAAACAAATGTCGTCCGCTAGCTCGCCCGGTGTAGCATCCATTCACCGAATGGTTCGGCAGCCGGGTTCGTCCGATGCGGTCCAGGAGGAAATGTTTGGTGATGCGAGCACTATAAACATTCAATGTGCACACCCAGTGACGGCGGATAGTAGGCGAGACCGGAGGAAGCCTTTGAGTCCGGTTCCTAGCTCGTCCAGGTCCAGCCGGGCCGCGAGCGAGAGAGGCCCCTCTCTCGTACAACAACATCTGGGACCAGATGTTGTGGTACAAAATGTATCGCAAGCAGAGCATACGTCCGTCGCTCGGGACGCTCCGTTGTATAGGCAGTCCGCGGAGACTGCTCAGGCTTCTTCTTCTCGTCAGCGCACACGACCGCACCTTGGCTGCGTGACCGGCGATATCTTACCAGCTTCGCCGATCAGGGATTCTTCGGCAACCAGGTCACACCATCCGGCAGCCAGGGACACGAGGCCGATGGACTCCGGAGGTTCGCATAGAAAAAGTATGCGGGAGCCATCTGATGCGGAGCTGCCCTCGGCAAAGCAGCGAAAGACTGCGCCTCCGCAGGTCTCGATGCCGGACATTCTTGTGCAGATAGCACAACTTATCGCAGCATCCCAGCAGCCGACAGAAACGGTGTCGGATCGGGAATTATCCGACGGTGCTGGGTCGGTACGCTCCGCCGAAGCATCGGGGGCGGACGACCGGGAGCATCATGAGGTCCGACCGGATGGTGAAAGGGATACGGATGATTTGGAACTATCCCTTTCGGAACAACATAAGGCTGCCGTGGACTTCATCCGGCACTTTCTCCCTCAAGTTGTTCCGTCGGGCCAGACTGCTGCGGTTCCGGACAAGAGGATTATAGCGTCATTGGACTCTGAATTTTTTGAGCGGTTCAGGGGCATCGCTCCCGAGTTTCCGTCGCAGTCCAATAATGTTGCAAGAACATTTGAATTATTGAACGACGCTATATTTAAACTTGCTTCCAAAACGGGGAAAGCAGGTTTCTTGTCCGCCAATACTCTCAACCTGCCTTTCATTAATGCAAGGAATAAATTCGACACGGCAGGACAGGGTATTCCGAGAGTTCTTCTGCGTATGGACGACGAGGTGGAAGACTTAGAGCTATCATTACCGTCGTCGGCTTCTATTCCAATCGCGGTGTTGGAAACAGCTATTTCGTCTAACAGAGCCAATTTAGATGCCTTATCTTACGCAGATCACCTTACTAAGGCGTTATCACTGCGCCTTCAAGGGAAAGAATTTCAGGATATACAATCCTCTTTAAGACTTCTTTCAAGGGCAGTAGCTTATTCCACGTGTAACTCCGCCCTTTCAGTGGCAAACCTGGAGTTGGTTAGACGTGACGCAGCCCTAGCTACATCCACACTCGTGGATACTAAGGTGAAGAACTCTCTCAGAGTTGCTTCGGTCTCCGGAGAACTTCTCTTTGACGGCAAGCTTTCTGCTATTTATGATAAAATTACAAAGAAAGCTTCGGATTCTCTGTTGTTCAAATCTGCTTCTAAGAAGTCGGATACGTCAGACAAGAATAAGACAGGCACTTCTGGGTCTAATGCGCCCAAGAGAGGTTCCTATAGAGGTTCCGGTGCGTCCTCTTGGTCTTATTCGAGAGACCGTCAGGGTAGCGACTCTCGTTCGGGACGTCCTTCGGGCCGGGACAACCGGTCGGATGCCCCGAGGTCGACGGGACGAGGTGCGGGTCGTGGAGGACGTGGTTTCTCCTACCGCAGGCCTCGCAGGTCCAGGAGGTGATGGCTTAAACCTCTATCGCGAACCGGTTGGCGGAAGGTTGTCGAGCTTTTCACAAGAATGGGCGTCGATTACGGGTGACCCTTGGGTGAGAGGAGTGACTTCGGAAGGTCTAAAGATATCCTTCAAATGAAAGCCTCCATTAACTCGAAGTCCAAAGTGGACTCAACTTCCGTCAAATCCGCAGAAAAGAGACGCTCTATTATCAGAGGTGCAGTCTCTTTTAATGAAGAACGCGGTAGAGGTCGTAGAAAACCAGGAGACTCCGGGATTCTACAGCCATCTGTTTCTGGTTCCGAAACCAGACGGCTCGTTCCGTCCAGTCATAGATTTGAGCTGGATAAACAAGCTGATCGTCGCTCCGAAGTTTTATATGGAGACGATTCGGTCGGTCAGAGCGAGTATTCGGGTGAACGATTATGCAACAAGCATAGATCTCAAAGATGCGTACTTTCACGTCATGGTACATCCGACATTCAGAAAGTATCTACGCTTCGCAGTCCTAGGAGTGGTGTATCAATTCCGGGCGATGTGCTTCGGACTGAATCTAGCACCCTGGGCTTTCACTCGGGTAATGAACTTGGTAATGATCTATTTCCGAGCTCATTCGTCTGCGGTAACGTCGGCCTACCTGGACAACATTCTTCAGAGGTACGGCAACGAGTTAACGCTTCAGAACGATGTTCAGAATCTACTTCTATTGCTCCGACGTCTCGGTTTTATAGTAAACGAGGAGAAGTCGGATCTGGTGCCGTCCAAGTCATTCACACATCTGGGAATGAGCTTCGAGACGCACAACAATCTCGTTCGTCTGCCGTTAACCAGAGCGAAATTAGTCAGTTGTTACGCTCGCTATTGTCTGCACGCAGACAAAGTCACAGCGAGAGAATTTATGAGACTGATAGGTCTGTGCGGAGCCGCTGCGGATCTCATTCCGATGGGGCGGTTACGCACGCGTCCTCTCCAAATTTTCTTGACTCAGAATTGGAGTGTGAAAATTCATTCGCTCGACGTAGACGTTCTCTTGTCAGATCAAGTGAAACAAGAGATTCAGACTTGGGCAAACATTCAGTGGTTAACTCAGGGAGTTCCGCTGCAGTTGCCGGATCCGAGTTTTACCATTATGACGGATGCCAGTCAAACAGGTTGGGGTGCATCATTGATCCCAACGGATTCGAGATGCCAGGGTCTTTGGGATCCGCAATTCCTGGGCAAGCACATAAACATCAAGGAAATGATGTCAATTTGGCTTGCGTTACGTCATTGGATGGACATTATTCACAATGCTCATGTCCAAATCCTATCCGACAATACGACAGTAGTGGCGTATATACGGAATCAGGGAGGCACTCATTCAGTTCCGTTGTTCAATCTAACGGAAAGAATCCTTCTGTTTGCGCTAGAACATCAGGTTCTTCTTTCGGTCCGTCACATACCGGGTCGTCTGAATGTGCTAGCAGACTCCCTTTCACGAAAGGGTCGCTTGTTGCCGTCGGAGTGGACACTCAGCAAACAAGTATTCAATCAGATTTGCTACCAATGGGAACGGCCAATGATAGACTTATTTGCGACACATCTCAACAATCAGTTGCAGACGTATGTGTCTCCGTGTCCGGATCCAAGAGCATTTGCAGTAGACGCTCTGTCGATCCCTTGGGACGGAATGATAGGATATGCGTATCCTCCAGCGCCGTTAATTCAGCAAGTATTGCTAAAGATAAAACAATCTCAATGCAAGATTCTGTTGGTAGCATCTCTGTCGCCACAGAGACCGTGGATAAATCTACTCAGGTGTCTGTTGTGGGACCTACCGCGAAAGCTTCCTCCACGGGAGGATCTTCTTTCGCAGGGAAAATCGCGTCAACTCCATCACAACCCGCAAGGTCTCAACCTTCACGTTTTTCCGTTGTGCGGTCCTTCTTGCATGGCAAGCCCTTTACAGGACGAGCAGTGGACGCGATTTCTAACTGTAGGAGGACCTCCTCTTCGCTAAACTATGCGGCTAAGTGGAAGGTTTTTCGTCGTTGGTGTAGGGATCATTCTGTAGATATTTTCGATCCCTCTATACCAGACATTGCAAACTTTCTAGTATACTTGTTTGACGAAATCAAACTGCAGCCTGTTACTATTAAGGGTTATAGGTCTATGTTATCTGATACCTATGCACATCATGATAGTTTACAAATTGGATCTAATGTCTCTTTATCTAAGTTGGTTAGAAACTTCTCGATAAATAGACCCAGAACTCTTAGATTAATTCCTAAATGGAATTTAGCTTGGGTTCTTCTTAAATTGAAGGAAAAGCCATTTGAACCTCTTGGGACAGTAGATTTCAAATTCTTATCTTATAAGACAGCTTTTCTCTTAGCTTTCTCTTCTGCTAGAAGAGTCAGTGAGCTTCATGCACTGTCGGTGGATGATTCTCACTATCGTAGTGTCGGGAACACTATCACCTTCACTACTAATGTGGGTTTTTTAGCTAAGAATCAGGCTCCTAATAAATATCCGGAACCTATTGTTATTAAGGCTCTTCCGTCTTCAGACGGGCGTAGGCCTTTACTCTGTCCTGTTAGAGCGTTACGTATCTATAAACAGAGATCTCAGTTTATCAGAAAGGGACGGAAACGTTTCTTTCTGTCTTTGATGCCTAATAGAAGGGACATTTCGGTCCATTCTATTGCTAGATGGATTCAGTTAACTATCCGTACTGCTCATGAGAGTTTATCTTCTTCTCAGCAGTCTGTGCTTAAGATATCCGCTCATGAAGTAAGAGCTCTTGCTACTTCTTGGGCTTATGCTAATAGTATTGCCATTACAGATTTAATGAAGGCTGCTTATTGGTCTCAGCCATCCACATTCACGAATTTTTATCTCAGAAATATTGAGTCCATTTCTGGAGACCTGCATTGTTTAGGTCCGTTATCTGTTGCTCAGAATGTCGTCCACTAAACAGTTGCAACTATAGTTATGCAGGCTTTCTGTTCCGGCAGTGAATCCGTCCGGCTGCCCTCTTCGCTCTGGGCTATTTGACCCAGGGCCAGGGGAAGGGGGGGGGGGGGGGGGGTGTTCCCTTAGGTCACCTGCTTTATAGTGAAAAGCAAGGGAATGCCTCCTCCAAAGTCAGTATTTCTGAGTCGCTTCCGGGATGGTTTTAAAGAGTAATATTAATGTTAAAATTCATTCATGTCATATTTTTAAAGTGTAGCTCGGTGTGAAGCATTTGTATATGTCAAGTGTCAAACGGGCTTTAATATACAATACTCGGACACTTTTAAAAGATTATAAAGAGTCTCAATTCTCTGGACTACTTTATTTATTGGCTTACTTTAAAAATAATTAGTATAAGGGTTATACTGGATGTTAATAGAGAACATGAATGTTATTGTGCTCAATTTATAAAGGGTATTGTATCTTTCTAATTTAATATTAAATAAGAAAGATACATGTAAAGCCTAATACTCCTTTTCTCCTTAAGGGGTTACCTCTTTATTATATAGTTGAGCTTATTGGATTTTCCTCTATGTCCTAGGCCCTCCAGCCTTTTTACTATTCAGCTAAGTCTGGGTCATTGGTACAGTATAAAAATGTTAAAAAATTTATAGTAATTTATATATTTTTTATACTTACCAATGACCCAGACGGGGATGGCCCTCCCAGGAGTTGGGAACTCTTGCCTCCCCGCTGAGTACATAGCGCTGACCAGGCACTGCCAGTAAGAATGATAATTGGCGCCAATTTCGGGACGTCCTTGACACTGCGCATGCGCAGTGGGGGCGAAGTATAGAGGTCCTATAGGACATGATTTCTTTTGGTTTTGGATGCAAATTTTGGGGATTGGGGGGCAAAATTTGTGTTTGGCCCTGGTTTTGTTAGAGTTAGCACCAGCTAAGTCTGGGTCATTGGTAAGTATAAAAAATATATAAATTACTATAAATTTTTTAACATTCTAGGAGCCTTTTGTCGGAAAGCAGTATTTTAACTCAGCCTTTAAGTGGTACCACTGGCACCACCTGGCGACAATAATTTGAACTAAACCTATTTTTGTCATCTCTATACCATGCTTAATAAGTATGGTAAGTTTCAAAATTATAGCTCAAAAAGGGACATACAGGCGGAGATCACCATATCATGCGGGGGTTAATTAGACTAGATCACTTTTGGCCATTATGTTATTTTTATATAGGCCTACGATGCATTAAACCCAGTGTTCGCACAGAATCTTGAAAGTCCTTGAATTTCCCTTTTGTATTGATATGTTCTTGAATCCCTTTTTGGCCTTGAAAAGTACTTGAAAACTGACCATCAGCCTTGAAAAACACTTGAATTTCCAGTGAATATACCCCTTAATTTCCTATATAGCTCCAAAACTCCACCTTTATATTGCCTTTAAGCATGTGCACCCAAGTGTAACCATTCTTGATGTGTCAGTGCAGGCTGAATTTATCCTGGCACTGGTTTTACATCATTGTTGGCTGCCTGTGCAGGCAGCCAACAATGATGTGGAACCACTGCCAAGTCACCTACATGTACAACTGTATAAGGTAGTAGCTACTTGAAAAATTAATTTGAAGCCTTAAGTTTAAGAAACAACCTTACAGGCATGCAGATTTCTGGCATGCTCTTTTACAGTGCAAAATATATGTTCTTGAAAAGCTGTCAAACGTCCTTGAATTTGATCTTTCCTTGCCTGTATGAACCATGACACCTGGAAAATAAAACAAATGACACACCAGCTGAAACACTACTATAAACTTCAGAACAGTTATTTATTGATTGGTGTTTAAGGTCACATATTTCTGCACAATGGCTAATTATGACCGTGACAGTTTTACGTGTGGAGGAAGCCGGAGTACCCAGAGAGAACCACCAAGCAACGGCAAGCAACTGTCAGTTCCCCAACATACTAATTCCACACAAGCAGGGTTAGCATTGGTTGAAGACAGGTGCACCATCGACGTGCAGTATGCCTTAGTACACAACATCACCGTGCCCTCACGTGGGCAATGGGGGTGAAGTGTCTTGCGCAAGGAAGGACACAACACGGTCACCGCAGGTGGAATTTGAACCGAGGACCTCTCGGCTTGCAGCCTGCACCTTTACCTACTGAGCCACCGTGCCCCCTCAGTACATTTAGAACAATGAATGGGGATTACATCATGCACAAGGCAAGATCACAATACTATGATGTCATGATCTTCATTGATGACAAAAATGATCAAATCAAATTTATTTCGCTGAACTGGTGATTTATTTATTTAATTAGTTTAGTCATGAACAGTGGCCTTGACATGTGTAATAACTTGATGCAGGTAAAACATCCTCTTTCTGAATGCGGTTGCTACTCTCAATACAGATTTGTATTTTGTCTAAATGCTTTCACTTATATCAGGAAATACATTCTTGTTGTAAGATAAAACTTTAGAACTTTCATCTGCAGTGGATGTGTCGCCCTTAATTGAATTTTGCCAAATGGAATAATCCTCTTAATGGCATATAATTTTCAACTTTCAAACACCAGCCATTTACCATATCTTTAGAACAACTTGACCTGTTAATTGCATGCGTGTTAAACTCCAGAGCTGAAACGGTTATGGGATTTTGTTGATCAATTAATCACATGGATTAACCTTGGTTAACCGATTAATCACTTGTCCAAATAGATATCTGAATACTTGCCATACCGTTGATGATTTACAGCATGAACCCTTTACCAAATGTAACAAACAAAACCGACTATACCTATACACAAAAATCCCCATTTCAATTTATTATGTTTTCAATTTTTGTCTCAAAAACATAGCTTAAGGCCCCTCATTGGAACGAGCTCATTAAGGTCATTCCAATGAGGGGTCATAAGCTATGTTTTTGAGACAAAAATTGAAAATTTTCAGTAATTCATGAATTTATTTTGCAAGTATCATCTGCTACCCGCAATGGGTAAAGGGTTAAGAATGACCTTCTCCAGCTACTGATGCAGTATGATGATCATGCAAGTAAACAAGTATGTCAGCAAGTAACTTGCATGCTTTCCTCTGTCTCATATAATTGATGTGAGTCAGTGTGACAATGTTTACCTGTTTTGGAGCAAGTTTGTTCCTTGTTAACCCATATAATACAATAGTTCAGAAGTAACAGTTAATCAATCAATTACTTTTTGGATCGATGAAGATGTTGATCATTGATTAATCAATTAAACGGTTAAACATTTCAGCTCTATTAAAGTCCTCTAAATTGGATTAAAAATTTTGTAATCGATTGAAGATTTAATCCTACAACTACTGAATTCCCTGTGAGCATGGTAGCTCAGTGTTTAGAGCTTCTAACTTCAAACCACAGATCAATCCTGACCACAGTAACTCCATTGGGTCCCTTTGTAGGACATTTAAACCCATGGTAACACTGTGTACTAAGGCATCCTGCACCTCGACAGACGTGGGAGCGCGGTGGCTCAGTGGTAGACTGTTGGACTTTTATGCTAGAGGTCCCAAGTTGGATCCCCGTCCGGGACGGCCCACGCTGTCCTTGGGCAAGGCACTTTATCCTCAGTGCCTACCTGGGGGCATGATAACCGAGTACTAAGGCATACTGCACGTCGATGGTGCACCTGTCTTCAACCGCTGTAACCCTGCTTGAACGGAGCTTGAACAGAGTTAGAATGTTGAGGAGCTGACAGTTGCTCATCCATGCTTGGAAGTTCTCTCCGGGTACTCCGGCTTCCTCCACCCGTAAAACTGTCAGTATCACGATTAGCCATTGTGCATTAGTATGTGACCATAAACACCAATAAATAAATAAATCGAAGGTCGACGGTGCCCTTGCCTTCAACCACTGCTAACTCTGCTTGTGGAGAGTTAGTACATTGGGTAGTCTTGAACGTTGCTCGCTGTTCAAGTATTAGTACAGTGAAACCATGTTAATTCAAAAGCCACTTTGCCAGTGAAAATTATTCAGTTAACAGGAATATTCAATTAACAGGGATTGTGTCACTTTCCTGTATTCTAGAGAAACTTAGCATTTATTATACCCCACGCAATGAAGTTGCGGGGGTATAATGTTTTTGACTGGTCCGTCCATCAGTCTGTCAGTCCTACTTGTTTTCCGGACTTTTTTTCTACACGCTTCCAGATATTGAGCTGATTTTTGGTATGTGAGTCTAACATGGTGGCCTACAGATCAAGTTTGCATTTTGTTCCGCTCCACTGATTTTTACCAAAATTACGGCCCTTGGACTCTGAAAAATTCATCAAAATTACAGTTTTCCGGACTGTTTTTCTACACGCTTCCAGATATTGAGCTGATTTTTGGTATGTTAGTCTGACATGGTGGCCTACAGATCAAGTTTGCATTTTGTTCCGCTCCACTGATTTTTACCGAAATTACGGCCCTTGAACTTTGAAAAGTTCATCAAAATTACAGTTTTGCAGACTTTTTTCCTACACGCTTCCAGATATTGAGCTGATTTTTGGTATGTGAGTCTAACATGATGGCCTACAGACCAAGTTTGCATTTTGTTCCGCTCCACTGATTTTTACCAAAATTACGGCCCTTGGACTCTGAAAAATTCATCAAAATTACAGTTTTCCGAACTTTTTTTCTACACGCTTCCAGATATTGAGCTGATTTTTGGTATGTTAGTCTGACATGGTGGCCTACAGATCAAGTTTGCATTGTGTTCCGCTCCATTGATTTTTACCGAAATTACGGCCCTTGAACTTTGAAAAGTTCATCAAAATTACAGTTTTGCGGACTTTTTTCCTACACGCTTCCAGATATTGAGCTGATTTTTGGTATGTTAGTCTAACATGGTGGCCCACAGAACAAGTTTGCGTTTTGTTCTGCTCCACTGATTTTTACCAAAATTACGGCCCTTGGACTCTGAAAAATGCATCAAAATTACAGTTTTCCGGACTTTTTTTCTACACGCTTCCAGATATTGAGCTGATTTTTGGTATGTTAGTCTGACATGGTGGCCTACAGATCAAGTTTGCATTTTGTTCCGCTCCACTGATTTTTACCAAAATTACGGCTCTTGAACTTTGAAAAGTTCATCAAAATTACAGTTTTGTGGACTTTTTTCCTACACACTTCCAGATATTGAGCTGATTTTTGGTATGTTAGTCTAACATGGTGGCCTACGGAACAGGTTAGGGTTTTGTTCCGCTCCACTGATTTTTACCGAAATTACGGCCCTTGAACTTTGAAAAGTTCATCAAAATTACAGTTTTGCGGACTTTTTTCCTACACGCTTCCAGATATTGAGCTGATTTTTGGTATGTTAGTCTAACATGGTGGCCCACAGAACAAGTTTGCGTTTTGTTCCGCTGCACGGATTTTTACCAAAATTACGGCCCTTGGACTCTGAAAAATGCATCAAAATTACAGTTTTCCGGACTTTTTTTCTACACGCTTCCAGATATTGAGCTGATTTTTGGTATGTTAGTCTGACATGGTGGCCTACAGATCAAGTTTGCATTTTGTTCCGCTCCACTGATTTTTACCAAAATTACGGCCCTTGAACTTTGAAAAGTTCATCAAAATTACAGTTTTGTGGACTTTTTTCCTACACACTTCCAGATAGTGAGCTGATTTTTGGTATGTTAGTCTAACATGGTGGCCTACAGAACAGGTTAGGGTTTTGTTCCGCTCCACTGATTTTTACCGAAATTACGGCCCTTGAACTTTGAAAAGTTCATCAAAATTACAGTTTTGCGGACTTTTTTCCTACACACTTCCAGATATTGAGCTGATTTTTGGTATGTTAGTCTAACATGGTGGCCTACAGAACAAGCTTGGGTTTTGTTCCGCTCCACTGATTTTTACCAAAATTACGGCCACCCCATAGACTTTGAAAAGTTCATCAAAATTACTGTTTTCCGGGCTTTTTCTCTATATGCTTCCAGATATTGAGCTGATTTTTGGTATGTTTGTCTAACATGGTGGCCTACAGATCAAGTTTGCATTTTGTTCTGATCCACTGATTTTAACTGAAATTACGGCCCTTCGACTTTGAAAAGTTCATCAAAATTACAGTTTTACGGACTTTTTTTCTACACGCTTTCAGATATTATCGAAATTACGGCCATTTTAGTATGTGAGTCTACCACAATGACTTACAGATCAAGTTTGCGTTTCATTCTGCTCGGCTGATTTTTGTGGAAATTATGGGCCCTGGACTCTGAAAAATACAAGTAACAGATTTCCGGGTCATTTTCCTAAAAATTACACTTTTCCGAGCTTGAAATATCGGGGCGCATGGAGTATGTGAGCGTGCTCACTAAGGTTCTATATTTCTATTATATCTTGTTTGACAGAGCTCCATGAGCTCTGTCAAACAAGATATAATAGATTAAATGCCTGTATTGGATGTACAGAGGCCAAGTAGGTCTATAAACTAAGGAAAACTGGGGAGAATCAGGGTAGTTTCTCGACAGGTTGCAAGATTTTTTATTCAATTAACAGGAGTTTACACTATAACCTATATTCAATTGGCAGGTCAAATTTGTACTGGAGGTATGGTAAATTGTTTTTGTGTTGGGAAATTATATTCAGTTAATAGGGTTATTCAGTTAAGAGATATCCAATTAAGTGGGCTCCACTGCACTTTGGAGAGTCTGACAGTTTCTCACCACTACTTGATGGTTCTCTCTTGGTACTCCTGCCTTCCTCCACCCGTAAAACTGTCTGACACGATTTTACCCTGGCTGTTAAAAGTGTCATTAATTAAACCCCAAAAGAATCAACAAAACAAATGAAATTCCCTATTTTTATAGACCTATGTGGCCTCAATAAATTCAATATAGGCATTTAATGATATATTTATTTATTAAATCACCAGACTGAAAATCATGGTGAGCTTTTGCCATCTCTTGGCGTCCATCATCTGCCGGCCAGCATGCACTGTACGTTAACTTTTGCATTTCATCCTCCTTCTTCAGAACTATGAACTACTGGGCCAAACCAACCAAACTTGGCACAAATTATCTGTTCGGGTTACCCTTCTAAATTTGTTAGATAGAAGTTGCAAAGTCAAATGGACTGGGAGCAGTGTCCATAAAGGATCAAATTCTTCAAAACTCTTCTCATGAACCGTCGGTCACAATGCTTGGTATGCAACTTCCTTATGTGCCGAAGATTCAAATTTGTTCAAAGAAAGTTTTTTGGACAACATTTGTGCTCAAGCTGAGAGAAGGAAAATTATTGGCCCCACCCAAAATTTATATATTTTTATACTGTACCAATGACCCAGACATAGCTGGTGCTAACTCTTGAAATATAGGGCCAAACACAAATTTTGCCCCCCAATCCCCAAAATTTGCATCTAAAACCAAAGAAAACATGTCCTGAATGGCCCTCCACACTTCACCTCTACTGCGCATGCGCAGTGTTAAGGACGTTCCGAAATTGGCGCCATTAATCATTCTAAGTTTGGCCCTTCATCAGTTAACATCTGACAGATCTTTGTGCTTGTAAATCTCAGTTTAAATGATGGCAGACACATAAATATTAGTGAAATGGTGATTCTAAGGAGGATAGAGAAGGAGGAGAGGAAAAATGTGTGACAGAATGTTATCAGGGCTGTAACTTAAAATTTTTTAATGAAATTATGTTAAGTTACCTATTTTCGAGGCAGCAGCCATATTTTTATACTGTACCAATGACCCAGACTTAGCTGGTGCTAACTCTAACAAAACCAGGGCCAAACACAAATTTTGCCCCCCAATCCCCAAAATTTGCATCCAAAACAAAAAGAAATCATGTCCTAAAGGACCTCCATACTACGCCTCTACTGCGCATGCGCAGTGACGCAGACGTCCCGAAATTGGCGCCAATTATCATTCTCTGTTTGGCCCTTCATCAGTCAACATCTCACTGATCTTTGTGCTTGTAAATCTCAGTTTAAAGGATGCCAGACACGTAATTCTTGGAGAAAATGTGATTCTAAGGAGGATAGAAGGAGGAGAGGAAAAAGAAGTGACAAAAAATAATCAGGCCTGTACTTAAAATTTTTTGATGAAATTATGTTAAGTTGCCTATTTTCGAGGCATGGGCCTCTTGTTGTCATTCTTGCTAATTGTTGCACTGCTTATTCAGTGTTTCCTCTCCCCTAGCCTTCTAAAGTCCCCCCTTGCAATTCTCCCATGCTTTTGGCATATTTTTGAGAAATTTCATTTCTAAAATTTCCTGGGAGAGTTGCTTGGTTACAGAATGTTTTCTGTTATTTTCCCCATAGTTACGTTTTCACCCATGGGTGTATAATGTTGTGTTCTGCATCTTCCATCTGATGTTCTGCAGATTCTCCCCTGGGAGTCTCTGTTTTGCATCAGATAGAGTGTAATTGATGACTGATTCCGGGCCAGTTTTTTCAGTGCCTGGAGTCATGTTTTCTGGTGTTTTTACACTGTTTGTTTTCATTGGCAACAGCCTTTTTTGAGGGGGGGCTGTTTGCCTTTGCTGTAGTTTATCTCACTATAAGATACATTTATATTATCCGAAAGTGTCTCATTAATTATTTAATATAAATTTAAAATTTTTGACCACACTTTGCCATCGGATCCATCGGGGCTCAACGTTACTTTTCAGCAACTTGGGCTTCGCTGAAAAAATATTTTTTCAAAATTATTTTGTTTTGCAATTGTTTTTTCATTTATTAATGGATCATGTTATTATGTATCTTTGTATCAGGGGTTTTTGTGAGTAACTAGGACTTATTGTTGTTCTTTCACAATGAAGGGACATTGTTCAATTTGTAATAGGAAGAAATCTTCCTCTGACTTTCATGATCATTGTATTAATTGTAGTCAGTGTTCTCGCATTAATCCCTGTCCTATATGTGAACATTGGGATGAGAAACATTGGAAACGTGTGTCACGATATGTTGTTTCTGGAGAAAGAGCGATTCCGGCTCTTTCTCCGCAAGGTCACTCTACTCTCTCAGTTTCTATTTCAGAGGAACCAGAACAGGGTGATGTTTCCATGTTATCTTCTTCAAGTGTGCGTCCGTCGTCACAAATGAATTCAGAGCTAGCGGCAAAAGTGCTCATGGAGATTAGACAAATGTCGTCCGCTAGCTCGCCTGGTGTAGCGTCCATTCACCGAATGGTTCGGCAGCCGGGTTCGTCCGATGCGGTCCAAGAGGAAATTTTGGGTGATGCGAGCACTATAAACATAATAGATGCACACCCAGTGACGGCGGATAGTAAGCGAGAACGGAGGAAGCCTTTGAGTCTGGTTCCTAGCTCGTCCAGGTCCAGCCGGGCCGCGAGCGAGAGAGGCCCCTCTCTCGTACAACAACATCTGGGACCAGATGTTGTGGTACAAAATGTGTCTTTAGCGGAGCATATGTCCGTCGCTCGGGACGCTCCGTTGTATAAGCAGTCCGCAGAGACTGTTAAGGCTTCCTCTTCTCGTCAGCGCACACGACCGCACCTTGGCTGCGTGACCGCCGATATATTACCAGCTTCGCCGATGAAGGATTCTTCGGCGACCAGGTCACACCATCCGGCAGCCAGGGATTCGAGACCGATGGACTCTGGACGTTCGCATAGGAAAAGTATGCGGGAGCCATCTGATGCGGAGCTGCCCTCGGCGAAGCAGCGAAAGACTGCGCCTCCGCAGGTCTCGACGCCGGACATTCTTGTGCAGATAGCACAGCTTATCGCAGCATCCCAGCAGACGACAGAAACGGTGTCGGATCGAGAATTATCCGACGGCGCTGGCCGAAGCATCGGGGGCGGACGACCGGGAACATCATGAGGTCCGACCGGATGGTGAAAGGGATACGGATGACATGGAGCTATCCCTTTCGGAACAACATAAAGCTGCCGTGGACTTCATCCGGCACTTTCTCCCTCAAGTTGTTCCGTCGGGCCAGACTGCTGTGCTTCCGGACAAGAGAATTATAGCGTCATTGGACTCTGAATTTTTTGAGCAGTTCAGGGACATCGCTCCCGAGTTTCCGTCGCAGTCCAATAATGTTGCAAGAACATTTGAATTATTGAACGACGCTATATTTAAACTTGCTTCCAGGACGGGGAAAGCAGGTTTCTTGTCCGCTAATACTCTCAACCTGCCTTTCATTAATGCAAGGAATAAATTCGATACGGCAGGACAGGGTATACCGAGAGTTCCTCTGCGTATGGACGAGGAGGCAGAAGACTTAGAGCTATCATTACCGTCGTCAGCTTCTATTCCAACCGCGGTGTTGGAAACAGCTATTGCGTCTAACAGAGCCAATTTAGATGCCTTATCTTACGCAGATCACCTTACTAAGGCGTTATCACTGCGCCTTCAGGGGAAAGAGTTTCAGGATATACAATCCTCTTTAAGACTTCTTTCAAGGGCAGTAGCTTATTCCACGTGTAACTCAGCCCTTTCAGTGGCAAATCTGGAGTTGGTTAGACGTGACGCAGCCCTAGCTACATCCACACTAGTGGATTCTAAGGTGAAGAACTCTCTTAGAGTCGCTTCGGTCTCAGGAGAACTTCTCTTTGACGGCAAGCTTTCCGCTATTTATGATAAAATTAAAAAGAAAGCTAATGATTCTCTGTTGTTCAGATCTGCTCCTAAGAAGTCGGATACAGCAGACACGAATAAGACAGGCACTTCTGGGTCTAATGCGCCCAAGAGAGGTTCCTATAGAGGTTCCGGTGCGTCCTCTTGGTCTTATTCGAGAGACCGTCAGGATAGCGACTCTCGTTCAGGACGTCCTTCAGGCCGGGACAATCGGTCGGACGCCCCGAGGTCGACGAGGCGAGGTGCGGGTCGTGGAAGACGTGGTTTCTCCTACCGCAGGCCTCGCAGGTCCAGGAGGTGATGGCTTAAACCTCTATCGCGTTCCGGTTGGCGGAAGGTTGTCAAGCTTTTCACAAGAGTGGGCGTCGATTACGGACGACCCTTGGGTGAGAGGAGTGACTTCGGAAGGTCTAAAGATATCCTTCAAACGAAAGCCTCCATTAACTCGAAGTCCAAAGTGGACTCATCTTCCGTCAAATCCACAGAAAAGAGACGCTCTGTTATCAGAGGTGCAGTCTCTTTTAATGAAGAACGCGGTAGAGGTCGTAGAAAACCAGGAATCTCCGGGATTCTACAGCCATCTGTTTCTGGTTCCGAAACCAGACGGCTCGTTCCGTCCAGTCATAGATTTGAGCTGGATAAACAAGCTGATCGTCGCTCCGAAGTTTTATATGGAGACGATTCGATCGGTCAGAGCGAGTATTCGGGTGAGCGATTATGCAACGAGCAAAGATCTCAAAGATGCGTACTTTCACATCATGGTACATCCGACATTCCGAAAGTATCTACGCCTCGCAGTCCTAGGAGTGCTGTATCAATTCCGGGCGATGTGCTTCGGATTGAATCTAGCACCCTGGGCTTTCACTCGGGTAATGAACTCGGTAATGATCTACTTCCGAGCTCATTCGTATGCGGTAACGTCGGCCTACCTGGACGACATTCTTCAGAGGTACGGCAACGAGTTAACGCTTCAGAACGATGTTCAGAATCTTCTTCTATTGCTCCGACGTCTCGGTTTTATAGTAAACGAGGAGAAGTCGGATCTGGTGCCGTCCAAGTCATTCACTCATCTGGGAATGAGCTTCGAGACGCACAACAATCTCGTTCGTCTGCCGTTAACCAGAGCGAAATTAGTCAGTTGTTATGCTCTCTATTGTCTGCACGCAGACAAAGTCACGGCGAGAGAATTTATGAGACTGATAGGTCTGTGCGGAGCCGCCGCGGATCTCATTCTGATGGGGCGGTTACGCACACGTCCTCTTCAAATTTTCCTGACTCAGAATTGGAGTGTGAAAATTCATTCGCTCGATGTAGACGTTCTCTTGTGAGATCAAGTGAAACAAGAGATTCAGACTTGGGCAAACATTCAGTGGTTAACTCAAGGAGTTCCGCTGCAGTTGCCGGATCCGAGTTTTACCGTTATGACGGATGCCAGTCAAACAGGTTGGGGTGCATCATTAATCCCAACGGATTCGAGATGCCAGGGTCTTTGGGATCCGCAATTCCTGTGCAAGCACATAAACATCAAGGGAATGATGTCAATTTGGCTTGCGTTACGTCACTGGATGGACATTATTCACGATGCTCATGTCCAAATCCTATCCGACAATACGACAGTAGTGGCGTATATACGGAATCAGGGAGGCACTCATTCAGTTCCGTTGTTCAATCTAACGGAAAGAATCCTTCTGTTTGCGTTAGAACATCACGTTCTTCTTTCGGTCCGTCACATACCGGGTCGTCTGAATGTGCTAGCAGACTCCCTTTCACGAAAGGGTCGCTTGTTGCCGTCGGAGTGGACTCTCAACAAACAAGTATTCAATCAGATTTGCTACCAATGGGAACGGCCAATGATAGACTTATTTGCGACACATCTCAACAATCAGTTGCAGACGTATGTGTCTCCGTGTCCGGATCCAAGAGCTTTTGCAGTAGACGCTCTGTCGATCCCTTGGGACGGAATGATAGGATATGCGTATCCTCCAGCGCCGTTAATTCAACAAGTATTGCTAAAGATAAAACAATCTCAATGCAAGATTCTGTTGGTAGCATCTCTGTCACCACAGAGACCGTGGATAAATCTACTCAGGTGTCTGTTGTGGGACCTACCGCGGAAGCTTCCTCCACGGGAGGATCTTCTTTCGCAGGGGAAATCGCGCCAACTCCATCACAACCCGCAAGGTCTCAACCTTCACGTTTTTCTGTTGTGCGGTCCTTCTTGCATGGCAAGCACTTTACAGGACGAGCAGTGGACGCGATTTCTAACTGTAGGAGGACCTCCTCTTCGCTAAACTATGCGGCTAAGTGGAAGGTTTTTCGTCGTTGGTGTAGGGATCATTCTGTAGATATATTCGATCCCTCTATACCAGACATTGCAAACTTTCTAGTATACTTGTTTTGACGAAATCAAACTGCAGCCTGTTACTATAAAGGGTTATAGATCTATGTTATCTGATACCTATGCACATCATGATAGTTTACAAATTGGATCTAATGTCTCTTTATCGAAGTTGGTTAGAAACTTTTCGATAAATAGACCCAGAACTCTTAGATTAATTCCTAAGTGGAATTTAGCTTGGGTTCTCCTTAAATTGAAGGAAAAGCCATTTGAACCTCTTGGGACAGTAGATTTCAAATTCTTATCTTATAAGACAGCTTTTCTCTTAGCTTTCTCTTCTGCCAGAAGAGTCAGTGAGCTTCATGCACTATCGGTGGATGATTCTCATTATCGTAGTGTTGGGAACACTATCACCTTCACTACTAATGTGGGTTTTTTAGCTAAGAATCAGGCTCCTAATAAATATCCGGAACCTTTTGTTATTAAGGCTCTTCCGTCTTCAGACGGGCGTAGGCCTTTACTCTGTCCTGTTAGAGCACTACGTATCTATAAACAGAGATCTCAGTTTATCAGAAAGGGACGGAAACGTTTCTTTCTGTCTTTGATGCCTAATAGAAAGGACATTTCAGTCCATTCTATTGCTAGATGGATTCAGTTAACTATCCGTACTGCTTATGAAGATTTATCTTCTTTTCAGCAGTCTGTGCTTAAGATTTCTGCTCATGAAGTAAGAGCTCTTTCTACTTCCTGGGCTTATGCTAATAGTGTTGCTATTACAGATTTCATGAAGGCTGCTTATTGGTCTCAGCCATCCACATTTACGAATTTTTATCTCAGAAATATTGAGTCCATTTCTGGAGACCTGCATTGTTTAGGTCCGTTATCTGTTGCTCAGAATGTCGTCCACTAAACAGTTGCAACTATAGTTATGCAGGCTTTCTGTTCCGGCAGTGACTCCGTCCGGCTGCCCTCTTCGCTCTGGGCTATTTGACACCTGCCTTATAGTGAAAAGCAAGGGAATGCCTCCTCCAAGTCAGTATTTCTGAGTCGCTTCCGGGATGGTTTTAAAGTGTAATATTAATGTTTAAATTCATTCATGTCTTATTTTTAAAGTGTAGCTCGGTGTGAAGCATTTGTATATGTCAAGTGTCAAACGGGCTTCAATATACAATACTCGGACACTTTTAAATGACTATAAAGAGTCTCAATTCTCTGGACTACTTTATTTATTGGCTTGCTTTAAAAATAATTAGTATAAGGGTTATACTGGATGTTAATAGAGAACATGAATGTTATTGTGCTCAATTATTAAGGGTAGTGTATCTTTCTAATTTAATATTAAATAAGAAAGATACATGTAAAGCCTAATACTCCTTTTCTCCTTAAGGGGTTACCTCTTTACTATATAGTTGAGCTTATTGGATTTTCCTCTATGTCCTAGGCCCTCCAGCCTGTTTACTATTCAGCTAAGTCTGGGTCATTGGTACAGTATAAAAATGTTAAAAAATTTATAGTAATTTATATATTTTTTATACTTACCAATGACCCAGACGGGGATGGCCCTCCCTGGAGTTGGGAACTCTTGCCTCCCCGCTGAGTACATAGCGCTGACCAGGCACTGCCAGTAAGAATGATAATTGGCGCCAATTTCGGGACGTCTGCGTCACTGCGCATGCGCAGTAGAGGCGTAGTATGGAGGTCCTTTAGGACATGATTTCTTTTTGTTTTGGATGCAAATTTTGGGGATTGGGGGGCAAAATTTGTGTTTGGCCCTGGTTTTGTTAGAGTTAGCACCAGCTAAGTCTGGGTCATTGGTAAGTATAAAAAATATATAAATTACTATAAATTTTTTAACTTTGTTGTCATTCTGGTTATTTAGTTACACTGATTTTTCAGTGTTTTCCTCTCTCCCTTTCCTTTAAGTCCCCTCTTGCTATTCTCCCATGCTTTTGGCATAGTTTCTGTAATTATTATTACAAAAATTTCTTGGGAGTTTTAGCTGAATAACAGAATGAATTCTGTTCTTTCCCCATGTTTACGTCTTCACCTACGGGTGGTTAGGTGTTGTGTTCTGCATCTACCATCTGATGTTCTGCAGTTTCTTCCCTGGACGTCTCTGTTTTGCATCAGATGGTGTATTTTTGGTAACTGATTCCGGGCCTGGGTGCCTGGAGTCTTATTTTAGTGTTTTTACACTCATTGTTCACATTTACAACAGCCCTCTGTGTGAGGGGGGGATTTCTTGAAAATAATATCTTGATGTTATTTTAATCATAACCAGATACATTATTATTGTTCGTAAGTGTTGAATAAATTGTTTAAAATATTTTTAAAATTTTTGTCCACACTTAGGCTTGGGATCCATTGGGGCTCAATGTTACTTTTCAGAAACTTGGGCTGTTCTGAAAAAATATTTTTTCAAAATATTTTGATTTCAATTATTTTTTCTGTATTAATGGATCATATTAATTATTATGTATTTTGATTGCCAGGGGTTGGTGCGAGTACCAGGACTTTGTTTTCTTTTCACATTGAAAGGATTTTGATCAATTGTAATAAGAGGAAGTCTTCCTCTGACTTTTATTATCATTCTATATGTGGTCAGTGTACTCGTATTAACTCCTGTTCTGTATCGTATGATTTCGATGACAACATGGGAAGCGTATGTCACGGTATGTTAGTGGGGAATTGGACACTCCGGTCCTTTCCCCTCAGGGTCACTCTACTTTATCAATTTCTATTTCAGACGATCAAGATTAGGGTGATGTATCTGTGATGTCTTCCAACAGTGTGCCTCCGTCGTCACAATTAATGAAGGGCTAGCGGAAAAATGCTTATGTAAATACGCCAATTGCCTAAGAGGACCCTAGTAGGTTCGACGGCCTTTGACGTCCGCTAGCTCGCCCGGTGTAGCGTCCATTCATCGAATGGTTCGGCAGCCGGGTTCGTCCGTTGCGGTCTAGAAGGAGTTTTGGGGTGATGCGAGCACTATAAATCAACCAAATGCACACCCAGTGACGGCGGATTAGAGGGAGAACGGAGGAAGCCTTTTAGTCCGGTTCATAGCTCGTTCTGGTCCATCCGGACGGCGAGCGGGAGAGGCCCCTCTCTCGTACAACAACATCTGGCCCCAGATGTTGTGGTACAAAATGTTTCGCATTCGGAGCATACGTCCGTCGCTCGGGACGCTCCGACATATAGGCAGTCCGGAGTAGACTGTCAATAAGGCTTCCTCATTCTCATGGTAGCACACACGACCGCTCTTGGCTACGTGACCTCGGATATCCAGTCAGCTTCGCCAGTCAGAGAATCATCGGCGACCAGGTCACACCATCCGGTAGCCAGGGACACGAGGCCTGCAGACTCCGGACGTTCGCATAGGAAAGTGTGCGGGAGTCAACGTACACGGAGCTTCCGGCGGCAATGCATCATAAGACCGCTACTGCACAGGCCTCGGGAACGGATGTGCTTTCCTAAATAGCACAGCTTATCGCAGCATCCCAGCATCAACTGAATCTGTCGCATATTTTTTATCCGACGATGCTGGGTCGGGACGCTCCGCGGAAGCGGGTACGGACGTCCGAAAATTTCATCCGGTCCGACGGGATACCGAAAGGGATTCAGAGGATTTCGAGCTTTCCCTTTCGGAACAACATATGCTGTTGTGTATGTCATCTGACTTCATCTTCTACAGCTTCTTTCGTCAGACCAGAATGCTGCGATGCCGGATAAGAAACTGATAGCGTCGGTGGACTTAGAAATTTTTGGTTCGGTTCAGGGACATCATCCCTCAGTTCCGACATAGTCCAATAATGTCACACAAACTTTCGAATTATTGGACGACACTATATATATTATTATTATATGCTTGCTATTACCAAGCATTTCTGGTTTCTTGTTCGCAAAGTTACGGAGATGTCTTTCAAAAGTGTGCCTCGGTCGTCATAGTTAATGAAGAGCTAGCGGCAATAAGTGCTCATGGAATATGTCTATCGCCTAAGAGGTCCCTTGTAGGATCGACGGAGTGACATTCGCTAGTTCACCCGGTGTAGCGTACATTCATCGAATGGTTCGGCTGCCGGGTTCGTCCGTTGTGGTCTAGGAAAGAGATTTGGGTGATGCGAGCACTGTAATTACTTTAGTACTCACCCAGTGACGGCGGATTGAGGACAGATCGGAGGAAGCCTGTTAGTCCGGTTCCTGGCTTGTCCAGGTCCGTCCGGGCTGTGAGCGGGAGAGGTCCCTCTCCTGTCCAACAACATAGGGGACCGCATGTTGTGGTTCAGATATTTTACATTCGGAGCATATGTCTGTCGGTGGGGACGCTCCGTTATAGTGACAGTCCGAGAGACTGTCGATAATGCTTCCTCATCCTCACAGCAGGACACACGACCGCACATTGGCTACGTGACCTCGAGTATTCGATCAGTTTCGTCATTCAGTGATTCCACGGCGAATAGGTCACGCCATCCGGTAGCCAAGGGACACGAGGCCTATACACTCTGTTCGCTCGCATATTAGTAGTATGCACGGAGTAACGATCACGGAGCTTCTAGCGGCAATGCATTGTAGGACCGCTTCTCCACAGGCCTCAGTGACGGATGTGCTATCCGAGTTAGCACAGTTTTTTCGCAGCATCCCAGCAATCGACAGTTTCTTAGTCGAATCAGGAATTATCTGACGGCGCTGGGTCGGTGCGGTCTGCGGTTGCATCAGGTACGGACGACCGAACGCTTTATAGGGTCCGACAGGATGGCGAAAGGGATTCGAAAGATTTCGAGTTTTCCCTTTCGTAGCATCGGAAGCTGCCATTCATATCTTCTGGCATTATCTTCCAGTGATTGTTATTTCGGACTACATTGCTGCGATGTTGGATAAGAGACTTATAGCGTCATTGGACACGGAATTTTGGATTGGTTCAGGGACATTGTCCCTGACTTACCGACACAGTCCAATATTGTCATTAGAACATGTGTATTATTTATCGACGCTATATATGCATATAAGCCTGCTACCAAGCATGATAGTTTAGTTTCTTGTCCGCAATGCTCATTTCTGCCTTTTTATCATTTATACGAATAATTTATTTTGGCAGAGCAGGGCATACCGAGAGTTCACATGCATCTAGTCGGCGTGGTTAAAGACTGGAAATATTCTTTTTCGCCGTCTATGTCTTTTCCAACCACAATGTTGGAAACGACAATGATGTCTAGTAGACTTAACTTAGACGCTTTATCATACGTAATCCACCTTACTGAGGCGTTATCATTACGTCTTCAAGAAAAGAATTACGGGATATTATCCTCAATGTGATTTATTTTGAGGGCAGTAGTTTGTTCACGTATAACTCCGCCCTTCAGTGGCTGATTGGAGTTGGTTAGACGTGACGCAGCCCTAGCTACATCCACGCGCGTGGATAGTAAGGTGAAGAACTCTCTCAGAGTCGCTTTGTTCTCAGAGAAGCTTCTCTTCGACGGCAACTTTTCAGCAATCCATGAATTGCTCGATTTACACGTTCTCTTGTCTATCTAGTTTTGCAAGAGATTCAGACTGGGGCAAACATTCGGTGGTTGACTCAAAGAGTGCCACTGCAGTTGCCGGATCCGAGTGTTATAATTATGACGGTGGCCAGTCAAACAGGTTGGGATATAATATTGATCCCAACGGATTCGAAGTGCCAGGGTCTTTGGGTTCCGCAGTCTCTAAGCAAGCACTTATCTTCCGCGGAATAATGTTTTTTAGGCTTGCTTTATGTCATTGGATGAACATTATTCAGAAACGCATGTCCAAATCCTGTCCGTTAATTCGACAGTAGTGGCGTATCTCCGGAACCAGGGAGGCACTCATTCGTTTCTGTTATTCAATTTAATGGAAAGAATCCTTCTGTTTGTTATAGTACACCAAGTTCTGTTTCGGTCCGTCATATTCCGGGTCGTCTGATTGTTTTACCGGACTCCCGTTCACTTATGAGTCGCTTGTTGCCATCAGAATGGACTCTCAACAAACAAGTATTCAATCAGATTTGCTATCAATGGGAGCGCCCAATGATAATTTATTTACGACACAGCTTGCTAATCAATTGCAGACGTATGTGTTTGCTTGTCCGGATCTCTGAGCTAATGTTGTTAACGCTCTATTGATCTAATAGGACGGAATGATAGGATATGCGTATCCTCCGGCGCTGTTGTTTCAGCAGGTATTGCTAAGATAAACAACCACAATACATTTCTGTTGATAGCATCTCTGTCTTCACAGAGACCGTGGGTAAATTTACTCTGATGTCTACTGTGGGACTTCACGCGAAATCTTCCTTAATGAGAGGATCTTTTTTCGCGGGGTAAAATCGTATCATCTTTATCACAACCCGCAAGGTCGCAACCTTCACGTATTCCATTGTGTGGTTCGTATTGCATTGTAAGCATTGTACTGGACGAGCTTTGGACGCGATTTCTTACTATAGGAGATCCTCTTCTTCGCTTCTCTATGCGGCTAAAGTGGAGGCTCTTCCGTCGTTGGTGTAGGGATCACTATGTTCATATTGTTGATCCCTCCATACTACTCATTGCAACTTTTTAGTATACTTGTTTGACAAGATCTACTGCAGCCTGTTATTAAGGTTATAGGTTATGTTACCTCATACCTATGCACTCTACTATAGTTTACAATTGAGTCTTTTGTCTCTTTATCTAAGTCAGTTAGTAACTTTTTGATAAATAGACTTAGAACCATTAGATTAAATTCCTATATGGAATTTAACTTCGGTTCTTATTTAGCTAAGTAATCATTTGAGCCTCTGGAAACAGTAGTTTTCAAATTCTGACCTTTTAGACAGTAATTCTGTTGGCTTCTCTTTTACTGAAGAGTCAGTGAGTTTCATGCACTATTGGTGGATGATTTTCACTTTCGTAGTTTCGGAATCACTACTTCCGTTACTATTTAGGTTGGATTTTTGCATAAGAGTTAGGCTCCTAATATCCGGAACCTATTGTTATTTAGGTCCTTCCATCTTCGTACGGGCATAGGCCTTTACTCTGTCCGGTTAGAGTTTATGTATTTATAAACAGATATCTGTTTATTACTACGGGCGTAAACTTCTTCTGTCTTTGATGCCTATTAGAAGGACGTTACGCTCCATTCTATTGCTAATGCATTCAATTAACTATCGATACTGCTTATGGTATATCTTTGACTCAGCAGTTGTGTTTGAGATTTCGGCTCATGAAGTAAGAGTTCTTCTACATCTTGGGCTTACATTAATAGTGTCGCTATTATAGATTTTTGAAGGCTGCTCATTGCGCTCAGCCATCCACATTCATGAATTTTTTATCTCAGAAATATTGAGTCCATTTCTGGAGGCCTCTATTGTTAGGTCTATTATCTACTGCTCAGAATGTCATTCACTTAACAGTTGCTACTATAGCTAGGTAGGCTGTCTGTTTCGGCAGTGACTCCGTTCTGCTGCCCTCTTCGCTCTGGGCTATTTGACCCAGGGCAAGAAAAAGGGGGGGGGGGGGGGGGGGAGGGTGTTCCTTTGGGTCACCTGTTTTACTATGAAAACAAGGGGATACCTCCTCCGGAGTTAGTAATTCTGAGCTGTTATTGGGATGGTTGTTTAGTGAGAAGTTTATGTTTTAAAATTCATTCAAGTCTTAGTTTTTAAAGTATAGCTTTTGAATATAGCACGTGTCAACGGACATGTTTATGCAATTCTCAGACACTTTTAAGGAGTATAAAGAGTCTCTATTCTCTAGACTTACTTTATTTATTGGCTTACTTTAAAAATTATTAGTATAAGGATTATACTAGATATTAATAGAGTACATGGATGTATGATGCTCAATTTTGGAAGGTGTTGTATCTTTCTAATTTATCATAAATAAGAAAGATACATGTAAGGCCTATTACTTCTTTTTCCCTAGAGGGGATGACTCTATTTTATATTATTGAGCGTATTCCATCTTGCTCTATGTCCTTGGCCCTCCAGTCTTTTTACTATTCAGCTATGTCTGGGTCATTGGTACAGTATAAAAATGTTAAAAAATTTATAGTAATTTATATATTTTTTATACTTACCAATGACCCAGACGGGGATGGCCCTCCCAGGAGTTGGGAACTCTTACCTCCCCGCTGAGTACATAGCGCTTACCAGGCACTGGTTATTAGAATGATTAATGGCGCCAATTTCGGAACGTCCTTGACACTGTGCATGCGCAGTAGAGGTGAAGTGTGGAGGGCCATTCAGGACATGTTTTCTTTGGTTTTAGATGCAAATTTTGGGGATTGGGGGGCAAAATTTGTGTTTGGCCCTATATTTTAAGAGTTAGCACCAGCTATGTCTGGGTCATTGGTAAGTATAAAAAATATATAAATTACTATAAATTTTTTAACTTTTCAAACCAATTGGCTAATTTGAATCAAACTTGGTATGCAGTTGTATTAGGGATCAGGTACTTGATCTATGATGGAAAAAAGATTTTTACGCCCATGTGGAAAAAATAAAAGAAATTTCAATGCCAACATTTCCGAAACTGCACAAAATAGAAAATTATTATTTGGTCGGAAGCATCCTTAGGACAAGTAGAATCGAATGGGTCCTAAACAAAATCTTGATCGGTAGTTGGTTTTGTTATGCTCATGGATGAGAGAGTTCAACTAATTCACTGATTTCAGATAATTTATTATCAAAATGCTGAAATTTTATTTCCTTCAAATTTACTTGAAAATGGTCTTGAAGACCATTTTCATGTAAATTTATGGAAATAAAATGTCTACCAAGTGAAATGTTAACCACATGTCCTCTTATTTTCAGAGGAAACTTTATTTTCACCACTTTTCAGGTGAAAATATGGGAGTTTCAGCTTATTTCAGCTAATTTAGTTGTTCTGTACTCTCATCCCTGTATGGGCTACCAGATGAGGGTGGGGCAGTTGGGTGGGGGGGGGGGGGATTGTAATGGAAAAATCCTGGGTCAGAACTATTAAAAAATGGAGAAAAAATTTTCTACAGAACTACCCATCAGAATCGTTCAAATATTTTGGTATACTGAATTCCAACAAGAATCTTATTCAAGTATGTGCAAATTAAGTCCCAGGGTTCTTCTTTGGATCTTCTTCAGATCCATAAGTTAGAATCTTTTCATAATTATTTGGTATACAGAATCCTTAGGATGGGTCAGATTCAACTTTGTTAAAATCATGTTTATAGATTCATATTTAGGCTTGGTTAATATGAGGAACATTCTTTAAAATCTTTTTTCTTCAGATCCACCAGTCAGATTCTTCTGATAGTTAGTATACAGCTTCCTCATAGGGCCCAGATCAAGTTGATTCAAAGCAAGTCTCTGGGTTCATATTTGGGCTCCTTGTGGGAACACCATCACCACAACACTATATGATGATAAAATACTGGTGACTTTCCGCTTTTAACTTCACAGTGCATATCTCATTTTTAGGTAGAAATATTGTGTGCAGTACGCCAGAATCAACTGCTAACTTTCTTCGTGCATATTGTGAACATACATCGATTTATTTATATGTATATTTATTTATTTATTGGTGTTTAAGGTCACATAGATATGCACACTAGCTAATCATGACTGTGACAGTTTTACGGGTGGAGAAAGCCGGAGTACCCGTAGAGAACCACCGAGCATCGATGAGAAACTGTCAGCTCCTCAACATTCTAACTGTGCAAGCTCCGCTCAAGCAGGGTTACAGCGGTTGAAGACATGTGCACCATCGACGTGTTGTATGCCTTAGTACACGGTTCTCATCGTGCCTCCATGTAGGCAATCAGAATAAAGTGCCTTGCCCAAGGACACAACACGGGTCATCCCGAACTCGGAACCTCTAGCATAGAAGTCTTACAGTCTACCACTGAGCCACCGGGCTCCCTTTGTCTTATTATAGGAGGTCAAAACATTTGGTATTGATGATAAAATAATAACTGCAGTTATTATTTTATCATTCCTGTATACTGATACTGGACTGACCCATCTCACTGTAAGTGTACACAAAGGTGATACCATTCCAGGAAACGAGGGTTCAGAGGGTTGACCCTTTATCCAACGTATGCATGGATGACAATATTTTGGTTATCGGAAGAGATTTACATTAAAGTTAGTTCCCCTCCCCTGGGGAATCGAATTCGGGACCTGTAGCATAGAAGTCCAACAGTGTTCCACTGAGCCACCGTGCTCCCAAACATACATCAATAATCGAACATCTATTAAGCTGACATAATATACCGGGATAATTTGAGAACCTCGTCACAAACGGGAAGCATTTCCTGATTTCAGTTGAACGAGTGTCTTTGTCATATTATTTTGAGCGAGAAAATTTCCGACTGTATCCGGTGCATCGACTTGAATGAATCAAATGTCATGGAAAGATACCTCATAAATGTGATTAGTAATCATAGCCTGCTCACAGGCTGGTACAGTGGAACCCTGTTAATTGAATAGTCACTTTGCCAATAAAACTTATTCAATTAACAAGAGTATTCAGTTAACAGGGATTGTGTCACTTTCCTGTATTCTAGAGATAAACTTTACATTTATTCTATTGTATTTTGTTTGACAGAGCTCCATGCCTGTATTGGATGTACTGAGGCCAAATAGGTCTATAAGCAAAGGAAAACTGAGGAGAGTCACAGTAATTTTTCAACAGGTGGCAAGATATTTTATTCAATTAACAGGAGTTGTTTACTCTTTAACCTATATTCAATTAACAGGTCAAATTTGTACTGGAGGTATGATAAATGGTTTTGTGTTGGGAAATTATATTCAATTAACAGGGTTATTCAGTTTAGAGATATCCAATTAAGTGGGCTCTACTGTATTCTCATTTTGAAAATAAGTTGAGGCTGTTGAAAATATCGACACCCGCCTGTATCAGTGGTGAGTCTAGTGGCAAGATAATAATTATACCCCCACTTTCAAAGAAAATGGGGGTATACTTGATTACATGCGTCCGTCCATCTGTTTGTCTGTCCGCCCATCTGTCTGTGCATCCGTGTGTGAGTCCATCTGAGAATATTCATAACTTAAGTAAATTATTACTTTTTATAATATTTGTTGTCATAGGTATGTCCACACACGTGATTTTTTTTTTATTACTTGTTCACTTAGAAATTGTGTCCGTCCGAGCCAAATTTTGTCTGTTCAGCCTGTATCTCGGGTATGGAATGTTCTATTGCAATGAAATTTTCCATGAACTCTGCTTACGGTATAGGCTTTAAAACTAGAGGATGGCCACCAAAGGGTGGCTGTTTTCCCCCGAAAAAAGCCTTGATATCCATTCCAAACTTATTCGCGACACACCCTCTGGTTGTGGGCAATAATAATACCAAGTATCATTAATATTCTTGAAGGCTGTAAGAAGTTATGGAGCGGACACGAATTCCGTCTACGCCCGGACGGACAGACGGACAGCTGGACGATGTCATGGCTAGATTCCCCCGAATTTTTTTCGGGGAATAAAAAGGATTCAACAATATTTCTCACATTCTCCTTTTTAGAGTTATCCCCCTTTTTTGACTTAGAAATTGTAGGAAATAGACATTATTTGTCTCTTCAGCCTGTATCTCAGGTATGGGTTATCGGATTTCAGTGAAATATGGCATGCAGTTTGCCTATGACAAAGACTTCTGCCTCATTGCATAAAACTTCCAAACACCAAACATTTTACCATACCTTTTGACTTAGAAATTGTTGAAAACTTTTGAAGAAAATGGGAGGTGGGTGGGGGGGGGGGGGTAGGGATACTGGATTGGGGTTATCGGATTTCAGTGAAATATGGAATGCAGTTTGCCTATGACAAAGGCTTCTGCCTCATTGCATAAAACTTCCTAACACCAAACAATTTACCATACCTTTTGACTTAGAAATTGTTGAAAACTTTCAAAGAAAATGGAAGGGGGGGGGGGGGGGGTATACACTAGATTGCGTCTGTCCATCTGTGCATTCATCCGTCAGTCCGTACGAGAATATTGATAAATAATATTTGTTGGTCATAGGTATACCCACACTAGGTGGTACACTACGTGAGGGTATGCACCGGACGAAAGTCCAGCTCTTGTTTTGTCAAACAATTGGATTGAACATAAAAGGTGCTGACAAAAGCTTGCAGTCCTGTGAAAACAGCGTGATTTAGTTGCTACTCACTCACGAGGCAATGACAGCAAATCACTACAAGGCAGTGAACATCATAGAGGAGAGAGCCCTGGTTACTCCGGAATCTATTAACCTTCTCCGTCTGCAGGTGTTTTACAAAGTAAATTATGACTGAATAACACTTGATATGCTGTGGTTGGTAGAAGGGAGTGACTTGTTGTTTGGTAATTTTGCTATTGATTAATAATGAAAATTTAGTCAACATCCATTAGTCGATTAATCGATTCAACACTGGATATAAACCAGCTATAGATTAATCAATAATTAAGTTGTTGTGATGTTTTTCAGTTCATTTTAATGGATTTTTGGAGTATGCTGATGATCCATATGATTCAAGCCGCCTTAGAGGAGATCCCCAGCGGTTTCGACTTGGTCTGGGTAAGTAAGAAAGATGCATTATAATTATAATCAATGTTAATTGTAAATTAGGCCTGAAAAAAATTTAAAATCTGTTTCTCAAGACCTCCTGCATTGTCCTTTTGGCTGCTGCATACCCTCTTTTCATAACCAATGTAAACTTTAAAAAAAAAAAAATTAAGTGAGTTATGTCTGATATTTTACCCAAGCTAATAACATTGATAAATTTATCCCTTGAGTGAAAGAAAGCATTGCAATGCTTTAGCACTCAAGGGACAAAATACACCACCACCCATACTATTCTATAGATTATGAGGCCTAAAACATAAACCAAGAACATGAATTTTTGATGGCAAAGAAATAATAATTACAAAAATAAAAATAAAATAACAAACTGCCCGCTCGCATGCAGTTTTACAAACAAAATGGCCTGAGAAACAGATGATCTACTTTGTGGGGCCTTATTAAACCTATATTCAATGAACTCAATATTAAAATTTGTTATTTTAATTAGGCCCTGCAGAGAAGATCAGTTTATTGGCCATTTTTAGCTCAACTTTGGCGAAGCCAAATTTGAGCTTTTGTCATGGCCTGTTGTCCGTCTGTCCGTACGTCAACAATTGGATACGGCTCGGGCTAGAGGCCGTATTTATGAACCGATCTTTACGAAACTTCTTGGGTACCTTTGTTATGACAGTGGGACGAGAACGAGTGTTTTGGGGTACGGTCCGAAATTCAAGATGGCCGCCAGCTGCCATTTTGTACTGACGATGCAGAAATCTGTTTTTTGTACAGAACTTCCATATGAAAGCTCTGATTTGAATAATTTTTTGTATGAATGTTTAGTACCATGGGATACATCACATATAATACGTTTTTTTTTCTCGTGCGTAAATTGTGCAAATTAGACTAATTTTGATGTTTTTTGGTGTTACTTTCAGCACTGTAAGTGCAAATGCCAATACGGCTCGGGCTAGAGGCCGTATTTATGAACCGATCTTTACGAAACTTCTTGGGTACCTTTGGTATCACTGTGGGACGAGAACGAGTGTTTTGGGGTCCGGTCCAAAATTCAAGATGGCCGATGGCAGCCATTTTGTACAAATTTAGGTGCAATCAGATTTTTGCACAGAACTTCCATATGAAAGCGCTGATTTGAATAATTTTTTGTGTGAATGTTTAGTACCATGGGATACATCACATATAAGGCTGTAAAAAAAAGAACCTCTGTTTCTCAGGCCCGCGCGCATGGTCATTTTTGGTGCACATGCAACCTTTTTATGACACCAAAAAAATCTTCAAAAAAATTTGAGATATTGTGCTCATTTCGGTAAATCGATATCGATGCGTTCGTAAATTTTAAATTAACGCACTTCAAGCTTTTTCTACATCATACCTTAATAAAGTGGGTGGGTTTTAGCAATATTCACGACAGAAAGTGTTTTATTCTGTAAAAGGTAAGTCATAATGACAGCAAGAAGGAAGGTGTCTTTCAGTCTGACAACAAACAGTCACAAAGGGGAATGGTCGATTCGCACCACGTTTGATTCGCACCAACTCTCAGAAAGTCTGAAAGTCAGGTGCATTGTTGAATGGAACACAGTCTCCTGGCATTTATTTTTAGTAACATTTGTATTGTAAATGGCCGTCATTGGGAATTTGTATACTGTTATTTGAAACCGTTACGAGTTTCCCAGTTAATTTAAATAAATGCATTTGAGATGCAGGATAATTGGATAACTAATAGTAACCGTTGCTTGATATAAAAGTAACAGTCATAGTTGAAAATAAATTGCATATAGGCACTTATGTGCGGTCGAATTGGTTAATAAAAACACGCAAACATTCGTTTTGTATTTCATTTTCAGATTTAAAAAAAATATGATTTATGGATGAACTGCCCGTTCAAATGGGTTGTGATAATTTTGAATATAATGGGGAAAAATTGCGATTCACGATTTTATTAGGCAAGTTGTGAAAGGATTTTTTGGGGGGGGTAAAATAAATCTCTGAAAGTTGGCACTTCGACATTTAATGTGTCCCAGAGACGTTTCAACCCGAGACGTTTCACCCCTGAGGCGTTTCGTGACTTTCATCCTGTATTATAATTTTCACGTTTCACTGAAAAAACAAACATTCAAACCCCACTTCATTTACGACTCAACACCCCTGTGGTGAATAACCAATATATTTGTGAAATTTTGCGTGGTCCACCAGGCGTTTCGGTGGGGGTCAAATTACCACAAACAACCTCTCGGGGAGAAAATAAAAAGAAAAAAAAAAACCCGCCCGCCCGCATGCTTTTTTTGGAAAAAATGGCCTGAGAAACAGACAATCAACTTTGTATGGCCTAATAGGGGTTTTTTTCTTGTGCAGAAATTATGCAAATTAGATGAACTTTGATTTTTTCAATGCGACTTACACACAGTAAGTACACATGTCAATATGGCTCGGGCTAGAGTCTGTATTTATGAACTGATCTTCACGAAATGTGTTGGGTACCTTTGTTATCACCTTGGGATGAGAACGAGTGTTTCTGGGTGCGGTCTAAAATTCAAGATGGCTGCCAGTGGCCATTTCGTACCGAAATTAGGTCTAATCAGTTTTTTGTACACAACTTCTATACGGCTCAGACTAGAGGCCATATTTATGAACCAATCTTTACGAAACTTCTTGGGTACCTTTGTTATCACTGTGGGATGAGAGCGAGTGTTTTTGGGTGTTGTCCGAAATTCAAGATGGCCACCAGCAGCCATTTTGTACCAAAATTAGTGCAATCAGTCTTTTGTACAAAACTTCTGTATGAAAGTTTTGATTTGAATAAATTTTTATATGAATTTTTAGTAACATGGAATACATCACATATTGTAAGTTTTTTTTTTTTCGTGCAGAAATTATGCAAATTAGATGAACTTTGATTTATTCAGTGCTACTTACACAATGTAAGCACAGGGTAGAGGCTGTATTTATGAACCGATCTTCACAAAACTTCTTGGGTACCTTTGTTATCACCTTGGGACAAGAATGAGTGTTTCTGGGTGCGGTCCAAAATTCAAGATGGCTGCCAGTGGCCATTTTGTACCAAAATTTGGTCCAATCAGTTTTTTGTCACAAGTTCTATACAGCTCGTATTTATGAACTGCATGATCTTCACAAAACTTCTTGGGTACCTTTGTTTTCACCTTGGGACAGGAACGAGTGTGTTTTGGGGTGCCTTTGTTATCACTGTGCTATGAGAACAAATATTTTGGGGTTGAGTCAGACCCACTCTGGGACTCAAAAGATTTCTTTTCTAGTTTAGCATCTGACTGTAGCCCACCTTTACAATACTTTACCTATACATTTGTTACAGGCAACGGTCAGTATTTATGTACAGACTGTTACAATACTTTATATGTACCGTTGTTATCAGGTCATTACCTAGATGTTTGTCATTGCTGTGTCACATACTATACATGTACATGTCTTTGTCTTGACAAGTTGAGCTACAGTGTCATTGACACTTTCATTTTTTTTATAAAATTGCATGCAGGCAGTTTTTTATTTTATTTTTGTAATTATTTCTTTTCCATAAAAAATTCAGATTTTTATACTGTACCAATGACCCAGACATAGCTGGTGCTAACTCTTAAAATATAGGGCCAAACACAAATTTTGCCCCCCAGTCCCCAAAATTTGCATCTAAAACTAAAGAAAACATGTCCTGAAAGGCCCTCCACACTTCGCCCCTACTGCGCATGCGCAGTGTCAAGGACGTTCCGAAATTGGCGCCATTTTTCATTCTAAGTTTGGCCCTTCATCAGTTAACATCTGACTGATCTTTGTGCTTTTAAATCTCAGTTTAAATGATGCCAGACACATAAATATTAGTGAAATGGTGATTCTAAGGAGGATAGAAAAGGAGGAGAGGAAAAGAATGTGTGACAGAATATTATCAGGGCTGTAACTTAAAATTTTTTAATGAAATTATGTTAAGTTACCTATTTTCAAGGCAGCAGCCATTTTGTTGTCATTCTGATTATTTAGTTACACTGTTTTTTCAAGTGTTTTCCTCTCTCCCTGTCCTTTAAGTTCCCCCTTGCTATTCTCCCATGCTTTTGGCATAGTTTCTGTAATTATTATTACTAAAATTTCTTGGGAGTTTTAGCTGAATAACAGAATGAATTCTGTTCTTTCCCCATGTTTACGTCTTCACCTACGGGTGGTTAGGCGTTGTGTTCTGCATCTACCATCTGATGTTCTGCAGTTTCTTCCCTGGAAGTCTCTGTTTTGCATCAGATGGTGTATTTTTGGTAACTGATTTCGGGCCTGGGTGCCTGGAGTCTTATTTTAGTGTTTTTACACTCATTGTTTACATTTACAACAGCCCTCTGTGTGAGGGGGGGATTTCTAAATAATAATATCTTTATGTTATTTTAATCATAACTAGATACATTATTATTGTTCGTAAGTGTTGAATAAGTTGTTTAAAATATTTTTAAAATTTTTTGTCCACACTTAGGCTTGGGATCCATTGGGGCTCAACGTTACTTTTCAGAAACTTGGGCTGTTCTGAAAAAATATTTTTTCAAAATATTTTGATTTCAATTATTTTTTCTATATTAATGGATCATATTATTATTATGTATTTTGATTGCCAGGGGTTAGTGCGAGTACCAGGACTTGTTTTCTTTTCACATTGAAAGGATATTGATCAATTGTTTAAGAGGTAGTCTTCCTCTGACCTTATTATCATTCTATATGTGGTCAGTGTACTCGCATTAACTCCTGTTCTGTATCGTATGATTTCGATGACAATATGGGAAGCGTATGTCACGGTATGTTGTTGGGGATTTGGACACTCCGGTCCTTTCCCCGCAGGGTCACTCTACTTTATCAATTTCTATTTTCAGACGATCAAGATTAGGGTGATGTATCTGTGATGTCTTCCAACAGTGTGCCTCCGTCGTCACAATTAATGAAGGGCTAGCGGAAAAGTGCTCATGTAATACGCCAATTGCCTAAGAGGACCCTAGTAGGTTCGACGGCCTTTGACGTCCGCTAGCTCGCCCGGTGTAGCGTCCATTCACCGAATGGTTCGGCAGCCGGGTTCGTCCGTTGCGGTCTAGAAGGAATTTTGGGGTGATGCGAGCACTATAAAATTAACTTAATGCACACCCAGTGACGGCGGATCGGAGGGAGAACGGAGGAAGCCTTTTAGTCCGGTTCATAGCTCGTTCCGGTCCATCCGGACGGCAAGCGGGAGAGGCCCCTCTCTCGTTCAACAACATCTGGCCCCAGATGTTGTGGTACAAATGTGTCGCTAGCGGAGCATACGTCCGTCGCTCGGGACGCTCCGTTGTATAGGCAGTCCGCTGAGACTGCTAAGGCTTCCTCTTCTCGTCAGCGCACACGACCGCACCTTGGCTGCGTGACCGCCGATATATTACCAGCTTCGCCGATCAAGGATTCTTCGGCGACCAGGTCACACCATCCGGCAGCCAGGGATTCGAGACCGATGGACTCCCGACGTTCGCATAGGAAAAGTATGCGGGAGCCATCTGATGCGGAGCTGCCCTCGGCGAAGCAGCGATAGACTGCGCCTCCGCAGGTCTCGACGCCGGACATTCTTGTGCACATAGCACAGCTTATCGCAGCATCCCAGCAGCCGACAGAAACGGTGTCGGATCGAGAATTATCCGACAGCGCTGGGTCGGTAGCCGGGGACTCGAGGCCTGCAGACTCCGGACGTTCGCATAGGAAGTGTGCGGGAGTCAACGTACACGGAGCTTCCAGCGGCAATGCATCGTAAGTCCGCTACTGCACAGGCCTCGGGAACGGACGTGCTTTCCTTAATAGCACAGTTTATCGCAGCATCCCAGCATCAACTGAATCTGTCGCATATATTTTATCCGACGATGCTGGGTCGGGACGCTCCGCGGAAGCGGGTACGGACGTCCGAAAGTTTTATCCGGTCCGACGGGATACCGAAAGGGATTCGGAGGATTTCAAGCTTTCCCTTTCGGAACAACATATGCTGCGATGCCGGATAAGAAACTGATAGCGTCGGTGGACTTAGAAATTTTTGGTTCGGTTCAGGGACATCGTCCCTCAGTTCCGACATAGTCCAATAATGTCACACAAACTTTCGAATTATTGAACGACGCTATATATATTATTATTTTATGCTTGCTATCCAAGCATTTCTGGTTTCTTGTTCGAAGAGTTATGGAGATGTCTTTCAAAAGTGTGCCTCTGTCGTCATAGTTAATGAAGAGTTAGCGGCAATAAGTGCTCATGGAATATGTCTATCGCTTACGGAGTGACATTCGCTAGCTCACCCGGTGTAGCGTACATTCATCGAATGGTTCGGCTGCCGGGTTCGTCCGTTGCGGTCTAGGAAGGAGATTTGGGTGATGCGAGCACTTTAATTACTTTAGTACTCACCCAGTGACGGCAGATTGAGGACAGATCGGAGGAAGCCAACAACATAGGGGACCGCATGTTGTGGTTCAGATATTTTACATTCGGAGCATATGTCCGTTGCTCGGGACGCTCCGTTATATTGACAGTCCGAGAGACTGTCTTTAATGCTTCCTCATCCTCACAGCAGGGCACACGACCGCACATTGGCTACGTGACCTCGAGTATCCGATCAGTTTCGGCATTCAGTGATTCCACAGCGAATAGGTCGCGCCATCCGGTAGCCAAGGGACACAAGGCCTATACACTCCGTTCGCTCGCATATTGGAAGTATGCACGGGGTAACGATCTCGGAGCTTCCTGCGGCAATGCATCGTAAGACCGCTTCTCCTCAGGCCTCAGTGACGGACGTGCTATCCGAGTTAGCACAGTTGTTTCGCAGCATCCCAGCAATTGACAGTTTCTCGGTTGAATCAGGAATTATCCGACGGCGCTGGGTCGGTGCGGTCTGCGGTTGCATCAAGCTACGGACGACCGAACGCTTTATAGGGTCCGACAGGATGGCGAAAGGGATTCGAAAGATTTCGAGTTTTCCCTTTAGTAGTATCGGAAGATGCCTTTCATATCTTCTGGCATTTCTTCCAGTGATTATTTTTCGGACTTCATTGCTGCGATCTTGGATAAGAGACTTATAGCGTCATTGGACTCGGATTTTTCGATCGGTACAGGGACTTTGTCCCTGACTTACCGACGCAGTCCAATATTGTCATTACAACATGTGTTTTATTTTTCGACGCTATATATTTATATATATATACAAGCCTGCTACTAAGCATGATAGTTTAGTTTCTTGTCCGCGTGGCTCATTTCTGCCATTTTATCTTTTTTACAAATAGTTTATTTTGGCAGAGCAGGGCATACCGAGAGTTCATATGCGTCTAGACGGTGTGATTAAAGACTGCATATATTCTTTTTCGCCGTTTATGTCTTTAACAATTTCAATGTTGGGAACGACATTATGTATAGTAGACTTAACTTAGACGCTTTATTATACGTAATCCGCCTTACTGAGGCGTTATCATTACGTCTTCAAGAAAAGATTTACGGGATATTATTCTCAATGTAATTTCTTTTGAGGGCAGTAGTTTGTTCACGTATAACTCCGCCCTTCAGTGGCTGATTGGAGTTGGTTAGACGTGACGCAGCCCTAGCTACATCCACGCGTGGATAGTAGGTTAGAACTCTCTCAAGAGTCGCTTCGTTCTCGGAGGAGCTTCTCTTCGACGGCAACTTTCCGGCAATCCATGAATTGCTCGATTTATACATTCTCTTGTCTATCTAGTGTTACAAGAGATTCAGACTGGGGCAAACATTCGGTGGTTGACTCAGAGAGTGCCGCCGCAGTTGCCGGACCCGAGTGTGGCTGTTATGACGGTTGCCAGTCAAACAGATTGGGATATATACTGATCCCTACGGATTCGAAGTGCCAGGGTCTTTGGGTTCCGCAGTCTTTTAGCTATCAGTTTAACTTCCGCGGAATAATGTTTTTTAGGCTTGCTTTATGTCATTGCATGAACATTATTCAGAAACGCATGCCCAAATTCCTGTCCTTTAATTCGACAGTAGTGGCGTATCTCCGGAACCAGGGAGGCACTCTTTCGTTTCCGTTATTCAATTTAATGGAAAGAATCCATCTGTTGGTTATAGTACACCAAGTTCAGTTTTGGTCCGTCATATTCTGGGTCGTCTGATTGTTTTATCACACTCCCGTTCTCTTACGGGTCGCTTGTTGCTGTCAGAATGGACTCTCAACAAACAAGTATTCAATCAGATTTGCTATCTATGGGAGCGCCCAATGATGTTTTATTTATGTCACAGCTTGCTAATCATTTGCAGACGTATGTGTTGGCTTGTCCAGATCTCTGAGCTAATACTGTTAACGCTCTATTGATCTATAGGACGGAATGATAGGATACGCGTATCCTCCGGCGCTGTTGTTTCAGCAGGTATTGCTAAGATAAACAACCACAATACATTTCTGTTGATAGCATCTCTATCTTCACAGAGATCATGAGTAATTTACTCTCTTGTCTACTGTGGATCTTAACGTGAAATCTTCCTCTATGTGAGGATCTTTTTTCACTGGGTAAATCGTGTCATCTTTATCACAACCAGCAAGGTCGCAACCTTCATGTATTCCGTTGTGTGGTCCGTATTGCATTGTAAGCACTGTACTGGACGAGCTTTGGACGCGATTTCTTACTATAGGAGATCCTCTTCTTCGCTATTCTATGCGACTAAAGTGGAGGCTCTTCCGTCGTGGTGTAGGGATCATTATGTTCATATTGTTGAACCCTCCATACTACTCATTGCTATTTTTTAGTATACTTGTTTCACAAGATCTACTGCAGCCTGTTGTTATTTAGGTTATAGGTTTATGTTACCTCATACCTATGCACTCTACGATAGTTTACAATTGAGTCTTTTGTCTCTTTATCTAAGTCAGTTAGTAACTTTTTGATAAATAGACTTAGAATCTTTAGATTAAATTCCTATACGGATTTTAACTTCGGTTCTTATTTAGCTAAGTTATCATTTGAGCCTCTGGAAACAGTAGTTTTCAAATTCTGACCTTTTAGACAGTAATTCTGTTGGTTTCTCTTTTACTGTAGAGTCAGTGAGTTTCATGCACTATCGATGGATGATTTTCACTTTCATAGTTTCGGAATCAATACTTCCGTTACTATTTAGGTTGGATTGTTGCATAAGAGTTAGGCTCCTATTATCCGGAACCTATTATTTTAAGGTCCTTCCGTCTTCGTATGGGCATAGGCCTTTACTCTTTCCGGGTACAGTTTATGTATTTATAAACAGATATCTGTTTATTACAAGGGCGTAAGCTTCTTCTGTCTTTGATGTCTAGTAGAAGGACGTTACGCTCCATTTTATTGAAAATGGATTCTATTAACTAGCGTACTGCTTATGGTATATCATTGGCTTAGCAGTTGTGCTTAAGATTTCGGCTCATGAAGTAAGAGTTCTTCTACTTCTTGGGCTTACATTAATAGTGTTGCCATTATAGATTTTTGAAGGCTTCTCATTGCGCTCAGCCATCCACATTCATGAATTTTATCTCAGAAATATCGAGTCCATTTCTGGAGGCCTCTATTGTTAGGTCTATTATCTACTGCTCAGAATGTCATTCACTTAACAGTTGCTACTATAGCTAGGTAGGCTGTCTGTTTCGGCAGTGTCTCCGTTCGGCTGCCCTCTTCGCTCTGGGCTATTTGACCCAGGGCAAGAAAAAGGGGGGGGAGGGTGTTCCCTTGGGTCACCTGTTTTTACTATGAAAACAAGGGGATACCTCCTCCGGAGTTAGTAATTCTGAGCTGTTATTGGGATGGTTGTTTAGTGAGAAGTTTAAGTTTATAAAATTCATTCAAGTCTTAGTTTTTAAAGTATAGCTTTTGAATATTGCATATGTCAACGGACATGATTATGCAATTCTCACACACTTTTAGGAGTATAAGAGTCTCTATTCTCTAGACTTACTTTATTATTGGCTTACTTTAAAAATTATTAGTATAAGGATTATTGGATATTAATAGAGTACATGGATGTATGAAGCTCAATTTTTGGAAGGTGTTGTATCTTTCTAATTTATCATAAATAAGAAAGATACATGTAAGGCCTATTACTTCTTTTCCCTACAGGGGATGACTCTATTTTATTTTATTGAGCGTATTCCATTTTGCTCTATGTCCTTGGCCCTCCAGCCTTTTTACTATTCAGCTATGTCTGGGTCATTGGTACAGTATAAAAATGTTAAAAAATTTATAGTAATTTATATATTTTTTATACTTACCAATGACCCAGACGGGGATGGCCCTCCCAGGAGTTGGGAACTCTTGCCTCCCCGCTGAGTACATAGCGCTTACCATGCACTGGTTATTAGAATGATAAATGGCGCCATTTTCGGAACGTCCTTGACACTGCGCATGCGCAGTAGGGGCGAAGTGTGGAGGGCCTTTCAGGACATGTTTTCTTTAGTTTTAGATGCAAATTTTGGGGACTGGGGGGCAAAATTTGTGTTTGGCCCAATATTTTAAGAGTTAGCACCAGCTATGTCTGGGTCATTGGTAAGTATAAAAAATATATAAATTACTATAAATTTTTTAACGTTCTTGGATTGTTTTAGGCCTCAAAATCTACAGAATAGCATGGGTGGTGGTGTATTTTGTCCCTTGAGTCCAAGAAGGCTTTGCAATGCTAAAGCACTCATTGGATAAATTTATCAATTTTATTAACTTGGGTAAAATATCGGACATAAACCATTTAATTTCTTTTTTTTTCAAGTTTGCATTGGTTATTAAAAGAGAGCATGTTGCAGCCGTAATGACCATGTGGGTGGGCCTGAGAAACAAATTTTTAACGTTTGTAGGCCTTTTTTTATTTCAAAACTTTCCCAAAAAATCAGCAAAATCATATCATTTGTCCCCCTTATCGGAACAAACTTAACAAGCTTGTTCCAGTGGTGTTTGTGTGTGGAGGGGGGGGGGGGGGGGGGGGGAGGTCTCATGATATAGTTTTGAGGAAATTTCTATTCTGTGGCTTTACAGTTGTTTCTAGAAAAATCATGGCTGGCTATATGGGTGCCCAAAACTTGCCAAGAAACAACTGCCAAGCTTTTTATAATGTTATTTGCAAGGGTACTTGATGTCTGCCTGATGGGGCTTCTGTTTTATTTTTGTAAATGGTGATCCGAATTTGGCCTTTAGGCCAAAATAAAAAAAATGGTTTTAGTTCTAAGGCAATACCACATTGAAAATGAACTGTCTAATTGAACATTAACGTTCAATGAGAAGGTTCATTTTCAATGTGGTATTTTTATTGGCTTGCACTATCTTTCAAAATTAGTATGAAATGGTGACACTTTAAAATTTTACCTTTTTATGCCCTGGACCCCTTTTGGGGGCATTATGTTTTCACCATGTCTGTCTATTGTCCCTCCGTTAACTTTTGGTTTCCGTCCAATAACTAAAGAACTGCTTATTTGATTAATTCATAATTTTAGGGGTTACTTGTGAATGATTAGACAATGATGCTTCCTTTCGATTTTGGTCCAGCTGCCCAATTCAATATGGCCACCATGGCAACCATATTGAATTTGGTTTCAGTCCAATAACTAATGAATGCTGACTCGAATCATTTTTATTTTTTAATTACGGTATGCATTGTTGGTGTCTAGGGGAAGCTTCCTTTCAATGTTGGACCAGTCGGCTTAACCAAGATGGCCGCTATTGGCCTATTTATTATTTTTGTGGATGCATAGTCAATGTTTCCTTTCGATTTTGGCCCAGCTAGCCAATTCAGTATGGCCACCAGGGGGGAGGGGGGGGGGGGGGGCATATTGAATTTCTTTCCATCCAATAACTAATGACTGCTGACTCAAATCATTTTTAGTTTTTGATATGCATGGTTGGTGTCTAGAGGAAGCTTTCTTTCAATGTTGGACCAATCAGCTGAACCAAGAGACAGCCATCAGTGGCCAATTCATTACAGCTTCCGTGGTGGCCATGAATTTGATTTCCATCCAATAACTGAAGAACCGCTTATTTGATCAAATCATAATTTTAGGAGTTACTTGTGGATGTCTAAACAATGCTTCCTTTTGGCCCAGCTTGCCATTTCAATATGGCTGCCATGGTGGCCATTTTGAATGTGATTTCCATCCAATAACTAATGAATGCTGACTCGAATCATTTTTAGCTTATCTTGACAAAGTCAAGATGAGCTATTGCTATCAAGCGTGCTTAAGTCTGTTTGTCTATTCACATTTTTCTTTAGCACAGACTACACCCTGTAGTTCTTGTCCGCTCATCACAAAATATCATATGCAGGCTTAAGGTCATGTCTAGATGAGAACGTCCCTTATTGGTCGCCATCCGTCAACTGTGATGGCTATGCGGTCCTGAAACCTGAAAACCTTGAGCACAGTCTAGAGGTAGTTATGAAGGGATTGCATTGTAACTTGGTAGGATGACTCCGTATAATGTCCTGATGACAACGTCCTATTTTAGTCTGGTTCAGTCAGCCGTGATGGCTGCAGGGGCATGTTATCTAGATTCCTTTAGCATAGTCTACAGCCTGCATTTATGAAGGGATTTCATTGTAAATTGGTAGGATGACTTGGTATGATGTCTAGATGAGATTGTCCTACTTTGGCTGTGATCATGACAGATTTGTTTAGCACAGTCTTCAGTTCATATTTATGAAGCGATATTTTTATACTATAACCCAATGGCCCAGACTAGCTGGGGCTAACTCAAAAAATATCTAGGGCCAAACACAAATTTTGCCCCCCTAATCCCCAAAATTTGCATGCAAAACCGAAAATGAAAGTCCTATCTGGCCCTCCATTCATTTACTCTCCGCGCATGCGCAGATGTCAAGAAGTGACTGGAATTGGTGCCAACATCATTCCTTGTTTGGCCCTCAGTCAGATAACAACAAACTGACATGTGCTTTTAAATCTCAGTTTTAATGATGCCAGACACAAATCAATGGTTAATTTGGTGAATCCAAGGACACAACTGGATGAAGGAAGGAAGAGACGGTGGTTTGAAACGTTCAGGGCTGTAGCTTTATAATTTTTATAAAAATTATTTCATGTTCCCCATTTTTGGGACAGAGCCTGACGTCATCATTCATTCTAATGATTTTTCCACTATTTGTTATGTGTTCCTTCCCTATCCTTCCTTGAAGCCCAGAGGTAAACTTCCAAGCTTTTTGGCTTGTTTTATTGAGTTTTTTTTATAAATTTCTGGGGAGTTTAACGTGTTACACAGAATATTTATTCTGTATATCCCCATGGTTACGTTCTCACCCTAGGGGTGTTTAGGCATTTTGGTCATGCATCATACATCCGATGTATCATTTTTTCTTCCGATGAAGATCTTGCTTTACATCGGATAGTTCAAAATCTGTTACTGACTTCGGGCCGTGTTGCCTGGGGTCTTGTTTCGGGTTTTTTTTCTGACGTTGTTTACATTGACAACTCTCTATTTATATATGTTGTATCCTATTTATTATCTTGGTAGGACTGTTGTAAGATACATTAAATATTCCGGTAGTGTAGCAATTAATTTTTTGGATAAGGCTAAAAAAAAATAATGTTTTGATTCTCAGGCCCTCCCTCGTTGGATTTGAACCTCCTCATTAGACATTTTTATTATGTCATGTTTTTTAAAGAATTTGTGAAAACTTGGAATGGTCATTTTTTCACATTTCTCGACATATAATTATTTAGCTGTGTTTGCAGTAAATTGGTTTTTCTTGTTGCAGTTTATGGGAGAGTGCCCAGAGGCACTCTCCCATAAACTGTAACAAAGAAAATTCTGATATACTGGATCATGATTTAATTATTCATTTATTTGCTTGTGTTTAAGGTCATATTTTTCTGCACAGTGGCTGATAATGGCCGCAACACCGATATAAACTCAAGTTTAACCAATCATTTAGAGCCATGTGTCCCATTTTAAAGGACTCCTACCCCAAGCATTGGTTACTGGGGCCTATTCTAATGGAATATGATGCTTGACAGATCTATGCCATTAAAAAGAACAATAAAATACAAATACTTTTAGCTGTTGTTATGGCAGTTAGTTATAAAAGTTATACTATAATTACACTAAAATACAACCTTTTCTCTTTTTCAAGTGGAAAGACAGCAAAAAGATTACTGACTATACTCAACCCTTTACATGAAAAAAAAAAAATAAAAAAAAAAATAAAAATAAAATCCTCCCTTCCTCACTGATTTGAAAAAAAAAATGCCTGAGAATCAATTCATTTTTTAGCTCACCTGAGCGAAGCTCAAGGGGAGCTTAACTAATCACTTTCTGTCCGTCGTCCGTCGTCCGTCGTCGTCCGTCCGGCGTTAACTTTACATTATCGACTTCTCCTCCTAAACCACTAGCCCAATTTTATTCAAATGTTGGCTAAATGTTTATTACCTAATGCCAATTCAGATTTGTTCAAATGAAGTTGCCCCTCCTCCTGGGTGGTGCCACACCCCCAAGGGGCACCAAAATCTTTGTAAATCTTCTTCTCATGAACCAGCAGTAGCAGAGACTTGATATTTGGTGTGCAGCTTCCTTTTGAGGTGTAGACTCAGATTTGTTCAAGAGAAGTTTGTGGGGCTATACTTGACGTTGTTATGAGAGGGGCAAAATTTTTTGCCCCGCCCAAAATTTCTATTTTCCAAACCGAGAGGCTGATTTGAACCAAATTTTATGTGAGGGCTTATTGGGTCATGAGTACTTGATTTATGCAAAAAAAAATTTTCCCGCAGCCCCGTGGGAACCGCAGGAGCTAAAAATAGAAAAAATTTAAAACGCCCATATCTCCAAAACTGCACGGCACTGAGAAATTTTATTTGGTGTGCAGCTTCCTTAGGACCAACAGAAAGGATTGGTAAAAAAAAAATTGCCATCGGTTTTATCATAGGGTACAGTTTCGGGACTTTGAAAAAGTGCTGAGTCAGCACTTTTTAACACTGTAGGCAATGGGAAAAACATTAAAAAATCTTCTTCTCCAGATCCAGCAGGCAGAATCTTTTGATATTTGGTATGCAACATTGTAGGGTGGATCTGATTCAAGTTTGTTCAAATCGGCCCCCTGGGTTCATATTTGGGCTCAGTATAGGAGCCCGATTTCGAACTTAGTGCATTTCAGGCAAATTTCTTAAAAAATCTTCTTCTCCAGATCCAGCAGGCAGAATCTTTTGATATTTGGTATGCAACATTGTGGGGTGGATCTGATTCAAGTTTGTTCAAATCGGCCCCCTGGGTTTATATTTGGGTTCAGTATAGGAGCCCAAATTTGAACTTACTGCATTTCAGGCAAATTTCTTTGAAAATCTTCTTCTCCAGATCCAGCAGGCAGAATCTTTTGATATTTGGTATGCAACATTGTAGGGTGGATCTGATTCAAGTTTGTTCAAATCGGCTCCCTAGATTCATATTTGGGCTCACTATAGGAGCTCGAATTCGAATTTAGTGCATTTCAGGCAAATTTCTTCAAAAATCTTCTTCTCCAGATCCAGCAGGCAGAATCTTTTGATATTTGGTATGCAATGTTGCGGGGTAGATCTGATTCAAGTTTGTTCAAATCGGCCCCCTGGATACATATTTGGGCTTACTATAGAAGCCCGAATTCGAACTTAGTGCATTTCAGGCAAATTTCTTAAAAAATCTTCTTCTCCAGATCCAGCAGGCAGAATCTTTTCATATTTGGTAAGCAACATTGTGGGGTGGATCTGATTCAAGATTGTTCAAATCGGTCCACTGGGTTAATATTTGGGCTCAGTATAGGAGCCCGATTTCGAACTTAGTGCATTTCAGGCAAATTTCTTAAAAAATCTTCTTCTCCAGATCCAGCAGGCAGAATCTTTTGATATTTGGTATGCAACATTGTAGGGTGGATCTGATTCACGTTTGTTCAAATCGGCCCCCTGGGTTCATATTTGGGCTCAGTATAGGAGCCCGATTTCGAACTTAGTGCATTTAGGCAAATTTCTTAAAAAATCTTCTTCTCCAGATCCAGAAGGCAGAATCTTTTGATATTTGGTATGCAACATTGTGGGGTGGATCTGATTCAAGTTTGTTCAAATCGGCTTCCTAGATTCATATTTGGGCTCACTATAGAAGCTCGAATTTGAACTTAGTGCATTTCATGCAAATTTCTTAAAAAATCTTCTTCTCCAGATCCAGCAGGCAGAATCTTTTCATATTTGGTAAGCAACATTGTGGGGTGGATCTGATTCAAGTTTGTTCAAATCGGCCCCCTGGGTTTATATTTGGGCTCAGTATAGGAGCCCAAATTTGAACTTAGTGCATTTCAAGCAAATTTATTAAAAAATCTTCTTCTCCAGATCCAGCAGGCAGAATCTTTTGATATTTGGTATGCAACATTGTGGGGTGGATCTGATTCAAGTTTGTTCAAATCGGCTTCCTAGATTCATATTTGGGCTCACTATAGAAGCTCGAATTCGAACTTAGTGCATTTCAGGCAAATTTCTTAAAAAATCATCTTCTCCAGATCCAGCAGGCAGAATCTTTTGATATTTGGTATGCAACATTGCGGGGTGGATCTGATTCAAGTTTGTTCAAATCAGCCCCCTGGATTCATATTTGGGCTCACTATAGAAGCTCGAATTCAAACTTAGTGCATTTCGGGCAAATTTCTTCAAAAATCTTCTTCTCCAGATCCAGCAGGCAGAATCTTTTGATATTTGGTATGCAACATTGCGGGGTGGATCTGATTCAAGTTTGTTCAAATCGGCCCCCTGGATTCATATTTGGGCTTAATATAGAAGCCCGAATTCGCACTTAGTGCATTTCAGGCAAATTTCTTCAAAAATCTTCTTCTCCAGATCCAGCAGGCAGAATCTTTTGATATTTGGTATGCAACATTGCGGGGTGGATCTGATTCAAGTTTGTTCAAATCGGCCCCCTGGATTCATATTTGGGCTTAATATAGAAGCCCGAATTCGCACTTAGTGCATTTCGGGCAAATTTATTAAAAAATCTTCTTCTCCAGATCCAGCAGGCAGAATCTTTTGATATTTGGTATGCAACATTGTGGGGTGGATCTGATTCAAGTTTGTTCAAATCGGCTTCCTAGTTTCATATTTGGGCTCACTATAGAAGCTCGAATTCGAACTTAGTGCATTTCAGGCAAATTTCTTAAAAAATCTTCTTCTCCAGATCCAGCTTCAGAATCTTTTCATATTTGGTAAGCAACATTGTGGGGTGGATCTGATTCAAGTTTGTTCAAATCGGCCCCCTGGGTTTATATTTGGGCTCCGTATAGGAGCCCAAATTTTAACTTAGTGCGTTTCAGGCATATTTCTTAAAAAATCTTCTTCTCCAGATCCAGCAGGCAGAATCTTTTGATATTTGGTATGCAACATTGTAGGGTGGATCTGATTGTGATTCATGAACGTATTTATTTGTAAAGTTGATAGAATCTTAGACAAAATTTGCAGAAAAGATCTACTATAGAAGGGGTGGTATCCAGGGTGAACCGTTTACCCAAATCTAGCAGTACTAATGCATTATTCACACAAATCTTCGTTCAAATTTTATGACCCCTCATTGGAACACACGCATTCAGCTCATTCCAACAAAGGTCATATGCCATGTTTTCGAGACAAAGGAATAAAAATTTTAGTTATTCATGAAATTTTTAGGCAACTGTTGTCTGTTATTCTCATTGCTTCATGAAATTTCAGTACTTTTAGAAGTTACCTCAGTAATCAAGGGTTAATTCCCCTTAATTAAATGTCGCCTCTAAAAAACAACCACTTTGCATATCTTACCTTTTTACCAGCATAACTGCCAAAACTTGTCAGCATTCTTCGCAAAAATCGCTATTCAAATTTTAATTTTTGTCTCTTAAACATACATGTACTTATCGCTTGTAAATACCCCATTGGAATGAGCTTTTTGAGCTCATTCCAATGAGAGGTCGCACACCATGCTTTTTGAGTCAAAAAAGCAATTTTTTTAGTTATTCCAGAATTTCGTACGTAAAACACAGCTTTATGACTTCACATTAAAATGAGCTCTCTAAGCTTGTTCCAATCAACATTCACGCACTATGTCTTTCACACAAAAAATAAAATTTTCCATTTATTCAGGAATTTTGTTTGCAAGAACACTCTTACCCCCCCCCCCCCCCCCCCCCCCCCCCCCCCCACAAACACACACACACAAACACACACACACACACACAAACACAGACACACACATCTAAAAGTTCGTCAGCAAAAAAACAGTTACTTCAATTTTTAAATGCATTATAGGAACAACTTGCCTAATCAAATTTAAATACTTTTGCATCATTCTGTATCTAGAACAAACCATTTACCATATCTTTACGCAAAATTCTCCAGCATCATTCACAAAAAAACACCATTATTTATATATTCACATTTCTGTCTCAAAAATATACCTGATCTTCCCATACCCCTATTGGAATAAGCTGTTTGAGCTTGTTCCAATGATGATAAAAAAAAATAAAATTTGTGAAAATTTTTGTTTTCTTGCATGCAAATATATACATGTAGCACATGGAAGATATCCACAGTTGGGGAGAGATGTCCAAGGCTATCTCTTCACATTCCTTGTTTGTGCTTCATGCTAAACCAGTTTGTCTGCAGAGATAAATTTGCTTTATTAAAAATCATTGGAGATTGGCCACACACCAATGATTTTAAATAAAACTAATTTTAGGTAACAAATGTTGAACTTCAAACAAAATCTATCACTCAACCAGTTAATGTTGATGAGGCATGACATGGTGAAGGTGACCTAAAATACTTCTTAGAGTCACTTTGTCAGGTGAGCGATTAAGGCCACGTGGGGCCTCTTGTTTTATTTGGCCTAATAAAAACAATTTTGTCCACACTTAGGCTCTACCGGGATACATTTGGGCTCGTCGTTCCCTTTGGTGACTTGGGCTCTTGTCAAAATTTTTCAAAAAATTTTTTGTGTAAATTATTTTTCAGTTTATATTTTGAATGTTATTTGTAATGTATCTTTTTCTAATATTTAATGTGGAGTTGGTGGGAGTACGATCAACTTTATTTTGCTTCATTATGAAAGCATATTGCTCAAATGCAAGGCAAGGAAGCTTTTCCTCTGATTTACATGTTGGTTGCCTTGCTTGTAGTCGATGTACTCCCACTAATTCTTGCTCAACATGTGTTGGATGGGATGACAGACGTTGGAGACGGGTGTCACAGTACGTTGTTAGCAGCGAGAGGCCATTGCCTGTCCTCTCGCCATAGAGTCATTCTTGTTTCTTAGTTTCTATTTCAGAGGAACAAGGACATGGTTATGTCTACATGACACCTAGACAGAGTGTACTGCCGTTGTCGCATTTAGATAATCAAAAGGGCAAGGTGCTCATGAACAATGGGCAGGGCTACAAACCACAAACCAGTGGTTTCAGTTCCCTGTCGACAGCTAGCTCGACCGGTAAAGCGTTACTCCGTCCGTGGGTACCGTAACACCGGCTGTGTCCGTTACAGTCTAAGAGGTGGACTGGGTAGAGCGAGCACCTTATAATATAAACAGGCTCACCCAGTGACGACTGAACAGAAGCAGAAGCCGGCAAGTTCATTGGGAAACTCTGCGAGGTCTGAAAGGACCGCGAGCGAGAGAGCTCCGTCTCTTTCCCAATAACATCTGGGGCCAGATGTGGTGATCAGAACTTGCGTCAGTCGGAGCATACGTCCGCACCTCGCATTCGGGATGATCTGTTCAGTTCACAGCCAGTGTCGGCTACAGTTTTGGCTTCTGCATCGGCATCTTCCAAGCACACATGACCACACCTTATCTACACGATCTCTTTCCCAATAACATCTGGGGCCAGATGTGGTGATCAGAACTTGCGTCAGTCGGAGCATACGTCCGCACCTCGCATTCGGGATGATCTGTTCAGTTCACAGCCAGTGTCGGCTACAGTTTTGGCTTCTGCATCGGCATCTTCCAAGCACACATGACCACACCTTATCTACACGACTTCAGATATCCAGCCTACATCGCCGAGAAGGGACCACTCATCGTCAGGAAGTCGGACCATCCAGTAGCTAAGAAGACGAGGCCTCATTTATCCGGACGTCTGGAGAAATGAGCCGTCTCTGACACACCGTCCCAGGTGCAGCTGGCGGCCAGGAAACAGAAGACCGCTGCCCCTCAGGCCTCTGTAACAGACTTGCTGTCGCAGATTGCGCAGCTCATCGCAGTATCCCAGCAAGTGCAGAAGCAGCCAGTGAGCTGTCAGATGTTGCTGGGTCAGTGCAGTCATCTGCAAGTTCAGATGCTGCTGACCGTGAATTTCAACTGATTCAGATGGATGGTGAAAGGGATATGGAGGAGGATTACCCTTCCTTTTCTGAACAACACATGGTTGCGATGGATTTAATGCATCAACACTACCCTGAATTTGTTGCCGCGACTACTAGGAAGAAACTGCTGGCGTCGTTGGACGCTGTCTTTATCCGGACAAAGGAGGAGGTCATGTCTTCCCCGGTTCAGTCTAGACAGGTGTCGCAGGCCTTCGGCCATTTGGATGATGCCATATTCAGCTTTCCAGTGGGAAGAAGAAAGTCGGTTTCTTGTTATCATCTTCCATAAATTTACCGTTTGTTGGACTACGTTCATTTAAAATGGTCGGGGAAGATGATAGAGAGTTCCTCTGCGTTTGGATGAGCAGGTTGAGGACCTAGTCATGGCCCTATCCTCGTCATTCCCTATTCTCTCAGACACAATTGAGACAGCAATTTCTTTATTCAGAGCGAATTTAGACGCAGTGTCTTCCACAGATCACCTTCAAGAGCTGTGGCGCAACGTCTCAATGGAAAGGAATTTGAGGACGTTTGTACCTCTTTAGGATTCCTTTCTGGACAGGGCTATTATGTTTATCACATATAACTCTGCCTTAACAGTGGCTAATTTGGAGTTAATCAGACGTGACAGAGCCCTTGCGTCGTCATCTTTAATAGATGACAAGGTGAAAAACTCTCTACGGGTCACTCCAGTATCATGACACTAAGTTTTTGATGATAAGCTTTCATTGGTTTATGTCCAAGCTACAAAGAAAGCATCAATACTCTGCTCCTTAAGTCAGCATCTAATCGACCGGCAGCAGATAAGAGTAAGGGAGGACGTCCTAGACAGAAATTGTCTAAAAGGGACCCCTTGCGAGAAACCCTCCTATAATTACTCTAGGGATCATCAATACAGCGACCCAGAAAGGGGGTATGTCTGATCGAGACTACCGGTCAGACGATACTAAACCAGCGGGTCAAGGCTCTTTGCGAGGGGGACGTGTTTCTCCTCCCGTTAGCCTCACAGGTACTACAGGTGATGGTTAGGACCTTTATTGCTTGGCAGTTGGCGGATGGTTATCAAGATTTGCATCAAACTGGATAACTATTACGGAAGACCGGTAGGCGAAAAGTGTGGTCTCCGACCGGTAATAGACTGGAGCTGTATAATAAGTTTATCATGGCTCTAAAAGTTTATTTATGGTAATCATTCAGTTGGTAAAAGTGAGCATTTGACTATGCGACAAACACAGTTCTAAGGATCCATACTTTCATGTCCTGGTATATCCGGTATTCAGAAAGTACCTACGGTTCGTCGTTCAAGGGATAGTATTTCAGTTCCGAGCGATGTGTTTCGGTCTGAATCTTGTGCCCTAGGCGTTCACTTGAATAATGAACTCGGTAATGTCTCACTTCCGAGCTCTATTTGTCTGCGGTAACTTCGGCTTACTTGGACGACATTCTTCAGAGATACGGCATCAACTACTCTTCAGAACGGAATGAGCTTCTAGACTCACAACAATCTGGTTCATCTACCGTTACCCAGAGCAGAATTAGTCAGTTGTTATCCTCACTTTTGTCTACACCAGACGCATTAACAGCAAGGGAATTTATATGACTGATGGGGTTGTGCAGAGCGGCTGCGGATCTTATTCCGATGGGTCGCTTGTGCACATGTCCCCTCCAGATATTCTTTATCAAGAACTGGAGTGTGAAGACGCATTCGCTCGAGACCAGTATTGTTTTAACGGATTTAGTAAACAAAAGGTCCAGATTTGGGCAGTTATTCAGTGGTTAATTGAGGGAGTTCCGCTGCAGCTGTCGGATCCGGCATTCCGATGGGTTGCTTACACAGACGTCCCCTCCAGATATTCTTTATCCAGAACTGGAGTGTGAAGACGCATTCGCTTGAGACCAGTATTGTTTTACCGGATCTAGTAAACACAAGGTCCAGAGTTGGGCAGATATTCAGTGGTTAACTCCGGGAGTTCTGCAGCAGCTGTCGGACCTGGCTTTCAAGATTATGACGGATGCGAGTCAAACAGGTTGGGGCGCGACCCCGAGCCCAACAGACTCGAAATGCCAGGGTCTTTGGGACTCTTGGTTCCGAGAAAAAACACATAAACATAAATTATGTCAATTTGTTTAGTGCTACAACAATGGTTTCACATTATAGCGGACGTGCACATTCAGATATTGTTGGACAACTCGACAGTAGTAGCGTACATCAGGAACCAGGGCGGCACCCATTCATTTCCGTTATGCCAACTAACGGAGAAGATTTTCCTAATACATCATGTATCATCATGTTCATCTTTATATCCGTCATATACCGAGTCATCTGAACGTACTAGCAGACTCGCTCCTTGGAAAATGAAATGGACACTCAACAAGTGAGTATTTGGACAGTTTTGCTACCAGTGGGATCGCCCCATGATAGATCAGTTTGAGACGCACCGGATCAATCAGTTACCGTCGTTTGTAATGCCATGCCCAGACCATTGAGCGCATGCAGTAGACGCTATGCCAATCTCATGGGGATGGATGATAGGATGCGCGTATCCTCCAATTCATTTGATTCAGTAGATTATGTTTAAGATCAAACAGTCTCATTGTGAATCCTAATAGTTGCACCTCTGTCGTCACAGAATCCTTGGATCAGTTTTCTCAAATGTCTATTATGGGATGCTCCCTGGAAGCTTCCTCCACGAGAGGACCTTCTTTATCAGGGGAAGTTTTTATTCTTCACGTCCTTCTCCGCCCATAGCGGCATAATGGAGTCGGTTAGACATGAGGGAACCATTGCAGTTCTTATATTACTTGATGACTAACACAGGAACGATTAAGTAATGCGGGTGAGGAGATTTTGATATGACTTCAAATTCCCCCCTCCCCCCCTCCGCCCCCCCCCCCCCCCCCCTCCACACACACACACCTACACTCCAAAGTGTTTAGAGGCTATTACTGGGTAAGACGTAGTTTTCTTCCCGCAAGCCTCATATAGTTTAATACATACATACTATGCATTTGGGTCGTGTTCTATGGCGATCTCTTGGGCACATCCGCTTTTTAGTTGGATTAGTTTCCTGTGATTATTTGTTGATTTGTTATACGAGCGCATATTTCATCATAATTAAATTACTACTCTTCGGATACCTCTGAGGCTGCATAACCAGTTTACTGGTATTCAGATGATTACATGCTGTATTTTAATGCTCTTGCGCATTATAATTATTTGGCTGATGCTTTATTGTTTTTATGGACCTTGAAATTATGAACTATTTTGGCGGCGGTCCATGTCGGAGCTGTCAATCATTCCTTCTTCCATTTCTAGATCCAGGTTTCTATTATGTCAGTACTCAAACCGCATATTCACACGTGTGTACGGTCATAGATATCGGATAGTACATTACTGGAATTTATTGTACACCTAATTGAGGTCGCCTGTGGGTTACCTTGGAAGTGTGTTTTCTCTCCAGAGATCGTTCAGTGTGGCACGATTGGACTTGTGTATGTTATATTTTATATCGCCGGTTTTCGACGTATCTATGTACGCCGTCTGCGGTGTACGTTATATAGCGGGCAGTATTAATTATCAGGATCGTCGCTTTTGCCTTAACTTCTGAAGTGGCATTAAACACCATTTATTAATCATGGATCAATACCTAAGTGTCTGTTCGACGAGTAGTTATATTCTTTTTTGGTACCGCTCTTACTGATTCCAGAGCTCTCCCCACTTTCTTTTGAAGATTCCTTCAAAAGAAAGAGGGGGAGTGATTTTTACCTCTTCTCTGGCTTGATAGGTATGCAACTATGAAGGAAGCTGTTTTGTCCATAATTATATCCTGCATACAGCTGGAGTGTTATTGTATGGCGTATGTTTGTGGGGGATTTTCTCTCATTCTCAAATATGCCATCCTAATTTTGGGGGCTTAGTCCGGACTAGCCTTAAAAATTAGGAACTTGTTACATCATAATTAGCATAGTCTTCATGCTTAGAATAAGGAATTACTTAAATTGAACTCCTTATTTAGGATATGTCTCCTCTATTACTCTATAGAAAGACGTACATGTAATTCCTAATTATTCTAATTTCCTTTCATTTTGGATTGCAGGATTGGAACTATGTTGATCTACTGTTTCGGAAGTCCTTGGCCCTCCACCTTTTTATGATTCAACTAGTCTGGGCCATTTGGTTATAGTATAAAAATATAAATTCATAGTAATTTGTATTTTTTTTTATACTTACCAATGGCCCAGATGGAGATGGCCCTCTCATGAGTGGGCACTGATACCTCCCCGCTGAATTATTATGTAATACTCTCTTTACAAAGAATGATGTTGGCGCCAATTCCGGTCACTTCCTGGCATCTGCGCATGCGCGGAGAGTAAATGTATGGAGGGCCAGATAGGACTTTTAATTTTTGGTTTTGCATGCAAATTTTGGGGATTAGGGGGCAAAATTTGTGTTTGGCCCTAGATATTTTTAGCTCAACTTTGACGAAGGCCCGTCGTCCGTCGTCCGTCCGTCCGTCTGTCTGTCTGGCCATCTGTCCGTACGTCAACAATTGGCTATGGCTCGGGCTAGAGGTCGTATTTATGAACCGATCTTTACAAAACTTCTTGTGTACCTTTGTTATGACCCTGGGACGGGAACGAGTGTTTTTAGGTGTGGTCCGAAATTCAAGATGGCTGCCAGTGGCCATTTTGTACCGATGATGCAAAAATCAGTATTTTTATACTGTACCAATGACCCAGACATAGCTGGTGCTAACTCTTAAAATATAGGGCCAAACACAAATTTTGCCCCCCAATCCCCAAAATTTGCATCTAAAACTAAAGAAAACATGTCCTGAAAGGCCCTCCACACTTCGCCCCTACTGCGCATGCGCAGTGTCAAGGACGTTCCGAAATTGGCGCCATTAATCATTCTAAGTTTGGTCCTTCATCAGTTAACATCTGACTGATCTTTGTGCTTTTAAATCTCAGTTTAAATGATGCCAGACACATAAATATTAGTGAAATGGTGATTCTAAGGAGGATAGAAAAGGAGGAGAGGAAAAGAATGTGTGACAGAATATTATCAGGGCTGTAACTTAAAATTTTTTAATGAAATTATGTTAAGTTACCTATTTTCAAGGCAGCAGCCATTTTGTTGTCATTCTGATTATTTAGTTACACTGTTTTTTCAAGTGTTTTTCCTCTCTCCCTGTCCTTTAAGTTCCCCTTTGCTATTCTCCCATGCTTTTGGCATAGTTTCTGTAATTATTATTACTAAAATTTCTTGGGAGTTTTAGCTGAATAACAGAATGAATTCTGTTCTTTCCCCATGTTTACGTCTTCACCTACGGGTGGTTAGGCGTTGTGTTCTGCATCTACCATCTGATGTTCTGCAGTTTCTTCCCTGGAAGTCTCTGTTTTGCATCAGATGGTGTATTTTTGGTAACTGATTTCGGGCCTGGGTGCCTGGAGTCTTATTTTAGTGTTTTTACACTCATTGTTTACATTTACTACAGCCCTCTGTGTGAGGGGGGGATTTCTAAATAATAATATCTTTATGTTATTTTGATCATAAATAGATACATTATTATTGTTTGTAAGTGTTGAATAAATTGTTTAAAATATTTTTAAAATTTTTGTCCACACTTAGGCTTGGGATCCATTGGGGCTCAACGTTACTTTTCAGAAACTTGGGCTGTTCTGAAAAAATATTTTTTCAAAATATTTTGATTTCAATTATTTTTTCTATATTAATGGATCATATTATTATGTATTTTGATTGCCAGGGGTTAGTGCGAGTACCAGGACTTGTTTTCTTTTCACATTGAAAGGATATTGATCAATTGTTTTAAGAGGAAGTCTTCCTCTGACCTTATTATCATTCTATATGTGGTCAGTGTACTCGCATTAACTCCTGTTCTGTATCGTATGATTTCGATGACAATATGGGAAGCGTATGTCACGGTATGTTGTTGGGGATTTGGACACTCCGGTCCTTTCCCCGCAGGGTCACTCTACTTTATCAATTTCTATTTCAGACGATCAAGATTGGGGTGATGTATCTGTGATGTCTTCCAACAGTGTGCCTCCGTCGTCACAATTAATGAAGGGCTAGCGGAAAAGTGCTCATGTAATACGCCAATTGCCTAAGAGGACCCTAGTAGGTTCGACGGCCTTTGACGTCCGCTAGCTCGCCCGGTGTAACGTCCATTCACCGAATGGTTCGGCAGCCGGGTTCGTCCGTTGCGGTCTAGAAGGAATTTTGGGGTGATGCGAGCACTATAAAATTAACTTAATGCACACCCAGTGACGGCGGATCGGAGGGAGAACGGAGGAAGCCTTTTAGTCCGGTTCATAGCTCGTTCCGGTCCATCCGGACGGCAAGCGAGAGAGGCCCCTCTCTCGTTCAACAACATCTGGCCCCAGATGTTGTGGTACAAATGTGTCGTTAGCGGAGCATACGTCCGTCGCTCGGGACGCTCCGTTGTATAGGCAGTCCGCTGAGACTGCTAAGGCTTCCTCTTCTCGTCAGCGCACACGACCGCACCTTGGCTGCGTGACCGCCGATATATTACCAGCTTCGCCGATCAAGGATTCTTCGGCGACCAGGTCACACCATCCGACAGCCAGGGATTCGAGACCGATGGACTCCGGACGTTCGCATAGGAAGTATGCGGGAGCCATCTGATGCGGAGCTACCCTCGGCGAAGCAGCGATAGTCTGCGCCTCCGCAGGTCTCGACGCCGGACATTCTTGTGCACATAGCACAGCTTATCGCAGCATCCCAGCAGCCGACAGAAACGGTGTCGGATCGAGAATTATCCGACAGCGCTGGGTCGGTAGCCGGGGACTCGAGGCCTGCAGACTCCGGACGTTCGCATAGGAAGTGTGCGGGAGTCAACGTACACGGAGCTTCCAGCGGCAATGCATCGTAAGTCCGCTACTGCACAGGCCTCGGGAACGGACGTGCTTTCCTTAATAGCACAGTTTATCGCAGCATCCCAGCATCAACTGAATCTGTCGCATATATTTTATCCGACGATGCTGGGTCGGGACGCTCCGCGGAAGCGGGTACGGACGTCCGAAAATTTTCATCCGGTCCGACGGGATACCGAAAGGGATTCGGTGGATTTCAAGCTTTCCCTTTCGGAACAACATATGCTGCGATGCCGGATAAGAAACTGATAGCGTCGGTGGACTTAGAAATTTTTGGTTGGGTTCAGGGACATCGTCCCTCAGTTCCGACATAGTCCAATAATGTCACGCAAACTATCGAATTATTGAACGACGCTATATATATTATTATTTTATGCTTGCTATCCAAGCATTTCTGGTTTCTTGTTCGAAGAGTTATGGAGATGTCTTTCAAAAGTGTGCCTCTGTCGTCATAGTTAATGAAGAGTTAGCGGCAATATGTGCTCATGGAATATGTCTATCGCTTACGGAGTGACATTCGCTAGCTCACCCGGTGTAGCGTACATTCATCGAATGGTTCGGCTGCCGGGTTCGTCCGTTGCGGTCTAGGAAGGAGATTTGGGTGATGCGAGCACTTTAATTACTTTAGTACTCACCCAGTGACGGCAGATTGAGGACAGATCGGAGGAAGCCAACAACATAGGGGACCGCATGTTGTGGTTCAGATATTTTACATTCGGAGCATATGTCCGTTGCTCGGGACGCTCCGTTATATTGACAGTCCGAGAGACTGTCTTTAATGCTTCCTCATCCTCTCAGCAGGGCACACGACCGCACATTGGCTACGTGACCTCGAGTATCCGATCAGTTTCGGCATTCAGTGATTCCACAGCGAATAGGTCGCGCCATCCGGTAGCCAAGGGACACGAGGCCTATACACTCCGTTCGCTCGCATATTGGAAGTATGCACGGGGTAACGATCTCGGAGCTTCCTGCGGCAATGCATCGTAAGACCGCTGCTCCTCAGGCCTCAGTGACGGACGTGCTATCCGAGTTAGGACAGTTGTTTCGCAGCATCCCAGCAATTGACGGTTTCTCGGTCGAATCAGGAATTATCCGACGGCGCTGGGTCGGTGCGGTCCGCGGTTGCATCAAGCTACGGACGACCGAACGCTTTATAGGGTCCGACAGGATGGCGAAAGGGATTCGAAAGATTTCGAGTTTTCCCTTTAGTAGTATCGGAAGATGCCTTTCTTATCTTCTGGCATTTCTTCCAGTGATTATTTTTCGGACTTCATTGCTGCGATCTTGGATAAGAGACTTATAGCGTCATTGGACTCGGATTTTTCGATCGGTACAGGGGCTTTGTCCCTGACTTACCGACGCAGTCCAATATTGTCATTACAACATGTGTTTTATTTTTCGACGCTATATATTTATATATATATACAAGCCTGCTACTAAGCATGATAGTTTAGTTTCTTATCCGCGTGGCTCATTTCTGCCATTTTATCTTTTTTACATATAGTTTATTTTGGCAGAGCAGGGCATACCGAGAGTTCATATGCGTCTAGACGGTGTTTAAAGACTGCATATATTCTTTTTCGCCGTTTATGTCTTTTCCAATTTCAATGTTGGGAACGACATTATGTATAGTAGACTTAACTTAGACGCTTTATTATACGTAATCCGCCTTACTGAGGCGTTATCATTACGTCTTCAAGAAAAGATTTACGGGATATTATTCTCAATGTAATTTCTTTTGAGGGCAGTAGTTTGTTCACGTATAACTCCGCCCTTCAGTGGCTGATTGGAGTTGGTTAGACGTGATGCAGCCCTAGCTACATCCACGCGTGGATAGGAGGTTAAGAACTCTCTCAGAGTCGCTTCGTTCTCGGAGGAGCTTCTCTTCGACGGCAACTTTCCGGCAATCCATGAATTGCTTGAATTATACATTCTCTTGTCTATCTAGTGTTACAAGAGATTCAGACTGGGGCAAACATTCGGTGGTTGACTCAGAGAGTGCCGACGCAGTTGCCGGACCCGAGTGTGGCTGTTATGACGGTTGCCAGTCAAACAGATTGGGATATATACTGATCCCTACGGATTCGAAGTGCCAGGGTCTTTGGGTTCCGCAGTCTTTTAGCTATCAGTTTAACTTCCGCGGAATAATGTTTTTTAGGCTTGCTTTATGTCATTGCATGAACATTATTCAGAAACGCATGCCCAAATTCCTGTCCTTTAATTCGACAGTAGTGGCGTATCTCCGGAACCAGGGAGGCACTCTTTCGTTTCCGTTATTCAATTTAATGGAAAGAATCCGTCTGTTGGTTATAGTACACCAAGTTCAGTTTTGGTCCGTCATATTCTGGGTCGTCTGATTGTTTTATCGCACTCCCGTTCTCTTACGGGTCGCTTGTTGCTGTCAGAATGGACTCTCAACAAACAAGTATTTAATCAGATTTGCTATCTATGGGAGTGCCCAATGATGTTTTATTTATGACACAGCTTGCTAATCAATTGCAGACGTATGTGTTGGCTTGTCCAGATCTCTGAGCTAATACTGTTAACGCTCTATTGATCTATAGGACGGAATGATAGGATACGCGTATCCTCCGGCGCTGTTGTTTTAGCAGGTATTGCTAAGATAAACAACCACTATACATTTCTGTTGATAGCATCTCTATCTTCACAGAGATCATGAGTAATTTACTCTCTTGTCTACTGTGGATCTTAACGTGAAATCTTCCTCTATGTGAGGATCTTTTTTCACTGGGTAAATCGTGTCATCTTTATCACAACCAACAAGGTCGCAACCTTCATGTATTCCGTTGTGTGGTCCGTATTGCATTGTATGCACTGTACTGGACGAGCTTTGGACGCGATTTCTTACTATAGGAGATCCTCTTCTTCGCTATTCTATGCGACTAAAGTGGAGGCTCTTCCGTCGTGGTGTAGGGATCATTATGTTCATATGGTTGATCCCTCCATACTACTCATTGCTATTTTTTAGTATACTTGTTTCACAAGATCTACTGCAGCCTGTGTTATTTAGGTTATAGGTTTATGTTACCTCATACCTATGCACTCTACTATAGTTTACAATTGAGTCTTTTGTCTCTTTATCTAAGTCAGTTAGTAACTTTTTGATAAATAGACTTAGAATCTTTAGATTAAATTCCTATACGGATTTTAACTTCGGTTCTTATTTAGCTAAGTAATCATTTGAGCCTCTGGAAACAGTAGTTTTCAAATTCTGACCTTTTAGACAGTAATTCTGTTGGTTTCTCTTTTACTGTAGAGTCAGTGAGTTTCATGCACTATCGATGGATGATTTTCACTTTCATAGTTTCGGAATCAATACTTCCGTTACTATTTAGGTTGGATTGTTGCATAAGAGTTAGGCTCCTATTATCCGGAACCTATTATTTTAAGGTCCTTCCGTCTTCGTATGGGCATAGGCCTTTACTCTTTCCGGGTACAGTTTATGTATTTATAAACAGATATCTGTTTATTACAAGGGCGTAAGCTTCTTCTGTCTTTGATGTCTAGTAGAAGGACGTTACGCTCCATTTTATTGTTAATGGATTCTATTAACTAGCGTACTGCTTATGGTATATCATTAGCTTAGCAGTTGTGCTTAAGATTTCGGCTCATGAAGTAAGAGTTCTTCTACTTCTTGGGCTTACATTAATAGTGTTGCTATTATAGATTTTTGAAGGCTGCTCATTGCGCTCAGCCATCCATTCATGAATTTTATCTCAGAAATATCGAGTCCATTTCTGGAGGCCTCTATTGTTAGGTCTATTATCTACTGCTCAGAATGTCATTCTCTTAACAGTTGCTACTATAGCTAGGTAGGCTGTCTGTTTCGGCAGTGTCTCCGTTCGGCTGCCCTCTTCGCTCTGGGCTATTTGACCCAGGGCAAGAAAAAGGGGGGGGGGGGGGGGGGGGGAGGGTGTTCCCTTGGGTCACCTGTTTTTACTATGAAAACAAGGGGATACCTCCTCCGGAGTTAGTAATTCTGAGCTGTTATTGGGATGGTTGTTTAGTGAGAAGTTTAAGTTTATAAAATTCATTCAAGTCTTAGTTTTTAAAGTATAGCCTTTGAATATTGCATATGTCAACGGACATGATTATGCAATTCTCACACACTTTTAGAAGTATAAGAGTCTCTATTCTCTAGACTTACTTTATTATTGGCTTACTTTAAAAATTATTAGTATAAGGATTATTGGATATTAATAGAGTACATGGATGTATGAAGCTCAATTTTTGGAAGGTGTTGTATCTTTCTAATTTATCATAAATAAGAAAGATACATGTAAGGCCTATTACTTCTTTTCCCTACAGGGGATGACTCTATTTTATTTTATTGAGCGTATTCCATTTTGCTCTATGTCCTTGGCCCTCCAGCCTTTTTACTATTCAGCTATGTCTGGGTCATTGGTACAGTATAAAAATGTTAAAAAATTTATAGTAATTTATATATTTTTTATACTTACCAATGACCCAGACGGGGATGGCCCTCCCAGGAGTTGGGAACTCTTGCCTCCCCGCTGAGTACATAGCGCTTACCAGGCACTGGTTATTAGAATGATTAATGGCGCCAATTTCGGAACGTCCTTGACACTGCGCATGCGCAGTAGGGGCGAAGTGTGGAGGGCCTTTCAGGACATGTTTTCTTTAGTTTTAGATGCAAATTTTGGGGATTGGGGGGCAAAATTTGTGTTTGGCCCTATATTTTAAGAGTTAGCACCAGCTATGTCTGGGTCATTGGTAAGTATAAAAAATATATAAATTACTATAAATTTTTTAACTTTTTGTACAGAACTTGTGTATGAAAGTTCTGATTTGAATAAAGTTTTGTATAAATGTTTAGTACCATGGGATACATCACATATAATACGGGTTTTTTTCTCGTGCGTAAATTATGCAAATTAGACTGACTTTGATTTATTTAGTGTTACTTTCAGAGCTGTAAGTGCCAAGCTGCTATGGCTCGGGCTAGAGGCCGTATTTATGAACCGATCTTTACGAAACTTCTTGGGTACCTTTGTTATGACCGTGGGACAAGAACGAGTGTTTTTGGGTGCGGTCCGAAATTCAAGATGGCTGCCAGCTGCCATTTTGTACCGACGATGCAGAAATCTGTTTTTTGTACAGAACTTCCATATGAAAGCTCTGATTTGAATAATTTTTTGTATGAATGTTTAGTACCATGGGATACATCACATATAATATGGGGTTTTTTCTCGTACGTAAATTGTGCAAATTAGACTAATTTTGATGTTTTTTGGGGTTACTTTCAGCACTGTAAGTGCAAATGCCAATACGGCTCGGGCTAGAGGCCGTATTTATGAACCGATCTTTACGAAAATTCTTGGGTACCTTTGGTATCACTGTGGGACGAGAACGAGTGTTTTTGGGTCCGGTCCGAAATTCAAGATGGCCGATGGCAGCCATTTTGTACAAAATTAGGTGCAATCAGATTTTTGCTCAGAACTTCCATATGAAAGCCCTGATTTGAATAATTTTTTTGTGTGAATGTTTAGTACCATGGGATGCATCACATACAATACAGGTTCTTTTCTCGTGCAGAAATTATACAAATTAGATGAACTTTGATTTTTTCAGTGCGACTTACACACAGTAAGTACACATGTCAATACGGCTCAGACTAGAGTCTGTATTTATGAACTGATCTTCACGAAATGTCTTGGGTACCTTTCTTATCACCTTGGGACGAGAATGAGTGTTTCTGGGTGCGGTCTAAAATTCAAGATGGCTGCCAGTGGCCATTTTGTACTGAAATTAGGTCTAATCAGTTTTTTGTACACAACTTCTATACAGCTCAGACTAGAGGCCATATTTATGAACCAATCTTTACGAAACTTCTTGGGTACCTTTGTTATCACCGTGGGATGAGAGCGAGTGTTTTTGGGTGTGGTCCGAAATTCAAGATGGCCACCAGCAGCCATTTTGTACCAAAATTAGTGCAATCAGTCTTTTGTATAGAACTTCTGTATGAAAGTTCTGATTTTAATAAATTTTTGTATGAATGTTTAGTAACATGGAATACATCACATATTGTAAGGGTTTTTTTTTCGTGCAGAAATTATGCAAATTAGATGAACTTTGATTTATTCAGTGCAACTTACACAATGTAAGCACACATGTCAATACGGCTCAGGGTAGAGGCTGTATTTATGAACCGATCTTCACAAAACTTCTTGGGTACCTTTGTTATCTCCTTGGGATGAGAATGAGTGTTTCTGGGTACGGTCCAAAATTCAAGATGGCTGCCAGTGGCCATTTTGTACCGAAATTAGGTCCAATCAGTTTTTTGTCACAAGTTCTATACAGCTCGTATTTATGAACTGATCTTCACAAAACTTCTTGAGTACTTTTGTTTTCACCTTGGGACAGGAACGAGTGTGTTTTGGGGTGCCTTTGTTATCACTGTGCTATGAGAACAAATATTTTGGTGTTCAGTCAGACCCACTCTGGGACTCAAAGATTTTTTCTAGTTCAGCATCTGACTGTCACCCACCTTTACAATACTTTACCTATACATTTGTTACAGGCAACGGTCAGTATTTATGTACAGACCGTTACAAAACTTTATATGTACCTTTGTTATCAGGTCATTACCTAGATGTTTGTCATTGCTGTGTCACATACTATACATGTACATGTCTTTGTCTTGACAAGTTGAGCTACAGTGTCATTGACACTTTCATTTGAGTTAGCACCAGCTAGTCTGGGCCATTGATAAGTATACAAATTACTATGAATTTATAATTTCAATGTAATTTGGATGGATAACTCGGTATGATGTCTAGATGAGACTGTCCTATTTTTGGTCACGATCTGTCAGCTGTTACCACTGCCTGGTCACGTGATCTAGATTCCTTTAGCACTGTCTACAGTTTTTATGAAGGGATTTTATTGTAACTTGGTAGGATAACTTGGTATGATATCTAGATAAGACTCTTACTTTGGTCATCATCGGTCAACAGTGACCGCTGGACCGTCATGTGACCTAGATTCCTTTAGCAAAGTCTATACTTAGTAACGTTGGTTGACATATGTTAACTGTGAGGACCACATCAACCCAGGCCTCAATTCTTTAGTACAGTCTACACCTCAAATTATTCTTATTGAAAACATAGCATCCAGGGAATAGAAATTAACATATTCTCAATTATCAAAATTCTTGTCTTATTTCATAATCCTTTCATAAACATTGAACATTATCCTTTTTATCAAACACTACACACAGTCAAGTTAAGCTACAGTGTCATGGACACTTTCATTATATTTTAATTATGCATTATTGGCATCTAGATGAAGCTTCTTTTCAATGTTGGACCTGTCAGCTGAACCAAGATGAACACCAGTGCCCAATTCATTATGGCTTCCATGGTGGCCATCTTGAATTTGGTTTCTATCCAATAACTTATGAATACTGACTCGAATTAATTTCATTTTTTAGTTATGCATTATTGGTGTCAGAGTCTAGGGGAAGCTTCCTTTCGATTTTGGACTGGATAACAAATTCAATATGGCCATCATAGCAGTTGTCGTCGGGAGCACATGCCACACTTTGCGTTGCTCCTGTTTTAATTGATGTATATTATTTGCAGAACAAAGCGTGATTAACATACAGTATCTATTTATTATATACATTTTGTAAATATCCAGTTTGTTTTCTTCTACAGAAAGCAACTCAAATATAGTGATTAACGAATAAGGATTTATGACCGGTACCCACTTGCCGTTTAGTTGAGTGCACAGTCGTCCGATTGTAAGTACCGATGCTAGATAGTCACAACCAAAAGGAGTAGTATGTTCAACAATGTATAGAATAGGGTTGATTGTTTTGTTGACCTCCAGAGCATGTCACTGTGTGTATCAAAATAAAAATATGACGCCAGCAGAAACAAATTATCAGCACGGCATCTTGATCAATAACCATAATAACTTGTTTCTTCTGATGTCATATTTCATAGAGTCATCACACGACATGTGGCACGTGCATCGGGAGCATGTAATGCTGTTCTGCTTGTCATGGTTATGCCTCCCCACACCATAACCGATCCACCGCCAAAACGTTTGTGCTGCCTAATGGTTACGTCATGGTATCATTTGTTCTGCCGCTGCCACACTCTGTTTCACCTGTCATGGAAGTCAAGAGTGAACCTCGATACATTGGCAAATATGACGTGCTCCACCGACGATAGTCCCAGCACTGTTGTGCTCCACACCAATTACGCCTTGCTGCGATGTGACGTTCAGTCAAACATGGAATTATTCGAGGTCGTCGAGCGTACAAATTCCAGCTGTGTAGGCGATTTCGGACCACTAACTTGCACATCTGTCACTCGTTGCAGATGCTGTCCAATTTCTGAGGCACTTTAATGGTGATTACGTAATGCTGTGATTCGGATGAAATGATCCTGGTTAGCAGTTGTCGCCCTTGGATGACCTGACCGACATCTCTCATCAACATTGCCTGTCTAACCTGCTAATTACTGAGTGAGTAACATTGAAAATTTGAGCTACTGCAGTCTGTATGTTGTCAGCTTCTAACATGCCAACAGCACTTAATCGTTCAACACCTGTCAGTCTTCGCATACCTCAAAAGTTACATTTCAACCAGAAACTATTGATGAATGAGTTTATACCAAGAAAAGAACGATGAGACCTACGAAAAAAGCCCGTCCAGTGCAAATGAAAATTTCAAAACGTACCCCAAAGACATTAATGCGGTGATCGTGCGAAAAACCTGTCCAGAGTTTTCGTGGGCTGGTGACATGATCCACTCAAAACTTGGTAACATATTGATGTGTCCAATAACGCGTATCCAATACCCTTTTCTGAAAATATCAACATCAGTTTGGATATCCCCTACCTTTTTTTAATAGTATACAAACAATTTTGATTCTGTGGTGTTCCTTGTAACCATCAGCATGAACCGATGTTTAAACACTTCTACTGATGGTCAACCGATGGCTTAAAATTGGCCAGTTTCAGATGCAATTGCCAAACATTGGTTAATCACTACTCAAATATTTTGGCAATGGCATTTATTTTTCAAAACAGCTACATAAATATAACTGCTCACTCGGGGACCGACCTGGGGGAAAAGTCTGAGAGGCAGTTCACATGCCTATATTGGAAATTGAGGAGCCAGAATTTGCAGCTGGGAGCCAAAGTTTAACCCTTTACCCTGATATTTTTATACTGTACCAGTGACCCAGACTTAGCTGGTGCTAACTCTAACAAAACCAGGGCCAAACACAAATTTTGCCCCCAATCCCCAAAATTTGCATCCAAAACCAAAAGAAATCATGTCCTATAGGACCTCTACGGATGATTTGGAGCTATCCCTTTCGGAACAACATAAAGCTGCCGTGGACTTCATCCGTCACTTTCTCCCTCAAGTTGTTCTGTCGGGCCAGACTGCTGCGGTTCCGGACAAGAGGATTATAGCGTCATTGGACTCTGAATTTTTCGAGCGGTTCAGGGACATCGCTCCCGAGTTTCCGTCGCAGTCCACTAATGTTGCAAGAACATTTGAATTATTGAACGACGCTATATTTAAACTTGCTTCCAAAACGGGGAAAGCAGGTTTCTTGTCCGCCAATACTCTCAACCTGCTTTTCATTAATGCAAGGAATAAATTCGACACGGCAGGACAGGGTATTCCGAGAGTTCCTCTGCGTATGGACGACGAGGCGGAAGACTTAGAGCTATCATTACCGTCGTCGGCTTCTATTCCAATCGCGGTGTTGGAAACAGCTATTTCGTCTAACAGAGCCAATTTAGATGCCTTATCTTACGCAGATCACCTTACTAAGGCGTTATCACTGCGCCTTCAAGGGAAAGAATTTCAGGATATACAATCCTCTTTAAGACTTCTTTCAAGGGCAGTAGCTTATTCCACGTGTAACTCCGCCCTTTCAGTGGCAAACCTGGAGTTGGTTAGACGTGACGCAGCCCTAGCTACATCCACACTCCTGATACTAAGGTGAAGAACTCTCTCAGAGTCGCTTCGGTCTCCGGAGAACTTCTCTTTGACGGCAAGCTTTCTGCTATTTATGATAAAATTACAAAGAAAGCTTCGGATTCTCTGTTGTTCAAATCTGCTTCTAAGAAGTCGGATACGGCAGACAAGAATAAGACAGGCACTTCTGGGTCTAATGCGCCCAAGAGAGGTTCCTATAGAGGTTCTGGTGCGTCCTCTTGATCTTATTCGAGAGACCGTCAAGGTAGCGACTCTCGTTCGGGACGTCCTTCGGGCCGGGACAACCGGTCGGACGCCCCGAGGTCGACGGGACGAGGTGCGGGTCGTGGAGGACGTGGTTTCTCCTACCGCAGGCCTCGCAGGTCCAGGAGGTGATGGCTTAAACCTCTATCGCGTACCGGTTGGCGGAAGGTTGTCGAGCTTTTCACAAGAATGGGCGTCGATTACGGACGACCCTTGGGTGAGAGGAGTGACTTCGGAAGGTCTAAAGATATCCTTCAAACGAAAGCCTCCATTAACTCGAAGTCCAAAGTGGACTCAACTTCCGTCAAATCCGCAGAAAAGAGACGCTCTATTATCAGATGTGCAGTCTCTTTTAATGAAGAACGCGGTAGAGGTCGTAGAAAACCAGGAGACTCTGGGATTCTACAGCCATCTGTTTCTGGTTCCGAAACCAGACGGCTCGTTCCGTCCAGTCATAGATTTGAGCTGGATAAACAAGCTGATCGTCGCTCTGAAGTTTTATATGGAGACGATTCGGTCGGCCAGAGCGAGTATTCGGGTGAACGATTATGCAACAAGCATAGATCTCAAAGATGCGTACTTTCACGTCATGGTACATTCGACATTCAGAAAGTATCTACGCTTCGCAGTCCTAGGAGTGGTGTATCAGTTCCGGGCGATGTGCTTCGGATTGAATCTGGCACCCTGGGCTTTCACTCGGGTAATGAACTCGGTAATGATCTATTTCCGAGCTCATTCGTCTGCGGTAACGTCGGCCTACCTGGACGACATTCTTCAGAGGTACGGCAACGAGTTAACGCTTCAGAACGATGTTCAGAATCTACTTCTATTGTTCCGACGTCTCGGTTTTATAGTAAACGAGGAGAAGTCGGATCTGGTGCCGTCCAAGTCATTCACACATCTGGGAATGAGCTTCGAGACGCACAACAATCTCGTTCGTCTGCCGTTAACCAGAGCGAAATTAGTCAGTTGTTACGCTCGCTATTGTCTGCACGCAGTCAAAGTCACAGCGAGAGAATTTATGAGACTGATAGGTCTGTGCGGAGCCGCTGCAGATCTCATTCCGATGGGGCGGTTACGCACGCGTCCTCTCCAAATTTTCTTGACTCAGAATTGGAGTTTGAAAATTCATTCGCTCGACATAGACGTTCTCTTGTCAGATCAAGTGAAACAAGAGATTCAGACTTGGGCAAACATTCAGTGGTTAACTCAGGGAGTTCCGCTGCAGTTGCCGGATCCGAGTTTTACCATTATGACGGATGCCAGTCAAACAGGTTGGGGTGCATCATTGATCCCAACGGATTCGAGATGCCAGGGTCTTTGGGATCCGCAATTCCTGGGCAAGCACATAAACATCAAGGAAATGATGTCAATTTGGCTTGCGTTACGTCATTGGATGGACATTATTCACAATGCTCATGTCCAAATCCTATCCGACAATACGACAGTAGTGGCGTATATACGGAATCAGGGAGGCACTCATTCAGTTCCGTTGTTCAATCTAACGGAAAGAATCCTTCTGTTTGCGCTAGAACATCAGGTTCTTCTTTCGGTCCGTCACATACCGGGTCGTCTGAATGTGCTAGCAGACTCCCTTTCACGAAAGGGTCGCTTGTTGCCGTCGGAGTGGACTCTCAACAAACAAGTATTCAATCAGATTTGCTACCAATGGGAACAGCCAATGATAGACTTATTTGCGACACATCTCAACAATCAGTTGCAGACGTATGTGTCTCCGTGTCCGGATCCAAGAGCATTTGCAGTAGACGCTCTGTCGATCCCTTGGGACGGAATGATAGGATATGCGTATGTATCCTCCAGCGCCGTTAATTCAGCAAGTATTGCTAAAGATAAAACAATCTCAATGCAAGATTCTGTTGGTAGCATCTCTGTCTCCACAGAGACCGTGGATAAATCTACTCAGGTGTCTGTTGTGGGACCTACCGCGAAAGCTTCCTCCACGGGAGGATCTTCTTTCGCAGGGGAAATCGCGTCAACTCCATCACAACCCGCAAGGTCTCAACCTTCACGTTTTTCCGTTGTGCAGTCCTTCTTGCATGGCAAGCACTTTACAGGACGAGCAGTGGACGCGATTTCTAACTGTAGGAGGACCTCCTCTTCGCTAAACTATGCGGCTAAGTGGAAGGTTTTTCGTCGTTGGTGTAGGGATCATTCTGTAGATATTTTCAATCCCTCTATACCAGACATTGCAAACTTTCTAGTATACTTGTTTGACGAAATCAAACTGCAGCCTGTTACTATTAAGGGTTATAGGTCTATGTTATCTGATACCTATGCACATCATGATAGTTTACAAATTGGATCTAATGTCTCTTTATCTAAGTTGGTTAGAAACTTCTCGATAAATAGACCCAGAACTCTTAGGTTAATTCCTAAATGGAATTTAGCTTGGGTTCTTCTTAAATTGAAGGAAAAGCCATTTGAACCTCTTGGGACAGTAGATTTCAAATTCTTATCTTATAAGACAGCTTTTTTCTTAGCTTTCTCTTCTGCCAGAAGAGTCAGTGAGCTTCATGCACTGTCGGTGGATGATTCTCACTATCGTAGTGTCGGGAACACTATCACCTTCACTACTAATGTGGGTTTTTTAGCTAAGAATCAGGCTCCTAATAAATATCCGGAACCTATTGTTATTAAGGCTCTTCCGTCTTCAGACGGGCGTAGGCCTTTACTCTGTCCTGTTAGAGCGTTACGTATCTATAAACAGAGATCTCAGTTTATCAGAAAGGGACGAAAACGTTTCTTTCTGTCTTTGATGCCTAATAGAAGGGACATTTCGGTCCATTCTATTGCTAGATGGATTCAATTAACTATCTGTACTGCTTATGAGAGTTTATCTTCTTCTCAGCAGTCTGTGCTTAAGATTTCCGCTCATGAAGTAAGAGCTCTTGCTACTTCTTGGGCTTATGCTAATAGTATTGCTATTACAGATTTAATGAAGGCTGCTTATTGGTCTCAGCCATCCACATTCACGAATTTTTATCTCAGAAATATTGAGTCCATTTCTGGAGACCTGCATTGTTTAGGTCCGTTATCTGTTGCTCAGAATGTCGTCCACTAAACAGTTGCAACTATAGTTATGCAGGCTTTCTGTTCCGGCAGTGACTCCGTCCGGCTGCCCTCTTCGCTCTGGGCTATTTGACCCAGGGCAAGGGGAAGGGGGGGGGGGAGGCAGGTGTTCCCTTAGGTCACCTGCTTTATAGTGAAAAGCAAGGGAATGCCTCCTCCAAAGTCAGTATTTCTGAGTCGCTTCCGGGATGGTTTTAAAGTGTAATATTAATGTTAAAATTCATTCATGTCATATTTTTAAAGTGTAGCTCGGTGTGAAGCATTTGTAAATGTCAAGTGTCAAACGGGCTTTAATATACAATACTCGGACACTTTTAAAAGATTATAAAGAGTCTCAATTCTCTGGACTAACTTTATTTATTGGCTTACTTTAAAAATAATTAGTATAAGGGTTATACTGGATGTTAATAGAGAACATGAATGTTATTGTGCTCAATTATAAAGGGTATTGTATCTTTCTAATTTAATATTAAATAAGAAAGATACATGTAAAGCCTAATACTCCTTTTCTCCTTAAGGGGTTACCTCTATATTATATAGTTGAGCTTATTGGATTTTCCTCTATGTCCTAGGCCCTCCAGCCTTTTTACTATTCAGCTAAGTCTGGGTCATTGGTACAGTATAAAAATGTTAAAAAATTTATAGTAATTTATATATTTTTTATACTTACCAATGACCCAGACGGGGACAGCCCTCCCAGGAGTTGGGAACTCTTGCCTCCCCGCTGAGTACATAGCGCTGACCAGGCACTGCCAGTAAGAATGATAATTGGCGCCAATTTCTGAACGTCCTTGACACTGCGCATGCACAGTGGGGGCGAAGTATGGAGGTCCTATAGGACATGATTTCTTTTGGTTTTGGATGCAAATTTTGGGGATTTGGGGGCAAAATTTGTGTTTGGCCCTGGTTTTGTTAGAGTTAGCACCAGCTAAGTCTGGGTCATTGGTAAGTATAAAAAATATATAAATTACTATAAATTTTTTAACTTTTTTTTCAAAACTTTACGTCATCTGTCCTAAACTAGCCTAATTTTCAATATTTGTTATCAGAATTATAGCGTATGATCTCTCATTGGAACGAGCTCACTGAGCTCATTCCAATGAGAGTTCATAAGCTATGATTTGGAAGGAAAAATTTGAAAACTATAGTCAAACTGACAGATTTTGGTCGTCACATTGGGAAAAGTGTTAATCAAAATCTGCAGCACAAAACAAACAACGGACTAGTCTCTCTAAACTATGTAAAACATTTCTCAGACGTTCATGGATCAATCTACTCGAAACATAGTATGAATGTTCACTACCATGGGAACCTGCGATTATAGTTCCGGTGGGATTATTTTTTTCAGAATTATGCCCCTTTTCAACTTGAAATAGCAGGCCTAGAATTTTGTCCGGAGATTTTCTCAGGTGTTTATGGGTTGATTCCTTTGAAACTTGGTATGGATGTTCACTACCATGGGAACCCATGCACCAGTGCTTACAGTTTCGATCAGACTTTTTTCTCCTAGAGTTATGCCCCTTTTAATCTTTGAATAATGGCAGCGGAGGGTATGAACAGGCCCATCTGGGACAGTCACTCCTCTTTGTTTTATCTGTATGGATTTGCCTTGTTATAGTTTATGGGAGAGTGCCTACAGGCACTCTCTCTCAAAAATTTTAACAAGGCAAGAACATGTGAAAAATATTTTCAGGCTAATAATAATTTAGAACTCTTCCAGTCATAAAACAAACAAAAAATCAAAAATGAAAAGAAAAGCCTTCCCTCCTCGTTGATTTTGAAAATTAATTGCCTGAGAACCAAATGTATTTGTTTATTTGGCCCTCAGGATTAATTGGCATATTGAAGAAATGACTTGTCTTATAATTTTCTCATTGCTTTGGTATGAGATTGAAATATCTGCAAATGTTTCTCTGCACCTATTTATGATCGAAATAATGTAGTAACTTCATGATTAGGCCTAAAAAAATAAAAAATTGGTTTCTCAGGCCCTCCCGCATGGTCCTTTTGGCTGCCGCATGCTCTCTTTTTATAACCAATTTAAACTTAAAAAAAATTAAAATTAAATGGTTTATGTCTGATATTTTACCCAAGTTAAAAAAATTGATGAATTTGTCCCTTGAGTTCAAGATTGCAAAGTCTTCTTGCACTCAAGGGATGAAATACACCACCATCCATGCTATTCTGTAGAGTATGAGGCCTAAAACTTGAACCAAGAACATGAACTTTTGATGGCAAAAAAGTAATTACTGAAATAAAAATAAAATAAAAAACCGCTCGCCCGCATGTAATTTCACAAATAATGGCCTGAGAAACAGAAGATCTACTTTGTGTAGCCTTATCACACTTGTTTATATAAAATATATTTGATGAAAGTTCTCATTACACTTTTTCAGGGGAAGTTATTCCTGGGTGGGATATTGCAGTTGCTACCATGAAAAAAGGAGAACTTTCCCAGTTTCTCATCAAGCCTGAATATGCTTATGGAAAGATGGGTTGTCCACCAAGAGTACCAGCAGAGGCTACAGGTATTGTAGAAGATAGATGTATATAGAACTATTTTCTTCAGGTTGGGAATTGTTGAAGGCATTGCAATGCTGCCAATCACAAGTTTTCAAAATAATAATCTTAAGGAAACTGAAGTTCAAGATTTCTATGACAGTTGTGAGCAAGCCAGAAAATAAGCAGACTGTCATCTGCAAAATGAGGTCCCCAGAGGGTGAATTTAGTGATGCTTCCCTGCACAGCAGGGTAGCATAACTACCTTTACCCTTTGTGAACCTCAATCTGAACCAGGGTCTCAAAACTAAACAGAAAGAGGTACTCTGTGGATAAATTGGCCCACTGTAGGGGATAGCATCAATAAATTCACACTCTGCAAATGTCAGACTGCTTATTTTCAGGCCTGGTTGTGGGTGGCCGAGTTAGGTGCTGCAATTTATATAACACAGTTCATAGCTTCAAGATACTGATGTACAAATCTGATAATAATTGATGGAAATATTTTGATGGTGACACCTATCAGAAGACATGCAGTTTTGCAAAGTGGAGGCGAGCCATTGGTATCTTTCTTTAATTTTCTTCCAAGTGGGTGGTTCTTGCCTCTGTTGAAAATTGCTCACTAATCTATATCATAAGTCACAGGGACATTCAAGCAGTGATCACTTAAAGTTTTCTTGGCTGTGCTAGTATACTCTTACCAGCAATATGAAAGTTGAAAATTACAAGAGTCCATCAAATTCAGGGAATGAATACTTTGACCCATTGGTGTATATAATCTCATGCTTCTGTGGGTAGATAATAAAATTATTCACAAAATCATTTTATCCATCCCAAAAACATAAAACCTGGAGCCAAGTTTTTAATGTTTCCATCAACACTGTCATTGTAAACTTTAAACTTATGAATATTAATGAGCTGTTCAGTGGCAATGAAATGGTGGGTAAGAATACCTCCGTCACTTTTGGTACCAGTTTTAAAAAATGACAACCTATGATCTCAAACTGAACTTTTTTTTTTCATCACTTGGAATATTTTTTTTACAGATACAGTGGAGCCCACTTAATTGTATATCTCTTAACTGAATAATCCTGTTAATTGAATATAATTTCCCAACACAAAACCATTTACCATACCTCCAGTACAAATTTGACCTGTTAATTGAATATATTGTATAGAGTAAACTCCTGTTAATTGAATAAGGAATCTTGTAACCTGCCGTGAAATTACCCTGATTGTCCCCATCTCCAGTTTTCCTTTGTTTATCCCTTTATCCAACGAATCGCCTGCATCCGACCACGTAATATGCAAATTCAGCAGTTGAAAAGAAATTATTTTTAAAAAAATTTCAACAAAACCATATCATGTGACCCCCTCGTTGGAACGAGCTCGTCAAGCTCGTTTCAACGAGGGATCACATGATATGGTTTTGTTGAAATTTTTTGAAAAATTTAAAAAAATGATATTTAAAATAATGAATTTTCATATCGTCTGCGTTGGGTAAAGGGTTATAGACTTGTTTGATCTCAGAACATTCAATACAGGCATTTAATCTATTATTTCTTGTTTGACAGAGCTCATGTAGCTCTGTCAAACAAGATATAATAGAATAAATGCAAAGTTTATCTCTAGAATACGGGAAAGTGATGCAATCCCTGTTAATTGAATACTCCTGTTAATTGAATAATTTTCATTGGCAAAGTAGCTGTTCAATTAACAGGGTTCCACTGTATTATTCCAGAAATTTATAATGAATTAGAATAAACCTAAAATATATTTATATCTTAACCTTAGACTCGAAGATCTTTGTTATCCGTTCATCACACCAGGTGCAGTTTTGGGATATGTGTGAACACATGGCGGTGAAACAGAACCAAAGAAGAGAAGTCTACCCAGCAATAATCCATTAAGAGATTAATATTGACCACTCACGTGAACATTAATAACTAAAACAAACTTACAGTACGACCGCCATGGACGGGTCACTTTCCATGGGTGGGCAGTATATCCATGGACGCAATAATATTAGATTTCAAACACTAATTATAGGAATAATCATCAAAAATTTAATTAATGAAGCACCGGGTACAAACCGGTGCTTCATTAATTAAATTTTGCCGGTGATGATTTTTTACTACCTGATAAACACATGCATAGACATCACTGCCCACGCGTGGATTCCGACTAATCCACGGCGGCTGTACTATACCACTGGGTATATCTATTAACACTAAAAATGCAATAGCTCATAAAAAGAACCAAAAAATGGCCAACAAAACATAGGGCACAAAGTGCCCAAACTTCATAACAGCTGTATTAATTAATCTTCATGAACAGATGAACTAAAGACTGCAGTGACAAGTTGTGGGATATTGTTTTCAAAACAAAAGGTAATGGCACTTTATTGTTTTTCCCCATATTTGAGCTGTCCATATCTTGTAAATAAAATAACACTGTGCATGTTCACAAAAAATGCTTTATTAACTCCTTGCATGCTGCTGGCAGATATTCCTGTCAAGACAGCAAATATCTTGTCCCTGGAATAGGTATAATTTAGGCTCCTTTTACAAAAATTTTCTATGTGCACTGAATCGAGCTCTGTCAAGCAAGATTGAATTGGTGAAATTCCAAATTGCATTATGGGAAAAATTTGCAAGTTGAAATTTTGATGTTTCAACGCCAGTGTGCAGAGGGTTAACCACTGATGTCCTGGATTAAATTCATAGGAATTTTACATCAAATCCAGTCATGGCTGCTTCTCAGCAGCCATGACTGGAGTTGATGAAATATATTTTAAAAAATACTCAGTAGGTTAAGAGTTAAAGATACTGGTTCCATCTGAACATAAGTTAGTGAGAACTATACATTTTATTTAGTTGTTAATCGCCAAAAATAAAAAATATAACTGCATTGTGAATTTGTCAAAGGTTAACAAAGTGTACGTTGCCCCTACTTTTCACCCCCAAATTGGATAATCTATCCTACCGATGTTTGATGCATCTTTAATTTGGAAGTCATTTTTTTAGAGAAAAATTTGTGACTTGTACCCCAGCTGATACGAGTAATAGAAGAGGCATAAGTCTACTTGCTCTCACAGAATATCAGCTGTAACACTTGCCTGAAAATCACCCTTATCAGTGTCATTTAAAATGCTGATGTTCATGACTGTCGCTTAGTGAGGTAGGTGATAAAATGCTTACCTAGATACCAAAATAGGCAGGCCATAGTGCTGGGGGGAGGGGGGGGGGGTGAATTTTACAAAAAATGGCCTGAGAAACAGATCTACTTTGTGAGGCCTTAATAGTATTATAATAATGCCTATCAGACAATATCATTAAAAAGGTTTTTACTCTTCACCTAACACTTTTTAAAAAATTTCTTGAATGTGTGCCTGAAAAATGTTTATGACCCCTCACTGAATCAAGCTCAATAAGTGCATGCAAATGAGGGGTCATGAGCTATGTTTTGTAAACAAAACTTGAAGAAAAAAAAGTTTGAATGGTCATTTTTATTAATAGCATTGCCTTGACATTGGTGTGACATTAAGTTATAGTTAAGTTTATCCTTATCTCGAGGGGATTGGTCAGTTTGTTCATCGAGTCTAACCCTTAGTAACATGAAAAACTACCCTCATGTTTTGTCTATCATTTGGCCGACATCTTCCTTTCTGATTTAATGAATGAACATTGAAGTGAATTCAAGTGCTAACATCCCAGCACTAGTTCATGAAACACCAGGGTTCCTTTGCAAGTAAGATTCATTTGTTTCAGAAACAGCAACTGTAGGAATTTAGATTTGCAGCATATTGTTCTCTCAAAACATCCTCGATACACACTATTTTTCTCTTTGGCATTTCCTGTATACATGTAGATGCTTAAATTTGCAATAAGAAGGTGATTTAAAGTACCTTTTCAGGCAATTTTTTTGCTTGCCTACTGCTTGCGCAGTTTTAATCTCATGTAACCATTTTTTGTATGCCAAGTTTCAGTCATTTCCGACATCACCCGTATCTTAGATACTGCAACAGCTCCCTTTGCGAACAGTAAAACAAGTGGCATTAAGCCTGCCTTTAATCTTGGACGCTCAAAAAATTTACTGTGTCCAACCAGCGAGTCAGGCTTTTAATCATTCCTGTTAACCCTCCAGGAAGTGGAGTCTTCAAATACACCTGACCACCGCGAATACGCATCCAGTGGCTTAGCAGTGATTTCTAGTCAAGTCTTGGCTGCCTGACATGGCAGCCAAGACTTGACTAGAAACCACTGTCCAGGTGATTTGTTTATTGTTAGCAAGATTTCCTTATGGTGGCATGTTGTGGGCACTCGTTCTGAGGTCGTAAAAATTGGAAATGGGCGTTTATGGATTAAGCCTGCAATAGACCGCCATGCCATCATGTTATTAATTGTTATATTCAGCCTAAAAAATTCAAAATCTGTTTTTCAGGATCTCTCACATGGTAGTTTGGGCTGCTTCATGCTTTCTTTTTATGTCCAATGCAAACTTAAAAAAGTAAAAATTAAATAGTTATTTTACCCAAGTTAATAAAACTGATAAATTTGAGCGCAACAAGGCTTTGCAATGCTTCAGCATTGCAATGCCTTCTTGTACTCCAGGGATGAAATAACCACCACCCATGCTATTCTGTAGATTATGAGGCCTAAAACATAAAACAAACCAAGAACATGAACTTTTGATGGCAAAGAAATAATTACAAAAATAAAAAATAAAATAAACCACCTGCCCATATGCAATTTTACAAGAATAGGCCTGAGAAATGGAAAATCGACTTTATAGGGCCTTATCTTAATAATATTATTTCAGTTTTGCCTACAGCAGTGTCTATTCTCATGTGGAGGATTGTTTGAATGTTTAGCTCACCTACTTCTATTAGAAGTGGTCGGTGTTAGGTGTTGTAAGAATTTGCGTTAAAGTCAGCTTTTGTGCAGATTGTGCTGCTTTAACTTCTCATTACTGTTGATTTTCATATTTCAATAACAACTGTAGGTATTAACCCTACTGTATGCAGAAATTTAACGAAAATTTTCTTTTTTTTCACTCAAAATTTTCATGTTTTTCTCGGACTTAGTAAATTTTAAGTTGCAAAACTTTGTGTTTAGGTGAGTTGTGTTTCTATGTGTCTTTCCAAGCGATTAATATTCTACACTTGGGTTACTGAACTCCATTGCAATAATATTTAACCCTCATTACATGCATATTTGAGGAATTTGAGGCTGATTTTCTGCCAAAACTTGTAAGAATTAGCGTTTAGGTGTTGTAAGAATTCGTGTTAAAGTCCGCTTTTGTGCAGATCGTGGTGCTTTAACTTCTCATTACTGTTGATTTTCATATTTCAATAACAACTGTAAGTATTAACCCGACTGTATGCAGAAATTTAACGGAAATTTTCTTTTTTTTCAGTCAAAATTTTCATGTTTTTCTCGGACTTAGTAAATTTTAAGTTCTAAAAGTTTGTGTTAAGGTGAGGTGTTAAGGTGAGTTCTCAAAGATCAGTGGGCTCAGGCCTTTGATATTGCATATGTAGGTTGTATGGGACTATCAGAACAGTATTTAACCCTGATACTACGACTTTTTTCCAAATTTTACGTAAAATTTTCTGCCAAAAGTTGTAAGAATTTGCGTTTAGGTGTTGTAAGAATTTGTGTTAAAGTCAGCTTTTGTGCAGATTGTGCTGCTTTAACTTCTCATTACTGTTGATTTTCATATTTCAATAACAACTGTAGGTATTAACCTTACTGTATGCAGAAATTTAATGGAAATTTTCTTTTTTTTCAGTCAAAATTTTCATGTTTTTCTCGGACTTAGTAAATTTTAAGTTGTAAAACTTTGTAAACTTTGTGTTTAGGTGAGTTGTGTTTCTGTGTGTCTTTCCAGGCGATTAATATTCTACACTTGGGTTACTGAACTCCATTGCAGTAATATTTAACCCTCATTACATGCATATTTGAGGAATTTGAGGCTGATTTTCTGCCAAAACTTGTAAGAATTAGCGTTTAGGTGTTGTAAGAATTTGTGTTAAAGTCAGCTTTTGTGCAGATTGTGGTGCCTTCACCTCTCATTACTGTTTATTTTCTCATTTCAATAACAACTGTAGGTATTAACCCTACTGTATGCAGAAATTTAACTGATTTCTTTTCTTTTTTTCAGTCACAATGTTCACGTTTTTCTCTGACTTACTCAATTTTAAGTTCTAAAAGTTTGTGTTAAGGTGAGGTGTTAAGGTGAGTTCTGTTTCTATGTGTCTTTCCAGGCAATTGATATTGTACGCATGGGTTACTAAACTACATTGCGGTAACGTTGCGCCCTTATTACATGCATATTTGAGGAATTTGAGGGGGATTTTTGGGACTTATATTCACTTTGTTTAAAAAAAATTTTTTTTAACTTTTTTTTTTTATTTAATACTTTCTCATACTTGTTACTAGTAACATTAAGTCTTATTTTAGTTGTTGATGTGATGTATTTTTGTTGGGACTTATAGTCACTTTCTTGAACGAATGTTTTTCCGCAACTCCTCTTTAACCAATGAATGTACTTCAATTACAATTTCAATGATTCTTCATTACATAATGCCATTTTGCACCTCCTATTTTATTTTTTTTTTATCTGATGTATTTTTATTTTGTAAAAAATAAATTTATGAAAGCCTTTCCTAATTCTTATTTATGATTTAATATCTGGCCTCACGATTCATATTCTTAATCATAAACATTTCTAAAAGAAAAAAATGCTTTTATATTCAATGATTCTATGTTGAATTGATATATAATAAATGCAGAAATATAGACTTTCCAAAGCCATCACATAAACCACATTAATCATTTGATGCCTAGTTAATGACATTTGATGCCTAGTTAATGATTTATATTAACTAAATATTAGGCATGTTACATTGGAACGACATTATCAAGCGCGAATGTAGGTGAGCGTTGGGATGTAACATCCCTCTTGATGGGACTTATATTCACTTTCTTTAAAAAAAAATTTTTTTAACTTTTTTTTTGTATTTAATACTTTCTCATACTTGTTACTAGTAACATTAAGGCTTATTTTAGTTGTTGATGTGATGTATTTTTGTTGGGACTTATAGTCACTTTTTTGAACGAATGTTTTTCCGCAACTCCTCTTTAACCAATGAATGTACTTCAATTACAATTTCAGTGATTGTTCATTACATAATGCCATTTTGCACCTCCTATTTTATTTTTTTTTGATCTGATGTATTTTTATTTTGTAAAAAATAAATTTATGAAAGCCTTTCCTAATTCTTATTTATGATTTAATATCTGGCCTCACGATTCATATTCTTAATCATAAACATTTCTAAAAGAAAAAAAATGTTTTTATATCCAATGATTCTATGTTGAATTGATATATAATAAATGCAGAAATATAGACTTTCCAAAGCCATCACATAAACCACATTAATCATTTGATGCCTAGTTAATGATTTATATTAACTAAATATATTAGGCATGTTACATTGGAACGACATTATCAAGCGCGAATGTAGGTGAGCGTTGGGATGTAACATCCCTCTTGTTACAAATATGTGTACCCCTGTATAGACCAATTGAGTAAGAAGTTCTTGCTCAATCTGCCCATACTTGGGTGGAGGGGTTTCTAAAAAATGAACACAGGTTTAACAACAGTTTATTAGCATTGATAGGTTTGAATGCATCCCGTGGACAACACACACCTTTTGCTAGGAATTTAGTGGATGTTTGTGTAGCAAAACAATGAAAACTAGTTCAGGAGAGGAATTTGCTCCCAGGAGACCGATTTTTCTGCCTCCCTGGATTTTTCAAAAAATCAAGCCTGGCTTTTTTATTTATTCGTAAAAATGTCTAAAATATCTTAAAAATAAGTTTTGCCTCAATAAACATAGCTATGTTAATTTTAAATTTTATGAATACCACTAGCAGGTTTGTTCTGTTACTTTGGGTAATGCGTTGAAGAACTGTGCAGCAACCCTTTTTTATCTTTTTTTGCATCTTTCAGTGTTGTTTGAGTTGGAAGTTCTTGATTTCGTCGACCAAGAAGGTGTCAGTGATTACTACATGATGACTCACGTAAGTTTAACATCAGGATTTCTGTCAGATCTGTATTAGTAAGTACAGAGGAACCCTGTTAATTGAATAGCTACTTTGCCAATCAAAATTATTCAATTAACAGGAGTATTCAATTAACAGGAATTGTTTCAGTTTCCTGTATTCTAGAGATAAACTTAGCATTTATTCTATTATTTCTTGTTTGACAGAGGTCCATGAGCTCTGTCAAACAAGATATAATAGATTAAATGCCTGTATTGGATGTACTGAGGCAAAATAGGTCTATAACCAAAGGAAAACTGGGGAGAGTCAGGGTAATTTCTCGACATGTTACAATATTTTTTACTCAATTAACAGGAGTTTACTCTATAACCTATATTGAATTAACAGGTCAAATTTGTACTGGAGGTATGGTAAATGGTTTTGTGTTGGAATATTATATTCAGTTAACATGGATATACAATTAAGAGATATCCAATTAAGTGGGGTCCACTGTACTTCATAAAAATTCTTGAATCACAAAAAAAATTCAATTTTACCTTCAAACCATAGTGAGCTCATTTCAATAAGGGGTGTTATAAGCTATGCTTTGGCAGCCCTTGGATTTTGAAGTGTAACATTCTGCATGCACACGATGTTGTGTGAAATTTAAACATAACTGCTGGTAAGCACGCAGTTAATGGCACACATGAGGAAATTTCCTCAAAGATGGCAAGTTAATCTGTCCAATGTTCACACGACAGTTCTTGGGATCAGTGTTCAACCGATTACCAAAAATGGTCGCTGACTGATTACCGGTTCTTTGAGCTAACAATTGGCCAATTCTTATGCCGATTCCGATTGTAATACTGTGCACTACTAGACAAGTCGAGGCTCGAAAGAACTACATTAACCTTAACATTTTCCACAGTGTTGAACTTCGTAGACTGTGGTCGCAGTAAAATTACCAGTCTTGCACACTTGGGCGGTTAACGTGGCTCTGTTGACTTGCCTAGATACAACACTCTAGGCACTTATCATGTAATTTGCAAGTTTCCTCAGAGACAGCATATTGGAGTATTATTATCCCTCATGGGGGAGGGGTGAGATGGAGAAATCTCACCCGAGGGCAAGATATTTGGTCCAGATGTGAGGCTTGACGATGTCAGTTGGGAGCGTGCTTCAGTTGATCGATGGAAATTCTGCACAGTCATTTGACATTATTTGCTTTCCATATTTATATTCCTTCAAATGTCTATCATGCGATGATTAAATAGTCGGTGCACTCATTAAATATGCTAATAAGCCAATCACGTGGGTCATATGAGATAGATATCTATCTCACATGGCCTTCTGACATGAGACACGCATATCTTGCATATGAAGTGGGGTGAAGAACACCTGTTCTGTTGTTGTAAAATGTGATCGAAGTTGGAAACAGATGAGTCAATATGCTTAATAATATAAGTTACAGGATGTTTAGTGATCGGATATGGTGTCATATGAGGGGAAGTGAGATCAATATTAGGCGAGGCATTAGCCGAGCCTAATATTGATCTTACTTCACCTCACATGACACCATATCTGACCACTAAACATCCCGTAATGTATTTATTATGTCAGTGGACAAATTTAATTTATTTGTGAAAATGTAAAAAAGCAGACGTAAGTTTACAATGTAAGGGGAGTAGCTCCATCTAGCAATTGTTTCGTGCTGAAGCGATTATTGATTGGTACGATTAACCTATTGGATGAGGTTATCGATCGAAATACGTTTCTCAATATGAGACACTTATTATAAAGAGATTATTTCTTTTTGTTCATGTGAGTTTAATGAAACTTTAATCACATTCAATGGACGATTAAGAACGTTTGCTGTAAGATTGCCATTTTTGAGACGAGGCGGTTGTATTTTATTTCTAAAAACAATATGATGGACACACACCTAATATTGATTTTATATGGGGTCACTAATGACGTCATCATCGAACTGATATGGCATCATAGGCCGCTACCATTTATCCATGCTGATAAGTTGACCCCAAGAGCTGACATAATAATGGACTTTATGTATATTCTGTGCGTGAAAAGAAAGTGCAAAGCCTCTCAATCCACGCTCATTATACGCATGATAAATATAAAAATTAAAGATAAAAAAAACCCCTCATTGATTTGGAAAAAAATTGCCAGAGAATCAATTATTTTATTATGTGTTGCCTTAAATGGTTACGCAAATGAGAGAAATTCACGTACAAAAGTTTACTCAACCCTTTATTGTACTTCATCAATTTACAAACAGCACAACTCTAACCTCTTGAAGCAACGTTTCGTCTTGTGCTTCCACATAAAATTTTCGGTTACTTTTTCAGTGGCACCACAATGAATGCTTAGCCATGTTGCCATTGAAAAATAAATGATAAACAGGAGTATTAAATTGAAAGGAATTTAATCATATTATAAATATGATTTGTGCACATTTAATTATATTTTCACCCTGTAAATTGAATAAATTTTTTACCAATGATTTTATGTGTCTTATTTTTAGATATAATATTTTTATACTGTACCAATGACCCAGACATAGCTGGTGCTAACTCTTAAAATATAGGGCCAAACACAAATTTTGCCCCCCAATCCCCAAAATTTGCATCTAAAACTAAAGAAAACATGTCCTGAAAGGCCCTCCACACTTCGCCCCTACTGCGCATGCGCAGTGTCAAGGACATTCCGAAATTGGCGCCATTTATCATTCTAAGTTTGGCCCTTCATCAGTTAACATCTGACTGATCTTTGTGCTTTTAAATCTCAGTTTAAATGATGCCAGACACATAAATATTAGTGAAATGGTGATTCTAAGGAGGATAGAAAAGGAGGAGAGGAAAAGAATGTGTGACAGAATATTATCAGGGCTGTAACTTAAAATTTTTTAATGAAATTATGTTAAGTTACCTATTTTCAAGGCAGCAGCCATTTTGTTGTCATTCTGATTATTTAGTTACACTGTTTTTTCAAGTGTTTTTCCTCTCTCCCTGTCCTTTAAGTTCCCCCTTGCTATTCTCCCATGCTTTTGGCATAGTTTCTGTAATAATTATTACTAAAATTTCTTGGGAGTTTTAGCTGTATAACAGAATGAATTCTGTTCTTTCCCCATGTTTACGTCTTCACCTACGGGTGGTTAGGCGTTGTGTTCTGCATCTACCATCTGATGTTCTGCAGTTTCTTCCCTGGAAGTCTCTGTTTTGCATCAGATGGTGTATTTTTGGTAACTGATTTCGGGCCTGGGTGCCTGGAGTCTTATTTTAGTGTTTTTACACTCATTGTTTACATTTACAACAGCCCTCTGTGTGAGGGGGGGATTTCTAAATAATATCTTTATGTTATTTTAATCATAACTAGATACATTATTATTGTTCGTAAGTGTTGAAAAAATTGTTTAAAATATTTTTAAAATTTTTGTCCACACTTAGGCTTGGGATCCATTGGGGCTCAACGTTACTTTTCAGAAACTTGGGCTGTTCTGAAAAAATATTTTTTCAAAATATTTTGATTTCAATTATTTTTTCTATATTTATGGATCATATTATTATTATGTATTTTGATTGCCAGGGGTTAGTGCGAGTACCAGGACTTGTTTTCTTTTCACATTGAAAGGATATTGATCAATTGCTTTAAGAGGAAGTCTTCCTCTGACCTTATTATCATTCTATATGTGGTCAGTGTACTCGCATTAACTCCTGTTCTGTATCATATGATTTCGATGACAATATGGGAAGCGTATGTCACGGTATGTTGTTGGGGATTTGGACACTCCGGTCCTTTCCCCGCAGGGTCACTCTACTTTATCAATTTCTATTTCAGACGATCAAGATTAGGGTGATGTATCTGTGATGTCTTCCAACAGTGTGCCTCCGTCGTCACAATTAATGAAGGGCTAGCGGAAAAGTGCTCATGTAATACGCCAATTGCCTAAGAGGACCCTAGTAGGTTCGACGGCCTTTGACGTCCGCTAGCTCGCCCGGTGTAGCGTCCATTCACCGAATGGTTCGGCAGCCGGGTTCGTCCGTTGCGGTCTAGAAGGAATTTTGGGGTGATGCGAGCACTATAAAATTAACTTAATGCACACCCAGTGACGGCGGATCGGAGGGAGAACGGAGGAAGCCTTTTAGTCCGGTTCATAGCTCGTTCCGGTCCATCCGGACGGCAAGCGAGAGAGGCCCCTCTCTCGTTCAACAACATCTGGCCCCAGATGTTGTGGTACAAATGTGTAGTTAGCGGAGCATACGTCCGTCGCTCGGGACGCTCCGTTGTATAGGCAGTCCGCTGAGACTGCTAAGGCTTCCTCTTCTCGTCAGCGCACACGACCGCACCTTGGCTGCGTGACCGCCGATATATTACCAGCTTCGCCGATCAAGGATTCTTCGGCGACCAGGTCACACCATCCGGCAGCCAGGGATTCGAGACCGATGGACTCCGGACGTTCGCATAGGAAAAGTATGCGGGAGCCATCTGATGCGGAGCTGCCCTCGGCGAAGCAGCGATAGACTGCGCCTCCGCAGGTCTCGACGCCGGACATTCTTGTGCACATAGCACAGCTTATCGCAGCATCCCAGCAGCCGACAGAAACGGTGTCGGATTGAGAATTATCCGACAGCGCTGGGTTGGTAGCCGGGGACTCGAGGCCTGCAGACTCCGGACGTTCGCATAGAAAGTGTGCGGGAGTCAACGTACACGGAGCTTCCAGCGGCAATGCATCGTAAGTCCGCTACTGCACAGGCCTCGGGAACAGATGTGCTTTCCTTAATAGCACAGTTTATCGCAGCATCCCAGCATCAACTGAATCTGTCGTATTTATTTTATCCGACGATGCTGGGTTGGGACGCTCCGCGGAAGCGGGTACGGACGTCCGAAAGTTTCATCCGGTCCGATGGGATACCGAAAGGGATTCGGTGGATTTCTAGCTTTCCCTTTCGGAACAACATATGCTGCGATGCCGGATAAGAAACTGATAGCGTCGGTGGACTTAGAAATTTTTGGTTCGGTTCAGGGACATCGTCCCTCAGTTCCGACATAGTCCAATAATGTCACACAAACTTTCGAATTATTGAACGACGCTATATATATTATTATTTTATGCTTGCTATCCAAGCATTTCTGGTTTCTTGTTCGAAGAGTTATGGAGATGAATTTCAAAGTGTGCCTCTGTCGTCATAGTTAATGAAGAGTTAGCGGCAATAAGTGCTCATGGATTATGTCTATCGCTTACGGAGTGACATTCGCTAGCTCACCCGGTGTAGCGTACATTCATCGAATGGTTCGGCTGCCGGGTTCGTCCGTTGCGGTCTAGGAAGGAGATTTGGGTGATGCGAGCACTTTAATTACTTTAGTACTCACCCAGTGACGGCAGATTGAGGACAGATCGGAGGAAGCCAACAACATAGGGGACCGCATGTTGTGGTTCAGATATTTTACATTCGGAGCATATGTCCGTTGCTCGGGACGCTCCGTTATATTGACAGTCCGAGAGACTGTCTTTAATGCTTCCTCATCCTCACAGCAGGGCACACGACCGCACATTGGCTACGTGACCTCGAGTATCCGATCAGTTTCGGCATTCAGTGATTCCACAGCGAATAGGTCGCGCCATCCGGTAGCCAAGGGACACGAGGCTTATACACTCCGTTCGCTCGCATATTGGAAGTATGCACGGGGTAACGATCTCGGAGCTTCCTGCGGCAATGCATCGTAAGACCGCTGCTCCTCAGGCCTCAGTGACGGACGTGCTATCCGAGTTAGCACAGTTGCTTCACAGCATCCCAGCAATTGACGGTTTCTCGGTCGAATCAGGAATTATCCGACGGCGCTGGGTCGGTGCGGTCCGCGGTTGCATCAAGCTACGGACGACCGAACGCTTTATAGGGTCCGACAGGATGGCGAAAGGGATTCGAAAGATTTCGAGTTTTCCCTTTAGTAGTATCGGAAGATGCCTTTCATATCTTCTGGCATTTCTTCCAGTGATTATTTTTCGGACTTCATTGCTGCGATCTTGGATAAGAGACTTATAGCGTCATTGGACTCGGATTTTTCGATCGGTACAGGGACTTTGTCCCTGACTTACCGACGCAGTCCAATATTGTCATTACAACATGTGTTTTATTTTTCGACGCTATATATATTTATATATATATACAAGCCTGCTACTAAGCATGATAGTTTAGTTTCTTGTCCGCGTGGCTCATTTCTGCCATTTTATCTTTTTTACATATAGTTTATTTTGGCAGAGCAGGGCATACCGAGAGTTCATATGCGTCTAGACGGTGTGATTAAAGACTGCATATATTCTTTTCGCCGTTATGTCTTTTCCAGTTTCAATGTTGGGAACGACATTATGTATAGTAGACTTAACTTAGACGCTTTATTATACGTAATCCGCCTTACTGAGGCGTTATCATTACGTCTTCAAGAAAAGATTTACGGGATATTATTCTCAATGTAATTTCTTTTGAGGGCAGTAGTTTGTTCACGTATAACTCCGCCCTTCAGTGGCTGATTGGAGTTGGTTAGACGTGATGCAGCCCTAGCTACATCCACGCGTGGATAGTAGGTTAAGAACTCTCTCAGAGTCGCTTCGTTCTCGGAGGAGCTTCTCTTCGACGGCAACTTTCCGGCAATCCATGAATTGCTTGATTTATACATTCTCTTGTCTATCTAGTCTTACAAGAGATTCAGACTGGGGCAAACATTCGGTGGTTGACTCAGAGAGTGCCGCCGCAGTTGCCGGACCCGAGTGTGGCTGTTATGACGGTTGCCAGTCAAACAGATTGGGATATATACTGATCCCTACGGATTCGAAGTGCCAGGGTCTTTGGGTTCCGCAGTCTTTTAACTATCAGTTTAACTTCCGCGGAATAATGTTTTTTAGGCTTGCTTTATGTCATTGCATGAACATTATTCAGAAACGCATGCCCAAATTCCTGTCCTTTAATTCGACAGTAGTGGCGTATCTCTGGAACCAGGGAGGCACTCTTTCGTTTCCGTTATTCAATTTAATGGAAAGAATCCGTCTGTTGGTTATACTACACCAAGTTCAGTTTTGGTCCGTCATATTCTGGGTCGTCTGATTGTTTTATCGCACTCCCGTTCTCTTACGGGTCGCTTGTTGCTGTCAGAATGGACTCTCAACAAACAAGTATTTAATCAGATTTGCTATCTATGGGAGCGCCCAATGATGTTTTATTTATGACACATCTTGCTAATCAATTGCAGACGTATGTGTTGGCTTGTCCAGATCTCTGAGCTAATACTGTTAACGCTCTATTGATCTATAGGACGGAATGATAGGATACGCGTATCCTCCGGCGCTGTTGTTTTAGCAGGTATTGCTAAGATAAACAACCACAATACATTTCTGTTGATAGCATCTCTATCTTCACAGAGATCATGAGTAATTTACTCTCTTGTCTACTGTGGATCTTAACGTGAAATCTTCCTCTATGTGAGGATCTTTCTTCACTGGGTAAATCGTGTCATCTTTATCACAACCAGCAAGGTCGCAACCTTCATGTATTCCGTTGTGTGGTCCATATTGCATTGTAAGCACTGTACTGGACGAGCTTTGGACGCGATTTCTTACTATAGGAGATCCTCTTCTTCGCTATTCTATGCGACTAAAGTGGAGGCTCTTCCGTCGTGGTGTAGGGATCATTATGTTCATATGGTTGATCCCTCCATACTACTCATTGCTATTTTTTAGTATACTTGTTTCACAAGATCTACTGCAGCCTGTTGTTATTTAGGTTATAGGTTTATGTTACCTCATACCTATGCACTCTACGATAGTTTACATTTGAGTCTTTTGTCTCTTTATCTAAGTCAGTTAGTAACTTTTTGATAAACAGACTTAGAATCTTTAGATTAAATTCCTATACGGATTTTAACTTCGGTTCTTATTTAGCTAAGTAATCATTTGAGCCTCTGGAAACAGTAGTTTTCAAATTCTGACCTTTTAGACAGTAATTCTGTTGGTTTCTCTTTTACTGTAGAGTCAGTGAGTTTCATGCACTATCGATGGATGATTTTCACTTTCATAGTTTCGGAATCAATACTTCCGTTACTATTTAGGTTGGATTGTTGCATAAGAGTTAGGCTCCTATTATCCGGAACCTATTATTTTAAGGTCCTTCCGTCTTCGTATGGGCATAGGCCTTTACTCTTTCCGGGTACAGTTTATGTATTTATAAACAGATATCTGTTTATTACAAGGGCGTAAGCTTCTTCTGTCTTTGATGTCTAGTAGAAGGACGTTACGCTCCATTTTATTGTTAATGGATTCTATTAACTAGCGTACTGCTTTTGGTATATCATTGGCTTAGCAGTTGTGCTTAAGATTTCGGCTCATGAAGTAAGAGTTCTTCTACTTCTTGGGCTTACATTAATAGTGTTGCTATTATAGATTTTTGAAGGCTGCTCATTGCGCTCAGCCATCCATTCATGAATTTTATCTCAGAAATATCGAGTCCATTTCTGGAGGCCTCTATTGTTAGGTCTATTCTCTACTGCTCAGAATGTCATTCACTTAACAGTTGCTACTATAGCTAGGTAGGCTGTCTGTTTCGGCAGTGTCTCCGTTCGGCTGCCCTCTTCGCTCTGGGCTATTTGACCCAGGGCAAGAAAAAGGGGGGGGGGAGGGTGTTCCCTTGGGTCACTTGTTTTTTACTATGAAAACAAGGGGATACCTCCTCCGGAGTTAGTAATTCTGAGCTGTTATTGGGATGGTTGTTTAGTGAGAAGTTTAAGTTTATAAAATTCATTCAAGTCTTAGTTTTTAAAGTATAGCTTTTGAATATTGCATATGTCAACGGACATGATTATGCAATTCTCACACACTTTTAGGAGTATAAGAGTCTCTATTCTCTAGACTTACTTTATTATTGGCTTACTTTAAAAATTATTAGTATAAGGATTATTGGATATTAATAGAGTACATGGATGTATGAGGCTCAATTTTTGGAAGGTGTTGTATCTTTCTAATTTATCATAAATAAGAAAGATACATGTAAGGCCTATTACTTCTTTCTGACTCTATTTTATTTTATTGAGCGTATTCCATTTTGCTCTATGTCCTTGGCCCTCCAGCCTTTTTACTATTCAGCTATGTCTGGGTCATTGGTACAGTATAAAAATGTTAAAAAATTTATAGTAATTTATATATTTTTTATACTTACCAATGACCCAGACGGGGATGGCCCTCCCAGGAGTTGGGAACTCTTGCCTCCCCGCTGAGTACATAGCGCTTACCAGGCACTGGTTATTAGAATGATAAATGGCGCCAATTTCGGAACGTCCTTGACACTGCGCATGCGCAGTAGGGGCGAAGTGTGGAGGGCCTTTCAGGACATGTTTTCTTTAGTTTTAGATGCAAATTTTGGGGATTGGGGGGCAAAATTTGTGTTTGGCCCTATATTTTAAGAGTTAGCACCAGCTATGTCTGGGTCATTGGTAAGTATAAAAAATATATAAATTACTATAAATTTTTTAACTTTCGGCAAATCTAGACATTGCTGCTTCAGAGCAGCCATGACTAGATTTGATGAAAAATATCTTGAAAATCCTCAGCAGTTAAGAGTTAATTTTATTATGCCTTGTTTTACAGAGGTCTTACAGCTCTGTCAAGCAAGATATAATAGATAAACAGCTTATATTATACACTAAACGATAGATTATCGAAGAAATTGTGGAAAGATAAAACTTGTATCCTCCTCTGTGAAGATATAGAAATTTTCATTTTCACATTATCAAAATGGCGGCTTTCAAAGCATCTCTTCAAGGTGAATACGAGGCAAATTATCACTGGAAATGATCAATTTGTTCTAGAAACGTATAATGAAAAGAAAATCTAGAGTTTTGGAGTGGATACCGATCATTTCGAGTAATAATTCAACATGTATTCACCTTGAATTAATGCATGAAACCCGCTAGCCCAAACATGGCCTGAAATTCTGTAATATAAGATTTTAGTTTGGTACGTCCTTTAAAAGGACGTACCAAACTAAAAACTTATATTACAGACTTTCAGGCCATGTTTGGACTAGAAACCCACCAGCTGAATCAGATTGCAAGATGCTATCTGTTCGATGCACCAATCAAATCACTTCTGCATTTCAATGATTCAATGCACTGTTTACTTTCATGCATCCATTCAAGGTGAAACGAGTGGAATTGTCAGATTCTTATAAAAAGCGTATAATAAAAAGAACATCTTGTGTTTTTGAGTGGATACCAAAAATTACTCACTTGTGACCGAGACAAATGGTCATTTTCACTCGGCAAGTGCTCGTGAAAAATAAACATTTGTCTCGGTCACTCATGAGATAATTTTCGGTCTCCACTCAAAAACACTAGATATCCTCTATATAGTTAATGTCCCCATTGGGAACCCCAAGAAGTGAAGCTGTGCTTGTTTACTGTAGTAAACAAGTTGTTTTACTGGTAAAATAGGACCCAGTCGCCAGTTCTTAAAGTGGAAGTCCTCTAAAAAGGGCAACATTGGTATAAGTTATTGACTAAACTTGACTTTATCTCCATGTTGCAGTCACGAATTAGCCATCATGTAGAAATATGTGGCCTTAAACAACGAATAAATAAATTTGCTGTAGTAAGGCCAAATAGGTCTATAAGCATGAAGAATTTTGAGGTTGATATGTTCTCCAACCAAGTCAGAAAAATGAGGTCCCCATCTCATCTGCAAAATGAGGTCCCAAGAGGATGAATTTAGTGATGCTACCCTGAGGTTCGCAGAGGGTAAATTTAGTGATGCTACCCTGCTGTGCAGAATAGCATCACCAAATTTACCATCTGTGAATGTCAAAACTAAACAGAAAGAGGTACCCAGAGGATAAATTGGCCCACTGTATGGGATAGCATGATCAAATTCACCCTCTGGGGACCTCATTCTGCAAATGTCAGACAGCTTATTTTCAGGCCTGTCTCCAACATGATTTTTTTTATTCAGTTAACAGGAGTTTACTCCATAACCTGAAGTTAACAGATCAGATGGGAGGGGAGAAGTGGTGGGATAGAGGTGCAGGCTGCAATCCGAGAGGTCCTCGGTTTGAATCCCACCTGCAGCAACTGCGTTGTGTCCTTGGGCAAGACACTTCACCCCCATTGCCCACGTGGGGGCACGGTGGTGTTGTGTACTAAAGCGTACTGCACATCGATGGTGCACTTGCCTTCAACCACTGCTAACCCTGCTTGTGTAGAGTTAGTATGATGGGGAGCTGACAGTTGCTCCAGCTTCTTCCAACCGTAAAACTGTCGTGGTCATGATTAGCCATTGTGCAGAAATATGTGACCTTAAACAAATAAATAAATAACAGATCAGATTTGCTCTGAAAATACCGCTTGGTTTTCGGAAGTTCTGTGCAGTTAATAGTGTTATTCAATTAAGAGATATCCAGTTAAGTGGATGGTGGTACTGACATTCCTTTGTACTCTTCTGATTTGTGCGTACTTTTGCCTCTTCAACAAACCATAGAAATACAGTCAAGATCATTTTTTAATTTATTTTTTTTTTCTTTGTGCTTTTTGCAGGAGGAAAGACATAATGTCAGTTATGATGTAGTGAAGAAAGTAGTAAGGGCTGAGAGGATGGTAAGTAGGAACTTTCCCAATGCGTCACTGCTAAAACAAGTAATTTGTTGCAGTTCAGGTGCTTCCCAGGCCTGGCATTCTTTAGGTGTGCAGGAGTGCTGCACGCCTAGAAAAAAATGAGGAGGGCAATGTTTTGCATCCCTTGATTTTCTGGAATGCCAGACCTGTTTGAGGCTGCCTTTAAAATCTATTATCATTTTGTCCCCTGAGTTCCAATGTGTTCTCTGTGCCTACTGGCACAGAGAACACCTTGGAACTCAGAGAACGATTTGTCAATATTGCATTGATTCGAAATAATTCATGATCCATTCTGTGAAGCATTTCAATAGATTTTGAGCGTAGAAGACAGTCACATTTATATTTATTTATTGATGTTTAAGGTCACATATTTATGCACAATGGTTAATCATGACCGTGACAGTTTTACGGGTGGAGGAAACCGGAGTACCTGGAGAGAGCCACTGAGCAACGACGAGTAGCTGCCAGCTCCCCAACATCGTAACTCCGCACTGCAGCACAGGCAGGGTTAAGACAGTCACATAAGAATTCAATACAACATTTTGAATAATTAGAAGATGTGTGTGCCAATTTTTCCACTTTGTAGCTGAATGTAGTACAATATTTTTATACTGTACCAATGACCCAGACATAGCTGGTGCTAACTCTTAAAATATAGGGCCAAACACAAATTTTGCCCCCCAATCCCCAAAATTTGCATCTAAAACTAAAGAAAACATGTCCTGAAAGGCCCTCCACACTTCGCCCCTACTGCGCATGCGCAGTGTCAAGGACGTTCCGAAATTGGCGCCATTAATCATTCTAAGTTTGGCCCTTCATCAGTTAACATCTGACTGATCTTTGTGCTTATAAATCTCAGTTTAAATGATGCCAGACACATAAATATTAGTGAAATGGTGATTCTAAGGAGGATAGAGAAGGAGGAGAGGAAAAGAATGTGTGACAGAATATTATCAGGGCTGTAACTTAAAATTTTTTAATGAAATTATGTTAAGTTACCTATATTTTTATACTGTACCAATGACCCAGACTTAGCTGGTGCTAACTCTAACAAAACCAGGGCCAAACACAAATTTTGCCCCCCAATCCCCAAAATTTGCATCCAAAACAAAAAGAAATCATGTCCTAAAGGACCTCCATACTACGCCTCTACTGCGCATGCGCAGTGACGCAGACGTCCCGAAATTGGCGCCAATTATCATTCTCTGTTTGGCCCTTCATCAGTCAATATCTCACTGATCTTTGTGCTTGTAAATCTCAGTTTAAAGGATGCCAGACACGTAATTTTTGGAGAAAATGTGATTCTAAGGAGGATAGAAGGAGGAGAGGAAAAAAAAGTGACAAAAAATAATCAGGGCTGTACTTAAAATTTTTTGATAAAATTATGTTAAGTTACCTATATTTTTATACTGTACCAATGACCCAGACATAGCTGGTGCTAACTCTTAAAATATAGGGCCAAACACAAATTTTGCCCCCCAATCCCCAAAATTTGCATCTAAAACTAAAGAAAACATGTCCTGAGAGGCCCTCCACACTTCGCCCCTACTGCGCATGCGCAGTGTCAAGGACGTTCCGAAATTGGCGCCATTTATCATTCTAAGTTTGGCCCTTCATCAGTTAACATCTGACTGATCTTTGTGCTTTTAAATCTCAGTTTAAATGATGCCAGACACATAAATATTAGTGAAATGGTGATTCTAAGGAGGATAGAAAAGGAGGAGAGGAAAAGAATGTGTGACAGAATATTATCAGGGCTGTAACTTAAAATTTTTTAATGAAATTATGTTAAGTTACCTATTTTCAAGGCAGCAGCCATTTTGTTGTCATTCTGATTATTTAGTTACACTGTTTTTACAAGTGTTTTTCCTCTCTCCCTGTCCTTTAAGTTCCCCCTTGCTATTCTCCCATGCTTTTGGCATAATTTCTGTAATTATTATTACTAAAATTTCTTGGGAGTTTAGCTGAATAACAGAATGAATTCTGTTCTTTCCCCATGTTTACGTCTTCACCTACGGGTGGTTAGGCGTTGTGTTCTGCATCTACCATCTGATGTTCTGCAGTTTCTTCCCTGGAAGTCTCTGTTTTGCATCAGATGGTGTATTTTTGGTAACTGATTTCGGGCCTGGGTGCCTGGAGTCTTTTTTTTTAGTGTTTTTACACTCATTGTTTACATTTACAACAGCCCTCTGTGTGAGGGGGGGATTTTCTAAATAATAATATCTTTATGTTATTTCAATCATAACTAGATACATTATTATTGTTCGTAAGTGTTGAATAAATTGTTTAAAATATTTTTAAAATTTTTGTCCACACTTAGGCTTGGGATCCATTGGGGCTCAACGTTACTTTTCAGAAACTTGGGCTGTTCTGAAAAAATATTTTTTCAAAATATTTTGATTTCAATTATTTTTTCTATATTAATGGATCATATTATTATTATGTATTTTGATTGCCAGGGGTTAGTGCGAGTACCAGGACTTGTTTTCTTTTCACAGTGAAAGGATATTGATCAATTGTTTTAAGAGGAAGTCTTCCTCTGACCTTATTATCATTCTATATGTGGTCAGTGTACTCGCATTAACTCCGGTTCTGTATCGTATGATTTCGATGACAATATGGGAAGCGTATGTCACGGTATGTTGTTGGGGATTTGGACACTCCGGTCCTTTCCCCGCAGGGTCACTCTACTTTATCAATTTCTATTTCAGACGATCAAGATTAGGGTGATGTATCTGTGATGTCTTCCAACAGTGTGCCTCCGTCGTCACAATTAATGAAGGGCTAGCGGAAAAGTGCTCATGTAATACGCCAATTGCCTAAGAGGACCCTAGTAGGTTCGACGGCCTTTGACGTCCGCTAGCTCGCCCGGTGTAGCGTCCATTCACCGAATGGTTCGGCAGCCGGGTTCGTCCGTTGCGGTCTAGAAGGAATTTTGGGGTGATGCGAGCACTATAAAATTAACTTAATGCACACCCAGTGACGGCGGATCGGAGGGAGAACGGAGGAAGCCTTTTAGTCCGGTTCATAGCTCGTTCCGGTCCATCCGGACGGCAAGCGAGAGAGGCCCCTCTCTCGTTCAACAACATCTGGCCCCAGATGTTGTGGTACAAATGTGTCGTTAGCGGAGCATACGTCCGTCGCTCGGGACGCTCCGTTGTATAGGCAGTCCGCTGAGACTGCTAAGGCTTCCTCTTCTCGTCAGCGCACACGACCGCACCTTGGCTGCGTGACCGCCGATATATTACCAGCTTCGCCGATCAAGGATTCTTCGGCGACCAGGTCACACCATCCGGCAGCCAGGGATTCGAGACCGATGGACTCCGGACGTTCGCATAGGAAAAGTATGCGGGAGCCATCTGATGCGGAGCTGCCCTCGGCGAAGCAGCGATAGACTGCGCCTCCGCAGGTCTCGACGCCGGACATTCTTGTGCACATAGCACAGCTTATCGCAGCATCCCAGCAGCCGACAGAAACGGTGTCGGATCGAGAATTATCCGACAGCGCTGGGTCGGTAGCCGGGGACTCGAGGCCTGCAGACTCCGGACGTTCGCATAGGAAGTATGCGGGAGTCAACGTACACGGAGCTTCCAGCGGCAATGCATCGTAAGTCCGCTACTGCACAGGCCTCGGGAACGGACGTGCTTTCCTTAATAGCACAGTTTATCGCAGCATCCCAGCATCAACTGAATCTGTCGCATATATTTTATCCGACGATGCTGGGTCGGGACGCTCCGCGGAAGCGGGTACGGACGTCCGAAAGTTTCATCCGGTCCGACGGGATACCGAAAGGGATTCGGTGGATTTCAAGCTTTCCCTTTCGGAACAACATATGCTGCGATGCCGGATAAGAAACTGATAGCGTCGGTGGACTTAGAAATTTTTGGTTCGGTTCAGGGACATCGTCCCTCAGTTCCGACATAGTCCAATAATGTCACACAAACTTTCGAATTATTGAACGACGCTATATATATTATTATTTTATGCTTGCTATCCAAGCATTTCTGGTTTCTTGTTCGAAGAGTTATGGAGATGTCTTTCAAAAGTGTGCCTCTGTCGTCATAGTTAATGAAGAGTTAGCGGCAATAAGTGCTCATGGAATATGTCTATCGCTTACGGAGTGACATTCGCTAGCTCACCCGGTGTAGCGTACATTCATCGAATGGTTCGGCTGCCGGGTTCGTCCGTTGCGGTCTAGGAAGGAGATTTGGGTGATGCGAGCACTTTAATTACTTTAGTACTCACCCAGTGACGGCAGATTGAGGACAGATCGGAGGAAGCCAACAACATAGGGGACCGCATGTTGTGGTTCAGATATTTTACATTCGGAGCATATGTCCGTTGCTCGGGACGCTCCGTTATATTGACAGTCCGAGAGACTGTCTTTAATGCTTCCTCATCCTCACAGCAGGGCACACGACCGCACATTGGCTACGTGACCTCGAGTATCCGATCAGTTTCGGCATTCAGTGATTCCACAGCGAATAGGTCGCGCCATCCGGTAGCCAAGGGACACGAGGCCTATACACTCCGTTCGCTCGCATATTGGAAGTATGCACGGGGTAACGATCTCGGAGCTTCCTGCGGCAATGCATCGTAAGACCGCTGCTCCTCAGGCCTCAGTGACGGACGTGCTATCCGAGTTAGCACAGTTGTTTCGCAGCATCCCAGCAATTGACGGTTTCTCGGTCGAATCAGGAATTATCCGACGGCGCTGGGTCGGTGCGGTCCGCGGTTGCATCAAGCTACGGACGACCGAACGCTTTATAGGGTCCGACAGGATGGCGAAAGGGATTCGAAAGATTTCGAGTTTTCCCTTTAGTAGTATCGGAAGATGCCTTTCATATCTTCTGGCATTTCTTCCAGTGATTATTTTTCGGACTTCATTGCTGCGATCTTGGATAAGAGACTTATAGCGTCTTTGGACTCGGATTTTTCGATCGGTACAGGGACTTTGTCCCTGACTTACCGACGCAGTCCAATATTGTCATTACAACATGTGTTTTAGTTTTCGACGCTATATATTTATATATATATACAAGACGGCTACTAAGCATGATAGTTTAGTTTCTTGTCCGCGTGGCTCATTTCTGCCATTTTATCTTTTTTTACATATAGTTTATTTTGGCAGAGCAGGGCATACCGAGAGTTCATATGCGTCTAGACGGTGTGATTAAAGACTGCATATATTCTTTTTCACCGTTTATGTCTTTTCCAATTTCAATGTTGGGAACGACATTATGTATATTAGACTTAACTTAGACGCTTTATTATACGTAATCCGCCTTACTGAGGCGTTATCATTACGTCTTCAAGAAAAGATTTACGGGATATTATTCTCAATGTAATTTCTTTTGAGGGCAGTAGTTTGTTCACGTATAACTCCGCCCTTCAGTGGCTGATTGGAGTTGGTTAGACGTGAGGCAGCCCTAGCTACATCCACGCGTGGATAGTAGGTTAAGAACTCTCTCAGAGTCGCTTCGTTCTCGGAGGAGCTTCTCTTCGACGGCAACTTTCCGGCAATCCATGAATTGCTTGATTTATACATTCTCTTGTCTATCTAGTGTTACAAGAGATTCAGACTGGGGCAAACATTCGGTGGTTGACTCAGAGAGTGCCGCCGCAGTTGCCAGACCCGAGTGTGGCTGTTATGACGGTTGCCAGTCAAACAGATTGGGATATATACTGATCCCTACGGATTCGAAGTGCCAGGGTCTTTGGGTTCCGCAGTCTTTTAGCTATCAGTTAACTTCCGCGGAATAATGTTTTTTTAGGCTTGCTTTATGTCTTTGCATGAACATTATTCAGAAACGCATGCCCAAATTCCTGTCCTTTAATTCGACAGTAGTGGCGTATCTCCGGAACCAGGGAGGCACTCTTTCGTTTCCGTTATTCAATTTAATGGAAAGAATCCGTCTGTTGGTTATAGTACACCAAGTTCAGTTTTGGTCCGTCATATTCTGGGTCGTCTGATTGTTTTATCGCACTCCCGTTCTCTTACGGGTCGCTTGTTGCTGTCAGAATGGACTCTCAACAAACAAGTATTCAATCAGATTTGCTATCTATGGGAGCGCCCAATGATGTTTTATTTATGACACAGCTGGCTAATCAATTGCAGACGTATGTGTTGGCTTGTCCAGATCTCTGAGCTAATACTGTTAACGCTCTATTGATCTATAGGACAGAATGATAGGATACGCGTATCCTCCGGCGCTGTTGTTTTTAGCAGGTATTGCTAAGATAAACAACCACAATACATTTCTGTTGATAGCATCTCTATCTTCACAGAGATCATGAGTAATTTACTCTCTTGTCTACTGTGGATCTTAACGTGAAATCTTCCTCTATGTGAGGATCTTTTTTCACTGGGTAAATCGTGTCATCTTTATCACAACCAGCAAGGTCGCAACCTTCATGTATTCCGTTGTGTGGTCCGTATTGCATTGTAAGCACTGTACTGGACGAGCTTTGGACGCGATTTCTTACTATAGGAGATCCTCTTCTTCGCTATTCTATGCGACTAAAGTGGAGGCTCTTCCGTCGTGGTGTAGGGATCATTATGTTCATATGGTTGATCCCTCCATACTACTCATTGCTATTTTTTAGTATACTTGTTTCACAAGATCTACTGCAGCCTGTTGTTATTTAGGTTATAGGTTTATGTTACCTCATACCTATGCACCCTACGATAGTTTACAATTGAGTCTTTTGTCTCTTTATCTAAGTCAGTTAGTAACTTTTTGATAAATAGACTTAGAATCTTTAGATTAAATTCCTATACGGATTTTAACTTCAGGTTCTTATTTAGCTAAGTAATCATTTGAGCCTCTGGAAACAGTAGTTTTCAAATTCTGACCTTTTAGACAGTAATTCTGTTGGTTTCTCTTTTACTGTAGAGTCAGTGAGTTTCATGCACTATCGATGGATGATTTTCACTTTCATAGTTTCGGAATCAATACTTCCGTTACTATTTAGGTTGGATTGTTGCATAAGAGTTAGGCTCCTATTATCCGGAACCTATTATTTTAAGGTCCTTCCGTCTTCGTATGGGCATAGGCCTTTACTCTTTCCGGGTACAGTTTATGTATTTATAAACAGATATCTGTTTATTACAAGGGCGTAAGCTTCTTCTGTCTTGGATGTCTAGTAGAAGGACGTTACGCTCCATTTTATTGTTAATGGATTCTATTAACTAGCGTACTGCTTATGGTATATCATTGGCTTAGCAGTTGTGCTTAAGATTTCGGCTCATGAAGTAAGAGTTCTTCTACTTCTTGGGCTTACATTAATAGTGTTCTATTATAGATTTTTGAAGGCTGCTCATTGCGCTCAGCCATCCATTCATGAATTTTATCTCAGAAATATCGAGTCCATTTCTGGAGGCCTCTATTGTTAGGTCTATTATCTACTGCTCAGAATGTCATTTACTTAACAGTTGCTACTATAGCTAGGTAGGCTGTCTGTTTCGGCAGTGTCTCCGTTCGGCTGCCCTCTTCGCTCTGGGCTATTTGACCCAGGGCAAGAAAAAGGGGGGGGGGGAGGGTGTTCCCTTGGGTCACCTGTTTTTACTATGAAAACAAGGGGATACCTCCTCCGGAGTTAGTAATTCTGAGCTGTTATTGGGATGGTTGTTTAGTGAGAAGTTTAAGTTTATAAAATTCATTCTAGTCTTAGTTTTTAAAGTATAGCTTTCGAATATTGCATATGTCAACGGACATGATTATGCAATTCTCACACACTTTTAGGAGTATAAGAGTCTCTATTCTCTAGACTTACTTTATTATTGGCTTACTTTAAAAATTATTAGTATAAGGATTATTGGATATTAATAGAGTACATGGATGTATGAAGCTCAATTTTTGGAAGGTGTTGTATCTTTCTAATTTATCATAAATAAGAAAGATACATGTAAGGCCTATTACTTCTTTTCCCTACAGGGGATGACTCTATTTTATTTTATTGAGCGTATTCCATTTTGCTCTATGTCCTTGGCCCTCCAGCCTTTTTACTATTCAGCTATGTCTGGGTCATTGGTACAGTATAAAAATGTTAAAAAATTTATAGTAATTTATATATTTTTTATACTTACCAATGACCCAGACGGGGATGGCCCTCCCAGGAGTTGGGAACTCTTGCCTCCCCGCTGAGTACATAGCGCTTACCAGGCACTGGTTATTAGAATGATAAATGGCGCCAATTTCGGAACGTCCTTGACACTGCGCATGCGCAGTAGGGGCGAAGTGTGGAGGGCCTCTCAGGACATGTTTTCTTTAGTTTTAGATGCAAATTTTGGGGATTGGGGGGCAAAATTTGTGTTTGGCCCTATATTTTAAGAGTTAGCACCAGCTATGTCTGGGTCATTGGTAAGTATAAAAAATATATAAATTACTATAAATTTTTTAACTTTCGAGGCATGGGCCTCTTGTTGTCATTCTTGCTAATTGTTGCACTGCTTATTCAGTGTTTCCTCTCCCCTAGCCTTCTAAAGTCCCCCCTTGCAATTCTCCCATGCTTTTGGCATATTTTTGAGAAATTTCATTTCTAAAATTTCCTGGGAGAGTTGCTTGGTTACAGAATGTTTTCTGTTATTTTCCCCATAGTTACGTTTTCACCCATGGGTGTATAAACGTTGTGTTCTGCAGCTTCCATCTGATGTTCTACAGATTCTCCCCTGGGAGTCTCTGTTTTGCATCAGATAGAGTGTAATTGATGACTGATTCCGGGCCAGTTTTTTCAGTGCCTGGAGTCATGTTTCTGGTGTTTTTACACTGTTTTCATTGGCAACAGCCTTTTTTGAGGGGGGCTGTTTGCCTTTGCTGTAGTTTATCTCACTATAAGATACATTTATATTATCCGAAAGTGTCTCATTAATTATTTAATATAAATTTAAAATTTTTGACCACACTTTGCCATCAGATCCATCGGGGCTCAACGTTACTTTTCAGCAACTTGGGCTTCGCTGAAAAAATATTTTTTCAAAATTATTTTGTTTTGCAATTGTTTTTTCATTTATTAATGGATCATGTTATTATGTATCTTTGTGTCAGGGGTTTTTGCGAGTAACTAGGACTTATTGTTGTTCTTTCACAATGAAGGGACGTTGTTCAAATTGTAATAGGAAGAAATCTTCCTCTGACTTTCATGATCATTGTATTAATTGTAGTCAGTGTTCTTGCATTAATCCCTGTCCTATATGTGAACATTGGGATGAGAAACATTGGAAACGTGTGTCACGATATGTTGTTTCTGGAGAAAGAGCGATTCCGGCTCTTTCTCCGCAAGGTCACTCTACTCTCAGTTTCTATTTCAGAGGAACCAGAACAGGGTGATGTTTCCATGTTATCTTCAAGTGTGCGTCCGTCGTCACAAATGAATTCAGAGCTAGCGGCAAAAGTGCTCATGGAGATTAGACAAATGTCGTCCGCTAGCTCGCCCGGTGTAGCGTCCATTCACCGAATGGTTCGGCAGCCGGGTTCGTCCGATGCGGTCCAAGAGGAAATTTTGGGTGATGCGAGCACTATAAACATAATAGATGCACACCCAGTGACGGCGGATAGTAAGCGAGAACGGAGGAAGCCTTTGAGTCCGGTTCCTAGCTCGTCCAGGTCCAGCCGGGCCGCGAGCGAGAGAGGCCCCTCTCTCGTACAACAACATCTGGGACCAGATGTTGTGGTACAAAATGTGTCTTTAGCGGAGCATACGTCCGTCGCTCGGGACGCTCCGTTGTATAAGCAGTCCGCAGAGACTGTTAAGGCTTCCTCTTCTCGTCAGTGCACACGACCGCACCTTGGCTGCGTGACCGCCGATATATTACCAGCTTCGCCGATGAAGGATTCTTCGGCGACCAGGTCACACCATCCGGCAGCCAGGGATTCGAGACCGATGGACTCTGGACGTTCGCATAGGAAAAGTGTGCGGGAGCCATCTGATGCGGAGCTGCCCTCGGCGAAGCAGCGAAAGACTGCGCCTCCGCAGGTCTCGACGCCGGACATTCTTGTGCAGATAGCACAGCTTATCGCAGCATCCCAGCAGCCGACAGAAACGGTGTCGGATCGAGAATTATCCGACGGCGCTGGGTCGGTATGCTCCGCCGAAGCATCGGGGGTGGACGACCGGGAACATCATGAGGTCCGACCGGATGGTGAAAGGGATACGGATGACTTGGAGCTATCCCTTTCGGAACAACATAAAGCTGCCGTGGACTTCATCCGGCACTTTCTCCCTCAAGTTGTTCCGTCGGGCCAGACTGCTGCGCTTCCGGACAAGAGAATTATAGCGTCATTGGACTCTGAATTTTTTGAGCGGTTCAGGGACATCGCTCCCGAGTTTCCGTCGCAGTCCAATAATGTTGCAAGAACATTTGAATTATTGAACGACGCTGTATTTAAACTTGCTTCCAGGACGGGGAAAGCAGGTTTCTTGTCCGCTAATACTCTCAACCTGCCTTTCATTAATGCAAGGAATAAATTCGATACGGCAGGACAGGGTATACCGAGAGTTCCTCTGCGTATGGACGAATAGGCGGAAGACTTAGAGCTATCATTACCGTCGTCAGCTTCTATTCCAACCGCGGTGTTGGAAACAGCTATTGCGTCTAACAGAGCCAATTTAGATGCCTTATCTTACGCAGATCACCTTACTAAGGCGTTATCACTGCGCCTTCAGGGGAAAGAGTTTCAGGATATACAATCCTCTTTAAGACTTCTTTCAAGGGCAGTAGCTTATTCCACGTGTAACTCCGCCCTTTCAGTGGCAAATCTGGAGTTGGTTAGACGTGACGCAGCCCTAGCTACATCCACACTAGTGGATTCTAAGGTGAAGAACTCTCTTAGAGTCGCTTCGGTCTCAGGAGAACTTCTCTTTGACGGCAAGCTTTCCGCTATTTATGATAAAATTAAAAAGAAAGCTAATGATTCTCTGTTGTTCAGATCTGCTCCTAAGAAGTCGGATACAGCAGACACGAATAAGACAGGCACTTCTGGGTCTAATGCGCCCAAGAGAGGTTCCTATAGAGGTTCCGGTGCGTCCTCTTGGTCTTATTCGAGAGACCGTCAGGATAGCGACTCTCGTTCGGGACGTCCTTCAGGCCGGGACAATCGGTCGGACGCCCCGAGGTCGACAAGGCGAGGTGCGGGTCGTGGAAGACATGGTTTCTCCTACCGCAGGCCTCGCAGGTCCAGGAGGTGATGGCTTAAACCTCTATCGCGTTCCGGTTGGCGGAAGGTTGTCGAGCTTTTCACAAGAGTGGGCGTCGATTACGGACGACCCTTGGGTGAGAGGAGTGACTTCGGAAGGTCTAAAGATATCCTTCAAACGAAAGCCTCCATTAACTCGAAGTCCAAAGTGGACTCATCTTCCGTCAAATCCACAGAAAAGAGACGCTCTGTTATCAGAGGTGCAGTCTCTTTTAATGAAGAACGCGGTAGAGGTCGTAGAAAACCAGGAATCTCCGGGATTCTACAGCCATCTGTTTCTGGTTCCGAAACCAGACGGCTCGTTCCGTCCAGTCATAGATTTGAGCTGGATAAACAAGCTGATCGTCGCTCCGAAGTTTTATATGGAGACGATTCGATCGGTCAGAGCGAGTATTCGGGTGAACGATTATGCAACGAGCATAGATCTCAAAGATGCGTACTTTCACGTCATGGTACATCCGACATTCCGAAAGTATCTACGCTTCGCAGTCCTAGGGGTGGTGTATCAATTCCGGGCGATGTGCTTCGGATTGAATCTAGCACCCTGGGCTTTCACTCGGGTAATGAACTCGGTAATGATCTACTTCCGAGCTCATTCGTCTGCGGTAACGTCGGCCTACCTGGACGACATTCTTCAGAGGTACGGCAACGAGTTAACGCTTCAGAATGATGTTCAGAATCTTCTTCTATTGCTCCGACGTCTCGGTTTTATAGTAAACGAGGAGAAGTCGGATCTGGTGCCGTCCAAGTCATTCACTCATCTGGGAATGAGCTTCGAGACGCACAACAATCTCGTTCGTCTGCCGTTAACCAGAGCGAAATTAGTCAGTTGTTACGCTCGCTATTGTCTGCACGCAGACAAAGTCACGGCGAGAGAATTTATGAGACTGATAGGTCTGTGCGGAGCCGCCGCGGATCTCATTCCGATGGGGCGGTTACGCACACGTCCTCTTCAAATTTTCCTGACTCAGAATTGGAGTGTGAAAATTCATTCGCTCGATGTAGACGTTCTCTTGTCAGATCAAGTGAAACAAGAGATTCAGACTTGGGCAAACATTCAGTGGTTAACTCAAGGAGTTCCGCTGCAGTTGCCGGATCCGAGTTTTACCGTTATGACGGATGCCAGTCAAACAGGTTGGGGTGCATCATTAATCCCAACGGATTCGAGATGCCAGGGTCTTTGGGATCGATGCTCATGTCCAAATCCTATCCGATAATACGACAGTAGTGGCGTATATACGGAATCAGGGAGGCACTCATTCAGTTCCGTTGTTCAATCTAACGGAAAAAATCCTTCTGTTTGCGTTAGAACATCACGTTCTTCTTTCGGTCCGTCACATACCGGGTCGTCTGAATGTGCTAGCAGACTCCCTTTCACGAAAGGGTCGCTTGTTGCCGTCGGAGTGGACTCTCAACAAACAAGTATTCAATCAGATTTGCTACCAATGGGAACGGCCAATGATAGACTTATTTGCGACACATCTCAACAATCAGTTGCAGACGTATGTGTCTCCGTGTCCGGATCCAAGAGCATTTGCAGTAGACGCTCTGTCGATCCCTTGGGACGGAATGATAGGATATGCGTATCCTCCAGCGCCGTTAATTCAACAAGTATTGCTAAAGATAAAACAATCTCAATGCAAGATTCTGTTGGTAGCATCTCTGTCGCCACAGAGACCGTGGATAAATCTACTCAGGTGTCTGTTGTGGGACCTACCGCGGAAGCTTCCTCCACGGGAGGATCTTCTTTCGCAGGGGAAATCGCGCCAACTCCATCACAACCCGCAAGGTCTCAACCTTCACGTTTTTCCGTTGTGCGGTCCTTCTTGCATGGCAAGCACTTTACAGGACGAGCAGTGGACGCGATTTCTAACTGTAGGAGGACCTCCTCTTCGCTAAACTATGCGGCTAAGTGGAAGGTTTTTCGTCGTTGGTGTAGGGATCATTCTGTAGATATATTCGATCCCTCTATACCAGACATTGCAAACTTTCTAGTATACTTGTTTGACGAAATCAAACTGCAGCCTGTTACTATAAAGGGTTATAGATCTATGTTATCCGATACCTATGCACATCATGATAGTTTACAAATTGGATCTAATGTCTCTTTATCGAAGTTGGTTAGAAACTTTTCGATAAATAGACCCAGAACTCTTAGATTAATTCCTAAGTGGAATTTAGCTTGGGTTCTCCTTAAATTGAAGGAAAAGCCATTTGAACCTCTTGGGACAGTAGATTTCAAATTCTTATCTTATAAGACAGCTTTTCTCTTAGCTTTCTCTTCTGCTAGAAGAGTCAGTGAGCTTCATGCACTTTCGGTGGATGATTCTCATTATCGTAGTGTTGGGAACACTATCACCTTCACTACTAATGTGGGTTTTTTAGCTAAGAATCAGGCTTCTAATAAATATCCGGAACCTATTGTTATTAAGGCTCTTCCGTCTTCAGACGGGTGTAGGCCTTTACTCTGTCCTGTTAGAGCACTACGTATCTATAAACAGAGATCTCAGTTTATCAGAAAGGGACGGAAACGTTTCTTTCTGTCTTTGATGCCTAATAGAAAGGACATTTCAGTCCATTCTATTGCTAGATGGATTCAGTTAACTATCCGTACTGCTTATGAAGATTTATCTTCTTCTCAGCAGTCTGTGCTTAAGATTTCTGCTCATGAAGTAAGAGCTCTTTCTACTTCCTGGGCTTATGCTAATAGTGTTGCTATTACAGATTTAATGAAGGCTGCTTATTGGTCTCAGCCATCCACATTTACGAATTTTTATCTCAGAAATATTGAGTCCATTTCTGGAGACCTGCATTGTTTAGGTCCGTTATCTGTTGCTCAGAATGTCGTCCACTAAACAGTTGCAACTATAGTTATGCAGGCTTTCTGTTCCGGCAGTGACTCCGTCCGGCTGCCCTCTTCGCTCTGGGCTATTTGACCTAGGGCAAGGGGAAGGGGCGGGGGGGGGGGATGTTCCCTTAGGTCACCTGCTTTATAGTGAAAAGCAAGGGAATGCCTCCTCCAAGTCAGTATTTCTGAGTCGCTTCCGGGATGGTTTTAAAGTGTAATATTAATGTTTAAATTCATTCATGTCTTATTTTTAAAGTGTAGCTCGGTGTGAAGCATTTGTATATGTCAAGTGTCAAACGGGCTTTAATATACAATACTCGGACACTTTTAAATGACTATAAAGAGTCTCAATTCTCTGGACTACTTTATTTATTGGCTTGCTTTAAAAATAATTAGTATAAGGGTTATACTGGATGTTAATAGAGAACATGAATGTTATTGTGCTCAATTATTAAGGGTAGTGTATCTTTCTAATTTAATATTAAATAAGAAAGATACATGTAAAGCCTAATACTCCTTTTCTCCTTAAGGGGTTACCTCTTTACTATATAGTTGAGCTTATTGGATTTTCCTCTATGTCCTAGGCCCTCCAGCCTGTTTACTATTCAGCTAAGTCTGGGTCATTGGTACAGTATAAAAATGTTAAAAAATTTATAGTAATTTATATATTTTTTATACTTACCAATGACCCAGACGGGGATGGCCCTCCCTGGAGTTGGGAACTCTTGCCTCCCCGCTGAGTACATAGCGCTGACCAGGCACTGCCAGTAAGAATGATAATTGGCGCCAATTTCGGGACGTCTGCGTCACTGCGCATGCGCAGTAGAGGTGTAGTATGGAGGTCCTTTAGGACATGATTTCTTTTTGTTTTGGATGCAAATTTTGGGGATAGGGGGGCAAAATTTGTGTTTGGCCCTGGTTTTGTTAGAGTTAGCACCAGCTAAGTCTGGGTCATTGGTAAGTATAAAAAATATTTAAATTACTATAAATTTTTTAACTTTCATGGCAGCAGCCATTTTGTTGTCATTCTGATTATTTAGTTACACTGTTTTTTAAGTGTTTTCCTCTCTCCCTGTCCTTTAAGTTCCCCCTTGCTATTCTCCCATGCTTTTGGCATAGTTTTTGTAATTATTATTACTAAATTTTCTTGGGAGTTTTAGCTGAATAACAGAATGAATTCTGTTCTTTCCCCATGTTTACGTCTTCACCTACGTGTGGTTAGGCGTTGTGTTCTGCATCTACCATCTGATGTTCTGCAGTTTCTTCCCTGGAAGTCTCTGTTTTGCATCAGATAGTGTATTTTTGGTAACTGATTTCGGGCCTGGGTGCCTGGAGTCTTATTTTAGTGTTTTTACACTCATTGTTTACATTTACAACAGCCCTCTGTGTGAGGGGGGGATTTCTAAAAAATAATATCTTGATGTTATTTTAATTATAACTAGATACATTATTATTGTTCGTAAGTGTTGAATAAATTGTTTAAAATATTTTAAAAATTTTTGTCCACACTTAGGCTTGGGATCCATTGGGGCTCAACGTTACTTTTCAGAAACTTGGGCTGTTCTGAAAAAATATTTTTTCAAAATATTTTGATTTCAATTATTTTTTCTATATTAATGGATCATATTATTATTATGTATTTTGATTGCCAGGGGTTAGTGCGAGTACCAGGACTTGTTTTCTTTTCACATTGAAAGGATATTGATCAATTGTTTTAAGAGGAAGTCTTCCTCTGACTTTTTTATCATTCTATATGTGGTCAGTGTACTCACATTAATTCCTGTTCTGTATCGTATGATTTCGATGACAATATGGGAAGCGTATGTCACGGTATGTTGTTGGGGATTTGGACACTCCGGTCCTTTCCCCGCAGGGTCACTCTACTTTATCAATTTCTATTTCAGACGATCAAGATTAGGGTGATGTATCTGTGATGTCTTCCAACAGTGTGCCTCCGTCGTCACAATTAATGAAGGGCTAGCGGAAAAGTGCTCATGTAAATACGCCAATTGCCTAAGAGGACCCTAGTAGGTTCGACGGCCTTTGACATCCGCTAGCTCGCCCGGTGTAGCGTCCATTCACCGAATGGTTCGGCAGCCGGGTTCGTCCGTTGCTGTCTAGAATGAATTTTGGGGTGATGCGAGCACTATAAATTAACCTAATGCACACCCAGTGACGGCGGATCGGAGGGAGAACGCAGAAAGCCTTTTAGTCTGGTTCATAGCTCGTTCCGGTCCATCCGGACGGCAAGCGAGAGAGGCCCCTCTCTCGTTCAACAACATCTGGCCCCAGATGTTGTGGTACAAAATGTGTCGCAAGCGGAGCATACGTCCGTCGCTCGGGACGCTCCGTTGTATAGGCAGTCCGCTGAGACTGCTAAGGCTTCCTCTTCTCGTCAGCGCACACGACCGCACCTTGGCTGCGTGACCGCCGATATATTACCAGCTTCGCCGATCAAGGATTCTTTGGCGACCAGGTCACACCATCCGGTAGCCAGGGACACGAGGCCTGCAGACTCCGGACGTTCGCATAGGAAGTGTGCGGGAGTCAACGTACACGGAGCTTCCGGCGGCAATGCATCGTAAGACCGCTACTGCACAGGCCTCGGGAACGGACGTGCTTTCCTTAATAGCACAGTTTATCGCAGCATCCCAGCATCAACTGAATCTGTCGCATATATTTTATCCGACGATGCTGGGTCGGGACGCTCCGCGGAAGCGGGTACGGACGTCTGAAAGTTTCATCCGGTCCGACGGGATACCGAAAGGGATTCGGAGGATTTCGAGCTTTCCCTTTCGGAACAACATATGCTGTTGTGTATGTCATCTGACTTGGTCTTCTACAGCTCCTTTCGTCGGACCAGAATGCTGCGATGCCGGATAAGAAACTGATAGCGTCGGTGGACTTAGAAATTTTTGGTTCGGTTCAGGGACATCGTCCCTCAGTTCCGACATAGTCCAATAATGTCACACAAACTTTCGAATTATTGAACGACGCTATATATATTATTATTTTATGCTTGCTAACCAAGCATTTCTGGTTTCTTGTTCGAAGAGTTATGGAGATGTCTTTCAAAAGTGTGCCTCTGTCGTCATAGTTAATGAAGAGTTAGCGGCAATAAGTGCTCATGGAATATGTCTATCGCCTACGGAGTGACATTCGCTAGCTCACCCGGTGTAGCGTACATTCATCGAATGGTTCGGCTGCCGGGTTCGTCCGTTGCGGTCTAGGAAGGAGATTTGGGTGATGCGAGCACTTTAATTACTTTAGTACTCACCCAGTGACGGCAGATTGAGGACAGATCGGAGGAAGCCTGTTAGTCCGGTTCCTGGCTTGTCCAGGTCCGTCCGGGCTGTGAGCGAGAGAGGTCCCTCTCTCGCCCAACAACATAGGGGACCGCATGTTGTGGTTCAGGTATTTTACATTCGGAGCATATGTCCGTTGGTCGGGATGCTCCGTTATATTGACAGTCCGAGAGACTGTCTTTAATGCTTCCTCATCCTCACAGCAGGGCACACGACCGCACATTGGCTACGTGACCTCGAGTATCCGATCAGTTTCGGCATTCAGTGATTCCACGGCGAATAGGTCGCGCCATCCGGTAGCCAAGGGACACGAGGCCTATACACTCCGTTCGCTCGCATATTGGTAGTATGCACGGGGTAACGATCACGGAGCTTCCAGCGGCAATGCATCGTAAGACCGCTTCTCCTCAGGCCTCAGTGACGGACGTGCTATCCGAGTTAGCACAGTTGTTTCGCAGCATCCCAGCAATTGACAGTTTCTCGGTCGAATCAGGAATTATCCGACGGCGCTGGGTCGGTGCGGTCCGCGGTTGCATCAGGTACGGACGACCGAACGCTTTATAGGGTCCGACAGGATGGCGAAAGGGATTCGAAAGATTTCGAGTTTGCCCTTTAGTAGTATCGGAAGATGCCTTTCATATCTTCTGGCATTATCTTCCAGTGATTATTATTTCGGACTTCATTGCTGCGATCTTGGATAAGAGACTTATAGCGTCATTGGACTCGGATTTTTCGATCGGTTCAGGGATATTGTCCCTGACTTACCGACGCAGTCCAATATTGTCATTACAACATGTGTTTTATTTTTCGACGCTATATATATATATATATACAAGCCTGCTATTAAGCATGATAGTTTAGTTTCTTGTCCGCGTTGCTCATTTCTGCCATTTTATCATTTATACAAATAGTTTATTTTGGCAGAGCAGGCCATACCGAGAGTTCATATGCGTCTAGACGGTGTGATTAAAGACTGCATATATTCTTTTTCGCCGTTTATGTCTTTTCCAATTTTCAATGTTGGGAACGACATTATGTATAGTAGACTTAACTTAGACGCTTTATTATACGTAATCCGCCTTACTGAGGCGTTATCATTACGTCTTCAAGAAAAGATTTACGGGATATTATTCTCAATGTAATTTCTTTTGAGGGCAGTAGTTTGTTCACGTATAACTCCGCCCTTCAGTGGCTGATTGGAGTTAGTTAGACGTGACGCAGCCCTAGCTACATCCACACGCGTGGATAGTAAGGTTAAGAACTCTCTCAGAGTCGCTTCGTTCTCGGAGGAGCTTCTCTTCGACGGCAACTTTTCGGCAATCCATGAATTGCTCGATTTACACGTTCTCTTGTCTATCTAGTGTTACAAGAGATTCAGACTGGGGCAAACATTCGTTGGTTGACTCAGAGAGTGCCGCCGCAGTTGCCGGACCCGAGTGTGGCTGTTATGACGGTTGCCAGTCAAACAGATTGGGATATAATACTGATCCCTACGGATTCGAAGTGCCAGGGTCTTTGGGTTCCGCAGTCTTTTAGCAATCAGTTTTCTTCCGCGGAATAATGTTTTTTAGGCTTGCTTTTTGTCATTGCATGAACATTATTCAGAAACGCATGCCCAAATTCCTGTCCTTTAATTCGACAGTAGTGGCGTATCTCCGGAACCAGGGAGGCACTCTTTTGTTTCCGTTATTCAATTTAATGGAAAGAATCCGTCTGTTGGTTATAGTACACCAAGTTCAGTTTTGGTCCGTCATATTCCGGGTCGTCTGATTGTTTTATCGGACTCCCGTTCTCTTACGGGTCGCTTGTTGCTGTCAGAATGGACTCTCAACAAAAAAGTATTCAATCAGATTTGCTATCTATGGGAGCGCCCAATGATGATTTATTTATGACACAGCTTGCTAATCAATTGCAGACGTATGTGTTGGCTTGTCCAGATCTCTGAGCTAATATTGTTAACGCTCTATTGATCTATAGGACGGAATGATAGGATACGCGTATCCCCTGGCGCTGTTGTTTTAGCAGGTATTGCTAAGATAAACAACCACAATACATTTCTGTTAATAGCATCTCTATCTTCACAGAGATCATGAGTAATTTACTCTCTTGTCTACTGTGGGTCTTAACGTGAAATCTTCCTCTATGTGAGGATCTTTTTCACTGGGTAAATCGTGTCATCTTTATCACAACCAGCAAGGTCGCAACCTTCATGTATTCCGTTGTGTGGTCCGTATTGCATTATAAGCACTGTACTGGACGAGCTTTGGACGCGATTTCTTACTATAGGAGATCCTCTATTCTATGCGGCTAAAGTGGAGGCTCTTCCGTCGTGGTGTAGGGATCATTATGTTCATATTGTTGATCCCTCCATACTACTCATTGATATTTTTTAGTATACTTGTTTCACAAGATCTACTGCAGCCTGTTATTATTTAGGTTATAGGTTTATGTTACCTCATACCTATGCACTCTACGATAGTTTACAATTGAGTCTTTTGTCTCTTTATCTAAGTCAGTTAGTAACTTTTTGATAAATAGACTTAGAATCTTTAGATTAAATTCCTATACGGATTTTAACTTCGGTTCTTATTTAGCTAAGTAATCATTTGAGCCTCTGGAAACAGTAGTTTTCAAATTCTGACCTTTTAGACAGTAATTCTGTTGGTTTCTCTTTTACTGTAGAGTCAGTGAGTTTCATGCACTATCGATGGATGATTTTCACTTTCATAGTTTCGGAATCAATACTTCCGTTACTATTTAGGTTGGATTGTTGTATAAGAGTTAGGCTCCTATTATCCGGAACCTATTATTTTAAGGTCCTTCCGTCTTCGTATGGGCATAGGCCTTTACTCTTTCCGGGTACAGTTTATGTATTTATAAACAGATATCTGTTTATTACAAAGGGCGTAAGCTTCTTCTGTCTTTGATGTCTAGTAGAAGGACGTTACGCTCCATTTTATTGTTAATGGATTCTATTAACTATCGGTACTGCTTATGGTATATCATTGACTTAGCAGTTGTGCTTAAGATTTCGGCTCATGAAGTAAGAGTTCTTCTACTTCTTGGGCTTACATTAAAAGTGTCGCTATTATAGATTTTTGAAGGCCGCTCATTGCGCTCAGCCATCCACATTCATGAATTTTATCTCAGAAATATCGAGTCCATTTCTGGAGGCCTCTATTGTTAGGTCTATTATCTACTGCTCAGAATGTCATTCACTTAACAGTTGCTACTATAGCTAGGTAGGCTGTCTGTTTCGGCAGTGTCTCCGTTTGGCTGCCCTCTTCGCTCTGGGCTATTTGACCCAGGGCAAGAAAAAGGGGGGGGGGGGAGGGTGTTCCCTTGGGTCACCTGTTTTACTATGAAAACAAGGGGATACCTCCTCCGGAGTTAGTAATTCTGAGCTGTTATTGGGATGGTTGTTTAGTGAGAAGTTTAGGTTTTTAAAATTCATTCAAGTCTTAGTTTTTTAAGTATAGCTTTTGAATATTGCATATGTCAACGGACATGATTATGTAATCCTCAGACACTTTTAGGAGTATAAGAGTCTCTATTCTCTAGACTTACTTTATTTATTGGCTTACTTTAAAAATTATTAGTATAAGGATTATATTGGATATTAATAGAGTACATGGATGTATGAAGCTCAATTTTGGAAGGTGTTGTATCTTTCTAATTTATCAGAAATAAGAAAGATACATGTAAGGCCTATTACTTCTTTTTCCCTACAGGGGATGACTCTATTTTATTTTATTGAGCGTATTCCATTTTGCTCTATGTCCTTGGCCCTCCAGCCTTTTTACTATTCAGCTATGTCTGGGTCATTGGTACAGTATAAAAATGTTAAAAAATTTATAGTAATTTATATATTTTTTATACTTACCAATGACCCAGACGGGGATGGCCCTCCCAGGAGTTGGGAACTCTTGCCTCCCCGCTGAGTACATAGCGCTTACCAGGCACTGGTTATTAGAATGATTAATGGCGCCAATTTCGGAACGTCCTTGACACTGCGCATGCGCAGTAGGGGCGAAGTGTGGAGGGCCTTTCAGGACATGTTTTCTTTAGTTTTAGATGCAAATTTTGGGGATTGGGGGGCAAAATTTTTGTTTGGCCCTATATTTTAAGAGTTAGCACCAGCTATGTCTGGGTCATTGGTAAGTATAAAAAATATATAAATTACTATAAATTTTTTAACTTTTCAGTCACAATATTAATACCTTGAAGTGAATATACCGGTAACCAAAGTAGCATACAAGTTTTTGGATTGAAAATTTCAGGTGCAATTGCACTCCCAAGCAATCAGAGAAGGGCAACTGTTTTGCACTCCTTGATTTTCTAGATTGCCAGGCCTGGCTTCCTGTCACTTTTGTGATTTCTATATGCATTGGGACAGATAGTCTCCAAGTGTTAAAAGAGGCAATAAACTATTTAACATTTAAGAGATCAGTGGCATGGAAAACACTGGAAATCGCAATTTTTTATTCAGTTAAGTAAGACGAGCCAAAATCTAACAGCATCAGATTTCTTAATAAAACTGAATCAAGATGTAAATCGGGAATTGACTGCCACAAATAAACTATGCAGAAACTTATCATAAATAATGACGGAGGGAGTGGGGAGTTATGTAGGGATTTGATTTGTCTGATTCTATCAGTGAAGACAAAATGGGGGACAGAAGATTTATTATGTCCCCGATTTGAAAAGGGGTACCTAGTGGAGACCTCCGTCCATCTGTCTGTCCACCCATCTGTTCTAGTGCTCAAACGACTAGTGAATTCCAAAGTCGACTAGTCAATACCCAAAAGTCAAGTCGACTTCGACTAGTCATTGGTGATAACTTGTCTCCTTATAACAGTGTTGGTGTTCCGGTAGAGTGCTGAAGGTCCAAATTTGGCTTCACTTGGGCATTCATATACAGCAACTTATTGGAACATTATTCTGTTAATGTGCTTCTAATTATGCTAAGAGTGAAATTATGCTAAGAGTGAAATTATATAGTCTTATTTAATTTGCCTTGTTGCGATTTATGGGAGAGTGCCTATAGGCACTCTCCCATAAATTGCAACAAGGCAAATTAATAACATATCCTGATAGCCCAAAATAATTCAGCACTCTACTAGTACCAGTTAAAACAAACTACTGTCACTACTATTAGATGGCAATAGATGTATACATTGATTGCCCAATATTGCTGTTCAAACTGTCTGACAGTGGCACAGAAGGGACTATTTACCTACAAGCTTGAACTCCTCCGACTAGTCGACTGCACAATTGAGAGTCGACTACTGGTTTGCCCAGAGTCGACATCGACTAGTCGACTAATCATTTGAATACTAATCTGTTCGTCTGGCCGTTCATCCATACCAACAGTATCCCCTGTATCCCAGCCACAGCAACTCCGATTTGAATGATATTTGGTGTTGTGATAGAGCATCATGGGGGAACGATACCTGTATAGCTTGAGTTTCTTCCTCACATTTTTTTCAGAGTTATGGCACTTTTTCACTATTTACACGTTACGCTTTGCAGTGCCCCTCTTTTATTTTTTTAAAGATTGTTTGCAGATTCTTCTGACCAAAAGCCATATCTAGAATGACTTGTTACAGTACATGGTGCATAGGCTCATTGATGTATTGATAATTATGATTAATAGCACTGTCTGAAGTCACATCTTTTTGACACCCACAGCATGTTGGCCTACCCCCAATTTTCCCCAAAAGCCTTAAACTGACTTGCAATCAAACCCACCTGTGTGGAGTATCCCCGATGGATACATGCTCTTGATTCGATGATTGCAGATGTACTTTACCTTCGATATCCGCATCAAGGTTAGGGAAATGTTTTTATAGGGCCGCAAGCTTAAATCGGGTTAGATAGGTAACTGGAAACACCCAACTGATTTTATTATTGTCTGTGTGGTTCAATAAGTTTGAATATGACCTGAGATTTTTATGCCTCCGACCTCCAAAGGAGGATTCAGGGGTATCTAGTGGAGACCTCCGTCCATATGTATGTCCATCCATCCATCTGTCTGTCCATACAAACATTTTGGATTGTAATTTCAAAGCCATCAGCCGGATTTGGATCTCCTTTGGTATGCTGATAGACCTGCATAGGAGGAATGGATATATGCAAGGAACGGGTTCCGTCCAATAATTTTTCCCAGAGTTATGGCCCTTTTTCACTCTTTCGACTTAGAACAGTTTTTGCAACCTCTGTATTGAATTCACTGACTGTTGAATTTGAAAAACCACTCATTTGATAAAATCATAATTTTAGGGGTTACTTGTGGATGACTAGACAATGCTTCCTTTCGATTTTAGTCCAGCTAGCAAATGCAATATGGCCACCATGGCGTTATGACACCGTTGGGGGCATATGCCACACTTCGCATTGCTCTTATTATGTATTCTCTGTTGACCGACAAAACGTCACTTTCTTTTCATTGAGAATTAGCGATCTAAGATTTGATGTCACTTTATTCCCTGTGTAAAATTGACAAAGGAGTTGAACATAATGGCATTAGGTGCACACAAAAATATGTGTGTAAGGATAAACTTTAGCCCTCTTTTAAGACTTTGGTATGGTGTTCTAGACCTGCACCTCAAATTCAAGGAATGCAGCTGTAATAACTTATTTGAAAAGAAATTATGTAAACCCATAAAACACTTTCCTTATTGTTGTTTCTAGAGGTCACAAAGAATAGTTAAGGTTGCAGAAAGTAGATCTTCTGTTTCTCAGGGCATTTTTTATAAAGTTGCATGCAGGTGGGCCCTGCATGCAACTTTATAAAAAATGCCCTGAGAAACAGGGCCGTTTGATTAGTTATTCCAGAGTTATGGGACTTTATTACTTAGAAAATTGTTGATTTTTTACACGTCGTACGATAACTCGAGAACGCTTCGAGAGATTTTCACGATTTTTATGCCCCCTGACTTAATAATCTACAGAATAGCATGGGTGGTGGTGTATTTCATCCCTTGAGCGCAAGAAGGCTTTGCAACGCTAAAGCATTGCTAAGCCTTCTGCACTCAACAGGCCTGGCATTCTTAAAAATGCAGGAGGGCTAAAAATCGCTTTCCTCGCATGGTCTAGGGGAGCGATTAGATCTCCTCAACTCAACCTTATAAAAGCTAAAAGTGTCAAAAAGTTTTTCTATTAATGAATTATGCCGTGCAGGTTTTGTACATTTTATTTGGTGCTGCTAACAAGATAGTCTCTGTGAAACAGCTAAACTGCACCTCCCACACCCCCGGGCCTTGGCAAGGCCCCGAGGTGTGGGAGGGTCATCGTGGCCATCTTACAGAGACCACTGACATAGCAGAGATCTGAAAAGATGTGGCTTTCAGGAATAGGCTATTAGGGTATCATTTTTTTTCTAAGGCCAGGAGGGCTAGTTTTCACCCTGCTTAATTTTTTTAAGGCGAGCGAATAAATCACTCTCCTGAAAATGCCAGGCCTGACTCAAGGTACATATTTATCAATGTTTTTAACTTGGGTAAAATATCAGACATAAACCATTTAATTTTTATTTTTATACACCCGTTTTGAAAAAACGGGTTGTATTATGGTATACCGCTGTCTGTCTGTCCGTCCGTCCGGTCACATGTCGTACGATCACTCAAGAACGCTTTGAGAGATTTTCGTGATTTTTGGGTAGGTGGTGTATATCGATGGAGGGAAGGTCCCTTTCGTTTAGTGTCGCCGTTTGATTAGTTATTCCAGAGTTATGGGACTTTATTACTTAGAAAATTGTTGATTTTTTACACGTCGTACGATAACTCGAGAACGCTTCGAGAGATTTTCACAATTTTTTGGTAGGTGGTTTATGTTGATGAAAGGAAGCTCCCTTTCAGTTGGTGTCGCCGTTCAATTAGTCATTCCAGAGTTATGGGACTTTATTACTTAGAAAATTGTTGATTTTTTACACGTCGTATGATAACTCGAGAACGCTTCGAGAGATTTTCACGATTTTTTGGTAGGTGGTTTATGTTGATGGAAGGAAGCTCCCTTTCGGTTGGTGTCGCCATTCGATTAGTCATTCCAGAGTTATGGGACTTTGTTTTTCACATGTCAAACAATAACTTGAAAATGCTTAGAGCAATATTTTTATACTGTACCAATGACCCAGACTTAGCTGGTGCTAACTCCAACAAAAACCAGGGCCAAACACAAATTTTGCCCCCCAATCCCCAAAATTTGCATCCAAAACAAAAAGAAATCATGTCCTAAAGGATCTCCATAGTACGCCTCTACTGCGCATGCGCAGTGACGCAGTCGTCCCGAAATTGTCGCCAATTATCATTCTCTGTTTGGCCCTTCATCAGTCAACATCTCACTGATCTTTGTGCTTGTAAATCTCAGTTTAAAGGATGCCAGACACGTAATTTTTGGAGAAAATGTGATTCTAAGGAGGATAGAAGGAGGAGAGGAAAAAGAAGTGGCAAAAAATAATCAGGGCTGTACTTCAAATTTTTTGTTGAAATTATGTTAAGTTGCCTATTTTCGAGGCATGGGCCTCTTGTTGTCATTCTTGCTAATTGTTGCACTGCTTATTCAGTGTTTCCTCTCCCCTAGCCTTCTAAAGTCCCCCCTTGCAATTCTCCCATGCTTTTGGCATATTTTTGAGAAGTTTCATTTCTAAAATTTCCTGGGAGAGTTGCTTGGTTACAGAATGTTTTCTGTTATTTTCCCCATAGTTACGTTTTCACCCATGGGTGTATAACGTTTGTGTTCTGCATCTTCCATCTGATGTTCTACAGATTCTCCCCTGGGAGTCTCTGTTTTGCATCAGATAGAGTGTAATTGATGACTGATTCCGGGCCAGTTTTTTCAGTGCCTGGAGTCATGTTTTCTACTGTGTTTACACTGTTTGTTTTCATTGGCAACAGCCTTTTTTGAGGGGGGCTGTTTGCCTTTGTGGTAGTTTATCTCATTATAAGATACATTTATATTATCCGAAAGTGTCTCATTAATTATTTTATATAAATTTAAAATTTTTGACCACACTTTGCCATCGGATCCATCGGGGCTCAACGTTACTTTTCAGCAACTTGGGCTTCTCTGAAAAAATATTTTTTCAAAATTATTTTGTTTTGCAATTGTTTTTTCATTTATTAATGGATCATGTTATTATGTATCTTTGTGTCAGGGGTTTTTGCGAGTAACTAGGACTTATTGTTGTTCTTTCACAATGAAGGGACATTGTTCAAATTGTAATAGGAAGAAATCTTCCTCTGACTTTCATGATCATTGTATTAATTGTAGTCAGTGTTCTCGCATTAATCCCTGTCCTATATGTGAACATTGGGATGAGAAACATTGGAAACGTGTGTCACGATATGTTGTTTCTGGAGAAAGAGCGATGCCGGCTCTTTCTCCACAAGGTCACTCTACTCTCTCAGTTTCTATTTCAGAGGAACCAGAACAGGGTGATGTTTCCATGTTATCTTCTTCAAGTGTGCGTCCGTCGTCACAAATCAATTCAGAGCTAGCGGCAAAAGTGCTCATGGAGATTAGACAAATGTCGTCCGCTAGCTCGCCCGGTGTAGCGTCCATTCACCGAATGGTTCGGCAGCCGGGTTCGTCCGATGCGGTCCAAGAGGAAATTTTGGGTGATGCGAGCACTATAAAAATAATAGATGCACACCCAGTGACGGCGGATAGTAAACGAGAACGGAGGAAGCCTTTTAGTCCGGTTCCTAGCTCGTCCAGCCGGGCCGCGAGCGAGAGAGGCCCCTCTCTCGTACAACAACATCTGGGACCAGATGTTGTGGTACAAAATGTGTCTTTAGCGGAGCATACGTCCGTCGCTCGGGACGCTCCGTTGTATAAGCAGTCCGCAGAGACTGTTAAGGCTTCCTCTTCTCGTCGGCGCACACGACCGCACCTTGGCTGCGTGACCTCCGATATTTTGCCAGCTTCGCCGATGAAGGATTCTTCGGCGACCAGGTCACACCATCCGGCAGCCAGGGATTCGAGACCGATGGACTCCGGACGGTCGCATAGGAAAAGTATGCGGGAGCCATCTGATGCGGAGCTGCCCTCGGCGAAGCAGCGAAAGACCGCGCCTCCGCAGGTCTCGACGTCGGACATTCTAGTGCAGATAGCACAGCTTATCGCAGCATCCCAGCAGCCGACAGAAACGGTGTCGGATCGAGAATTATCCGACGGCGCTGGGTCGGTACGCTCCGCCGAAGCATCGGGGGCGGACGACCGGGAACATCGGGAGGTTCGACCGGATGGTGAAAGGGATACGGATGAATTGGAGCTATCCCTTTCGGAACAACATAAAGCTGCCGTGGACTTCATCCGGCACTTTCTCCCTCAAGTTGTTCCGTCGGGCCAGACTGCTGCGCTTCCGGACAAGAGAATTATAGCGTCATTGGACTCTGAATTTTTTGAGCGGTTCAGGGACATCGCTCCCGAGTTTCCGTCGCAGTCCAATAATGTTGCAAGAACATTTGAATTATTGAACGACGCTATATTTAAACTTGCTTCCAGGACGGGGAAAGCAGGTTTCTTGTCCGCTAATACTCTTAACCTGCCTTTCATTAATGCAAGGAATAAATTCGACACGGCAGGACAGGGTATACCGAGAGTTCCTCTGCGTATGGACGACGAGGCGGAAGACTTAGAGCTATCATTACCGTCGTCAGATTCTATTCCAACTGCAGTGTTGGAAACAGCTATTGCGTCTAACAGAGCCAATTTAGATGCCTTATCTTACGCAGATCACCTTACTAAGGCGTTATCACTGCGCCTTCAAGGGGAAGAGTTTCAGGATATACAATCCTCTTTAAGACTTCTTTCAAGGGCAGTAGCTTATTCCACGTGTAACTCCGCCCTTTCTGTGGCAAATCTGGAGTTGGTTAGACGTGACGCAGCCCTAGCTACATCCACACTAGTGGATTCTAAGGTGAAGAACTCTCTTAGAGTCGCTTCGGTCTCAGGAGAACTTCTCTTTGACGGCAAGCTTTCCGCTATTTATGATAATATTAAAAAGAAAGCTAATGATTCTCTGTTGTTCAGATCCGCTCCTAAAAGGTCGGATACAGCAGACACGAATAAGGCAGGCACTTCTGGGTCTAATGCGCCCAAGAGAGGTTCCTATAGAGGTTCCGGTGCGTCCTCTTGGCCTTATTCGAGAGACCGTCAGGATAGCGACTCTCGTTCGGGACGTCCTTCAGGCCGGGACAATCGGTCGGACGCCCCGAGGTCGACGAGGCGAGGTGCGGGTCGTGGAAGACGTGGTTTCTCCTACCGCAGGCCTCGCAGGTCCAGGAGGTGATGGCTTAAACCTCTATCGCGTTCCGGTTGGCGGAAGGTTGTCGAGTTTTTCACAAGAGTGGGCGTCGATTACGGACGACCCGTGGGTGAGAGGAGTGACTTAGGAAGGTCTAAAGATATCCTTCAAACGAAAGCCTCCATTAACTCGAAGTCCAAAGTGGACTCATCTTCCGTCAAATCCACAGAAAAGAGACGCTCTGTTATCAGAGGTGCAGTCTCTTTTAATGAAGAACGCGGTAGAGGTCGTAGAAAACCAGGAATCTCTGGGATTCTACAGCCATCTGTTTCTGGTTCCGAAACCAGACGGCTCGTTCCGTCCAGTCATAGATTTGAGCTGGATAAACAAGCTGATCGTCGCTCCGAAGTTTTATATGGAGACGATTCGATCGGTCAGAGCGAGTATTCGGGTGAACGATTATGCAACGAGCATAGATCTCAAAGATGCGTACTTTCACGTCATGGTACATCCGACATTCCGAAAGTATCTACGCTTCGCAGTCCTAGGAGTGGTGTATCAGTTCCGGGCCATGTGCTTCGGATTGAATCTAGCACCCTGGGCTTTCACTCGGGTAATGAACTCGGTAATGATCTACTTCCGAGCTCATTCGTCTGCGGTAACGTCGGCCTACCTGGACGACATTCTTCAGAGGTACGGCAACGAGTTAACGCTTCAGAACGATGTTCAGAATCTTCTTCTATTGCTCCGACGTCTCGGTTTCATAGTAAACGAGGAGAAGTCGGATCTGGTGCCGTCCAAGTCATTCACTCATCTGGGAATGAGCTTCGAGACGCACAACAATCTCGTTCGTCTGCCGTTAACCAGAGCGAAATTAGTCAGTTGTTACGCTCGCTATTGTCTGCATGCAGACAAAGTCACGGCGAGAGAATTTATGAGACTGATAGGTCTGTGCGGAGCCGCCGCGGATCTCATTCCGATGGGGCGGCTACGCACACGTCCTCTTCAAATTTTCCTGACTCAGAATTGGAGTGTGAAAATTCATTCACTCGATGTAGACGTTCTCTTGTCAGATCAAGTGAAACAAGAGATTCAGACTTGGGCAAACATTCAGTGGTTAACTCAAGGAGTTCCGCTGCAGTTGCCGGATCCGAGTTTTACCATTATGACGGATGCCAGTCAAACAGGTTGGGGTGCATCATTAATCCCAACGGATTCGAGATGCCACGGTCTTTGGGATCCGCAATTCCTGTGCAAGCACATAAACATCAAGGAAATGATGTCAATTTGGCTTGCGTTACGTCACTGGATGGACATTATTTACGATGCTCATGTCCAAATCCTATCCGACAATACGACAGTAGTGGCGTATATACGGAATCAGGGAGGCACTCATTCAGTTCCGTTGTTCAATCTAACGGAAAGAATCCTTCTGTTTGCGTTGGAACATCACGTTCTTCTTTCGGTCCGTCACATACCGGGTCGTCTGAATGTGCTAGCAGACTCCCTTTCACGAAAGGGTCGCTTGTTGCCGTCGGAGTGGACTCTCAACAAACAAGTATTCAGTCAGATTTGCTACCAATGGGAACGGCCAATGATAGACTTATTTGCGACACATCTCAACAATCAGTTGCAGACGTATGTGTCCCCGTGTCCGGATCCAAGAGCATTTGCAGTAGACGCTCTGTCGATCCCTTGGGACGGAATGATAGGATATGCGTATCCTCCAGCGCCGTTAATTCAACAAGTATTGCTAAAGATAAAACAATCTCAATGCAAGATTCTGTTGGTAGCATCTCTGTCGCCACAGAGACCGTGGATAAATCTACTCAGGTGTCTGTTGTGGGACCTACCGCGGAAGCTTCCTCCACGAGAGGATCTTCTTTCGCAGGGGAAATCGCGCCAACTCCATCACAACCCGCAAGGTCTCAACCTTCACGTTTTTCCGTTGTGCGGTCCTTCTTGCATGGCAAGCACTTTACAGGACGAGCAGTGGACGCGATTTCTAACTGTAGGAGGACCTCCTCTTCGCTAAACTATGCGGCTAAGTGGAAGGTTTTTCGTCGTTGGTGTAGGGATCATTCTGTAGATATATTTGATCCCTCTATACCAGACATTGCAAACTTTCTAGTATTCTTGTTTGACGAAATCAAACTGCAGCCTGTTACTATAAAGGGTTATAGATCTATGTTATCTGATACCTATGCACATCATGATAGTTTACAAATTGGATCTAATGTCTCTTTATCGAAATTGGTTAGAAACTTTTCGATAAATAGACCCAGAACTCTTAGATTAATTCCTAAGTGGAATTTAGCTTGGGTTCTCCTTAAATTGAAGGAAAAGCCATTTGAACCTCTTGGGACAGTAGATTTCAAATTCTTATCTTATAAGACAGCTTTTCTCTTAGCTTTCTCTTCTGCCAGAAGAGTCAGTGAGCTTCATGCACTATCGGTGGATGATTCTCATTATCGTAGTGTTGGGAACACTATCACCTTCACTACTAATGTGGGTTTTTTAGCTAAGAATCAGGCTCCTAATAAATATCCGGAACCTATTGTTATTAAGGCTCTTCCGTCTTCAGACGGGCGTAGGCCTTTACTCTGTCCTGTTAGAGCACTACGTATCTATAAACAGAGATCTCAGTTCATCAGAAAGGGACGGAAACGTTTCTTTCTGTCTTTGATGCCTAATAGAAAGGACATTTCAGTCCATTCTATTGCTAGATGGATTCAGTTAACTATCCGTACTGCTTATGAAGATTTATCTTCTTCTCAGCAGTCTGTGCTTAAGATTTCTGCTCATGAAGTAAGAGCTCTTTCTACTTCCTGGGCTTATGCTAATAGTGTTGCTATTACAGATTTAATGAAGGCTGCTTATTGGTCTCAGCCATCCACATTTACTAATTTTTATCTCAGAAATATTGAGTCCATTTCTGGAGACCTGCATTGTTTAGGTCCGTTATCTGTTGCTCAGAATGTCGTCCACTAAACAGTTGCAACTATAGTTATGCAGGCTTTCTGTTCCGGCAGTGACTCCGTCCGGCTGCCCTCTTCGCTCTGGGCTATTTGACCCAGGGCAAGGGGAAGGGGGGGGGGTGTTCCCTTAGGTCACCTGCTTTATAGTGAAAAGCAAGGGAATGCCTCCTCCAAGACAGTATTTCTGAGTCGCTTCCGGGATGGTTTTAAAGTGTAATATTAATGTTTAATTTCATTCATGTCTTATTTTTAAAGTGTAGCTCGGTGTGAAGCATTTGTATATGTCAAGTGTCAAACGGGCTTTAATATACAATACTCGGACACTTTTAAATGATTATAAAGAGTCTCAATTCTCTGGACTACTTTATTTATTGGCTTGCTTTAAAAATAATTAGTATAAGGGTTATACTGGATGTTAATAGAGAACATGAATGTTATTGTGCTCAATTATTAAGGGTAGTGTATCTTTCTAATTTAATATTAAATAAGAAAGATACATGTAAAGCCTAATACTCCTTTTCTCCTTAAGGGGTTACCTCTTTACTATATAATTGAGCTTATTGGATTTTCCTCTATGTCCTAGGCCCTCCAGCCTGTTTACTATTCAGCTAAGTCTGGGTCATTGGTACAGTATAAAAATGTTAAAAAATTTATAGTAATTTATATATTTTTTATACTTACCAATGACCCAGACGGGGATGGCCCTCCCTGAGTTGGGAACTCTTGCCTCCCCGCTGAGTACATAGCGCTGACCAGGCACTGCCAGTAAGAATGATAATTGGCGCCAATTTCGGGACGACTGCGTCACTGCGCATGCGCAGTAGAGGCGTACTATGGAGGTCCTTTAGGACATGATTTCTTTTTGTTTTGGATGCAAATTTTGGGGATAGGGGGGCAAAATTTGTGTTTGGCCCTGGTTTTTGTTGGAGTTAGCACCAGCTAAGTCTGGGTCATTGGTAAGTATAAAAAATATATAAATTACTATAAATTTTTTAACTTTCATGATTTTTTGGTTGCAAGTATATGTTGATAGAAGGAATCTCCCTTTCGATTTGTGTCGCTGTCCAATTTGTCATTCCAGAGTTATGGGACTTTATTCATCAAAATATAGGCAATTTTCCACATGTTGGACTTTCAGCAATTTTCATGATTTTTTGGTGACAAGTATATGTAACCTGACAAGTACGCATGTATACTCATATTGTGTGGTTCCCTCTTGTAATTAATAACGGGCGTATCATGCGCTCATTGTGCAGCTGTTTATTCAAGTTCCATTGGTTATAACAAGAGAGCATGCGGCAGCCAAAAGGAACATGCAGGAGGGCCTGAGAAACAGATTTTTAACTTTTTTAGGCCTAATGTCGACTTTTGAAACTTGAAGTAGATTATGTTTGCTGCTGACAGTTAATTGACTTCTCAGTTAATCATTTCAGCCCAATTGATAATTCCAATCCTAGACATCATTTCTTGGGAAGCTCTCAGGGAGAGATAGTGTTGAGTGTTGGAATTACAAGCAGAGGGAAAATAGGACAATTTTTTTTTATATGGTTATCCTACAACTTATATCCACATAAAACACTTTCCTTAGGCCACACAAAGTAGATCTTCTGTTTCTCAGGCCATTATTTGTGAAATTGCATGCGGGCGAGCGTTTTTTTTATTTTATTTTTAGCTCACCTGAGCGAAGCTCAAGGGGAGCTTTACTAATCACTTTCTGTCCGTCGTCCGTCGTCGTCCGTCCGGCGTTAACTTTACATTATCGACTTCTCCTCCTAAACCACTAGCCCAATTTTATTCAAATGTTGCCTAAATGTTTATTACCTAATGCCAATTCAGATTTGTTCAAATGAAGTTGCCCCTCCTCCTGGGTGGTGCCACGCCCCCAAGGGGCACCAAAATCTTTGTAAATCTTCTTCTCATGAACCAGCAGTAGCAGAGACTTGATATATGGTGTGCAGCTTCCTTTTGAGGTGTAGACTCAGATTTGTTCAAGAGAAGTTTGTGGGGCTATACTTGGCGTCGTTATGGGAGGGGCAAAATTTGTTGCCCCACCCAAAATTTCTATTTTCCAAACCGAGAGGCTGATTTGAACCAAATTTTATGTGAGGGCTTATTGGGTCACGAGTACTTGATTTATGCAAAAAAAAAATTTCCCGCAGCCCCGTGGGAACCGTAGGAGCTAAAAATAGAAAAAATTTAAAACGCCCATATCTCCAAAACAGCACGGCATTGAGAATTTTTATTTGGTGTGCAGCTTCCTTAGGACCAACAGAAAGGACTGGTAAAAAAAAATTGCCATCGGTTTTATCATAGGGTACAGTTTCGGGACTTTGAAAAAGTGCTGAGTCAGCACTTATTAACACTAGGCAATGGGAAAAACATTAAAAAATCTTCTTCTCCAGATCCAGCAGGCAGAATTTTTTGATATTTATTATGCAACATTGTAGGGTGGATCTGATTCAAATTTGTTCAAATCGGCCCCCTGGTTTCATATTTGGGCTCAGTATAGGAGGCCGATTTCGAACTTAGTGCACTTCTGGCAAATTTCTTAAAAAATCTTCTTCTCCAGATCCAGCAGGCAGAATCTTCTGATATTTGGTATGCAACATTGTGGGGTGGATCTGATCCAAGTTTGTTCAAATCGGCCCCCCTGGGTTTATATTTGGGCTCAGTATAGGAGCCCAAATTTGAACTTACTGCATTTCAGGCAAATTTCTTTGAAAATCTTCTCCAGATCCAGCAGGCAGAATCTTTTGATATTTGGCATGCAACATTGTAGGGTGGATCTGATTCAAATTTGTTCAAATCGGCCCCCTGGGTTCATATTTGGGCTCAGTATAGGAGCCCGATTTCGAACTTAGTGCATTTCTGGCAAATTTCTTAAAAAATCTTCTTCTCCAGATCCAGCAGGCAGAATCTTCTGATATTTGGTATGCAACATTGTGGGGTGGATCTGATCCAAGTTTGTTCAAATCGGCCCCCTGGGTTTATATTTGGGCTCAGTATAGGAGCTCGAATTCGAACTTAGTGCATTTCAGGCAAATTTCTTCAAAAATATTCTTCTCCAGATCCAGCAGGCAGAATCTTTTTATATTTGGTATGCAACATTGTAGGGTGGATCTGATTCAAGTTTGTTCAAATCGGCCCCCTGGGTTCATATTTGGGCTCAGTATAGGAGCCCGATTTCGAACTTAGTGCATTTCAGGCAAATTTCTTTGAAAATCTTCTTCTCCAGATCCAGCAGGCAGAATCTTTTCATATTTGGCATGCAACATTGTAGGGTGGATCTGATTCAAGTTTGTTCAAATCAGCTCCCTACATTCATATTTGGGCTCACTATAGGAGCTCGAATTCGAACTTAGTGCATTTCAGGCAAATTTCTTCAAAAATCTTCTCCAGATCCAGCAGGCAGAATCTTTTGATATTTGGTATGCAACGTTGCGGGGTAGATCTGATTCAAGTTTGTTCAAATCGGCCCGCTGGATTCATATTTGGGCTCACTATAGAAGCTCAAATTCGAACTTAGTGCATTTCAGGCAAATTTATTAAAAAATCTTCTTCTCCAGATCCAGCAGGCAGAATCTTTTGATATTTGGTATGCAACGTTGCGGGGTAGATCTGATTCAAGTTTGTTCAAATCGGCCCCCTGGATTCATATTTGGGCTTACTATAGAAGCCCGAATTCGAACTTAGTGCATTTCGGGCAAATTTATTAAAAAATCTTCTTCTCCAGATCCAGCAGGCAGAATCTTTTGATATTTGGTATGCAACATTGTGGGGTGGATCTGATTCAAGTTTGTTCAAATCGGCTTCCTAGTTTCATATTTGGGCTCACTATAGAAGCTCGAATTCGAACTTAGTGCATTTCAGGCAAATTTCTTAAAAAATCTTCTTCTCCAGATCCAGCTTCAGAATCTTTTCATATTTGGTAAGCAACATTGTGGGGTGGATCTGATTCAAGTTTGTTCAAATCGGCCCCCTGGGTTTATATTTGGGCTCCGTATAGGAGCCCAAATTTTAACTTAGTGCATTTCAGGCATATTTCTTAAAAAATCTTCTTCTCCAGATCCAGCAGGCAGAATCTTTTGATATTTGGTATGCAACATTGTGGGGTGGATCTGATTGTGATTCATGAACGTATTTATTTGTAAAGTTGATAGAATCTTAGACAAAATTTGCAGAAAAGATCTACTATAGAAGGGGTGGTATCCAGGGTGAACCGTTTACCCAAATCTAGCAGTACTAATGCATTATTCACACAAATCTCCGTTCAAATTTTATGACCCCTCATTGGAACACACGCATTCAGCTCATTCCAACAAAGGTCATATGCCATGTTTTCGAGACAAAAGAATAAAAATTTTAGTTATTCATGAAATTTTTAGGCAACTGTTGTCTGTTATTCACATTGCTTCATGAAATTTCAGTACTTTTAGAAGTTACCTCAGTAATCAAGGGTTAATTTCCCTTAATTAAATGTCGCCTCTAAAAAACAACCACTTTGCATATCTTACCTTTTTACCAGCATAACTGCCAAAACTTGTCAGCATTCTTCGCAAAAATCGCTATTCAAATTTTAATTTTTGTCTCTTAAACATACATGTACTTATCGCTTGTAAATACCCCATTGGAATGAGCTTTTTGAGCTCATCCCAATTGAGAGGTCGCACACCATGCTTTTTGAGTCAAAAAAGCAATTTTTTAGTTATTCCAGAATTTCGTACGTAAAACACAGCTTTATGACTTCACATTAAAATGAACTCTCTAAGCTTGTTCCAATCAACATTCACGCGCTATGTCTTTCACACAAAAAATAAAATTTTCCATTTATTCTTATTCAGGAATTTTGTTTGCAAGAACACTCTTAACCCCCCCCCCCCCCCCCCCCCCCCCCCCCCCCCACACACACACACACACACAAACACAGACACACACATCTAAAAGTTCGTCAGCAAAAAAACAGTTACTTCAGTTTTTAAATGCATTATAGGAACAACTTGCCTAATCAAATTTAAATACTTTTGCATCATTCTGTATCTAGAACAAACCATTTACCATATCTTTACGCAAAATTCTCCAGCATCATTCACAAAAAAACACCATTATTTATATATTCACATTTCTGTCTCAAAAATATACCTGATCTTCCCATACCCCTATTGGAATAAGCTGTTTGAGCTTGTTCCAATGATGATAAAAATACTAATATTTTGGAAAATTTGTGAAAATTTTTGTTTTCTTGCATGCAAATATATACATGTAGCACATGGAAGATATCCACAGTTGGGGAGAGATGTCCAAGGCTATCTCTTCACATTCCTTGTTTGTGCTTCATGCTAAACCAGTTTGTCTGCAGAGATAAATTTGCTTTATTAAAAATCATTGGAGATTGGCCACACACCAATGATTTTAAATAAAACTAATTTTAGGTAACAAATGTTGAACTTCAAACAAAATCTATCACTCAACCAGTTAATGTTGATGAGGCATGACATGGTGAAGGTGACCTAAAATACTTCTTAGAGTCACTTTGTCAGGTGAGCGATTAAGGCCACTTGGGGCCTCTTGTTTATTTCAGTAATTATTTCTTTGCCATCAAAAGTTCATGTTCTTGATTCAAGTTTTAGGCCTCATAATCTACAGAATAGCATGGGTGGTGGTGTATTTCATCCCTTGAGAGCAAGAAGGCTTTGCAATGCTAAAGCATTGCAAAGCCTTCTTGCACTCAAGGGACAAATTCATCAATTTTTTTAACTTGGGTAAAATATCGGACATAAACCATTTAATTTTAATTTTTTTAAGTTTAAATTGGTCATAAAAAGAGAGCATACGGCAGCCAAAAGGACCATGCGGGAGGGCCTGAGAAACAGATTTATTATTTTTTTAGGCCTTACTGTTCTTTCCGAAGGTCACAGAGAACGATTTGTCTACTTTTGGAAATATTTTTATACTGTACCAATGACCCAGACATAGCTGGTGCTAACTGTTAAAATATAGGGCCAAACACAAATTTTGCCCCAAAATTTGCATCTAAAACCAAAGAAAACATGTCCTTAAAGGCCCTCCACACATCGCCTCTACTGCGCATGCGCAGTGTCAAGGACGTTCCGAAATTGGCGCCATTAATCATTCTAAGTTTGGCCCTTCATCAGTTAACATCTGACTGATCTTTGTGCTTGTAAATCTCAGTTTAAATGATGCCAGACACATAAATATTAGTGAAATGGTGATTCTAAGGAGGATGGAGAAGGAGAAGAGGAAAAATGTGTGACAGAATATTATCAGGGCTGTAACTTAAAATTTTTTAATGAAATTATGTTAAGTTACCTATTTTCGAGGCAGCAGCCATTTTGTTGTCATTCTGATTATTTAGTTACACTGATTTTTTAGTGTTTTCCTCTCTCCCTGTCCTTTAAGTCCCCCCTTGCTATTCTCCCATGCTTTTGGCATAGTTTTTGTAATTATTATTACTAAATTTTCTTGGGAGTTTTAGCTGAATAACAGAATGAATTCTGTTCTTTTCCCCATGTTTACATCTTCACCTACGGGTGGTTAGGCGTTGTGTTCTGCATCTTCCATCTGATGTTCTGCAGTTTCTTCCCTGGAAGTCTCTGTTTTGCATCAGATAGTGTATTTTTGGTAACTGATTCCGGGCCTGGGTGCCTAGAGTCTTATTTTAGTGTTTTTACATTCATTGTTTACATTTACAACAGCCCTCTGTGTGAGGGGGGGATTTCTGGAAAATAATATTTTTATACTGTACCAATGACCCAGACTTAGCTGGTGCTAACTCCACAAAAACCAGGGCCAAACACAAATTTTGCCCCCCAATCCCCAAAATTTGCATCCAAAACAAAAAGAAATCATGTCCTAAAGGACCTCCATAGTACGACTCTACTGCGCATGCGCAGTGACGCAGTCGTCCCGAAATTGGCGCCAAATATCATTCTCTGTTTGGCCCTTCATCAGTCAACATCTCACTGATCTTTGTGCTTGTAAATCTCAGTTTAAAGGATGCCAGACACGTAATTTTTGGAGAAAATGTGATTCTAAGGAGGATAGAAGGAGGAGAGGAAAAAAGAAGTGGCAAAAAATAATCAGGGCTGTACTTAAAAATTTTTGTTGAAATTATGTTAAGTTGCCTATTTTCGAGGCAGGTGCCTCTTGTTGTCATTCTTGCTAATTGTTGCACTGCTTATTCAGTGTTTCCTCTCCCCTAGCCTTCTAAAGTCCCCCCTTGCAATTCTCCCATGCTTTTGGCATATTTTTGAGAAGTTTCATTTCTAAAAATTCCCTGGGAGAGTTGCTTGGTTACAGAATGTTTTCTGTTATTTTCCCCATAGTTACGTTTTCACCCATGGGTGTATAACGTTTGTGTTCTGCATCTTCCATCTGATGTTCTGCAGATTCTCCCCTGGGAGTCTCTGTTTTGCATCAGATAGAGTGTAATTGATGACTGATTCCGGGCCAGTTTTTTCAGTGCCTGGAGTCATGTTTTCTACTGTGTTTACACTGTTTGTTTTCATTGGCAACAGCCTTTTTTGAGGGGGGCTGTTTGCCTTTGTGGTAGTTTATCTCATTATAAGATACATTTATATTATCCGAAAGTGTCTCATTAATTATTTTATATAATTTTAAAATTTTTGACCACACTTTGCCATCGGATCCATCGGGGCTCAACGTTACTTTTCAGCAACTTGGGCTTCTCTGAAAAAATATTTTTTCAAAATTATTTTGTTTTGCAATTGTTTTTTCATTTATTAATGGATCATGTTATTATGTATCTTTGTGTCAGGGGTTTTTGCGAGTAACTAGGACTTATTGTTGTTCTTTCACAATGAAGGGACTTTGTGCAAATTGTAATAGGAAGAAATCTTCCTCTGACTTTCATGATCATTGTATTAATTGTAGTCAGTGTTCTCGCATTAATCCCTGTCCTATATGTGAACATTGGGATGAGAAACATTGGAAACGTGTGTCACGATATGTTGTTTCTGGAGAAAGAGCGATGCCGGCTCTTTCTCCACAAGGTCACTCTACTCTCTCAGTTTCTATTTCAGAGGAACCAGAACAGGGTGATGTTTCCATGTTATCTTCTTCAAGTGTGCGTCCGTCCTCACAAATAAATTCAGAGCTAGCGGCAAAAGTGCTCATGGAGATTAGACAAATGTCGTCCGCTAGCTCGCCCGGTGTAGCGTCCATTCACCGAATGGTTCGGCAGCCGGGTTCGTCCGATGCGGTCCAAGAGGAAATTTTGGGTGATGCGAGCACTATAAAAATAATAGATGCACACCCAGTGACGGCGGATAGGGAACGAGAACGGAGAAAGCCTTTTAGTCCGGTTCCTAGCTCGTCCAGGTCCAGCCGGGCCGCGAGCGAGAGAGGCCCCTCTCTCGTACAACAACATCTGGGACCAGATGTTGTGGTACAAAATGTGTCTTTAGCGGAGCATACGTCCGTCGCTCGGGACGCTCCGTTGTATAAGCAGTCCGCAGAGACTGTTAAGGCTTCCTCTTCTCGTCGGCGCACACGACCGCACCTTGGCTGCGTGACCTCCGATATTTTGCCAGCTTCACCGATGAAGGATTCTTCGGCGACCAGGTCACACCATCCGGCAGCCAGGGATTCGAGACCGATGGACTCCGGACGTTCGCATAGGAAAAGTATGCGGGAGCCATCTGATGCGGAGCTGCCCTCGGCGAAGCAGCGAAAGACCGCTCCTCCGCAGGTCTCGACGTCGGACATTCTAGTGCAGATAGCACAGCTTATCGCAGCATCCCAGCAGCCGACAGAAACGGTGTCGGATCGAGAATTATCCGACGGCGCTGGGTCGGTACGCTCCGCCGAAGCATCGGGGGCGGACGACCGGGAACATCGTGAGGTCCGACCGGATGGTGAAAGGGATACGGATGAATTGGAGCTATCCCTTTCGGAACAACATAAAGCTGCCGTGGACTTCATCCGGCACTTTCTTCCTCAAGTTGTTCCGTCGGGCCAGACTGCTGCGCTTCCGGACAGGAGAATTATAGCGTCATTGGACTCTGAATTTTTTGAGCGGTTCAGGGACATCGCTCCCGAGTTTCCGTCGCAGTCCAATAATGTTGCAAGAACATTTGAATTATTGAACGACGCTATTTTTAAACTTGCTTCCAGGACGGGGAAAGCAGGTTTCTTGTCCGCAAATACTCTCAACCTGCCTTTCATTAATGCAAGGAATAAATTCGACACGGCAGGACAGGGTATACCGAGAGTTCCTCTGCGTATGGACGATGAGGCGGAAGACTTAGAGCTATCATTACCGTCGTCAGCTTCTATTCCAACCGCAGTGTTGGAAACAGCTATTGCGTCTAACAGAGCCAATTTAGATGCCTTATCTTACGCAGATCACCTTACTAAGGCGTTATCACTGCGCCTTCAAGGGGAAGAGTTTCAGGATATACAATCCTCCTTAAGACTTCTTTCAAGGGCAGTAGCTTATTCCACGTGTAACTCCGCCCTTTCAGTGGCAAATCTGGAGTTGGTTAGACGTGACGCAGCCCTGGCTACATCCACACTAGTGGATTCTAAGGTGAAGAACTCTCTTAGAGTCGCTTCGGTCTCAGGAGATCTTCTCTTTGACGGCAAGCTTTCCGCTATTTATGATAATATTAAAAAGAAAGCTAGTGATTCTCTGTTGTTCAGATCCGCTCCTAAAAGGTCGGATACAGCAGACACGAATAAGGCGGGCACTTCTGGGTCTTATGCGCCGAAGAGAGGTTCCTATAGAGGTTCCGGTGCGTCCTCTAGCTCTTATTCGAGAGACCGTCAGGATAGCGACTCTCGTTCAGGACGTCCTTCAGGCCGGGACAATCGGTCGGACGCCCCGAGGTCGACGAGGCGAGGTGCGGGTCGTGGAAGACGTGGTTTCTCCTACCGCAGGCCTCGCAGATCCAGGAGGTGATGGCTTAAACCTCTATCGCGTTCCGGTTGGCGGAAGGTTGTCAAGTTTTTCTCAAGAGTGGGCGTCGATTACGGACGACCCGTGGGTGAGAGGAGTGACTTCGGAAGGTCTAAAGATATCCTTCAAACGAAAGCCTCCATTAACTCGAAGTCCAAAGTGGACTCATCTTCCGTCAAATCCTCAGAAAAGAGATGCTCTGCTATCAGAGGTGCAGTCTCTTTTAATGAAGAACGCGGTAGAGGTCGTAGAAAACCAGGAATCGCTGGGATTCTACAGCCATCTGTTTCTGGTTCCGAAACCAGACGGCTCGTTCCGTCCAGTCATAGATTTGAGCTGGATAAACAAGCTGATCGTCGCTCCGAAGTTTTATATGGAGACGATTCGATCGGTCAGAGCGAGTATTCGGGTGAACGATTATGCAACGAGCATAGATCTCAAAGATGCGTACTTTCACGTCATGGTACATCCGACATTCCGAAAGTATCTACGCTTCGCAGTCCTAGGAGTGGTGTATCAGTTCCGGGCCATGTGCTTCGGATTGAATCTAGCACCCTGGGCTTTCACTCGGGTAATGAACTCGGTAATGATCTACTTCCGAGCTCATTCGTCTGCGGTAACGTCGGCCTACCTGGACGACATTCTTCAGAGGTACGGCAACGAGTTAACGCTTCAGAACGATGTTCAGAATCTTCTTCTATTGCTCCGACGTCTCGGTTTCATAGTAAATGAGGAGAAGTCGGATCTGGTGCCGTCCAAGTCATTCACTCATCTGGGAATGAGCTTCGAGACGCACAACACTCTCGTTCGTCTGCCGTTAACCAGAGCGAAATTAGTCAGTTGTTACGCTCGCTATTGTCTGAATACAGACAAAGTCACGGCGAGAGAATTTATGAGACTGATAGGTCTGTGCGGAGCCGCCGCGGATCTCATTCCGATGGGACGGCTACGCACACGGCCTCTTCAAATTTTCCTGACTCAGAATTGGAGTGTGAAAATTCATTCGCTCGATGTAGACGTTCTCTTGTCAGATCAAGTGAAACAAGAGATTCAGACTTGGGCAAACATTCAGTGGTTAACTCAAGGAGTTCCGCTGCAGTTGCCGGATCCGAGTTTTACCATTATGACGGATGCCAGTCAAACAGGTTGGGGTGCATCATTAATCCCAACGGATTCGAGATGCCACGGTCTTTGGGATCCGCAATTCCTGTGCAAGCACATAAACATCAAGGAAATGATGTCAATTTGGCTTGCGTTACGTCACTGGATGGACATTATTCACGATGCTCATGTCCAAATCCTATCCGACAATACGACAGTAGTGGCGTATATTCGGAATCAGGGAGGCACTCATTCAGTTCCGTTGTTCAATCTAACGGAAAGAATCCTTCTGTTTGCGTTGGAACATCACGTTCTTCTTTCGGTCCGTCACATACCGGGTCGTCTGAATGTGCTAGCAGACTCCCTTTCACGAAAGGGTCGCTTGTTGCCGTCGGAGTGGACTCTCAACAAACAAGTATTCAATCAGATTTGCTACCAATGGGAACGGCCAATGATAGACTTATTTGCGACACATCTCAACAATCAGTTGCAGACGTATGTGTCCCCGTGTCCGGATCCAAGAGCATTTGCAGTAGACGCTCTGTCGATCCCTTGGGACGGAATGATAGGATATGCGTATCCTCCAGCGCCGTTAATTCAACAAGTATTGCCAAAGATAAAACAATCTCAATGCAAGATTCTGTTGGTAGCATCTCTGTCGCCACAGAGACCGTGGATAAATCTACTCAGGTGTCTGTTGTGGGACCTACCGCGGAAGCTTCCTCCACGAGAGGATCTTCTTTCGCAGGGGAAATCGCGCCAACTCCATCACAACCCGCAAGGTCTCAACCTTCACGTTTTTCCGTTGTGCGGTCCTTCTTGCATGGCAAGCACTTTACAGGACGAGCAGTGGACGCGATTTCTAACTGTAGGAGGACCTCCTCTTCGCTAAACTATGCGGCTAAGTGGAAGGTTTTCCGTCGTTGGTGTAGGGATCATTCTGTAGATATATTTGATCCCTCTATACCAGACATTGCTAACTTTCTAGTATACTTGTTTGACGAAATCAAACTGCAGCCTGTTACTATAAAGGGTTATAGATCTATGTTATCTGATACCTATGCACATCATGATAGTTTACAAATTGGATCTAATGTCTCTTTATCGAAATTGGTTAGAAACTTTTCGATAAATAGACCCAGAACTCTTAGATTAATTCCTAAGTGGAATTTAGCTTGGGTTCTCCTTAAATTGAAGGAAAAGCCATTTGAACCTCTTGGGACAGTAGATTTCAAATTCTTATCTTATAAGACAGCTTTTCTCTTAGCTTTCTCTTCTGCCAGAAGAGTCAGTGAGCTTCATGCACTATCGGTGGATGATTCTCATTATCGTAGTGTTGGGAACACTATCACCTTCACTACTAATGTCGGTTTTTTAGCTAAGAATCAGGCTCCTAATAAATATCCGGAACCTATTGTTATTAAGGCTCTTCCGTCTTCAGACGGGCGTAGGCCTTTACTCTTCTCCTGTTAGAGCACTACGTATCTATAAACAGAGATCTCAGTTCATCAGAAAGGGACGGAAACGTTTCTTTCTGTCTTTGATGCCTAATAGAAAGGACATTTCAGTCCATTCTATTGCTAGATGGATTCAGTTAACTATCCGTACTGCGTATGAAGATTTATCTTCTTCTCAGCAGTCTGTGCTTAAGATTTCTGCTCATGAAGTAAGAGCTCTTTCTACTTCCTGGGCTTATGCTAATAGTGTTGCTATTACAGATTTAATGAAGGCTGCTTATTGGTCTCAGCCTTCCACATTTACTAATTTTTATCTCAGAAATATTGAGTCCATTTCTGGAGACCTGCATTGTTTAGGTCCGTTATCTGTTGCTCAGAATGTCGTCCACTAAACAGTTGCAACTATAGTTATGCAGGCTTTCTGTTCCGGCAGTGACTCCGTCCGGCTGCCCTCTTCGCTCTGGGCTATTTGACCCAGGGCAAGGGGAAGGGGGGGGGGGGGGGGGGGGGGGGGGGGGCGGGTGTTCCCTTAGGTCACCTGCTTTATAGTGAAACACAAGGGAATGCCTCCTCCAAGACAGTATTTCTGAGTCGCTTCCGGGATGGTTTTAAAGTGTAATATTAATGTTTAATTTCATTCATGTCTTATTTTTAAAGTGTAGCTCGGTGTGAAGCATTTGTATATGTCAAGTGTCAAACGGGCTTTAATATACAATACTCGGACACTTTTAAATGATTATAAAGAGTCTCAATTCTCTGGACTACTTTATTTATTGGCTTGCTTTAAAAATAATTAGTATAAGGGTTATACTGGATGTTAATAGAGAACATGAATGTTATTGTGCTCAATTATTAAGGGTAGTGTATCTTTCTAATTTAATATTAAATAAGAAAGATACATGTAAAGCCTAATACTCCTTTTCTCCTTAAGGGGTTACCTCTTTATTAGTCGAGTTGTGACGAAGTCAAACTCGACTTATAGTTTGGTGAATGGCGGGCGGGCGGGGGCGGGCGGGCGGGGTGGGCGGGTTTCTGGCGGGCGGGCGGGCGGCGGGTGGGCGTAAACAATTGGTTTCCGGATGATAACTTGATAGTGGTTCAACTCACATTCATTAAACTTCATACGTAGGTTGGTCTTGGTGGGAGGAAGAACCCTATTGATTTTGGACGTGCTACGTCGAAGGTCAAGGTCACAGTGACCTTGAACATAGTAAATCTTAAACAATTGGTTTCCGGATGATAACTTGATAATGGTTCAACTCACATTCATGAAACTTCATAGGTAGATTGGCCTTGGTGAGGGGAAGAACCCTATTGATTTTGGACTCGCTACGTCAAAGGTCAAGGTCACAGTGACCTTTAACATAGTATATCGCAACAATTGGTTTCCGGATGATAACTTGATAGTGGTTCAACCTAGAGTCATGAAACTTCATAGGTGTGTTGGCCTTGGTGCGAGGAAGAACCCTATTGATCTTGGACTTACCAGGTCAAAGGTCAAGGTCACAGTGACCTTGAACATAGTATATCGCAACAATTGGTTTCCGGATGATAACTTGATAGTGGTTCAACCTAGAGTCATGAAACTTTATAGGTGTGTTGGCCATGGTGCGAGGAAGAACCCTATTGATCTTGGACTCACCAGGTCAAAGGTCAAGGTCACAGTGACCTTGAACATAGTATATCGCAACAATTGGTTTCCGGATGATAACTTGATAGTGGTTCAACCTAGAGTCATGAAACTTCATAGGTATGTTGGCCTTGGTGCGAGGAAGAACCCTATTGATCTTGGACTCACCAGGTCAAAGGTCAAGGTCACAGTGACCTTGAACATAGTATATCGCAACAATTGGTTTCCGGATGATAACTTGATAGTGGTTCAACCTAGAGCCATGAAACTTCACAGGCGTGTTGGCCTTGGTGCGAGGAAGAACCCTATTGATGTTGGACTCACCAGGTCAAAGGTCAAGGTCACAGTGACCTTGAACATAGTATATCGCAACAATTGGTTTCCGGATGAGAACTTGATAGTGGTTCAACCTAGAGTCATGAAACTTCATAGGTGTGTTGGCCTTGGTGCGAGGAAGAACCCTATTGACCTTGGACTCGCCAGGTCAAAGGTCAAGGTCACAACTCGACATTGGATCTGTGATCCTGAGCGGCATTTTTATATAATTGAGCTTATTGGATTTTCCTCTATGTCCTAGGCCCTCCAGCCTGTTTACTATTCAGCTAAGTCTGGGTCATTGGTACAGTATAAAAATGTTAAAAAATTTATAGTAATTTATATATTTTTTATACTTACCAATGACCCAGACGGGGATGGCCCTCCCTGAGTTGGGAACTCTTGCCTCCCCGCTGAGTACATAGCGCTGACCAGGCACTGCCAGTAAGAATGATATTTGGCGCCAATTTCGGGACGACTGCGTCACTGCGCATGCGCAGTAGAGTCGTACTATGGAGGTCCTTTAGGACATGATTTCTTTTTGTTTTGGATGCAAATTTTGGGGATTGGGGGGCAAAATTTGTGTTTGGCCCTGGTTTTTGTGGAGTTAGCACCAGCTAAGTCTGGGTCATTGGTAAGTATAAAAAATATATAAATTACTATAAATTTTTTAACATCTTGATGTTATTTTAATCATAACTAGATACATTATTATTGTTCGTAAGTGTTGAATAAATTGTTTAAAATATTTTTAAAATTTTTGTCCACACTTAGGCTTGGGATCCATTGGGGCTCAATGTTACTTTTCAGAAACTTGGGCTGTTCTGAAAAAATATTTTTTCAAAATATTTTGATTTCAATTATTTTTTCAATATTAATGGATCATATTATTATTATGTATTTTGATTTCCAGGGGTTAGTGCGAGTACCAGGACTTGTTTTCTTTTCACATTGAAAGGATATTGATCAATTGTTTTAAGAGGAAGTCTTCCTCTGACTTTATAATCATTCTATATGTGGTCAGTGTACTCGCATTAACTCCTGTTCTGTATCGTATGATTTCGATGACAATATGGGAAACGTATGTCACGGTATGTTATTGGGGAAATGGACACTCCGGTCCTTTCCCCGCAGGGTCACTCTACTTTATCAATTTCTATTTTCAGACGATCAAGATTAGGGTGATTTATCTGTGATGTCTTCCAACAGTGTGCCTCCGTCGTCACAATTAATGAAGGGCGAGCGGAAAAGTGCTCATGTAAATACGCCAATTGCCTAAGAGGACCCTAGTAGGTTCGACGGCCTTTGATGTCCGCTAGCTCGCCCGGTGTAGCGTCCATTCACCGAATGGTTCGGCAGCCGGGTTTGTCCGTTGCGGTCTAGAAGGAATTTTGGAGTGATGCGAGCACTATAAATCAACCTAATGCACACCCAGTGATGGCGGATCGGAGGGAGAACGGAGGAAGCCTTTTAGTCCGGTTCATAGCTCGTCCTGGTCCATCTGGACGGCAAGCGAGAGAGGCCCCTCTCTCGTTCACAACATCTGGCCCCAGATGTTGTGGTACAAAATGTTTCGCATTCGGAGCATACGTCCGTCGCTCGGGACGCTCCGACATATAGTCAGTCCGGAGTAGACTGTCAATAAGGCTTCCTCATTCTCATAGTTGCGCACACGACCGCTCTTGGCTACGTGACCACGGATATCCAGTCAGCTTCGCCAGTCAGAGATTCATCGGCGACCAGGTCACACCATCCGGTAGCCAGGGACACGAGGCCTGCAGACTCCGGACGTTCGCACAGGAAGTGTGCGGGAGTCAACGTACACGGGGCTTCCGGCGGCAATGCATCGTAAGACTGCTACTGCACAGGCCTCGGGAACGGACGTGCTTTCCTAAATAGCACAGTTTATCGCAGCATCCCAGCATGAACTGAATCTGTCACATATTTTTTTATCCGACGATGCTGGGTCGGGACGCTCCGCGGAAGCGGGTACGGACGTCCGAAAATTTCATCCGGTCCGACGGGATACCGAAAGGGATTTGGAGGATTTCGAGCTTTCCCTTTCGGAACAACATATGCTGTTGTGTATGTCATCTGACTTGGTCTTCTACAGCTTCTTTCGTCGGACCAGAATGCTGCGATGCCGGATAAGAAACTGATAGCGTCGGAGGACTTAGAAATTTTTTGTTCGGTTCAGGGACATCGTCCCTCAGTTCCGACATAGTCCAATAATGTCACGCAAACTTTCGAATTATTGAACGACGCTATATATATTATATTATTATATGCTTGCTATAACCAAGCATTTCTGGTTTCTTGTTCGCAAAGTTACGGAGATGTCTTTCAAAAGTGTGCCTCTGTCGTCATAGTTAATGAAGAGCTAGCGGCAATAAGTGCTCATGGAATATGTCTATCGCCTACGGAGTGACATTCGCTAGCTCACCCGGTGTAGCGTACATTCATCGAAGGGTTCGACTGCCGGGTTCGTCCGTTGCGGTCTAGGAAGGAGATTTGGGTGATGCAAGCACTTTAATTACTTTAGTACTCACCCAGTGACGGCAGATTGAGGACAGATCGGAGGAAGCCTGTTAGTCCGGTTCCTGGCTGGTCCAGGTCCGTCCGGGCTGTGAGCGAGAGAGGTCCTTCTCTCGTCCAACAACATAGGGGACCGCATGTTGTGGTTCAGATATTTTACATTCGGAGCATATGTCTGTCGGTCGGGATGCTCCGTTATATTGACAGTCCGAGAGACTGTCCTTAATGCTTCCTCATCCTCACAGCAGGGCACACGACCGCACATTGGCTATGTGACCTCGAGTATCCGATCAGTTTCGTCATTCAGTGATTCCACGGCGAATAGGTCGCGCCATCCGGTAGCCAAGGGACACGAGGCCTATACACTCCGTTCGCTCGCATATTGGTAGTATGCATGGGGTAACGTTCACGGAGTTTCCAGCAGCAATGCATTGTAGGACCGCTTCTCCTCAGGCCTCAGTGACGGACGTGCTATCCGAGTTAGCACAGTTGTTTCGCAGCATCCCAGCAATTGACAGTTTCTTGGTCGAATCAGGAATTATCTGACGGTGCTGGGTCGGTGCGGTCCGCGGTTGCATCAGGTACGGACGACCGAACGCTTTATAGGGTCCGACAGGATGGCGAAAGGGATTCGAAAGATTTCGAGTTTTCCCTTTAGTAGTATCGGAAGCTGCCTTTCATATCTTCTGGCATTATCTTCCAGTGATTGTTATTTCGGACTTCATTGCTGCGATCTTGGATAAGAGACTTATAGCGTCATTGGACTCGGATTTTTCGATCGGTTCAGGGACATTGTCCCTGACTTACCGATGCAGTCCAATAATGTCATTACAATATGTGTTTTATTTTTCGACGCTATATATGCATACAAGCCTGCTACCAAGCATGATAGTTTAGTTTCTTGTCCGCGTTGCTCATTTCTGCCGTTTTATCATTTACACGATTAGTTTATTTGGCAGAGCAGGGCATACCGAGAGTTCATATGCGTCTAGACGGTGTGGTTAAAGACGGGAAATATTCTTTTTCGTCGTTTATGTCTTTTCCAACTTCAATGTTGGAAACGACATGATGTATAGTAGACTTAACTTAGACGCTTTATCATAAGTAATCCGCCTTACGGAGGCGTTATCATTACGTTTTCAAGAAAAGATTTACGGGATATTATTCTCAATGTAATTTCTTTTGAGGGCAGTAGTTTGTTCACGTATAACTCCGCCCTTCAGTGGCTGATTGGAGTTGGTTGACGTGACGCAGCCCTATCTACATCCATACGCGTGGATAGTAAGGTTAAGAACTCTCTCAGAGTTGCTTCGTTCTCGGAGGAGCTTCTCTTCGACGGCAACTTTTCGGCAATCCATGAATTGCTCGATTTACACGTTCTCTTGTCTATCTAGTGTTACAAGAGATTCAGACTGGGGCAAACATTCGGTGGTTGACTCAAAGAGTGCCACCGCAGTTGCCGGACCCGAGTGTGGCTGTTATGACGGTTGCCAGTCAAGCAGATTGGGATATAATACTGATCCCAACGGATTCGAAGTGCCAGGGTCTTTGGGTTCCGCAGTCTCTTAGCAACCAATTTTCTTCCGCGGAATAATGTTTTTTAGGCTTGCTTTATGTCATTGCATGAACATTATTCAGAAACGCATGCCCAAATCCTGTCCGTTAATTCGACAGTAGTGGCGTATCTCCGGAACCAGGGAGGCACTCTTTCTTTTCCGTTATTCAATTTAATGGAAAGAATCCGTCTTTTGGTTATAATACACCAAGTTCTGTTTTGGTCCGTCATATTCCGGGTCGTCTGATTGTTTTACCGGACTCCCGTTCACTTACGGGTCGCTTGTTGCTGTCAGAATAGACTCTCAACAAACAAGTATTCAATCAGATTTGCTATCTATGGGAGTGCCCAATGATGATTTATTTACGACACAGCTTGCTAATCAATTGCCGACGTATGTGTTGGCTTGTCCAGATCTCTGAGCTAATGTTGTTAACGCTCTATTGATCTATAGGACGGAAAGATAGGATACGCGTATCCTCCGGCGCTGTTGTTTCAGCAGGTATTGCTAAGATAAACAACCACAATACATTTCTGTTGATAGCATCTCTATCTTCACAGAGATCATGGGTAATTTACTCTCTTGTCTACTGTGGGTCTTAACGTGAAACCTTCCTCAATGTGAGGATCTTTTTTCACTGGGTAAATCATGTCATCTTTATCACAACCCGCAAGGTCTCAACCTTCATGTATTCCGTTGTGTGGTCCGTATTGCATTGTAAGCATTGTACTGGACGAGCTTTGGACGCGATTTCTTACTATAGGAGGTCCTCTTCTTCGCTATTCTATGCGGCTAAAGTGGAGGGTCTTCCATCGTTGGTGTAGGGATCATTATGTTCATATTGTTGATCCCTGCATACTACTCATTGCAATTTTTTAGTATACTTGTTTCACAAGATCTACTGCAGCCTGTTATTATTAAGGTTATAGGTTTATATTACCTCATACCTATGCACTCTACGATAGTTTACAATTGAGTCTTATGTCTCTTTATCTAAGTCAGTTAGTAACTTTTTGATATATAGACTTAGAATCTTTAGATTAAATTCCGATATGGATTTTAACTTCGGTTCTTATTTAGCTAAGTAATCATTTGAGCCTCTGGAAACAGTAGTTTTCAAATTCTGACCTTTTAAACAGTAATTCTGTTGGTTTCTCTTTTACTGTAGAGTCAGTGAGTTTCATGCACTATCGATGGATGATTTTCACTTTCGTAGTTTCGGAATCACTATTCCGTTACTATTTAGGTTGGATTTTTGCATAAGAGTTAGGCTCCTAGTATCCGGAACCTATTGTTATTAAGGTCCTTCCGTCTTCGTACGGGCATAGGCCTTTACTCTTTCCGGGTAGAGTTTATGTATTTATAAACAGATATCTGTTTATTACTATGGGCGTAAGCTTCTTCTGTCTTTGATGCCTAGTAGAAGGATGTTACGCTCCATTCTATTGTTAATGGATTCTATTAACTATCGGTACTGCTTATGGTATATCATTGACTTAGCAGTTGTGCTTAAGATTTCGGCTCATGAAGTAAGAGTTCTTCTACATCTTGGGCTTACATGAATAGTGTCGCTATTATAGATTTTTGAAGGCTGCTCATTGCGCTCAGCCATCCACATTCATGAATTTTTATCTCAGAAATATCGAGTCCATTTCTGGAGGCCTCTATTGTTAGGTCTATTATCTACTTCTCAGAATGTCATTCACTTAACAGTTGCTACTATAGCTAGGTAGGCTGTCTGTTTCGGCAGTGTCTCCGTTCTGCTGCCCTCTTCGCTCTGGGCTATTTGACCCAGGGCAAGAAAAAGGGGGGGGGGGGAGGGTGTTCCCTTGGGTCACCTGTTTTACTATGAAAACAAGGGGATACCTCCTCCGGAGTTAGTAATTCTGAGCTGTTATTGGGATGGTTGTTTAGTGAGAAGTTTATGTTTTAAAAATTCATTCAAGTCTTAGTTTTTAAAGTATAGCTTTTGAATATTGCATATGTCAACGGACATGATTATGCAATCCTCAGACACTTTTAAGGAGTATAAGAGTCTCTATTCTCTAGACTTACTTTATTTATTGGCTTACTTTAAAAATTATTAGTATAAGGATTATATTCGATATTAATAGAGTACATGGATGTATGAAGCTCAATTTTGGAAGGTGTTGTTTCTTTCTAATTTATCATAAATAAGAAAGATACCTGTAAGGCCTATTACTTCTTTTTCCCTACAGGGGATGACTCTATTTTATATTATTGAGCGTATTCCATTTTGCTCTATGTCCTTGGCCCTCCAGCCTTTTTACTATTCAGCTATGTCTGGGTCATTGGTACAGTATAAAAATGTTAAAAAATTTATAGTAATTTCTATATTTTTTATACTTACCAATGACCCAGACAGGGATGGCCCTCCCAGGAGTTGGGAACGCTTGCCTCCCCGCTGAGTACATAGCGCTTACCAGGCACTGGTTTTTAGAATGATTAATGGCGCCAATTTCAGAACGTCCTTAACACTGCGCATGCGCAGTAGAGGCGATGTGTGGAGGGCCTTTAAGGACATGTTTTCTTTGGTTTTAGATGCAAATTTTGGGGATTGGGGGGCAAAATTTGTGTTTGGCCCTATATTTTAAGAGTTAGCACCAGCTATGTCTGGGTCATTGGTAAGTATAAAAAATATAGAAATTACTATAAATTTTTTAACATTTGTAATTTTTTTTATTTTTAGTCAATCATTTATTTTTAAAGTGGTACTAGTTGGGTTTAAATTGCACTGTTTTACGAGGTGAATGAACGGTTTGATTATTAACCTTTGAAGTGTGTAACCATAGTTACGTGTAATATCCCATGGCCTTTGTTTTCCCCATGATTGTGTAACAACAATAATTTTAAAAACATTGAGCCTTGCCATTGCATACCTTTGAATACACGGTTTGGGAGGAAGTTATTGCAGAATGCAGAGTGAATAGAATCTTTGGTCTTGTACACTCCAAAGGCCCCGTTGGGACAATCCGAAACACGAAAGTTAGTAAATTGTCACAAGATTCAACGAAGGTCAGTTCAAGTGTAATACTAAGTTGTGACTTGGTTAGGAATGGAAGGAGTTTTATGTTCAGATTTTCTGGAAATTAGTTATAGAAATGAAACATTTGCACAAATATTCTTCTGTTTAAATTATTGAGATCAATCAAAGATGTTTTGGGGTTTCCATTTTGTCTCAGCACAGAAGTGTTCACATTCAAACATCGTCAGTTTTAAGTTTGTTTTCTAAGTACAGTGAAACCTGTCTTGAGAGACCACTGCCGTGAGCGACCACCTGTCTTGAACGACCGCCACGGCCATGTACCGATTGGTTTTGCATTGTAACTGACCTGTCGTGAACGACCACCTGTCTAACGCGACCAGCGACCACAAAATGGTGGCAAAAATCGAATTTTTCACCTGTCATCAGCGACCACTGGGACCATATACGGACTGGGTTTTACTCGTAAACTAACGTGCCACAAGATTTATTTCAATTTCGATTTTTGTCAAAAAGAGGCGCTTGTCACATAGCACTTGAAAATATAAATAATTTAGAATAAATATATATATATTATGTGTATAAATGACTTTGGTAAAATTGCTGTTCACAAATTAGGACGAATCCATACCTTGTGTTTTTTAAATATCCATAAAGCAACCTCATTTTTAGAAACTATTCGGAAATAACACATGTGAAGAGTCATTTTTTAATAACAATGGGGGATGTCTTGAACACATCAGGGCGGTCCAATTAAATTATAATTTGTTTATACACGTGACTGAAACATGCCCACGTGTTTTTATTTACAGTTCAGAAGCAGGTGAAGCTTGCATTGTTATTCTGCAAAAATGTTTGAGGAGGAGCACGAAGTAATTACATGTACTCGATGTGCACTAAAATAAAAAGTCCCAAGCTGTCATGTAACACTTCTTTGTCCTTTGTTCATTATTAGTTTTTGAATCCATGATTTGTTTTCATTACAATAAATAATTTTTACTTTTCTAACCCATTGTTTCATGAACACAGCGTATGTTTTGACAGTTGAGTGTCAGCTTTACAATGAGGCTTAATCAGATCCACAGCGGTCGGCTTCTTCTTTTGCCCTATTTTATCTTTTCTTACGAATATAAATAATAAAACAAAGTTGTTCCGGTGTTTTTTTTGTAACAACAACGAAAATAGCATATAAGATGATCCAAATGCATTCAGCAACATAACCTTTCATTCATCATCATCAGCAACATAACAACCCTAATCATGAGTACGTACGAACATCCAAGTAAAAAGCGAAAAATATTAACGCTTGAAGAACGTGTTCAAGTAATTGAACGTTTTGAACATGGCAGTAGTGCCAGGAAAATTGCTCAAGAGTTGTCGGTGGGCAAGACTCAAATCCAGAATATAATAAAGGAAAAAGATTCGATCAAACAAAACTGGGAATCAGGAGATGGAGCGGAACGTAAATACTTAAAGGCGAGAAGAACAATTTATAGTAACTTGAATGAAAGAGTATGGGAATGGTTCTGCGTTGCCAGAAGTAAGAATGTTCCAATCACTGGAAAATTAATACAACAAAAGGCCATAGTCGCTTCCATGGAATTAGGGCACGATGACTTCACAGCGTCAAATGGTTGGTTGGAAAGTTTTCGTGCCAGATATAACATCAAAGCAAGTGTTTTGAGTGGAGAATCAGCTGATGTGGATCCTGCAACTGTAAGCGATTGGTTAAGGCGGTTACCATCCATCACATCTGGTTTTGCAATAGAGGACATTTTCAATGCTGATGAGACTGGCCTCTTTTATCGTGGTTTACCAGAAAGATCCCTGGTTCATAAAAGTGACTGTCGGAAAGGAACAAAAAAAGCCAAAGAACGCTTAACTGTCCTTGTGGCCTGCAGTGCGACAGGTGAAAAATTAGATCCTCTGATAATTGGAAAATCACAGAACCCTCGGTGTTTTAGGAGCGTCAAACTTTCAGACTTGGGAGTAACTTACTATGCAAATCGCAAAGCTTGGATGACCGGAGATATTTTCAAGGCATGGCTTGGTCAAGTGAACAGAAAAATGAGGGCAAAAGGCAGAAAAATACTTATGTTGGTGGATAATTTTAGTGGTCATCCTGATATTGTGTTGAGTAATATTCAGTTAGTTTTCCTTCCACCAAATACCACCTCAAAGGTGCAACCGTGTGATGCCGGGATTATTCAAAACTTGAAGGTTAATTACAGAAAGAAAATGCTAAATCACGTGCTAAGTAAAATTGACGAAGTTTCTTCTGCCTCGGAAATAGCAAAAAGTATAAATATACTTTCTGCCATAATGTGGTTAAAATCTTCTTGGATGGACGTATCTGCTCATACAATTAAAAAGTGTTTTTCGAGGTGCGGTTTAGGAAGTACCCCCTCCAATAGTGAATTGTGCAGTGACTCAGAAAAGGAAAGTAATTTTGATAGTCTCCTCAATGGTGTAACTATGGAAGAATATGTTGCCAGTGACGACCAAGTCGATAATTGTTTCAATGGCAATACAAATTGGGAAGACGATATTTTGAAAGGTATTGCAATAAATGAAAGAAATGAAACTGACAGTGAAAGTGACGATGAGGCTGAACCTTGTGTCAGTGAGCCACAAATACCCTCACACTTGCAAGCCTTAGAATTCATTTCCCAGTTGAAAAACTATAGTGTGCACCATAAGAGTGCAGAACTTCTTTTTATGTGCCAGCAAATGGAAACGGCAATTGAGAAAAATAAAGTGCAGGTACTCAATCAATGCCGTCAGTCAACAATAACTAACTTTTTCAACTCGTCGGTTGCAGAATAATGTAAAATATTGAAAATAATAGGTCTGTAGTTTGTGACCCCCCCCCCCCCCCCCCCCCCCCCCCACACACACACACACACACACAACCGTATTAAAAAGTTTTCGTCTCCTGGACCATTTGTGTTCCAATGGCCCATGGGGTGCAAATTTGTTAATGCAGTTGTAATAGCCCTGTAGTTTGTGGAGAGGTGCACCCCCCCCCCAACTTTTCAAGCTGTATCAACTTTTAAGCTCAGAGAATAAAACCCCACTCCCCCCTGGTGAATGATTATATCCATGAAGAAAACACAACCGTATTAACAAGTTTTCATCTCATGGACCATTTGTGTTCCAGTAGCCCTTGAGGTGCAATTTTGTTAACGCAGTCGTAAAAAAAAAACAGGTCAAGCTCCACATTGATTTATTTGACTAACTTAAAATATTTAAATAGAACAGCACGTGCTATGTAAAAGGCATAAACAGCGCAATTAATGTTTGAGAAAAGGGGTCACTGATTTAATGCAAGATTACATTTCTTGAATCACTGCTTGTGTTTTGTATGCCTTTTTATTGGTGAATGTGTTATTCCATGTTAAATTCTGCTATGAACGCAAACAAATACATTCAGTGCATTCAAAAAAGGCACCATCGATTCATTGCATTCAACGAATGTGCAACGTTCAAAGGGAGGTAACACAATTGGTTTTCAATGACAGAAAATGTCATTTAATCTCAAACCCAAAACGCCCCTACTTCGAAAGGTAATTGAGAATGTTGGTGTATACATGTATATCTTTAGACTGTTAAGTAAATTTGCTTGTTTTAGAAGTGTTATGTATGTCCAACACAAATTATCAATTGTTCCATTTTTTCCATATTCATCAATGAACTGTTTGTTGTACATGCACTACACGTATGACATCACTCGTCAATGTCAACAACAACTTCTGCACGTGAAATATATAATACATGTAATGGCTATAATTTTCGGAGGTTTGTTTGCTCTACTTTATTTAAAAGTCTATTTATACATATGTTGTGTGAACTGTACAATACCAGTGGATATAATTTGTGCGCGAACTGCTTCTGCTATTTCTTCTCAATCATTTAATCAGAGGCCTCATAGTTTGATCAAAGTTAGTTAAATACAGGTGCCACCAAAATATTATCAATTTGTACATTGAAAATGTGATAATCTGTTAATAATAATTTGGTAGCATCTGTATTTAACTTAAGAATATTGATCAAAATACGAGGCCCTCTGCTTTTTATCGCATCAAATGACTGGGACTTAGAGAATTTCCTGTACTTTTTGTTCCCCATCCCCCTCACTCATAATAATAATATTGGGAAATATATGGAATGTAATTTAGGGCGTCCTGAACTCCTTACCTTCACTTCCTCATGAAGCCACTAATCGTCCATCGGTTGGGTATCCAACAAATTACAGAACAAATAAGTTGCAGGATAAGCACAAGAAAATTCCTGATATATTGGTAGCATCTGTATTTAACTTAAGAATATTGATCAAACTACGAGGGCCTGTGCTTTTTATCACATCAAATGACTGGGACTTGGAGAATTTCCTGTAATGTTTGTTCCCCACCCCATAATAATATGATTGGGAAATATATCCTGAATTCCTTACCTTCACTTCCTCATGAAGCCACCAATCATTCATTGGTTGGGAACTTGGGTATCCAACAAATTTCAGAAATGTACACTGTTCAAATAAGTTGCAGGATAAAATAACAACAATGATGCAACTATTGGTTTTTTATTCACACAAGAGTATTTTATTTATTTTATTTACACATGAAATAAGGTTATACAACATGTACATGTAACTGAAATACATTATTCATGAATGCATGTAATGAATGAAAACATTAAAAAAATATTTGACATGTAATAAATTATAAGATGAATTAAAAATATTTGACATGTACATAATAAATTATAAGATGAATACATAAAGTTGTTCTGTTTTTTATTTATTAGCCCCACAACAAATATACCTTGGATTTGTCAGTGACTTACAGAAATCCCCAAACCTGTTATGAGAGACCACCTGTCTTGAGAGACCGCTTTTGCTTGGCAAAACAGGCGGTCTCTCAAGACAGGTTTCACTGTACAGTGGAACCCTGTTAATTGAATAGCCACTTTGCCAATGAAAATTATTCAATTAACAGGAGTATTCAGTTAACAGGGATTGTGTCACTTCCTTGTATTCTAGAGATAAACTTAGCATTTAATCTAGGATTTAATCCATGAGATCTGTCAAACAAGATATAATAGATTAAATGCCTGAATTGGATGTACTGAGGCCAAATAGGTCTTTAAACAAACCAAAACTAGGGAGAGTCAGGGAAATTTCTCGACAGGTTACACAATTATTTATTCAATTAACAGGAGTTTACACTAAAACATATATTCAATTATCAGATCAAATTTGTACTGGAGGTATGGTAAATAGTTTTGTGTTGGAAATTATATTCAATTAACAGGGTTATTCAGTTAAGAGATATCCATTTAAGTGGGCTCCACTGTACAATAAATATTGTTTGTTGAATTTATGGGAAATGACTAAGGCCTAAAAAATAAAAAATCTGTTTCTCAGGCCCTCCCGCATGGTCCTTTTGGCTGCCGCATGCTCTCTTTTTATAACCAATTTAAACTTAACAAAAATAAAAATTAAATGGTTTATGTCTCATATTATACCCAAGTTAAAAAAATTGATGAATTTGTCCCTTGAGTGCAAGAAGGCTTTGCAATGCTTTAGCATTGCAAAGCCTTCTTGCACTCAAGGCATGAAATGCACCACCACCCATGCTATTCTGTAGATTGAGGCCTAAAACTTGAACCAAGAACATGAACTTTTAATGGCAAAGAAGTAATTACTGAAATAAAAAATAAAATAAAAAAACACTCGCCCGCATGCAATTTCACAAATAATGGTCTGAGAAACAGAAGATCTACTTTGTGTGGCCTAAACATCGATTAATGCTAGTGATTTGTCAACTACTAAAATTGATAGTTGTGACAGCCTGGCTTCAAAGATAATCTGAACCATATCCACAGAATATAAAACCTTCAAGTTGTGATACCTAAAATAAAATATAGGCTTCCAGCATTTAACACTTAACAAACATAGATATGAAAAATAAAAATAAATGCCACCCTCATTGATATGAGTAATAAATTTCTTGGGAACCACATGTATTTTCAGCTTAACTTGACAAATTCAAGATAAGCTATTGCCATCATGCGTGCAGAAGTCTGAGTTTGTGAGTCTGTTCACATTTTATTTAGCACAGACTGCACCCTGTAGTTCTTGTCCGATCATCACAAAAATTCATATGCAGGTTCGAGGTCATGTCTAGATGAGAATGTCCCCTTTCAGTCGTGATCAGTCAACCGCTGGGGCTGCACAAGCCCGAAAACCATTTAGCACAGTCTACAGGTTGTATTTATGAAGGGATTTCATTGTAACTTGGTAGGATGACTCTGCATAATGTCTAGATGAGAACGTCGCCTTTTGGTCGCATTTGGTCAACCGTGTCAGCTATGCGTGCGTGAAACCCGAAAACCTTCAGCACAGTATACAGGTCATATTTATGAAGGGATTTCATTGTAACTTGGTAGCATAACCCTGAATAATGTCTAGATAAGAACATCCCCTTTTGGGTTGTGATCAGTCAGCCATGATGGCTGTGTGGGCCCAAACCCCAAAACCTTTAGGACAGCCTACAGGTCGTATTTATGAAGGGATTTTATTGTAACTTCATAGGATGGCTCTGTATAATGTCTAGATGAGAACATGATATTTGGTCAGGTGATGGCTGCTGGGGCAAGTAACCTAGATTCCTTTAGCACAGTCTACAGCTTGCATTTATGAAGGGACTTCTTTGCAAATTCGTAGGATGACTTAGTATAATGTTTAGATGAGATCATCCTATTTTGGCCATGAACGGTCAAATGTGATGGCTGCACAGGCATGTGACCTAGATTTGTTTAGCACAATCTACAGTTCATATTTTTGAACTGAGTTCATTGTAAGTTGGAAGGATGACTCGGTATGGTGTCTAAATGAGACTATCCTACTTTGGTTACGATCGGTCAAACATTAACCGCCCCCATGTCACTTGACCCTGATTCCTTTAGCACTTCTACAGGTTGTTTTTATAAAGGGATTTCATCGTAACTTTGTAGGATAGCTTTGGTATGATATCTAGATGAGACTCTCCTATTTTGGTCATGATCGGTTAATCATGACCGCCGAACCGTCATGTGACCTGAATTCCTTTAGCAAAGTCTACGAGTTATATTTATGAAAGGAATTCATTGTAAAGTTGTAGGATGACTCATTTTGGAATGATTTTACTGTAACTTGTTGACTTTGGTTGACATACATTAACTGTGAGGGCCACATTAACCCAGGCCTCAATTCTTTAGTACATTCTACACCTCAAACTTTTCTTATTGAAAACATATCATGTAGGGAACAGAAATTAACATATTCTCAATTATCACAATTCTTGTCTTATTTCATAATCCTTTCATAAACATTGAACATGATCCTTTTCATCAAACTCTACACATAGCAGTGTTTCCGCTAGGCCATTTCCGTGATGAAAACACAAGAGCATCTCCATTACCGTGGCTCGCAACTGAGAGTACTATTACGGAATGTGCCCAGGACAACTCAGTTCTCTCACACGAGGGGCATGTTTAAACTGTGTATCAACAGGTAGCCTTGTCATTCTTGAGAGTTTGTATCAATTAGCTGCTTTCACGGAATAAAGTCATCTCTCAGTGTACTACCTCAGCTACCATATCAGCAAACCTTGAACTCTCTCCTGCAGAAGCACTAGGTAATACTACGTCTTTCCGAGGGCTATGTTTTGCAGCTGTGTACAGCTGCAAAACATTGCCCTCGGGAAGATGTAGTAATACTTCTGCAATTTCTCTAGAATACTATAGCCACTACCAAATCAAACAGCGGCCTTGTTATAAGAGGTAACTTTGTGATGGGGGAATGTTGGTTTAAACAATGAGGCCGCCAGGAGGACCTTCTGCCTTCCTAGCGGAAACCCTACATAGTCAAGTTAAGCTACAGTGTCATTGGTACTTTCATTTTTATTTGGCTTAATACAATTATTGTATATATTCATTGAATGTATGTCTCTCAAATACTCTTTTTACAATATTTTCAGGAAGGAAAGCAATTGTTTAATGCGAATCAGTTCAGAAAAGCTCTTGCCAAATATAGAAAGGTAAAGTAAGTTAACTTCTTGCCAGATATGACACAAGACAAACAGTCTTAGGGTTCTTATTGGGAGTTGGGGGCACAGTGGCTCAGTGGTTATGACATTGTTCTTCAAACCAAAAGATCCACGGTTCGATCTCACAGCTGGTAACTGCATTGTGTCTTTCGGCAAGACACTTCATCCTGATTGTTCATGTGGGGGTACAGTGGCACTGTTTACTAAGGTTTACTGCACGTTGAGGCTGCACTTTTAATTATACCCCCACTTTTTTTCAAAAAGTGGGGAAAACTGGATTGCGCCTGTCCATGCGTCCATCTGTGTGTCCATCCATACTTCTGTCTGTCTGCACTCAGATGTTTGTTCACATTATAACTTGAACATTACTGCTCAGATTTCGATGAAATATCATACAGATGTTGACTATCATAAGATCTTTAAGGAGCATCAGCCATTTTGCTGTTGAAGTATTTTTAATTGTTTGCTGTAAAACAAAGATGATAGTTTTGCTGTTTGCCTTGTAAAATAGCCAATTTTTTTTTGTTGTCTGTTCTCCTTATTTAGGTTATCTGATCTCAATGAAATTTTGAATGAAGATTGTTTATGGGAAAGCCTTTCACCATATCATGGTTTATTTCTTCTCTTGTCATTGTTTGGTGGCATGCACAATGGGGGTATACCCCAGGGCCTGTCCTCCCTTGTTTACACTGCGTGTTGGGCCTTTAGGCGAGACCCTCATTATTCAGGAAATATATATTTTTATACTGTACCAATGACCCAGACTTAGCTGGTGCTAACTCTAACAAAACCAGGGCCAAACACAAATTTTGCCCCCCAATCCCCAAAATTTGCATCCAAAACCAAAAGAAATCATGTCCTATAGGACCTCCATACTACGCCCCCACTGCGCATGCGCAGAGTCAAGGACGTCCCGAAATTGGCGCCAATTATCATTCTCTGTTTGGCCCTTCATCAGTCAACATCTCACTGATCTTTGTGCTTGTAAATCTCAGTTTAAAGGATGCCAGACACGTAAATTTTTATACTGTACCAATGACCCAGACATAGCTGGTGCTAACTCTTAAAATATAGGGCCAAACACAAATTTTGCCCCCCCAATCCCCAAAATTTGCATCTAAAACTAAAGAAAACATGTCCTGAAAGGCCCTCCACACTTCGCCCCTACTGCGCATGCGCAGTGTCAAGGACGTTCCGAAATTGGCGCCATTAATCATTCTAAGTTTGGCCCTTCATCAGTTAACATCTGACTGATCTTTGTGCTTATAAATCTCAGTTTAAATGATGCCAGACACATAAATATTAGTGAAATGGTGATTCTAAGGAGGATAGAGAAGGAGGAGAGGAAAAGAATGTGTGACAGAATATTATCAGGGCTGTAACTTAAATTTTTTTAATGAAATTATGTTAAGTTACCTATTTTCAAGGCAGCAGCCATTTTGTTGTCATTCTGATTATTTAGTTACACTGTTTTTTTAAGTGTTTTCCTCTCTCCCTGTCCTTTAAGTTCCCCCTTGCTATTCTCCCATGCTTTTGGCATAGTTTTTGTAATTATTATTACTAAATTTTCTTGGGAGTTTTAGCTGAATAACAGAATGAATTCTGTTCTTTCCCCATGTTTACGTCTTCACCTAGGGGTGGTTAGGCGTTGTGTTCTGCATCTACCATCTGATGTTCTGCAGTTTCTTCCCTGGAAGTCTCTGTTTTGCATCAGATAGTGTATTTTTGGTAACTGATTTCGGGCCTGGGTGCCTGGAGTCTTATTTTAGTGTTTTTACACTCATTGTTTACATTTTCAACAGCCCTCTGTGTGAGGGGGGGATTTCTAAAAAATAATATCTTGATGTTATTTTAATCATAACTAGATACATTATTATTGTTCGTAAGTGTTGAATAAATTGTTTAAAATATTTTTAAAATTTTTGTCCACACTTAGGCTTGGGATCCATTGGGGCTCAACGTTACTTTTCAGAAACTTGGGCTGTTCTGAAAAAATATTTTTTCAAAATATTTTGATTTCAATTATTTTTTCTATATCAATGGATCATATTATTATTATGTATTTTGATTGCCAGGGGTTAGTGCGAGTACCAGGACTTGTTTTCTTTTCACATTGAAAGGATATTGATCAATTGTTTTAAGAGGAAGTCTTCCTCTGACTTTATTATCATTCTATATGTGGTCAGTGTACTCGCATTAACTCCTGTTCTGTATCGTATGATTTCGATGACAATATGGGAAGCGTATGTCACGGTATGTTGTTGGGGATTTGGACACTCCGGTCCTTTCCCCGCAGGGTCACTCTACTTTATCAATTTCTATTTCAGACGATCAAGATTAGGGTGATGTATCTGTGATGTCTTCCAACAGTGTGCCTCCGTCGTCACAATTAATGAAGGGCTAGCGGAAAAGTGCTCATGTAAATACGCCAATTGCCTAAGAGGACCCTAGTAGGTTCGACAGCCTTTGACGTTCGCTAGCTCGCCCGGTGTAGCGTCCATTCACCGAATGGTTCGGCAGCCGGGTTCGTCCGTTGCGGTCTAGAAGGAATTTTGGGGTGATGCGAGCACTATAAACTAACCTAATGCACACCCAGTGACGGCGGATCGGAGGGAGAACGCAGGAAGCCTTTTAGTCCGGTTCATAGCTCGTTCCGGTCCATCCGGACGGCAAGCGAGAGAGGCCCCTCTCTCGTTCAACAACATCTGGCCCCAGATGTTGTGGTACAAAATGTGTCGTAAGCGGAGCATACGTCCGTCGCTCGGGACGCTCCGTTGTATAGGCAGTCCGCTGAGACTGCTAAGGCTTCCTCTTCTCGTCAGCGCACACGACCGCACCTTGGCTGCGTGACCGCCGATATATTACCAGCTTCGCCGATCAAGGATTCTTCGGCGACCAGGTCACACCATCCGGTAGCCAGGGACACGAGGCCTGCAGACTCCGGACGTTCGCATAGGAAGTGTGCGGGAGTCAACGTACACGGAGCTTCCGGCGGCAATGCATCGTAAGACCGCTACTGCACAGGCCTCGGGAACGGACGTGCTTTCCTTAATAGCACAGTTTATCGCAGCATCCCAGCATCAACTGAATCTGTCGCATATATTTTATCCGACGATGCTGGGTTGGGACGCTCCGCGGAAGCGGGTACGGACGTCCGAAAGTTTCATCCGGTCCGACGGGATACCGAAAGGGATTCGGAGGATTTCGAGCTATCCCTTTCGGAACAACATATGCTGTTGTGTATGTCATCTGACTTGGTCTTCTCCAGCTTCTTTCGTCGGACCAGAATGCTGCGATGCCGGATAAGAAACTGATAGCGTCGGTGGACTTAGAAATTTTTGGTTCGGTTCAGGGACATCGTCCCTCAGTTCCGACGTAGTCCAATAATGTCACACAAACTTTTGAATTATTGAACGACGCTATATATATTATTATTTTATGCTTGCTAACCAAGCATTTCTGGTTTCTTGTTCGAAGAGTTATGGAGATGTCTTTCAAAAGTGTGCCTCTGTCGTCATAGTTAATGAAGAGTTAGCGGCAATAAGTGCTCATGGAATATGTCTATCGCCTACGGAGTGACATTCGCTAGCTCACCCGGTGTAGCGTACATTCATCGAATGGTTCGGCTGCCGGGTTCGTCCGTTGCGGTCTAGGAAGGAGATTTGGGTGATGCGAGCACTTTAATTACTTTAGTACTCACCCAGTGACGGCAGATTGAGGACAGATCGGAGGAAGCCTGTTAGTCCGGTTCCTGGCTGGTCCAGGTCCGTCAGGGCTGTGAGCGAGAGAGGTCCCTCTCTCGCCCAACAACATAGGGGACCGCATGTTGTGGTTCAGATATTTTACATTCGGAGCATATGTCCGTTGGTCGGGACGCTCCGTTATATTGACAGTCCGAGAGACTGTCTTTAATGCTTCCTCATCCTCACACCAGGGCACACGACCGCACATTGGCTACGTGACCTCGAGTATCCGATCAGTTTCGGCATTCAGTGATTCCACGGCGAATAGGTCGCGCCATCCGGTAGCCAAGGGACACGAGGCATATACACTCCGTTCGCTCGCATATTGGTAGTATGCACGGGGTAGCGATCACGGAGCTTCCAGCGGCAATGCATCGTAAGACCGCTTCTCCTCAGGCCTCAGTGACGGACGTGCTATCCGAGTTAGCACAGTTGTTTCGCAGCATCCCAGCAATGACAGTTTCTCGGTCGAATCAGGAATTATCCGACGGCGCTGGGTCGGTGCAGTCCGCGGTTGCATCAGGTACGGACGACCGAACGCTTTATAGGGTCCGACAGGATGGTGAAAGGGATTCGAAAGATTTCGAGTTTTCCCTTTAGTAGTATCGGAAGATGCCTTTCATATCTTTTGGCATTATCTTCGTGATTATTATTTCGGACTTCATTGCTGCGATCTTGGATAAGAGACTTATAGCGTCATTGGACTCGGATTTTTCGATCGGTTCGGGGACATTGTCCCTGACTTACCGACGTAGTCCAATATTGTCATTACAACATGTGTTTTATTTTTCGATGCTATATATATATATACAAGCCTGCTACTAAGCATGATAGTTTAGTTTCTTGTCCGCGTTGCTCATTTCTGCCATTTTATCATTTATACAAATAGTTTATTTTGGCAGAGCAGGGCATACCGAGAGTTCATATGCGTCTAGACGGTGTGATTAAAAACTGCATATATTCTTTTTCGCCGTTTATGTCTTTTCCAATTTCAATGTTGGGAACGACATTATGTATAGTTGACTTAACTTAGACGCTTTATTATACGTAATCCGCCTTACTGAGGCGTTATCATTACGTCTTCAAGAAAAGATTTACGGGATATTATTCTCAATGTAATTTCTTTTGAGGGCAGTAGTTTGTTCACGTATAACTCCGCCCTTCAGTGGCTGATTGGAGTTAGTTGGAGTTAGACGTGACGCAGCCCTAGCTACATCCACTCGCGTGGATAGTAAGGTTAAGAACTCTCTCAGAGTCGCTTTGTTCTCGGAGGAGCTTCTCTTCGACGGCAACTTTTCGGCAATCCATGAATTGCTCGATTTACACGTTCTCTTGTCTATCTAGTGTTACAAGAGATTCAGACTGGGGCAAACATTCGGTGGTTGACTCAGAGAGTGCCGCCGCAGTTGCCGGACCCGAGTGTGGCTGTTATGACGGTTGCCAGTCATACAGATTGGGATATAATACTGATCCCTACGGATTCGAAGTGCCAGGGTCTTTGGGTTTCGCAGTCTTTTAGCAATCAGTTTTCTTCCGCGGAATAATGTTTTTTAGGCTTGCTTTATGTCATTGCATGAACATTATTCAGAAACGCATGCCCAAATTCCTGTCCTTTAATTCGACAGTAGTGGCGTATCTCCGGAACCAGGGAGGCACTCTTTCGTTTCCGTTATTCAATTTAATGGAAAGAATCCGTCTGTTGGTTATAGTACACCAAGTTCAGTTTTGGTCCGTCATATTCCGGGTCGTCTGATTGTTTTATCGGACTCCCGTTCTCTTACGGGTCGCTTGTTGCTGTCAGAATGGACTCTCAACAAACAAGTATTCAATCAGATTTGCTATCTATGGGAGCGCCCAATGATGATTTATTTATGACACAGCTTGCTAATCAATTGCAGACGTATGGGTTGGCTTGTCCAGATCTCTGAGCTAATATTCTTAACGCTCTATTGATCTATAGGACGGAATGATAGGATACGCGTATCCTCCGGCGCTGTTGTTTTAGCAGGTATTGCTAAGATAAACAACCACAATACATTTCTGTTGATAGCATCTCTATCTTCACAGAGATCATGAGTAATTTTCTCTCTTGTCTACTGTGGGTTTTATCGTGAAATCTTCCTCTATGTGAGGATCTTTTTCACTGGGTAAATCGTGTCATCTTTATCACAACCTGCAAGGTCGCAACCTTCATGTATTCCGTTGTGTGGTCCGTATTGCATTGTAAGCACTGTACTGGACGAGCTTTGGACGCGATTTCTTACTATAGGAGATCCTCTTCTTCGCTATTCTATGCGGCTAAAGTGGAGGCTCTTCCGTCGTGGTGTAGGGATCATTATGTTCATATTGTTGATCCCTCCATACTACTCATTGCTATTTTTTAGTATACTTGTTTCACAAGATCTACTGCAGCCTGTTATTATTTAGGTTATAGGTTTATGTTACCTCATACCTATGCACTCTACGATAGTTTACAATTGAGTCTTTTGTCTCTTTATCTAAGTCAGTTAGTAACTTTTTGATAAATAGACTTAGAATCTTTAGATTAAATTCCTATACGGATTTTAACTTCGGTTCTTATTTAGCTAAGTAATCATTTGAGCCTCTGGAAACAGTAGTTTTCAAATTCTGACCTTTTAGACAGTAATTCTGTTGGTTTCTCTTTTACTGTAGAGTCAGTGAGTTTCATGCACTATCGATGGATGATTTTCACTTTCATAGTTTCGGAATCAATACTTCCGTTACTATTTAGGTTGGATTGTTGCATAAGAGTTAGGCTCCTATTATCCGGAACCTATTATTTTAAGGTCCTTCCGTCTTCATATGGGCATAGGCCTTTACTCTTTCCGGGTACAGTTTATGTATTTATAAACAGATTTCTGTTTATTACTATGGGCGTAAGCTTCTTCTGTCTTTGATGTCTAGTAGAAGGACGTTACGCTCCATTTTATTGTTAATGGATTCTATTAACTATCGGTACTGCTTATAGTATATCATTGACTTAGCAGTTGTGCTTAAGATTTCAGCTCATGAAGTAAGAGTTCTTCTACTTCTTGGGCTTACATTAATAGTGTCGCTATTATAGATTTTTGAAGGCCGCTCATTGCACTCCGCCATCCACATTCATGAATTTTATCTCAGAAATATCGAGTCCATTTCTGGAGGCCTCTATTGTTAGGTCTATTATCTACTGCTCAGAATGTCATTCACTTAACAGTTGCTACTATAGCTAGGTAGGCTGTCTGTTTCGGCAGTGTCTCCGTTCGGCTGCCCTCTTCGCTCTGGGCTATTTGACCCAGGGCAAGAAAAAGGGGGGGGGGGGGGGGGGAGGGTGTTCCCTTGGGTCACCTGTTTTACTATGAAAACAAGGGGATACCTTCTCCGGAGTTAGTAATTCTGAGCTGTTATTGGGATGGTTGTTTAGTGAGAAGTTTAGGTTTTTAAAATTCATTCAAGTCTTAGTTTTTAAAGTATAGCTTTTGAATATTGCATATGTCAACGGACATGATTATGCAATCCTCAGACACTTTTAGGAGTATAAGAGTCTCTATTCTCTAGACTTACTTTATTTATTGGCTTACTTTAAAAATTATTAGTATAAGGATTATATTGGATATTAATAGAGTACATGGATGTATGAAGCTCAATTTTGGAAGGTGTTGTATCTTTCTAATTTATCATAAATAAGAAAGATACATGTAAGGCCTATTACTTCTTTTCCCTACAGGGGATGACTCTATTTTATTTTATTGAGCGTATTCCATTTTGCTCTATGTCCTTGGCCCTCCAGCCTTTTTACTATTCAGCTATGTCTGGGTCATTGGTACAGTATAAAAATGTTAAAAAATTTATAGTAATTTATATATTTTTTATACTTACCAATGACCCAGACGGGGATGGCCCTCCCAGGAGTTGGGAACTCTTGCCTCCCCGCTGAGTACATAGCGCTTACCAGGCACTGGTTATTAGAATGATTAATGGCGCCAATTTCAGAACGTCCTTGACACTGCGCATGCGGAGTAGGGGCGAAGTATGGAGGGCCTTTCAGGACATGTTTTCTTTAGTTTTAGATGCAAATTTTGGGGATTGGGGGGCAAAATTTGTGTTTGGCCCTATATTTTAAGAGTTAGCACCAGCTATGTCTGGGTCATTGGTAAGTATAAAAAATATATAAATTACTATAAATTTTTTAACTTTTTGGAGAAATGGTGATTCTAAGGAGGATATAGAAGGAGGAGAGGAAAAAGAAGTGACAAAAAATAATCAGGGCTGTACTTAAAATTTTTGATGAAATTATGTTAAGTTGCCTATTTTCGAGGCATGGGCCTCTTGTTGTCATTCTTGCTAAATGTTGCACTGCTTATTCAGTGTTTCCTCTCCCCTAGCCTTCTAAAGTCCCCCCTTGCAATTCTCCCATGCTTTTGGCATATTTTTGAGAAAGTTCATTTCTAAAATTTTCTTGGGAGAGTTGCTTGGATACAGAATGTTTTCTGTTATTTTCCCCATAGTTACGTTTTCACCCATGGGTGTATAAACGTTGTGTTCTGCATCTTCCATCTGATGTTCTGCAGATTCTCCCCTGGGAGTCTCTGTCTTGCATCAGATAGAGTGTAGTTTTGATGACTGATTTCGGGCCAGTTTTTTCAGTGCCTGGAGTCATGTTTTCTGGTGTTTCACACTGTTTGTTTACATTGGCAACAGCCTTTTTTGAGGGGGGCTGTTTGCCTTTGGTGTAGTTTATCTCACTATAAGATACATTTATATTATCCGTAAGTGTCTCATTCATTATTTAATATAAATTAAAAATTTTTGACCACACTTTGCCATCGGATCATCGGGACTCAACGTTACTTTTCAGCAACTTGGGCTTCGCTGAAAAAATATTTTTTCAAAATTATTTTGATTTGCAATTGTTTTTTCATTTATTAATGGATCATGTTATTATGTATCTTTGTGTCAGGGGTTTGTGCGAGTAACTAGGACTTGTTGTTGACTTTTCACAATGAAAGGATATTGTTCAAATTGTAATGGGAAGAAATCTTCCTCTGACTTTCATGATCATTGTATTAATTGTAGTCAGTGTTCTCGCACTAATCCCTGTTCTATATGTCAATATTGGGATGAGAAACATTGGAAACGTGTGTCACGGTATGTTGTTTCTGGAGAAAGGGCTATGCCGGCTCTTTCTCCGCAAGGTCACTCTACTCTCTCAGTTTCTATTTCAGAGGAACAAGAACAGGGTGATGTTTCCATGTTATCTTCTGCAAGTGTGCTTCCGTCATCACAAATGAATTCAGAGCTAGCGGCAAAAGTGCTCATGGAGATTAGACAAATGTCGTCTGCTAGCTCGCCCGGTGTAGCGTCCATTCACCGAATGGTTCGGCAGCCGGGTTCGTCCGATGCGGTCCAGGAGGAAATGTTGGGTGATGCGAGCACTATAAACATTCAATGTGCACACCCTGTGACGGCGGATAGTAAGCGAGATCGGAGGAAGCCTTTGAGTCCGGTTCCTAGCTCGTCCAGGTCCAGCCGGGCCGCGAGCGAGAGAGGCCCCTCTCTCGTACAACAACATCTGGGACCAGATGTTGTGGTACAAAATGTGTCGCAAGCGGAGCATACGTCCGTCGCTCGGGACGCTCCGTTGTATAGGCAGTCCGCGGAGACTGCTAAGGCTTCTTCTTCTCGTCAGCACACACGACCGCACCTTGGCTGCGTGACCGCCGATATCTTACCAGCTTCGCCGATCAAGGATTCTTCGGCGACCAGGTCACACCATCCGGCAGCCAGGGACTCGAGACCGATGGACTCCGGACGTTCGCATAGAAAAAGTATGCGGGAGCCATCTGATGCAGAGCTGCCCTCGGCGAAGCAGTGAAAGACTGCGCCTCCGCAGGTTTCGACACCGGACATTCTTGTGCAGATAGCACAGCTTATCCCAGCAGCCGACAGAAACGGTGTCAGATCGAGAATTATCCGGCGGCGCTCGGTCGGTACGCTCCGCCGAAGCATCGGGGGTGGACGATCGGTAGCATCATGAGGTCCGACCGGATGGTGAAAGGGATACGGATGATTTGGAGCTATCCCTTTCGGAACAACATAAAGCTGCCGTGGACTTCATCCGGCACTTTCTCCCTCAAGTTGTTCCGTCGGGCCAGACTGCTGCGGTTCCGGACAAGAGGATTATAGCGTCATTGGACTCTGAATTTTTTGAGCGGTTCAGGGACATCGCTCCCGAGTTTCCGTCGCAGTCCAATAATGTTGCAAGAACATTTGAATTATTGAACGACGCTATATTTAAACTTGCTTCCAAGACGGGGAAAGCAGGTTTCTTGTCCGCCAATACTCTCAACCTGCCTTTCATTAATGCAAGGAATAAATTCGACATGGCAGGACAGGGTATCCCGAGAGTTCCTCTGCGTATGGACGACGAGGCGAAAGACTTAGAGCTATCATTACCGTCGTCGGCTTCTATTCCAACCGCGGTGTTGGAAACAGCTATTTCGTCTAACAGAGCCAATTTAGATGCCTTATCTTACGCAGATCACCTTACTAAGGCGTTATCACTGCGCCTTCAAGGGAAAGAGTTTCAGGATATACAATCCTCTTTAAGACTTCTTTCAAGGGCAGTAGCTTATTCCACGTGTAAGTCCGCCCTTTCTGTGGCAAACCTGGAGTTGGTTAGACGTGACGCAGCCCTAGCTACATCCACACTCGTGGATACTAAGGTGAAGAACTCTCTTAGAGTCGCTTCGGTCTCCGGAGAACTTCTCTTTGACGGCAAGCTTTCTGCTATTTATGATAAAATTACAAAGAAAGCTTTGGATTCTCTGTTGTTCAAATCTGCTTCTAAGAAGTCGGATACAGCAGACAAGAATAAGACAGGCACTTCTGGGTCTAATGCGCCCAAGAGAGGTTCCTTTAGAGGTTCCGGTGCGTCCTCTTGGTCTTATTCGAGAGACCGTCAGGGTAGCGACTCTCGTTCGGGACGTCCTTCTGGCCGGGACAACCGGTCGGACGCCCCGAGGTCGACGGGACGAGGTGCGGGTCGTGGAGGATGTGGTTTCTCCTACCGCAGGCCTCGCAGGTCCAGGAGGTGATGGCTTAAACCTCTATCGCGTACCGGTTGGCGGAAGGTTGTCGAGCTTTTCACAAGAATGGGCGTCGATTACGGACGACCCTTGGGTGAGAGGAGTGACTTCGGAAGGCCTAAAGATATCCTTCAAATGAAAGCCTCCATTAACAAAGTGGACTCAACTTCCGTCAAATCCGCAGAAAAGAGACGCTCTGTTATCAGAGGTGCAGTCTCTTTTAATGAAGAACGTGGTAGAGGTCGTAGAAAACCAGGAGACTCCGGGATTCTACAGCCATCTGTTTCTGGTTCCGAAACCAGACGGCTCGTTCCGTCCAGTCATAGATTTGAGCTGGATAAACAAGCTGATCGTCGCTCCGAAATTTTATATGGAGACGATTCGGTCGGTCAGAGCGAGTATTCGGGTGAACGATTATGCAACAAGCATAGATCACAAAGATGCGTACTTTCACGTCATGGTACATCCGACATTCAGAAAGTATCTACGCTTCGCAGTCCTAGGAGTGGTGTATCAATTCCGTGCGATGTGCTTCGGATTGAATCTAGCACCCTGGGCTTTCACTCGGGTAATGAACTCGGTAATGATCTATTTCCGAGCTCATTCGTCTGCGGTAACGTCGGCCTACCTGGACGACATTCTTCAGAGGTACGGCAACGAGTTAATGCTTCAGAACGATGTTCAGAATCTACTTCTATTGCTCCGACGTCTCGGTTTTATAGTAAACGAGGAGGAGTCGGATCTGGTGCCGTCCAAGTCATTCACTCATCTGGGAATGAGCTTCGAGACGCACAACAATCTCGTTCGTCTGCCATTAACCAGAGCGAAATTAGTCAGTTGTTACGCTCGCTATTGTCTGCACGCAGACAAAGTCACAGCGAGAGAATTTATGAGACAGATAGGTCTGTGCGAAGCCGCTGCGGATCTCATTCCGATGGGGCGGTTACGCACGCGTCCTCTCCAAATTTTCTTGACTCAGAATTGGAGTGTGAAAATTCATTCGCTCGACGTAGACGTTCTCTTGTCAGATCAAGTGAAACAAGAGATTCAGACTTGGGCAAACATTCAGTGGTTAACTCCGGGAGTTCCGCTGCAGTTGCCGGATCCGAGTTTTACCATTATGACGGATGCCAGTCAAACAGGTTGGGGTGCATCATTGATCCCAACGGATTCGAGATGCCAGGGTCTTTGGGATCCGCAATTCCTGTGCAAGCACATAAATATCAAGGAAATGATGTCAATTTGGCTTGCGTTACGTCATTGGATGGACATTATTCACAATGCTCATGTCCAAATCCTATCCGACAATACGACAGTAGTGGCGTATATACGGAATCAGGGAGGCACTCATTCAGTTCCGTTGTTCAATCTAACAGAAAGAATCCTTCTGTTTGCGCTAGAACATCAGGTTCTTCTTTCGGTCCGTCACATACCGGGTCGTCTGGATGTGCTAGCAGACTCCCTTTCACGAAAGGGTCGCTTGTTGCCGTCGGAGTGGACTCTCAACAAACAAGTATTCAATCAGATTTGCTACCAATGGGAACGGCCAATGATAGACTTTTTTGCGACTCATCTCAACAATCAGTTGCTCCACGGGAGGATCTTCTTTCGCAGGGGAAATCGCGCCAACTCCATCACAACCCGCAAGGTCTCAACCTTCACGTTTTTCCGTTGTGCGGTCCTTCTTGCATGGCAAGCACTTTACAGGACGAGCAGTGGACGTGATTTCTAACTGTAGGAGGACCTCCTCTTCGCTAAACTATGCGGCTAAGTGGAAGGTTTTTCGTCGTTGGTGTAGGGATCATTCTGTAGATATTTTTGATCCCTCTATACCAGACATTGCAAACTTTCTAGTATACTTGTTTGACGAAATCAAACTGCAGCCTGTTACTATTAAGGGTTATAGGTCTATGTTATCTGATACCTATGCACATCATGATAGTTTACAAATTGGATCTAATGTCTCTTTATCTAAGTTGGTTAGAAACTTCTCGATAAATAGGCCCAGAACTCTTAGATTAATTCCTAAATGGAATTTAGCTTGGGTTCTTCTTAAATTGAAGGAAAAGCCATTTGAACCTCTTGGGACAGTAGATTTCAAATTCTTATCTTATAAGACAGCTTTTCTCTTAGCTTTCTCTTCTGCTAGAAGAGTCAGCGAGCTTCATGCACTGTTGGTGGATGATTCTCACTATCGTAGTGTCGGGAACACTATCACCTTCACTACTAATGTGGGTTTTTTAGCTAAGAATCAGGCTCCTAATAAATATCCGGAACCTATTGTTTTTAAGGCTCTTCCGTCTTCAGACGGGCGTAGGCCTTTACTCTGTCCTGTTAGAGCATTACGTATCTATAAACAGAGATCTCAGTTTATCAGAAAGGGACGGAAACATTTCTTTCTGTCTTTGATGCCTAATAGAAGGGACATTTCGGTCCATTCTATTGCTAGATGGATTCAATTAACTATCCGTACTGCTTATGAGAGTTTATCTTCTTCTCAGCAGTCTGTGCTTAAGATTTCCGCTCATGAAGTAAGAGCTCTTGCTACTTCTTGGGCTTATGCTAATAGTGTTGCTATTACAGATTTAATGAAGGCTGCTTATTGGTCTCAGCCATCCACATTCACGATTTTTTGTCTCAGAAATATTGAGTCCATTTCTGGAGACCTGCATTGTTTAGGTCTGTTATCTGTTGCTCAGAATGTCGTCCACTAAACAGTTGCAACTATAGTTATGCAGGCTTTCTGTTCCGGCAGTGACTCTGTCCGGCTGCCCTCTTCGCTCTGGGCTATTTGACCCAGGGCAAGGGGAAGGGGTGGGGGGGGGGGGGGGGGGCGGGTGTTCCCTTAGGTCACCTGCTTTATAGTGAAAAGCAAGGGAATGCCTCCTCCAAAGTCAGTATTTCTGAGTCGCTTCCGGGATGGTTTTAAAGTGTAATATTAATGTTAAAATTCATTCATGTCTTATTTTTAACGTGTAGCTCGGTGTGAAGCATTTGTATATGTCAAGTGTCAAACGGGCTTTAATATACAATACTCGGACACTTTTAAAAGATTATAAAGAGTCTCAATTCTCTGGACTACTTTATTTATTGGCTTACTTTAAAAATAATTAGTATAAGGGTTATACTGGATGTTAATAGAGAACATGAATATTATTGTGCTCAATTATTAAAGGGTATTGTATCTTTCTAATTTAATATTAAATAAGAAAGATACATGTAAAGCCTAATACTCCTTTTCTCCTTAAGGAGTTACCTCTTTATTATATAGTTGAGCTTATTGGATTTTCCTCTATGTCCTAGGCCCTCCAGCCTGTTTACTATTCAGCTAAGTCTGGGTCATTGGTACAGTATAAAAATGTTAAAAAATTTATAGTAATTTATATATTTTTTATACTTACCAATGACCCAGACGGGGATGGCCCTCCCAGGAGTTGGGAACTCTTGCCTCCCTGCTGAGTACATAGCGCTGACAATTGGCGCCAATTTCGGGACGTCCTTGACACTGCGCATGCGCAGTGGGGGCGTAGTATGGAGGTCCTATAGGACATGATTTCTTTTGGTTTTGGATGCAAATTTTGGGGATTGGGGGGCAAAATTTGTGTTTGGCCCTGGTTTTGTTAGAGTTAGCACCAGCTAAGTCTGGGTCATTGGTAAGTATAAAAAATATATAAATTACTATAAATTTTTTAACTTTTCAGATAATCAAGAGGTCTGATCTGTATAATTCGCTTTATTTCCAAATGGAATGAAATACTGCTTTTTGATTGGTTGAGAAGTACATTGTAACTTTAAGTCCACAGTACTTTTTATTTTTCACACTCTGGTTTACGGTGTAAAAACAGGAATACACTGGTAAAGAGGCTGAAAAAGTACTGTTTATTAGCTCACCGAAGGAAGCTAAACTTATCACTTGCCGTCCGTTGTCGTCGTCTGTCCGGCGTCGTGAACATTTTTCAAACGACTTCTCCTCTGAAACCACTATGTCGATTTGCTCAAAACTTGGTATGGATGTTCATTACCATATGTCAGTTCAAGTTTGTTCAAATGAAATGGACATGCCCACTTGGGGCTCCATAGGGTGCATAACTCGATAGCACTCTATGTATATTAGAGAAATTACTAATAAATCTTCTTCTCCAGCACAAGTGGGCAGAATCATTTGATATTTGGTATACAGCATTATGGGGTGGATCTGATTCAAGTTTGTTCGAATCGGCCCTCTGGATTCATATTTGGGCCCACTATAGAAGCCCAATTCGAACTTAGTGCATTTCAGGCAAATTTCTTGAAAAATCTTCTTCTCCAGATCCAGCAGGCAGAATCTTTTGATATTTGGGATGCAACATTGTGGGATGGATCCGATTCAAGTTTGTTCAAATCGGCTCCCTGGATTCACATTTGGGCTCAGTATAGAAGCCCGAATTCGAACTTAGTGCATTTCAGGCAAATTTCTTAAAATATCTTCTTCTCCAGATCCAGCAGGCAGAATCTTTTGATATTTTGGTATGCAACATTGTGGGGGGTGGATCTGATTCAGGTTTGTTCAAATCGGCCCTCTGGATTTATATTTGGGCTCACTATAGAAGCTCGAATTCGAACTTAGTGCATTTCAGGCAAATTTCATAAAAAATCTTCTTCTCCAGATCCAGCAGGCAGAATCTTTTGATATTTGGTATGCAGTATTGTGGGGTGGATCTGATTCAAGTTTGTTCAAATCGGCCCCCTGGGTTCATATTTGGGCTCAGTATAGGAGCCCAAATTTGAACTTAGTGCATTTCAGGCAAATTTCTTTAAAAATCTTCTTCTCAAGATCCAGCAGGCAGAATCTTTTGATATTGGGTATGCAGCATGCTTAGGGGGGTAAGATTCAAATTTGTTCAAGCCAAGTCCCTGGGTTCATATTTGGGCTCCCTGTGGTAGCCCGAATTATAACTTAGTTCAAAAAGAGGAATTTTCTTTAAAAATCTTCTTCTTCAGATCCAGCAGTCAGAATGTTTTGATATGTGGTGTGTAGCATCCTTAAGGGGATGGGATTCAAGTTTGTTAAAGCCAAGTCCCTGGGTCCATATTTAGACTCCCTGTGGGAGCCTGAATTATAACTTAGTCAATATGAGGAATTTTTCTTTAAAAATCTTCTTCTTCAGATTCAGCTGTCGGAATGTTTTGATATTTGGCATGCAGCATCCTTAGGGGGTGAGATTCAAGTTTGTTCAAGCCATGTCTCTGGGTTCATATTTGGGCTCACTGTGGGAGCCCGAATGATAACTTAGTTCAAAATGAAGAATTTTCTTTAAAAATATTCTTCTTCAGATCCAGCAGATGAATGCTTTTGATATTTGGTATGCAGCATCCTTAGAGGGGAGGGGGGGGGGGGAGATTCAAGTTTGTTCAAGCCATGTCCCTAGTTCCATAAAATTTGTCTCTCATGACTTCATTCCTTTGTAGTGTTGATGAACCATGTCTAACTGAATGTGACCCCAAATATTTCTTTGAACCACTTTGGCCGGTGAGCGATTCAGGCTCCTTGGGGCCTCTTGTTTATATTAGAATGAATTTTTATTTACTAGCTCTTTTATATGTTTGAAAAAATAAAAATTGGTTAATTAAATATTTTGAAAAAAATAAAATAAAAAAATATCACACAAAAATTTTAATGAAATTAAAAATACATATGTATCATGTAGGGATTATTTATGAGCTCTGTCAAACAAGATATAATAGAGTAAATGCCTGTATTGGATGTACTGAGGCCAAGTAGGTCAATAAACAAAGGAAAACTGGGGAGACTCAGGTTTCAAGATTTTTTATTCAATTAACAGGGGTATGGTAAATTTTTTTTTAATGGGAAATTATATTCAATTAACAGGGTTATTCAGTTAAGAGATATCCAATTAAGTGGGCTCCACTGTATTGACACACAGCAATATTTTTATACTGTACCAATGACCCAGACATAGCTGGTGCTAACTCTTAAAATATAGGGCCAAACACAAATTTTGCCCCCCAATCCCCAAAATTTGCATCTAAAACTAAAGAAAACATGTCCTGAAAGGCCCTCCACACTTCGCCCCTACTGCGCATGCGCAGTGTCAAGGACGTTCCGAAATTGGCGCCATTAATCATTCTAAGTTTGGCCCTTCATCAGTTAACATCTGACTGATCTTTGTGCTTTTAAATCTCAGTTTAAATGATGCCAGACACATAAATATTAGTGAAATGGTGATTCTAAGGAGGATAGAGAAGGAGGAGAGGAAAAGAATGTGTGACAGAATATTATCAGGGCTGTAACTTAAAATTTTTTAATGAAATTATATTAAGTTACCTATTTTCAAGGCAGCAGCCATTTTGTTGTCATTCTGATTATTTAGTTACACTGTTTTTTTTAAGTGTTTTCCTCTCTCCCTGTCCTTTAAGTTCCCCGTTGCTATTCTCCCATGCTTTTGGCATAGTTTCTGTAATTATTATTACTAAAATTTCTTGGGAGTTTTAGCTGAATAACAGAATGAATTCTGTTCTTTCCCCATGTTTACGTCTTCACCTACGGGTGGTTAGGCGTTGTGTTCTGCATCTACCATCTGATGTTCTGCAGTTTCTTCCCTGGAAGTCTCTGTTTTGCATCAGATAGTGTATTTTTGGTAACTGATTTCGGGCCTGGGTGCCTGGAGTCTTATTTTAGTGTTTTTACACTCATTGTTTACATTTACAACAGCCCTCTGTGTGAGGGGGGGATTTCTAAAAAATAATATCTTTATGTTATTTTAATCATAACTAGATACATTATTATTGTTCGTAAGTGTTGAATAAATTGTTTAAAATATTTTTAAAATTTTTGTCCACACTTAGGCTTGGGATCCATTGGGGCTCAATGTTACTTTTCAGAAACTTGGGCTGTTCTGAAAAAATATTTTTTCAAAATATTTTGATTTCAATTATTTTTTCTATATTAATGGATCATATTATTATTATGTATTTTGATTGCCAGGGGTTAGTGCGAGTACCAGGACTTGTTTTCTTTTCACATTGAAAGGATATTGATCAATTGTTTTAAGAGGAAGTCTTCCTCTGACTTTATTATCATTCTATATGTGGTCAGTGTACTCGCATTAACTCCTGTTCTGTATCGTATGATTTCGATGACAATATGGGAAGCGTATGTCACGGTATGTTGTTGGGGATTTGGACACTTCGGTCCTTTCCCCGCAGGGTCACTCTACTTTATCAATTTCTATTTCAGACGATCAAGATTAGGGTGATGTATCTGTGATGTCTTCCAACAGTGTGCCTCCGTCGTCACAATTAATAAAGGGCTAGCGGAAAAGTGCTCATGTAAATACGCCAATTGCCTAAGAGGACCCTAGTAGGTTCGACGGCCTTTGACGTCCGCTAGCTCGCCCGGTGTAGCGTCCATTCACCGAATGGTTCGGCAGCCGGGTTCGTCCGTTGCGGTCTAGAAGGAATTTTGGGGTGATGCGAGCACTATAAATTAACTTAATGCACACCCAGTGACGGCGGATCGGAGGGAGAACGCAGGAAGCCTTTTAGTCCGGTTCATAGCTCGTTCCGGTCCATCCGGACGGCAAGCGAGAGAGGCCCCTCTCTCATTCAACAACATCTGGCCCCAGATGTTGTGGTACAAAATGTGTCGCAAGCGGAGCATACGTCCGTCGCTCGGGACGCTCCGTTGTATAGGCAGTCCGCTGAGACTGCTAAGGCTTCCTCTTCTCGTCAGCGCACACGACCGCACCTTGGCTGCGTGACCGCCGATATATTACCAGCTTCGCCGATCAAGGATTCTTCGGCGACCAGGTCACACCATCCGGTAGCCAGGGACACGAGGCCTGCAGACTCCGGACGTTCGCATAGGAAGTGTGCGGGAGTCAACGTACACGGAGCTTCCGGCGGCAATGCATCGTAAGACCGCTACTGCACAGGCCTCGGGAACGGACGTGCTTTCCTTAATAGCACAGTTTATCGCAGCATCCCAGCATCAACTGAATCTGTCGCATATATTTTATCCGACGATGCTGGGTCGGGACGCTCCGCGGAAGCGGGTACGGACGTTCGAAAGTTTCATCCGGTCCGACGGGATACCGAAAGGGATTCGGAGGATTTCGAGCTTTCCCTTTCGGAACAACATATGCTGTTGTGTATGTCATCTGACTTGGTCTTCTACAGCTTCTTTCGTCGGACCAGAATGCTGCGATGCCGGATAAGAAACTGATAGCGTCGGTGGACTTAGAAATTTTTGGTTCGGTTCAGGGACATCGTCCCTCAGTTCCGACATAGTCCAATAATGTCACACAAACTTTCGAATTATTGAACGACGCTATATATATTATTTTTTTATGCTTGCTATCCAAGCATTTCTGGTTTCTTGTTCGAAGAGTTATGGAGATGTCTTTCAAAAGTGTGCCTCTGTCGTCATAGTTAATGAAGAGTTAGCGGCAATAAGTGCTCATGGAATATGTCTATCGCCTACGGAGTGACATTCGCTAGCTCACCCGGTGTAGCATACATTCATCGAATGGTTCGGCTGCCGGGTTCGTCCGTTGCGGTCTAGGAAGGAGATTTGGGTGATGCGAGCACTTTAATTACTTTAGTACTCACCCAGTGACGGCAGATTGAGGACAGATCGGAGGAAGCCTGTTAGTCCGGTTCCTGGCTTGTCCAGGTCCGTCCGGGCTGTGAGCGAGAGAGGTCCCTCTCTCGCCCAACAACATAGGGGACCGCATGTTGTGGTTCAGATATTTTACATTCGGAGCATATGTCCGTTGGTCGGGACGCTCCGTTATATTGACAGTCCGAGAGACTGTCTTTAATGCTTCCTCATCCTCACAGCAGGGCACACGACCGCACATTGGCTACGTGACCTCGAGTATCCGATCAGTTTCGGCATTCAGTGATTCCACGGCGAATAGGTCGTGCCATCCGGTAGCCAAGGGACACGAGGCCTATACACTCCGTTCGCTCGCATATTGGAAGTATGCACGGGGTAACAATCACGGAGCTTCCAGCGGCAATGCATCGTAAGACCACTTCTCCTCAGGCCTCAGTGACGGACGTGCTATCCGAGTTAGCACAGTTGTTTCGCAGCATCCCAGCAATTGACAGTTTCTCGGTCGAATCAGGAATTATCCGACGGCGCTGGGTCGGTGCGGTCCGCGGTTGCATCAGCTACGGACGACCGAACGCTTTATAGGGTCCGACAGGATGGCGAAAGGGATTCGAAAGATTTCGAGTTTTCCCTTTAGTAGTATCGGAAGATGCCTTTCATATCTTCTGGCATTATCTTCCAGTGATTATTATTTCGGACTTCATTGCTGCGATCTTGGATAGGAGACTTATAGCGTCATTGGACTCGGATTTTTCGATCGGTTCAGGGACATTGTCCCTGACTTACCGACGCAGTCCAATATTGTCATTACAACATGTGTTTTATTTTTCGACGCTATATATATATATATATACAAGCCTGCTACTAAGCATGATAGTTTAGTTTCTTGTCCGCGTTGCTCATTTCTGCCATTTTATCATTTATACAAATAGTTTATTTTGGCAGAGCAGGGCATACCGAGAGTTCATATGCGTCTAGACGGTGTGATTAAAGACTGCATATATTCTTTTTCGCCGTTTATGTCTTTTCCAATTTCAATGTTGGGAACGACATTATGTATAGTAGACTTAACTTAGACGCTTTATTATACGTAATCCGCCTTACTGAGGCGTTATCATTACGTCTTCAAGAAAAGATTTACGGGATATTATTCTCAATGTAATTTCTTTTGAGGGCAGTAGTTTGTTCACGTATAACTCCGCCCTTCAGTGGCTGATTGGAGTTAGTTAGACGTGACGCAGCCCTAGCTACATCCACACGCGTGGATAGTAAGGTTAAGAACTCTCTCAGAGTCGCTTCGTTCTCGGAGGAGCTTCTCTTCGACGGCAACTTTTCGGCAATCCATGAATTGCTCGATTTATACGTTCTCTTGTCTATCTAGTGTTACAAGAGATTCAGACTGGGGCAAACATTCGGTGGTTGACTCAGAGAGTGCCGCCGCAGTTGCCGGACCCGAGTGTGGCTGTTATGACGGTTGCCAGTCAAACAGATTGGGATATAATACTGATCCCTACGGATTCGAAGTGCCAGGGTCTTTGGGTTCCGCAGTCTTTTAGCAATCAGTTTAACTTCCGCGGAATAATGTTTTTTAGGCTTGCTTTATGTCATTGCATGAACATTATTCAGAAACGCATGCCCAAATTCCTGTCCTTTAATTCGACAGTAGTGGCGTATCTCCGGAACCAGGGAGGCACGCTTTCGTTTCCGTTATTCAATTTAATGGAAAGAATCCGTCTGTTGGTTATAGTACACCAAGTTCAGTTTTGGTCCGTCATATTCCGGGTCGTCTGATTGTTTTATCGGACTCCCGTTCTCTTACGGGTCGCTTGTTGCTGTCAGAATGGACTCTCAACAAACAAGTATTCAATCAGATTTGCTATCTATGGGAGCGCCCAATGATGATTTATTTATGACACAGCTTGCTAATCAATTGCAGACGTATGTGTTGGCTTGTCCAGATCTCTGAGCTAATATTGTTAACGCTCTATTGATCTATAGGACGGAATGATAGGATACGCGTATCCTCCGGCGCTGTTGTTTTAGCAGGTATTGCTAAGATAAACAACCACAATACATTTCTGTTGATAGCATCTCTATCTTCACAGAGATCATGAGTAATTTACTCTCTTGTCTACTGTGGGTCTTAACGTGAAATCTTCCTCTATGTGAGGATCTTTTTCACTGGGTAAATCGTGTCATCTTTATCACAACCAGCAAGGTCGCAACCTTCATGTATTCCGTTGTGTGGTCCGTATTGCATTGTAAGCACTGTACTGGACGAGCTTTGGACGCGATTTCTTACTATAGGAGATCCTCTTCTTCGCTATTCTATGCGGCTAAAGTGGAGGCTCTTCTGTCGTGGTGTAGGGATCATTATGTTCATATTGTTGATCCCTCCATACTACTCATTGCTATTTTTTAGTATACTTGTTTCACAAGATCTACTGCAGCCTGTTATTATTTAGGTTATAGGTTTATGTTACCTCATACCTATGCACTCTACGATAGTTTACAATTGAGTCTTTTGTCTCTTTATCTAAGTCAGTTAGTAACTTTTTGATAAATAGACTTAGAATCTTTAGATTAAATTCCTATACGTATTTTAACTTCGGTTCTTATTTAGCTAAGTAATCATTTGAGCCTCTGGAAACAGTAGATTTTTATACTGTACCAATGACCCAGACTTAGCTGGTGCTAACTCCACAAAAAACCAGGGCCAAACACAAATTTTGCCCCCCAATCCCCAAAATTTGCATCCAAAACAAAAAGAAATCATGTCCTAAAGGACCTCCATAGTACGACTCTACTGCGCATGCGCAGTGACGCAGTCGTCCCGAAATTGGCGCCAAATATCATTCTCTGTTTGGCCCTTCATCAGTCAACATCTCACTGATCTTTGTGCTTGTAAATCTCAGTTTAAAGGATGCCAGACACGTAATTCTTGGAGAAAATGTGATTCTAAGGAGGATAGAAGGAGGAGAGGAAAAAAGAAGTGGCAAAAAATAATCAGGGCTGTACTTAAAATTTTTTGTTAAAATTATGTTAAGTTGCCTATTTTCGAGGCAAACGCCTCTTGTTGTCATTCTTGCTAATTGTTGCACTGCTTATTCAGTGTTTCCTCTCCCCTAACCTTCTAAAGTCCCCCCTTGCAATTCTCCCATGCTTTTGGCATATTTTTGAGAAGTTTCATTCTAAAATTTCCCTGGGAGAGTTGCTTGGTTACAGAATGTTTTCTGTTATTTTCCCCATAGTTACGTTTTCACCCATGGGTGTATAACGTTTGTGTTCTGCATCTTCCATCTGATGTTCTGCAGATTCTCCCCTGGGAGTCTCTGTTTTGCATCAGATAGAGTGTAATTGAGGACTGATTCCGGGCCAGTTTTTTCAGTGCCTGGAGTCATGTTTTCTTCTGTTTACACTGTTTGTTTTCATTGGCAACAGCCTTTTTTGAGGGGGGCTGTTTGCCTTTGAGGTAGTTTATCTCATTATAAGATACATTTATATTATCCGAAAGTGTCTCATTAATTATTTTATATAATTTTAAAATTTTTGACCACACTTTGCCATCGGATCCATCGGGGCTCAACGTTACTTTTCAGCAACTTGGGCTTCTCTGAAAAAATATTTTTTCAAAATTATTTTGTTTTGCAATTGTTTTTTCATTTATTAATGGATCATGTTATTATGTATCTTTGTGTCAGGGGTTTTTGCGAGTAACTAGGACTTATTGTTGTTCCTTCACAATGAAAGGAACTTGTTCAAATTGTAATAGGAAGAAATCTTCCTCTGACTTTCATGATTATTGCATAAATTGTAGTCAGTGTTCTCGCATTAATCCCTGTCCTGTATGTGAACATTGGGATGAGAAACATTGGAAACGTGTGTCACGATATGTTGTTTCTGGAGAAAGAGCGATGCCGGCTCTTTCTCCACAAGGTCACTCTACTCTCTCAGTTTCTATTTCAGAGGAACCAGAACAGGGTGATGTTTCCATGTTATCTTCTTCAAGTGTGCGTCCGTCGTCACAATTAAATACAGAGCTAGCGGCAAAAGTGCTCATGGAGATTAGACAAATGTCGTCCGCTAGCTCGCCCGGTGTAGCGTCCATTCACCGAATGGTTCGGCAGCCGGGTTCGTCCGATGCGGTCCAAGAGGAAATTTTGGGTGATGCGAGCACTATAAAAATAATAGATGCACACCCAGTGACGGCGGATAGTGAACGAGAGCGGAGGAAGCCTTTTAGTCCGGTTCCTAGCTCGTCCAGGTCCAGCCGGGCCGCGAGCGAGAGAGGCCCCTCTCTCGTACAACAACATCTGGGACCAGATGTTGTGGTACAAAATGTGTCTTTAGCGGAGCATACGTCCGTCGCTCGGGACGCTCCGTTGTATAAGCAGTCCGCAGAGACTGTTAAGGCTTCCTCTTCTCGCCGGCGCACACGACCGCACCTTGGCTGCGTGACCTCCGATATCTTGCCAGCTTCGCCGAGGAAGGATTATTCGGCGACCAGGTCACACCATCCGGCAGCCAGGGACTCGAGACCGATGGACTCCGGACGTTCGCATAGGAAAAGTATGCGGGAGCCATCCGATGCGGAGCTGCCCTCGGCAAAGCAGCGAAAGACCGCTCCTCCGCAGGTCTCGACGTCGGACATTCTAGTGCAGATAGCACAGCTTATCGCAGCATCCCAGCAGCCGACAGAGACGGTGTCGGATCGAGAATTATCCGACGGCGCTGGGTCGGTACGCTCCGCCGAAGCATCGGGGGCGGACGACCGGGAACATCGGGAGGTCCGACCGGATGGTGAAAGGGATACGGATGAATTGGAGCTATCCCTTTCGGAACAACACAAAGCTGCCGTAGACTTCATCCGGCACTTTCTTCCTCAAGTTGTTCCGTCGGGCCAGACTGCTGCGCTTCCGGACAGGAGAATTATAGCGTCATTGGACTCTGATTTTTTCGAGCGGTTCAGGGACATCGCTCCCGAGTTTCCGTCGCAGTCCAATAATGTTGCAAGAACATTTGAATTATTGAACGACGCTATTTTTAAACTTGCTTCCAGGACAGGGAAAGCAGGCTTCTTGTCCGCAAATACTCTCAACCTGCCTTTCATTAATGCAAGGAATAAATTCGACACGGCAGGTCAGGGTATACCGAGAGTTCCTCTGCGTATGGACGACGAGGCGGAAGACTTAGAGCTATCATTACCGTCGTCAGCTTCTATTCCAACCGCAGTGTTGGAAACAGCTATTGCGTCTAACAGAGCCAATTTAGATGCCTTATCTTACGCAGATCACCTTACGAAGGCGTTATCACTGCGTCTTCAAGGGGAAGAGTTTCAGGATATACAATCCTCCTTAAGACTTCTTTCAAGGGCAGTAGCTTATTCCACGTGTAACTCCGCCCTTTCAGTGGCTAATCTGGAGTTGGTTAGACGTGACGCAGCCCTGTCTACATCCACACTAGTGGATTCTAAGGTGAAGAACTCTCTTAGAGTCGCTTCGGTCTCAGGAGATCTTCTCTTTGACGGCAAGCTTTCCGCTATTTATGATAATATTAAAAAGAAAGCTAGTGATTCTCTGTTGTTTAGATCCGCTCCTAAAAGGTCGGATTCAGCAGACACGAATAAGGCAGGCACTTCTGGGTCTTATCCGCCCAAGAGAGGTTCCTATAGAGGTTCCGGTGCGTCCTCTAGCTCTTATTCGAGAGACCGTCAGGATAGCGACTCTCGTTCGGGACGTCCTTCAGGCCGGGACAATCGGTCGGACGCCCCGAGGTCGACGAGGCGAGGTGCGGGTCGTGGAAGACGTGGTTTCTCCTACCGCAGGCCTCGCAGATCCAGGAGGTGATGGCTCAAACCTCTATCGCGTTCCGGTTGGCGGAAGGTTGTCGAGTTTTTCTCAAGAGTGGGCGTCGATTACGGACGACCCTTGGGTGAGAGGAGTGACTTCGGAAGGTCTAAAGATATCCTTCAAACGAAAGCCTCCATTAACTCGAAGTCCAAAGTGGACTCATCTTCCGTCAAACCCTCAGAAAAGAGACGCTCTGCTATCAGAGGTGCAGTCTCTTTTAATGAAGAACGCGGTAGAGGTCGTAGAAAACCAGGAATCGCTGGGATTCTACAGCCATCTGTTTCTGGTTCCGAAACCAGACGGCTCGTTCCGTCCAGTCATAGATTTGAGCTGGATAAACAAGCTGATCATCGCTCCGAAGTTTTATATGGAGACGATTCGATCGGTCAGAGCGAGTATTCGGGTGAACGATTATGCAACGAGCATAGATCTCAAAGATGCGTACTTTCACGTCATGGTACATCCGACATTCCGAAAGTATCTACGCTTCGCAGTCCTAGGAGTGGTGTATCAGTTCCGGGCCATGTGCTTCGGATTGAATCTAGCACCCTGGGCTTTCACTCGAGTAATGAACTCGGTAATGATTTACTTCCGAGCTCATTCGTCTGCGGTAACGTCGGCCTACCTGGACGACATTCTTCAGAGGTACGGCAACGAGTTAACGCTTCAGAACGATGTTCAGAATCTTCTTCTATTGCTCCGACGTCTCGGTTTCATAGTAAACGAGGAGAAGTCGGATCTGGTGCCGTCCAAGTCATTCACTCATCTGGGAATGAGCTTCGAGACGCACAACAATCTCGTTCGTCTGCCGTTAACCAGAGCGAAATTAGTCAGTTGTTACGCTCGCTATTGTCTAAATACAGACAAAGTCACAGCGAGAGAATTTATGAGACTGATAGGTCTGTGCGGAGCCGCTGCGGATCTCATTCCGATGGGACGGCTACGCACACGGCCTCTTCAAATTTTCTTGACTCAGAATTGGAGTGTGAAAATTCATTCGCTCGATGTAGACGTTCTCTTGTCAGATCAAGTGAAACAAGAGATTCAGACTTGGGCAAACATTCAGTGGTTAACTCAAGGAGTTCCGCTGCAGTTGCCGGATCCGAGTTTTACCATTATGACGGATGCCAGTCAAACAGGTTGGGGTGCATCATTAATCCCAACGGATTCGAGATGCCAGGGTCTTTGGGATCCGCAATTCCTGTGCAAGCACATAAACATCAAGGAAATGATGTCAATTTGGCTTGCGTTACGTCACTGGATGGACATTATTCACGATGCTCATGTCCAAATCCTATCCGACAATACGACAGTAGTGGCGTATATACGGAATCAGGGAGGCACTCATTCAGTTCCGTTGTTCAATCTAACGGAAAGAATCCTTCTGTTTGCGTTGGAACATCACGTTCTTCTTTCGGTCCGTCACATACCGGGTCGTCTGAATGTGCTAGCAGACTCCCTTTCTCGAAAGGGTCGCTTGTTGCCGTCGGAGTGGACTCTCAACAAACAAGTATTCAATCAGATTTGCTACCAATGGGAACGGCCAATGATAGACTTATTTGCGACACATCTCAACAATCAGTTGCAGACGTATGTGTCCCCGTGTCCGGATCCAAGAGCATTTGCTGTAGACGCTCTATCGATCCCTTGGGACGGAATGATAGGATATGCGTATCCTCCAGCGCCGTTAATTCAACAAGTATTGCTAAAGATAAAACAATCTCAATGCAAGATTCTGTTGGTAGCATCTCTGTCGCCACAGAGACCGTGGATAAATCTACTCAGGTGTCTGTTGTGGGACCTACCGCGGAAGCTCCCTCCACGAGAGGATCTTCTTTGGCAGGGGAAATCGCGCCAACTGCATCACAACCCGCAAGGTCTCAACCTTCACGTTTTTCCGTTGTGCGGTCCTTCTTGCATGGCAAGCACTTTACAGGACGAGCAGTGGACGCGATTTCTAACTGTAGGAGGACCTCCTCTTCGCTAAACTATGCGGCTAAGTGGAAGGTTTTCCGTCGTTGGTGTAGGGATCATTCTGTTGATATATTTGATCCCTCTATACCAGACATTGCTAACTTTCTAGTATACTTGTTTGACGAAATCAAACTGCAACCGGTTACTATAAAGGGTTATAGATCTATGTTATCTGATACCTATGCACATCATGATAGTTTACAAATTGGATCTAATGTCTCTTTATCGAAATTGGTTAGAAACTTTTCGATAAATAGACCAAGAACTCTTAGATTAATTCCTAAGTGGAATTTAGCTTGGGTTCTCCTTAAATTGAAGGAAAAGCCATTTGAACCTCTTGGGACAGTAGATTTCAAATTCTTATCTTATAAGACAGCTTTTCTCTTAGCTTTCTCTTCTGCCAGAAGAGTCAGTGAGCTTCATGCACTATCGGTGGATGATTCTCATTATCGTAGTGTTGGGAACACTATCACCTTCACTACTAACGTCGGTTTTTTAGCTAAGAATCAGGCTCCTAATAAATATCCGGAACCTATTGTTATTAAGGCTCTTCCGTCTTCAGACGGGCGTAGGCCTTTACTCTGTCCTGTTAGAGCACTACGTATCTATAAACAGAGATCTCAGTTCATCAGAAAGGGACGGAAACGTTTCTTTCTGTCTTTGATGCCTAATAGAAAGGACATTTCAGTCCATTCTATTGCTAGATGGATTCAGTTAACTATCCGTACTGCGTATGAAGATTTATCTTCTTCTCAGCAGTCTGTGCTTAAGATTTCTGCTCATGAAGTAAGAGCTCTTTCTACTTCCTGGGCTTATGCTAATAGTGTTGCTATTACAGATTTAATGAAGGCTGCTTATTGGTCTCAGCCATCCACATTTACTAATTTTTATCTCAGAAATATTGAGTCCATTTCTGGAGACCTGCATTGTTTAGGTCCGTTATCTGTTGCTCAGAATGTCGTCCACTAAACAGTTGCAACTATAGTTATGCAGGCTTTCTGTTCCGGCAGTGACTCCGTCCGGCTGCCCTCTTCGCTCTGGGCTATTTGACCCAGGGCAAGGGGAAGGGGGGGGGCGGGTGTTCCCTTAGGTCACCTGCTTTATAGTGAAAAGCAAGGGAATGCCTCCTCCAAGACAGTATTTCTGAGTCGCTTCCGGGATGGTTTTAAAGTGTAATATTAATGTTTAATTTCATTCATGTCTTATTTTTAAAGTGTAGCTCGGTGTGAAGCATTTGTATATGTCAAGTGTCAAACGGGCTTTAATATACAATACTCGGACACTTTTAAATGATTATAAAGAGTCTCAATTCTCTGGACTACTTTATTTATTGGCTTGTTTTAATAATAATTAGTATAAAGGTTATACTGGATATTAATAGAGAACATGAATGTTATTGTGCTCAATTATTAAGGGTAGTGTATCTTTCTAATTTAAATATTAAATAAGAAAGATACATGTAAAGCCTAATACTCCTTTTCTCCTTAAGGGGTTATCTCTTTATTTTATAATTGAGCTTATTGGATTTTCCTCTATGTCCTAGGCCCTCCAGCCTGTTTACTATTCAGCTAAGTCTGGGTCATTGGTACAGTATAAAAATGTTAAAAAATTTATAGTAATTTATATATTTTTTATACTTACCAATGACCCAGACGGGGATGGCCCTCCCTGAGTTGGGAACTCTTGCCTCCCCGCTGAGTACATAGCGCTGACCAGGCACTGCCAGTAAGAATGATATTTGGCGCCAATTTCGGGACGACTGCGTCACTGCGCATGCGCAGTAGAGTCGTACTATGGAGGTCCTTTAGGACATGATTTCTTTTTGTTTTGGATGCAAATTTTGGGGATTGGGGGGCAAAATTTGTGTTTGGCCCTGGTTTTTTGTGGAGTTAGCACCAGCTAAGTCTGGGTCATTGGTAAGTATAAAAAATATATAAATTACTATAAATTTTTTAACTTTTCAAATTCTGACCTTTTAGACAGTAATTCTGTTGGTTTCTCTTTTACTGTTGAGTCAGTGAGTTTCATGCACTATCGATGGATGATTTTCACTTTCATAGTTTCGGAATCAATACTTCCGTTACTGTTTAGGTTGGATTGTTGCATGAGAGTTAGGCTCCTATTATCTGGAACCTATTATTTTAAGGTCCCTCCGTCTTCGTATGGGCATAGGCCTTTACTCTTTCCGGGTAGAGTTTATGTATTTATAAACAGATATCTGTTTATTACAAAGGGCGTAAGCTTCTTCTGTCTTTGATGTCTAGTAGAAGGACGTTACGCTCCATTTTATTGTTAATGGATTCTATTAACTATCGGTACTGCTTATGGTATATCATTGACTTAGCAGTTGTGCTTAAGTTTTCGGCTCATGAAGTAAGAGTTCTTCTACTTCTTGGGCTTACATTAATAGTGTCGCTATTATAGATTTTTGAAGGCCGCTCATTGCGCTCAGCCATCCACATTCATGAATTTTATCTTAGAAATATCTGGAGGCCTCTATTGTTAGGTCTATTATCTACTGCTCAGAATGTCATTCACTTAACAGTTGCTACTATAGCAAGGTAGGCTGTCTGTTTCGGCAGTGTCTCCGTTCGGCTGCCCTCTTCGCTCTGGGCTATTTGACCCAGGGCAAGAAAAAGGGGGGGGGGGGGTGGGGGAGGGTGTTCCCTTGGGTCACCTGTTTTACTATGAAAACAAGGGGATACCTCCTCCGGAGTTAGTAATTCTGAGCTGTTATTGGGATGGTTGTTTAGTGAGAAGTTTAGGTTTTTAAAATTCATTCAAGTCTTAGTTTTTAAAGTATAGCTTGTGAATATTGCATATGTCAACGGACATGATTATGCAATCCTCAGACACTTTTAGGAGTATAAGAGTCTCTATTCTCTAGACTTACTTTATTTATTGGCTTACTTTAAAAATTATTAGTATAAGGATTATATTGGATATTAATAGAGTACATGGATGTATGAAGCTCAATTTTGGAAGGTGTTGTATCTTTCTAATTTATCATAAATAAGAAAGATACATGTAAGGCCTATTACTTCTTTTTCCCTACAGGGGATGACTCTATTTTATTTTATTGAGCGTATTCCATTTTGCTCTATGTCCTTGGCCCTCCAGCCTTTTTACTATTCAGCTATGTCTGGGTCATTGGTACAGTATAAAAATGTTAAAAAATTTATAGTAATTTATATATTTTTTATACTTACCAATGACCCAGACGGGGATGGCCCTCCCAGGAGTTGGGAACTCTTGCCTCCCCGCTGAGTACATAGCGCTTACCAGGCACTGGTTATTAGAATGATTAATGGCGCCAATTTCGGAACGTCCTTGACACTGCGCATGCGCAGTAGGGGCGAAGTGTGGAGGGCCTTTCAGGACATGTTTTCTTTAGTTTTAGATGCAAATTTTGGGGATTGGGGGGCAAAATTTGTGTTTGGCCCTATATTTTAAGAGTTAGCACCAGCTATGTCTGGGTCATTGGTAAGTATAAAAAATATATAAATTACTATAAATTTTTTAACTTTTGTAGTCACTGGTGTTGTACAAATTATTGTGCATTTCTTCCATCAAAAGGAGCCTGATGTGTATTTATTACATGTTCTTAACACATTGAAAAACCAAATCCAAAGCGATGTTTTTCTCGGAAACCTAACCAAAATCGAAACCGAATCTGAAAAATCAAAATCAAGCTCTACAGTGTGTACAACTACAAGATTTCAGTCACCACAAACTCGGTTTCTGTAATAATATTTCTTTTATATTTATAATGAATTGAACATTCTGAATTAAAGACTAGTCCATTTTCAGGCTTCTGAGATTCTTGAGAACTACCATCTCAAAAATGATGATGAGGAGAAACAGCAACAGAAAGACCTGCTGGCCGTTTTTATCAACATAGCATTGTGCTGCACCAGATTAAAGATGAATGGCAGAGCCATAATATACTGCAAGAAAGCTTTAGACATTGATAGAAACAATGCCAAGGCTCTATATTTTCTTGGGCAGGTAATTATATTCTGGTTTATCAACTTTTTTTTGTTAGAAGAATTAAATGCGCCTTTATGATATAACCCTTTAGCTAACGCAACTAGATTGGGAGCATGGTGGCTCCATGGTTAAGGTATTGAACTTCAAACTGAATGGAACACGGTTTGATCTCTGCCGGGAGTAACTGCATTGTGTCCTTGCGCAAGTCACTTCATCCCGATTGCCCACATAGGGGCACGGTGGTGCTGTGTTCTAAGGCGTAGTGTAGATGGTGCACTTGTCTGCAACCAATGCTAACCCTGCTTCTGCAGAGTTAGTACGTTGGAGAGTCAGACAGTTTCTCGCCGTTGCTTGGTGGCTCTCTCCAGGTTCTCTGGCTGCCTCCTCCTGTAAAACTGCCTGACACAAGGTGACCCTGGCTGTCGAAAGTGTCATTAAACCCCAATAAATAAATAACAACTAGAAGGCAACACTTGCAAGAATACGTCCTGCCTACTCAGCTGAAATACCTACAAAATTTGAATTACATACTTTTTGATCCTTCATTGAAATGCAGGACTTGTAATTCATGCGAGAATTGGAATCAATTCGTGCAACTGATTCTCGCAAGAAAAACATTTTTGCAAGAAAAACAATGAAAATCAAATTTGATTTGCGTGAAATGTTCATTTGATCCTTGTCCTAGATTCTAACTGTTGCTTTAAAAAGCCAGAAGAATTCTTATTCTTTGCATCCTCATAATAAGGCAGGGATTCTTCCCTCTTTGGGAAAGGGTTCTGAGCCCAAATAATTGGGAAATTCATTTTGGTAATTTGTATTGGAGGAGAAAAAGAAGTATTACCTTCAGAATGAACTGAGAACACCTTGGCAATCTACATTCTGTGACTTTGCAGTTGTGTCTAGACAAGTCTTGACTGCCTATAAAGGCAGCCAAGACTTGCCTAGAAACAATGGCAACATTCTTAGAATGTAATTTGTATCCAGAAAGTACCTCTTCACCACCTATTTTGTTGTAGTAAAAAGTAGTGAAAATCAGAATTGGGCATTTAAGGGTTCATGAAGAACCTGTTGTTTGCTGTTGAATTTAGCCGCTTAGCTAGGTTGTAAATATTGCCTTTCTGAGGGCTTATGACCACTAAGATCAGGATACTAATTAATTGTGAATTAAATTTTTGTTTGAAAGGAGAATGAAATTGGTAAATTTTGGTTTGAAGTGGGAAAAATCATGCTCAAATGCCATTGGGAAAGGGTCCCATATTCAGCCCCTGTAGGCACCCTGGTTTCCATCTGTCTGTCTATCCATCTATCCATATGTCCATCCATCCTAGTCTGTCTGACTTTATTTGTCCATCCGGAACCATAACTCTATAATGCTTTGGTGGATTTCCATGAAACTTTACACAAGGGTAAAGACCAATGGAAGGTCTGCGCAGCAACACCATGCTTGAGTGACGAAGGTCAAGATCACAGGAATGGGAAAACTTGATTCTCTCACAGACTGTACTGTATTTGTCACCATACTCGAGTGACAAAGGTCAAGGTCACAGAAATGTGAAACCTTAATTCTTTCACAGATTGTATTTTGACTTGTCCTGTATACCAATCCAAGTGACATCCGTATGTGCATCATTCTGTTTAGAAAGTTCCCACATATTAGGCCTAAAAAGTATAAAAATCCTATTCTCAGGCCCTCCCGCATGGTCCTTTTGGCTGGTGCATGCTCTCTTTTTATAACCAATGGAAACTTTAAAAAAATCAAAATTAAATGGTTTGTGTCTGATATTTTACCAAAGTTAAAAAATTGATAAATGTGTCCCTTCAGTGCAAGATGGCTTTGCAATGCTAAAGCATTGCAAAGCTTTCTTGCTCTCAACGGACAAAATATACCACCTCCCATGCTATTCTGTAGATTATGAGGCCTAAAACATAAGCCAAGATATGAACTTTTGATGGCAAAGAAATAATTACAGAAATAAAAAATAAAATAAAAAAGCGCTCGCCCGCATGCAATTTTACAAATAATGGCCTGAGAAACAGAAGATCTACTTTGTGGGGCCTTAGTGGCTGTATGTACCTTATGGAAATAAGGTCAATAAAGCTTTTGGCTGCTATGTTCATATGTATTTTATTAAATTCGAAACCTTATGGACTAAAGTGAGCACCAAATTCAACACAAAACTTTTCATTCCAGTATTGTAGGGCCATTTGGCCATCCACGGCCCGGCGGTCACTGTTAAGTCTTGTTTTTCCTCTATTAGGCCACACAAAGTAGATCTTCTGTTTCTCAGGTCATTATTTGTGAAATTGCATGTGGGTGAGCAGTTTTTTATTTTATTCTTTATTTCAGTAATTACTTTTTTGCCATCAAAAAAGTTCATGTTCTTTTTTCAAGTTTTAGGCCTCATAATCTACAGAATAGCATGGGTGGTGGTGTATTTCATCCCTTGAGTGCAAGAAGGCTTTGCAATGCTAAAGCATTGCAAAGCCTTCTTGCACTCCAGGGAAAAATTCATCAATTTTTTTAACTTGGGTAAAATATCAGACATAAACCATTTAATTTTTTATTTTTTTCAAGTTTAAATTGGTTATAAAAAGAGAGCATGCGCCAGCCAAAAGGACCATGCGGGAGGGCCTGAGAAACAGATTTTTTATTTTTTTAGGCCTTATTGAGTAATTTAACACAAATGCCCGGTAAGTGCTGTTTCCAAGAGAAATTCGTGGATACAAAGGATTACAGTAAGTGGCTCAGATGTGATTTGAAGGATGCACGAGCAAGATGTGTACCATGCACAAAGTGGTTTCGACATTAGAAATCTGGACAAATTGGGCCTCTTGAGTCATATGCTGGCAAAAATCGCTGTGCGAATATTAACAAAAAAATCAAAGGACATCAGAATGATTAATTATACCCACCTTTTTCACAAGTGGGCTGTTGGTGTGAATAGGACAATCTGCTTAAAATCTGAAATAATATGGACTTTAAACATGATATGTAGAAATTGATAAAGTTTAAAAGTATATTTCCAGATGGTAAGTTAGCATATCATTTTTCATGTGACAAATTACAAGTCCAAATGGACGGACTGGAGGTAAATCTTAAATTAATAGAATTATTCCAAGACTCACTGAAAAAAAGAACTAGACGGCACCATTTTAAATATTGGTAGTTGCAGACTTCATATTGTTCATGGGGCATTCAATGATGGAATGACTGAATCTGGCTGGCATTTGGATTGCCTTTTGTCTGCATTAAATCAGCTTTTTAAAGATACGTCAGCATGAATAGAAGGTTTTTCAAAATCTATGGGTTGCAGTGTGTTTCCATTGAAGTTTAACAAATACTGGGTTCATATTTGGGCTCTCTATGGGAGCCAGTCGTAATGTTTTGATATTTGGTATACAGCATCCTTAGGGAGGTGTGATTCAAGCTTGTTCCAAGCCAAGTCTCTTGAGTCCATATTTGGGCTCCCTGTCGGAGACCAAATTGTAACTTAGTTCAGTATGAGGAACATTCTTTAAAAATCTTCTTCACATCCACCAGTAAGAATCTTTTGATATTTGGTATACTGTATCGTTAGGAAGGTTAGATTCAAATTTGTTAAAGCCAAGTCCCTGGGTTCATATTTGGGCTCCCTATGGGAGCGAGAATTATAACTTAGTTCAATATGAGAAATATTTTTTTAAATTTACTTTTTCAGATCCACCAGTCAGAATGTTTTGATATTTGGTATATGGTTTTCTTAATGGGACAGATGCAAGTTTGTTCAAATCAGGACCCTTGGTTGATAGTTGTCAGTGTCAGGGAATGCTCTCAGGCCCCTCTGGGCATCTTGTTTTATAACCAATGTAAACTTAAAAAAAAAATAAGAATGAAACAGTTCATGCCTGATAGTTTACCCAAGTTAATAAAATTGATAAATTTGTCCCTTGAGTGCAACAAGGCTTTGCAATGTTTTAGCATTACAAAGCCTTCTTGCACTCAATGGACGAAATACACTACCACCCATGCTATTCCATAGATTATGAGGCCTAAAACATAATACAAAACAAGAAGATGAACTTTTGATGGCAAAGAAATAATTACAAAAATAAAAAATAAAATAAAAAAGCGCCCGTCCACTTGCAATTTTACCAAAAAATGGTCTGAGAAACAGAAACAGAAGATCTACTTTGTGTGGCCTTATGGACTTTTCTTGAAAAATTACTTTGTTATCTCATGCCCCCCCCCCCCCCCCCCCTTTTATTTTACCCTCTGTGGCCTGGGTACTTTTCTAACACTTGTTATTTAAAACTGAGAACTAAAGAAATGTGAAATCTCTATTCAGCTGTCAAACAAATTCATTTCAACAGGAACTTAGCTGTCATTTTATGTTGAAACTCCACATTATGTTTGTAGGCCTAGCCTATCTTTAACTCTTAGAATCTGGGAGTCGAGTTTTCTTGCCTGTGATGTAATACGGCAGGTAATCTGGCTGCGACTGTTTGGCTATCTTTGGGCGGGGGAATTAAACACTGAGCAGGTGCTTCTAGTTAAGTACCGTCTGCCTATTTAGGCAGACGACACTTAACTAGAAGCACCTGCTTTACTGTAAGTTTTTCGCGATATGTCATGTTCAATAAATTCATTCTGATTTCCCAGCTTCTAAGAGTTAATGTTCTCTCAAAACAGTTTTTTTCATATGAGTTTTCTCAGGTCAACCCCATTTTTTTTCACTCAAGATTGTCAGTTGGGAACTGCTGAATGATTTGCTGTGTGATTTCTGGATACATAGACAGAATGCGATGTGTGTTTGAATCGGTGGGTGTTTTACATAACAAGTTGGAATGGCGTAGTCATACGGCTCTTGCAAAATCTGATTACGCCATTCCAGGGAGTTATGTAAATCACCCACCGATTCAAACACCCATCGCATTTTGTGTTTATCACACAACCCATGCATTAAAATTCATTTAAATAAACAAATTTTAATTCCGATGTTTAAACCCAAAGATGAAGAGTCTGTTTGTTTTGACTGAAGCTGTACTGATCAAATGGATCGATAAAAAATCAAAACAACCTTTTCGGAACCAGTGTTTGTCGAAAATTCGTATCGCTGTTTCTCATCGGCTGGTGCCCATTCATGCCTAACCATTTGGTGGCTATTACTATTAGTAAAAATATAAGTACAAATTTGTGCAGATTTGCAAAACGGCTGGGAAAAACATTTTTAAAAGAAGTTTGATGCATGTCAAGATGTACGAAGATTTACCAAAATGAAGTTGACCAATTTAAATATAACGGATCTACAAAATGAGACAGCCACGGCACTGGGTTAATGTTCTGGTTGGAAATGATTGAGTTTTTTTAAAAATATTATCTCATTTTTGGTTAACTAATTTTTTGTGAACCGACTTTCTTTTGCTTTGGACTTTTTAATTTTCACCTACCCGACAGACGATCGATAATTGTATAACGAAATTTGGAAACTTTTTGAAGCGTAACTAATGACTCAATGGGTAAGGAACTAGTTTGAACGGTGCCGGGAAAAAAGTTCTGGCTTGTACATCACCCATTGAATACAGAATCATTTATGTCATAGCGGCCATTCCATTAAATACAAGGGTTTAAAGTTGAATGGATGAGTCACATTCTGCATTATTTTCCCAAATGATTGAGAAAAATCATGGAATTCACAATTCAACATTAAGAATCAAGTCAGATTTACTCTCCAGGTAGGGTAAAGAAAGTGGGTTTTCAAAAAAAGAATACATTTGTGATTTCGAAACTTAACCAGGAGTATTTGCAGCATTTTGTATGTTTTATATTGTATTTATACATGTCACACCGATTTATCTTTTTAAAAACCCGACAAATGTTATCCGGGAAAACGTCAATTTATCACAACAGTTATGTCCTTTTTATTATAAAAATATCAACATGGATTCAAAATATTTTCCATGTGCTGTTGTTTTATTATAATAACAGTGGAGTCCACGTAATTGGATATCTCTTAATTGTACGTCCCTGTTAATTGAATATAATTTTCCAACACAAAACCATTTGCCATACCTCCAGTACAAATTTGACCTGCTAATTGAATATAGGTTATAGAGTAAACTCCTGTTAATTGGATAAAAAATCTTGTAACCTGTTTAGAAATTACCCTGACTCTCCCCAGTTTTCCTTTCTTTATTGACCTATTTCGCCTCAGTACAACCAATACAGGCATTTAATCTATTATATCTTGTTTGACAGAGCTCATGGAGCTCTGTCAAACAAGATATAATAGAATAAATGTTAAGTTTATCTCTAGAATACAGGAAAGTGATAATTGCTGTTAATTGAATACTTCTGTTAATTGAATACTTTTCATTGGCAAAGGAGCTATTCAATTAACAGTGTTTCACTGTAGCAACTTTGAACTGTTGATTAGAATGCATTGTCTTTAATCCATTCATCGGAAACGCTGAGGAAGGAATAAATGCCTCTTGAAAGGAAATACGGAGCATCGAATCAATCTTCCATTGTTGTCAGCAAGGAAATATTCCTTCACTTTTTTCATGCTCAGTCACGTCAATTGTGGACCATGGAAAAAGTGCCTTTCCATGGGGACTGTACTGTATTGGGAAATTGTTTTCAAAGAAAATGTCAAGGTACTTTCTTGTAATCTCTATCATGTGTGAACTGTCCATAGCTTGTGATTTTAAATCAAAATAATAAAGTTACACTGTACGTGTTTGCAAAAAAATGCTTTATCAAAAATACTGGTGTTAAGTGAACATGAGTTAAGTTTATTTGATTGTTATTCACCAAACTACAACCAGATTGTCAACAATTTACGAAATAAGTACATTGCCGAAATTTCTCACTTTTTAGGGAAAAAAGTGTGAGTTATTCACTGGCCAGAACTCTTATTGCAGGGAAGTCTTGAAAAAAATTGTGACCTGAGTTTTTTCTCTCCAAAAAAACAAAACCGAAAACTGAAGTTCATATTTCATAACCATCCATCTTTACTTACAACAATGAGCAGTGCTAAAATATAGCATAAAAATAATGTTGGAAAGAAGGAAAAAAATGTTGTTTCTGCAGTGTTTCTTCAGTGATGGGGAACCTTAGGAATAAATGTATTGTTCTGTTTGTTTTTTAATATTACAGGGGTATCATAATATGGGAGAATTTGACCGAGCAAAAGTGGAATACAAAAGGGCTCAGAAATTTGAACCAAAATCAGCAGATATCAGAAAGAAACTGCAAAAGTTAGAAGAGTAAGTATTAGATCTTATTACTTTCCAAAGTGTGATTCACTGGGATTTTCGGGTTTGATTATAAACGATAACTTCACAAGTGAATTATGCAATCAACAATTGTGTCATGCATCGATGCGTGCAAACGAAGATGCTTTGCCATGGGTGTAATGGGGACTTCATTGTTTTTGGGTTTTTTTTTAACCCTTTACCTAACAAGAAAAGCAGATGACACTTGCAAAATACATTCTTGAATAACTATTATTTTCATTTTTTGTCTCAAAAACATAGGTTATGACCTCTCATTGGAACGAGCTCAACGAGCTCGTTCCAATGAGGGGTCATAACCTATGTTTTAGAGACAAAAAATGAAAAAATAATGAAAATTAATTGGCTATATTTTTATACTGTACCAATGACCCAGACATAGCTGGTGCTAACTCTTAAAAATATAGGGCCAAACACAAATTTTGCCCCCCAATCCCCAAAATTTGCATCTAAAACCAAAGAAAACATGTCCTGAATGGCCCTCCATACTTCACCTCTACTGCGCATGTGCAGTGTCAAGGACGTCCCGAAATTGGCGCCATTAATCATTCTTTGTTTGGCCCTTCATCAGTTAACATCTCACTGATCTTTGTGCTTGTAAATCTCAGTTTAAATGATGCCAGACACATAAATATTAGAGAAATGGTGATTCTAAGGAGGATATAGAAGGAGGAGAGGAAAAATGAGTGACAGAAAATATTCAGGGCTGTAACTTAAAATTTTTTAATGAAATTATGTTAAGTTACCTATATTTTTATACTGTACCAATGACCCAGACATAGCTGGTGCTAACTCTTAAAATATAGGGCCAAACACAAATTTTGCCCCCCAATCCCCAAAATTTGCATCTAAAACCAAAGAAAACATGTCCTGAAAGGCCCTCCACACTTCGCCCCTACTGCGCATGCGCAGTGTCAAGGACGTTCCGAAATTGGCGCCATTAATCATTCTAAGTTTGGCCCTTCATCAGTTAACATCTGACTGATCTTTGTGCTTATAAATCTCAGTTTAAATGATGCCAGACACATAAATATTAGTGAAATGGTGATTCTAAGGAGGATAGAGAAGGAGGAGAGGAAAAAATGTGTGACAGAATATTATCAGGGCTGTAACTTAAAATTTTTTAATGAAATTATGTTAAGTTACCTATTTTCGAGGCAGCAGCCATTTTGTTGTCATTCTGATTATTTAGTTACACTGTTTTTTAAGTGTTTTCCTCTCTCCCTGTCCTTTAAGTCCCCCCTTGCTATTCTCCCATGCTTTTGGCATAGTTTTTGTAATTCTTATTACTAAATTTTCTTGGGAGTTTTAGCTGAATAACAGAATGAATTCTGTTCTTTTCCCCATGTTTACGTCTTCACCTACGTGTGGTTAGGCGTTGTGTTCTGCATCTACCATCTGATGTTCTGCAGTTTCTTCCCTGGAAGTCTCTGTTTTGCATCAGATAGTGTATTTTTGGTAACTGATTTCGGGCCTGGGTGCCTGGAGTCTTATTTTAGTGTTTTTACACTCATTGTTTACATTTACAACAGCCCTCTGTGTGAGGGGGGGATTTCTAAAAAATAATATCTTGATGTTATTTTAATCATAACTAGATACATTATTATTGTTCGTAAGTGTTGAATAAATTGTTTAAAATATTTTTAAAATTTTTGTCCACACTTAGGCTTGGGATCCATTGGGGCTCAACGTTACTTTTCAGAAACTTGGGCTGTTCTGAAAAAATATTTTTTCAAAATATTTTGATTTCAGTTATTTTTTCTATATTAATGGATCATATTATTATTATGTATTTTGATTGCCAGGGGTTAGTGCGAGTACCAGGACTTCTTTTCTTTTCACATTGAAAGGATATTGATCAATTGTTTTTAGAGGAAGTCTTCCTCTGACTTTATTATCATTCTATATGTGGTCAGTGTACTTGCATTAACTCCTGTTCTGTATCGTATGATTTCGATGACAATATGGGAAGCGTATGTCACGGTATGTTATTGGGGATTTGGACACTCCGGTCCTTTCCCCGCAGGGTCGCTCTACTTTATCAATTTCTATTTCAGACGATCAAGATTAGGGTGATGTATCTGTGATGTCTTCCAACAGTGTGCCTCCGTCGTCACAATTAATGAAGGGCTAGCGGAAAAGTGCTCATGTAAATACGCCAATTGCCTAAGAGGACCCTAGTAGGTTCGACGGCCTTTGACGTCCGCTAGCTTGCCCGGTGTAGCGTCCATTCACCGAATGGTTCGGCAGCCGGGTTCGTCCGTTGTGGTCTAGAAGGAATTTTGGGGTGATGCGAGCACTATAAATTAACCTAATGCACACCCAGTGACGGCGGATCGGAGGGAGAACGGAGGAAGCCTTTTAGTCCGGTTCATAGCTCGTTCCGGTCCATCCGGACGGCAAGCGAGAGAGGCCCCTCTCTCGTTCAACAACATCTGGCCCCAGATGTTGTGGTACAAAATGTGTTGCAAGCGGAGCATACGTCCGTCGCTCGGGACGCTCCGTTGTATAGGCAGTCCGCGGAGACTGCTAAGGCTTCCTCTTCTCGTCAGCGCACACGACCGCACCTTGGCTGCGTGACCGCCGATATATTACCAGCTTCGCCGATCAAGGATTCTTCGGCGACCAGGTCACACCATCCGGTAGCCAGGGACACGAGGCCTGCAGACTCCGGACGTTCGCATAGGAAGTGTGCGGGAGTCAACGTACACGGAGCTTCCGGCGGCAATGCATCGTAAGACCGCTACTGCACAGGCCTCGGGAACGGACGTGCTTTCCTTAATAGCACAGTTTATCGCAGCATCCCAGCATCAACTGAATCTGTCGCATATATTTTATCCGACGATGCTGGGTCGGGACGCTCCGCGGAAGCGGGTACGGACGTCCGAAAGTTTCATCCGGTCCGACGGGATACCGAAAGGGATTCGGAGGATTTCGAGCTTTCCCTTTTGGAACAACATATGCTGTTGTGTATGTCATCTGACTTGGTCTTCTACAGCTTCTTTCGTTGGACCAGAATGCTGCGATGCCGGATAAGAAACTGATAGCGTCGGTGGACTTAGAAATTTTGGTTCGGTTCAGGGACATCGTCCCTCAGTTCCGACATAGTCCAATAATGTCACACAAACTTTCGAATTATTGAACGACGCTATATATATTATTATTTTATGCTTGCTAACCAAGCATTTCTGGTTTCTTGTTCGAAGAGTTATGGAGATGTCTTTCAAAAGTGTGCCTCTGTCGTCATAGTTAATGAAGAGCTAGCGGCAATAAGTGCTCATGGAATATGTCTATTGCCTACGGAGTGACATTCGCTAGCTCACCCGGTGTAGCGTACATTCATCGAATGGGTCGGCTGCCGGGTTCGTCCGTTGCGGTCTAGGAAGGAGATTTGGGTGATGCGAGCACTTTAATTACTTTGATACTCACCCAGTGACGGCAGATTGAGGACAGATCGGAGGAAGCTTGTTAGTCCGGTTCCTGGCTTGTCCAAGTCCGTCCGGGCTGTGAGCGAGAGAGGTCCCTCTCTCGTCCAACAACATAGGGGACTGCATGTTGTGGTTCAGATATTTTACATTCGGAGCATATGTCCGTCGGTCGGGACGCTCCGTTATATTGACAGTCCGAGAGACTGTCCTTAATGCTTCCTCATCCTCACAGCAGGGCACACGACCGCACATTGGTTACGTGACCTCGAGTATCCGATCAGTTTCGTCATTCAGTGATTCCACGGCGAATAGGTCGCGCCATCCGGTAGCTAAGGGACACGAGGCCTATACACTCCGTTCGCTCGCATATTGGTAGTATGCACGGGGTAACGATCACGGAGCTTCCAGCGGCAATGCATCGTAAGACCGCTTCTCCTCAGGCCTCAGTGACGGACGTGCTATCCGAGTTAGCACAGTTGTTTCGCAGCATCCCAGCAATTGATAGTTTGTCGGTCGAATCAGGAATTATCCGACGGCGCTGGGTCGGTGCGGTCTGCGGTTGCATCAGGTACGGACGACCGAACGCTTTATAGGGTCCGACAGGATGGCGAAAGGGATTCGAAAGATTTTGAGTTTTCCCTTTAGTAGTATCGGAAGATGCTTTTCATATCTTCTGGCATTATCTTCCAGTGATTGTTATTTCGGACTTCATTGCTGCGATCTTGGATAAGAGACTTATAGCGTCATTGGACTCGGATTTTTCGATCGGTTCAGGGACATTGTCCCTGACTTACCGACGCAGTCCAATATTGTCATTACATCATGTGTTTTATTTTTCGACGCTATATATATATATATACAAGCCTGCTACCAAGCATGATAGTTTAGTTTCTTGTCCGCGTTGCTCATTTCTGCCATTTTATCATTTATACGAATAGTTTATTTTGGCAGAGCAGGGCATACCGAGAGTTCATATGCGTCTAGACGGTGTGATTAAAGACTCCATATATTCTTTTTCGCCGTTTATGTCTTTTCCAATTTCAGTGTTGGGAACGACATGATGTATAGTAGACTTAACTTAGATGCTTTATCATACGTAATCCGCCTTACTGAGGCGTTATCATTACGTCTTCAAGAAAAGATTTACGGGATATTATTCTCAATGTAATTTCTTTTGAGGGCAGTAGTTTGTTCACGTATAACTCCGCCCTTCAGTGGCTGATTGGAGTTGGTTAGACGTGACGCAGCCCTAGCTACATCCACACGCGTGGATAGTAAGGTTAAGAACTCTCTCAGAGTCGCTTCGTTCTCGGAGGAGCTTCTCTTCGACGGCAACTTTTCGGCAATCCATGAATTGCTCGATTTACACGTTCTCTTGTCTATCTAGTGTTACAAGAGATTCAGACTGGGGCAAACATTCGGTGGTTGACTCAGAGAGTGCCACCGCAGTTGCCGGACCCGAGTGTGGCTGTTATGACGGTTGCCAGTCACACAGATTGGGATATAATACTGATCCCTACGGATTCGAAGTGCCAGGGTCTTTGGGTTCCGCAGTCTCTTAGCAATCAGTTTTCTTCCGCGGAATAATGTTTTTTAGGCTTGCTTTATGTCATTGCATGAACATTATTCAGAAACGCATGCCCAAATTCCTGTCCTTTAATTCGACAGTAGTGGCGTATCTCCGGAACCAGGGAGGCACTCTTTCGTTTCCGTTATTCAATTTAATGGAAAGAATCCGTCTGTTGGTTATAGTACACCAAGTTCAGTTTTGGTCCGTCATATTCCGGGTCGTCTGATTGTTTTATTGGACTCCCGTTCTCTTACGGGTCGCTTGTTGCTGTCAGAATGGACTCTCAACAAACAAGTATTCAATCAGATTTGCTATCTATGGGAGCGCCCAATGATGATTTATTTATGACACAGCTTGCTAATCAATTGCAGACGTATGTGTTGGCTTGTCCAGATCTCTGAGCTAATGTTGTTAACGCTCTATTGATCTATAGGACGGAATGATAGGATACGCGTATCCTCCGGCGCTGTTGTTTCAGCAGGTTTTGCTAAGATTAACAACCACAATACATTTCTGTTGATAGCATCTCTATCTTCACAGAGATCATGGGTAATTTACTCTCTTGTCTACTGTGGGTCTTAACGTGAAATCTTCCTCTATGTGAGGATCTTTTTTCACTGGGTAAATCGTGTCATCTTTATCACAACCCGCAAGGTCGCAACCTTCATGTATTCCGTTGTGTGGTCCGTATTGCATTGTAAGCACTGTACTGGACGAGCTTTGGACGCGATTTCTTACTATAGGAGATCCTCTTCTTTGCTATTCTATGTGGCTAAAGTGGAGGCTCTTCCGTCGTGGTGTAGGGATCATTATGTTCATATTGTTGATTCCTCCATACTACTCATTGCTATTTTTTAGTATACTTGTTTCACAGGATCTACTGCAGCCTGTTATTATTTAGGTTATAGGTTTATGTTACCTCATACCTATGCACTCTACGATAGTTTACAATTGAGTCTTTTGTCTCTTTATCTAAGTCAGTTAGTAACTTTTTGATAAATAGACTTAGAATCTTTAGATTAAATTCCTATATGGATTTTAACTTCGGTTCTTATTTAGCTAAGTAATCATTTGAGCCTCTGGAAACAGTAGTTTTCAAATTCTGACCTTTTAGACAGTAATTCTGTTGGTTTCTCTTTTACTGTAGAGTCAGTGAGTTTCATGCACTATCGATGGATGATTTTCACTTTCGTAGTTTCGGAATCACTACTTCCGTTACTATTTAGGTTGGATTGTTGCATAAGAGTTAGGCTCCTATTATCCGGAACCTATTATTTTAAGGTCCTTCCGTCTTCGTATGGGCATAGGCCTTTACTCTTTCCGGGTACAGTTTATGTATTTATAAACAGATATCTGTTTATTTCTACGGGCGTAAACTTCTTCTGTCTTTGATGTCTAGTAGAAGGACGTTACGCTCCATTTTATTGTTAATGGATTCTATTAACTATCGGTACTGCTTATGGTATATCATTGACTTATCAGTTGTGCTTAAGATTTCGGCTCATGAAGTAAGAGTTCTTCTACTTCTTGGGCTTACATTAATAGTGTCGCTATTATAGATTTTTGAAGGCCGCTCATTGCGCTCGGCCATCCACATTCATGAATTTTATCTCAGAAATATCGAGTCCATTTCTGGAGGCCTGTATTGTTAGGTCTATTATCTACTGCTCAGAATGTCATTCACTTAACAGTTGCTACTATAGCTAGGTAGGCTGTCTGTTTCGGCAGTGTCTCCGTTCTGCTGCCCTCTTCGTTCTGGGCTATTTGACCCAGGGCAAGAAAAAAGGGGGGGGGGGAGGGTGTTCCCTTGGGTCACCTGTTTTACTATGAAAACAAGGGGATACCTCCTCCGGAGTTAGTAATTCTGAGCTGTTATTGGGATGGTTGTTTAGTGAGAAGTTTAGGTTTTTAAAATTCATTCAAGTCTTAGTTTTTAAAGTATAGCTTTTGAATATTGCATATGTCAACGGACATGATTATGCAATCCTCAGACACTTTTAGGAGTATAAGAGTCTCTATTCTCTAGACTTACTTTATTTATTGGCTTACTTTGAAAATTATTAGTATAAGGATTATTGGATATTAATAGAGTACATGGATGTATGAAGCTCAATTTTGGAAGGTGTTGTATCTTTCTAATTTATCATAAATAAGAAAGATACATGTAAGGCCTATTACTTCTTTCTCCCTACAGGGGATGACTCTATTTTATTTTATTGAGCGTATTCCATCTTCCTCTATGTCCTTGGCCCTCCAGCCTTTTTACTATTCAGCTATGTCTGGGTCATTGGTACAGTATAAAAATGTTAAAAAATTTATAGTAATTTATATATTTTTTATACTTGCCAATGACCCAGACGGGGATGGCCCTCCCAGGAGTTGGGAACTCTTGCCTCCCCGCTGAGTACATAGCGCTTACCAGGCACTGGTTATTAGAATGATTAATGGCGCCAATTTCGGAACGTCCTTGACACTGCGCATGCACAGTAGGGGCGAAGTGTGGAGGGCCTTTCAGGACATGTTTTCTTTGGTTTTAGATGCAAATTTTGGGGATTGGGGGGCAAAATTTGTGTTTGGCCCTATATTTCAAGAGTTAGCACCAGCCATGTCTGGGTCATTGGTAAGTATAAAAAATATATAAATTACTATAAATTTTTTAACTTTCGAGGCAACAGCCTGTTGTTGTCATTCTTGTTATCAAGTTACACTGCTTGTTCAGTGTTTTTCTCTCTCCCTTTCCTTTAAGTCCCCTCTTGCTATTCTCCCATGCTTTTGGCATATTTTCTGTAATATTATTACTAAAATTTCTTGGGAGTTTTAGCTGGATAACAGAATGAATTTTGTTCTTTTCCCCATGTTTACGTCTTCACCTATGGGTGGTTAGGCGTAGTGTTCTGCATCTACCATCTGATGTTCTGCAGTTTCTTCCCTGGAAGTCTCTGTTTTGCATCAGATAGTGTATTATTGGTAACTGATTTTGGGCCAGGGTGCCTGGAGTCTTGTTCTGGTGTTTTTCCACTTGTTTACATTTACAACAGCCCTCTGTGTGAGGGGGGATTTCTTGAAATAATATCTTGATGTTAATTTAATCATAACTAGATACATTATTATTGTTCGTAAGTGTTGCATAAATTTTTTAAAATATTTTTAGAATTTTTGTCCACACTTAGGCTTGGGATCCATTGGGGCTTAACGTTACTTTTCAGAAACTTGGGCTGTTCTGAAAAAATATTTTTTCAAAATTTTTTGATTTCAATTATTTTTTCTATGTTAATGGATCATGTTATTATGTATTTTGATTGTCAGGGGTTGGTGCGAGTACTAGGACTTTGTTTTCTTTTCACAATGAAAACATATTGTTCAATTGTAATTAGAGGAAATCTTCCTCTGACTTTCATAATCATTGTATAATGTAGTCAGTGTGCTCACACTAACTCCTGTTCTGATTGTGTTAATTTCAATGACAACATGGGAAGCGTGTGTCACGGTATGTTAGTGGGGAAATGGCCATTCCGGTCCTTTCCCCGCAGGGTCACTCTACTTTATCAATCTCTATTTCAGACGATCAACAACAGGGTGATGTATCCGTGATGTCTTCCAAAAGTGTGCCTCCGTCGTCACAATTAATGAAGAGCTAGCGGAAAAGTGCTCATGTAAATACGTCAATTGCCTAAGAGGACCCTAGTAGGTTCGACAGCCTTAGATGTCCGCTGGCTCGCCTGGTGTAGCGTCCATTCATCGAATGGTTCGGCAGCCGGGTTCGTCCTTTGCGGTCTAGAAGGAGTTTTGGGGTGATGCGAGCACTATAAATCAACCAAATGCACACCCAGTGACGGCGGATTAGAGGAGAGAACGGAGGAAGGTTTTTAGTCCGGTTCCTAGCTCGTCCAGGTCCATCCGGACTGCGAGCGAGAGAGGTCCCTCTCTCGTACAACAACATCTGGCCCCAGATGTTGTGGTATAAATTGTTTTGCATTCGGAGCTTACGTCCGCCGCTCGGGACGCTCCGATATATAGTCCGGAGAGACTGTCAATAAGGCTTCCTCATCCTCATGGTAGCGCACACGACCGCTCTTGGCTACGTGACCTCGGATATCCAGTCAGCTTCGCCAATCAGAGAATCATTGGCGACCAGGTCACACCATCCGGTAGCCAGGAACACGAGGCCTGCAGACTCCGGACGTTCGCATAAGAAAGTATGCGGGAGTCAACGTACACGGAGCTTCCAGCGGCAAAGCATCATAAGACCGCTACTGCACAGGCCTCGGTGACGGACGTGCTATCCCAAATAGCACATCTTATCGCAGCATCCCAGCATTGATAGAATCTCTGTCGCATCATGTATTATCCGACGACGCTGGGTCGGGACGCTCCGCGGAAGCGGGTATGGACGTCCGAAAATTTCATACCGTCCGACGGGATGCCGAAAGGGATTCGGAGGATTTCGAGCTTTCCCTTTCGGAACAACATCAGCTGCTGTGTATGTCATCTGACTTATCTTCTAGAGGTTCTTTCGTCGGACCAGAATGCTGCTATGCCGGATAAGAAACTGATAGCGTCGGTGGACACAGAAATTTTTGGTTTGGTTCAGGGACATCGTCCCTCAGTTCCGACACAGTCCAATAATGTCACACAAACTTTCGAATTATTGAACGACGCTATATATATATATTATTTTTATACCGTACCAATGACCCAGACTTAGCTGGTGCTAACTCTAACAAAACCAGGGCCAAACACAAATTTTGCCCCCCAATCCCCAAAATTTGCATCCAAAACAAAAAGAAATCATGTCCTAAAGGACCTCCATACTACGCCCCCACTGCGCATGCGCAGTGTGACGAACGTCCCGAAATTGGCGCCAATCATCATTCTCTGTTTGGCCCTTCATCAGTCAACATCTCACTGATCTTTGTGCTTGTAAATCTCAGTTTAAAGGATGCCAGACACGTAATATTTTTATACTGTACCAATGACCCAGACATAGCTGGTGCTAACTCTTAAAATATAGGGCCAAACACAAATTTTGCCCCCCAATCCCCAAAATTTGCATCTAAAACTAAAGAAAACATGTCCTGAAAGGCCCTCCACACCTCGCCCCCACTGCGCATGCGCAGTGTCAAGGACGTTCCGAAATTGGCGCCATTTATCTTTCTAAGTTTGGCCCTTCATCAGTTAACATCTGACTGATCTTTGTGCTTTTAAATCTCAGTTTAAATGATGCCAGACACATAAATATTAGTGAAATGGTGATTCTAAGGAGGATAGAAAAGGAGGAGAGGAAAAGAATGTGTGACAGAATATTATCAGGACTGTAACTTAAAAATTTTTAATGAAATTATGTTAAGTTACCTATTTTCAAGGCAGCAGCCATTTTGTTGTCATTCTGATTATTTAGTTACACTGTTTTTTCAAGTGTTTTTCCTCTCTCCCTGTCCTTTAAGTTCCCCCTTGCTATTCTCCCATGCTTTTGGCATAGTTTCTGTAATTATTATTACTAAAATTTCTTGGGAGTTTTAGCTTAATAACAGAATGAATTCTGTTCTTTCCCCATGTTTACGTCTTCACCTACGGGTGGTTAGGCGTTGTGTTCTGCATCTACCATCTGATGTTCTGCAGTTTCTTCCCTGGAAGTCTCTGTTTTGCATCAGATGGTGTATTTTTGGTAACTGATTTCGGGCCTGGGTGCCTGGAGTCTTATTTTAGTGTTTTTACACTCATTGTTTACATTTACAACAGCCCTCTGTGTGAGGGGGGGATTTCTAAATAATAATATCTTTATGTTATTTTAATCATAACTAGATACATTATTATTGTTCGTAAGTGTTGAATAAATTGTTTAAAATATTTTTAAAATTTTTGTCCACACTTAGGCTTGGGATCCATTGGGGCTCAACGTTACTTTTCAGAAACTTGGGCTGTTCTGAAAAAATATTTTTTCAAAATATTTTGATTTCAATTATTTTTTCTATATTAATGGATCATATTATTATTATGTATTTTGATTGCCAGGGGTTAGTGCGAGTACCAGGACTTGTTTTCTTTTCACATTGAAAGGATATTGATCAATTGTTTTAAGAGGAAGTCTTCCTCTGACCTTATTATCATTCTATATGTGGTCAGTGTACTCGCATTAACTCCTGTTCTGTATCGTATGATTTCGATGACAATATGGGAAGCGTATGTCACGGTATGTTGTTGGGGATTTGGACACTCCGGTCCTTTCCCCGCAGGGTCACTCTACTTTATCAATTTCTATTTCAGACGATCAAGATTAGGGTGATGTATCTGTGATGTCTTCCAACAGTGTGCCTCCGTCGTCACAATTAATGAAGGGCTAGCGGAAAAGTGCTCATGTAATACGCCAATTGCCTAAGAGGACCCTAGTAGGTTCGACGGCCTTTGACGTCCGCTAGCTCGCCCGGTGTAGCGTCCATTCACCGAATGGTTCAGCAGCCGGGTTTGTCCGTTGCGGTCTAGAAGGAATTTTGGGGTGATGCGAGCACTATAAAATTAACTTAATGCACACCCAGTGACGGCGGATCGGAGGGAGAACGGAGGAAGCCTTTTAGTCCGGTTCATAGCTCGTTTCGGTCCATCCGGACGGCAAGCGAGAGAGGCCCCTCTCTCGTTCAACAACATCTGGCCCCAGATGTTGTGGTACAAATGTGTCGTTAGCGGAGCATACGTCCGTCGCTCGGGACGCTCCGTTGTATAGGCAGTCCGCTGAGACTGCTAAGGCTTCCTCTTCTCGTCAGCGCACACGACCGCACCTTGGCTGCGTGACCGCCGATATATTACCAGCTTCGCCGATCAAGGATTCTTCGGCGACCAGGTCACACCATCGGCAGCCAGGGATTCGAGACCGATGGACTCCGGACGTTCGCATAGGAAGTATGCGGGAGCCATCTGATGCGGAGCTGCCCTCGGCGAAGCACCGATAGACTGCGCCTCCGCAGGTCTCGACGCCGGACATTCTTGTGCACATAGCACAGCTTATCGCAGCATCCCAGCAGCCGACAGAAACGGTGTCGGATCGAGAATTATCCGACAGCGCTGGGTCGGTAGCCGGGGACTCGAGGCCTGCAGACTCCGGACGTTCGCATAGGAAGTGTGCGGGAGTCAACGTACACGGAGCTTCCAGCGGCAATGCATCGTAAGTCCTCTACTGCACAGGCCTCGGGAACGGACGTGCTTTCCTTAATAGCACAGTTTATCGCAGCATCCCAGCATCAACTGAATCTGTCGCATATATTTTATCCGACGATGCTGGGTCGGGACGCTCCGCGGAAGCGGGTACGGACGTCCGAAAGTTTCATCCGGTCCGACGGGATACCGAAAGGGATTCGGTGGATTTCAAGCTTTCCCTTTCGGAACAACATAGGCTGCGATGCCGGATAAGAAACTGATAGCGTCGGTGGACTTAGAAAATTTTGGTTCGGTTCAGGGACATCGTCCCTCAGTTCCGACATAGTCCAATAATGTCACACAAACTTTCGAATTATTGAACGACGCTATATATATTATTATTTTATGCTTGCTATCCAAGCATTTCTGGTTTCTTGTTCGAAGAGTTATGGAGATGTCTTTCAAAAGTGTGCCTCTGTCGTCATAGTTAATGAAGAGTTAGCGGCAATAAGTGCTCATGGAATATGTCTATCGCTTACGGAGTGACATTCGCTAGCTCACCCGGTGTAGCGTACATTCATCGAATGGTTCGGCTGCCGGGTTCGTCCATTGCGGTCTAGGAAGGAGATTTGGGTGATGCGAGCACTTTAATTACTTTAGTACTCACCCAGTGACGGCAGATTGAGGACAGATCGGAGGAAGCCAACAACATAGGGGACCGCATGTTGTGGTTCAGATATTTTACATTCGGAGCATATGTCCATTGCTCGGGACGCTCCGTTATATTGACAGTCCGAGAGACTGTCTTTAATGCTTCCTCATCCTCACAGCAGGGCACACGACCGCACATTGGCTACGTGACCTCGAGTATCCGATCAGTTTCGGCATTCAGTGATTCCACAGCGAATAGGTCGCGCCATCCGGTAGCCAAGGGACACGAGGCCTATACACTCCGTTCGCTCGCATATTGGAAGTATGCACGGGGTAACGATCTCGGAGCTTCCTGCGGCAATGCATCGTAAGACCGCTGCTCCTCAGGCCTCAGTGACGGACGTGCTATCCGAGTTAGCACAGTTGTTTCGCAGCATCCCAGCAATTGACGGTTTCTCGGTCGAATCAGGAATTATCCGACGGCGCTGGGTCGGTGCGGTCCGCGGTTGCATCAAGCTACGGACGACCGAACGCTTTATAGGGTCCGACAGGATGGCGAAAGGGATTCGAAAGATTTCGAGTTTTCCCTTTAGTAGTATCGGAAGATGCCTTTCATATCTTCTGGCATTTCTTCCAGTGATTATTTTTCGGACTTCATTGCTGCGATCTTGGATAAGAGACTTATAGCGTCATTGGACTCGGATTTTTCGATCGGTACAGGGACTTTGTCCCTGACTTACCGACGCAGTCCAATATTGTCATTACAACATGTGTTTTATTTTTCGACGCTATATATTATATATATATATACAAGCCTGCTACTAAGCATGATAGTTTAGTTTCTTGTCCGCGTGGCTCATTTCTGCCATTTTATCTTTTTTTACAAATAGTTTATTTTGGCAGAGCAGGGCATACCGAGAGTTCATATGCGTCTAGACGGTGTGATTGAAGACTGCATATATTCTTTTTCGCCGTTTATGTCTTTTCCAATTTCAATGTTGGGAACGACATTATGTATAGTAGACTTAACTTAGACGCTTTATTATACGTAATCCGCCTTACTGAGGCGTTATCATTACGTCTTCAAGAAAAGATTTACGGGATATTATTCTCAATGTAATTTCTTTTGAGGGCAGTAGTTTGTTCACGTATAACTCCGCCCTTCAGTGGCTGATTGGAGTTGGTTAGACGTGATGCAGCCCTAGCTACATCCACGCGTGGATAGTAGGTTAAGAACTCTCTCAGAGTCGCTTCGTTCTCGGAGGAGCTTCTCTTCGACGGCAATTTTCCGGCAATCCATGAATTGCTTGATTTATACATTCTCTTGTCTATCTAGTGTTACAAGAGATTCAGACTGGGGCAAACATTCGGTGGTTGACTCAGAGAGTGCCGCCGCAGTTGCCGGACCCTAGTGTGGCTGTTATGACGGTTGCCAGTCAAACAGATTGGGATATTTACTGATCCCTACGGATTCGAAGTGCCAGGGTCTTTGGGTTCCGCAGTCTTTTAGCTATCAGTTTAACTCCCGCGGAATAATGTTTTTTAGGCTTGCTTTATGTCATTGCATGAACATTATTCAGAAACGCATGCCCAAATTCCTGTCCTTTAATTCGACAGTAGTGGCGTATCTCCGGAACCAGGGAGGCACTCTTTCGTTTCCGTTATTCAATTTAATGGAAAGAATCCGTCTGTTGGTTATAGTACACCAAGTTCAGTTTTGGTCCGTCATATTCTGGGTCGTCTGATTGTTTTATCGCCCTCCCGTTCTCTTACGGGTCGCTTGTTGCTGTCAGAATGGACTCTCAACAAACAAGTATTTAATCAGATTTGCTATCTATGGGAGCGCCCAATGATGTTTTATTTATGACACACCTTGCTAATCATTTGCAGACGTATGTGTTGGCTTGTCCAGATCTCTGAGCTAATACTGTTAACGCTCTATTGATCTATAGGACGGAATGATAGGATACGCGTATCCTCCGGCGCTGTTGTTTTAGCAGGTATTGCTAAGATAAACAACCACAATACATTTCTGTTGATAGCATCTCTATCTTCACAGAGATCATGAGTAATTTACTCTCTTGTCTACTGTGGATCTTAACGTGAAATCTTCCTCTATGTGAGGATCTTTTTTCACTGGGTAAATCGTGTCATCTTTATCACAACCAGCAAGGTCGCAACCTTCATGTATTCCGTTGTGTGGTCCGTATTGCATTGTAAGCACTGTACTGGACGAGCTTTGGACGCGATTTCTTACTATAGGAGATCCTCTTCTTCGCTATTCTATGCGACTAAAGTGGAGGCTCTTCCGTCGTGGTGTAGGGATCATTATGTTCATATGGTTGATCCCTCCATACTACGCATTGCTAGTTTTTAGTATACTTGTTTCACAAGATCTACTGCAGCTTGTTGTTATTTAGGTTATAGGTTTATGTTACCTCATACCTATGCACTCTACGATAGTTTACAATTGAGTCTTTTGTCTCTTTATCTAAGTCAGTTAGTAACTTTTTGATAAATAGACTTAGAATCTTTAGATTAAATTCCTATACGGATTTTAGCTTCGGTTCTTATTTAGCTAAGTAATCATTTGAGCCTCTGGAAACAGTAGTTTTCAAATTCTGACCTTTTAGACAGTAATTCTGTTGGTTTCTCTTTTACTGTAGAGTCAGTGAGTTTCATGCACTATCGATGGATGATTTTCACTTTCGTAGTTTCGGAATCAATACTTCCGTTACTATTTAGGTTGGATTGTTGCATAAGAGTTAGGCTCCTATTATCCGGAACCTATTATTTTAAGGTCCTTCCGTCTTCGTATGGGCATAGGCCTTTACTCTTTCCGGGTACAGTTTATGTATTTATAAACAGATATCTGTTTATTACAAGGGCGTAAGCTTCTTCTGTCTTTGATGTCTAGTAGAAGGACGTTATGCTCCATTTTATTGTTAATGGATTCTATTAACTAGCGTACTGCTTATGGTATATCATTGGCTTAGCAGTTGTGCTTAAGATTTCGGCTCATGAAGTAAGAGTTCTTCTACTTCTTGGGCTTACATTAATAGTGTTGCTATTATAGATTTTTGAAGGCTGCTCATTGCGCTCAGCCATCCATTCATGAATTTTATCTCAGAAATATCGAGTCCATTTCTGGAGTCCTCTATTGTTAGGTCTATTATCTACTGCTCAGAATGTCATTCACTTAACAGTTGCTACTATAGCTAGGTAGGCTGTCTGTTTCGGCAGTGTCTCCGTTCGGCTGCCCTCTTCGCTCTGGGCTATTTGACCCAGGGCAAGAAAAAGGGGGGGGGGGGGAGGGTGTTCCCTTGGGTCACCTGTTTTTACTATGAAAACAAGGGGATACCTCCTCCGGAGTTAGTAATTCTGAGCTGTTATTGGGATGGTTGTTTAGTGAGAAGTTTAAGTTTATAAAATTCATTCAAGTCTTAGTTTTTAAAGTATAGCTTTTGAATATTGCATATGTCAACGGACATGATTATGCAATTCTCACACACTTTTAGGAGTATAAGAGTCTCTATTCTCTAGACTTACTTTATTATTGGCTTACTTTAAAAATTATTAGTATAAGGATTATTGGATATTAATAGAGTACATGGATGTATGAAGCTCAATTTTTGGAAGGTGTTGTATCTTTCTAATTTATCATAAATAAGAAAGATACATGTAAGGCCTATTACTTCTTTTCCCTACAGGGGATGACTCTATTTTATTTTATTGAGCGTATTCCATTTTGCTCTATGTCCTTGGCCCTCCAGCCTTTTTACTATTCAGCTATGTCTGGGTCATTGGTACAGTATAAAAATGTTAAAAAATTTATAGTAATTTATATATTTTTTATACTTACCAATGACCCAGACGGGGATGGCCCTCCCAGGAGTTGGGAACTCTTGCCTCCCCGCTGAGTACATAGCGCTTACCAGGCACTGGTTATTAGAATGATAAATGGCGCCAATTTCGGAACGTCCTTGACACTGCGCATGCGCAGTGGGGGCGAGGTGTGGAGGGCCTTTCAGGACATGTTTTCTTTAGTTTTAGATGCAAATTTTGGGGATTGGGGGGCAAAATTTGTGTTTGGCCCTATATTTTAAGAGTTAGCACCAGCTATGTCTGGGTCATTGGTAAGTATAAAAAATATATAAATTACTATAAATTTTTTAACTTTTGGAGAAAATGTGATTCTAAGGAGGATAGAAGGAGGAGAGGAAAAAGAAGTGACAAAAAAATAATCAGGGCTGTTCTTAAAATTTTTTGATGAAATTATGTTAAGTTGCCTATTTTCGAGGCATTGGCCTCTTGTTGTCATTCTTGCTAAATGTTGCACTGCTTATTCAGTGTTTCCTCTCCCCTAGCCTTCTAAAGTCCCCACTTGCAATTCTCCCATGCTTTTGGCATATTTTTGAGAAAGTTCATTTCTAAAATTTTCCTGGGAGAGTTGCTTGGATACAGAATGTTTTCTGTTATTTTCCCCATAGTTACGTTTTCACCCATGGGTGTATAAACGTTGTGTTCTGCATCTTCCATCTGATGTTCTGCAGATTCTCCCCTGGGAGTCTCTGTTTTGCATCAGATAGAGTGTATTTTGATGACTGATTCCGGGCCAGTTTTTTCAGTGCCTGGAGTCATGTTTTCTGGTGTTTTACACTGTTTGTTTACATTGGCAACAGCCTTTTTTGAGGGGGGCTGTTTGCCTTTGCTGTAGTTTATCTCACTATAAGATACATTTATATTATCCGTAAGTGTCTCATTAATTATTTAATATAAATTTAAAATTTTTGATCACACTTTGCCATCGGATCCATTGGGGCTCAACGTTACTTTTCAGCAACTTGGGCTTCGCTGAAAAAATATATTTTTATACTGTACCAATGACCCAGACATAGCTGGTGCTAACTCTTAAAATATAGGGCCAAACACAAATTTTGCCCCCCAATCCCCAAAATTTGCATCTAAAACTAAAGAAAACATGTCCTGAAAGGCCCTCCACACTTCGCCCCTACTGCGCATGCGCAGTGTCAAGGACGTTCCGAAATTGGCGCCATTTATCATTCTAAGTTTGGCCCTTCATCAGTTAACATCTGACTGATCTTTGTGCTTTTAAATCTCAGTTTAAATGATGCCAGACACATAAATATTAGTGAAATGGTGATTCTAAGGAGGATAGAAAAGGAGGAGAGGAAAAGAATGTGTGACAGAATATTATCAGGGCTGTAACTTAAAATTTTTTAATGAAATTATGTTAAGTTACCTATTTTCAAGGCAGCAGCCATTTTGTTGTCATTCTGATTATTTAGTTACACTGTTTTTTCAAGTGTTTTCCTCTCTCCCTGTCCTTTAAGTTCCCCCTTGCTATTCTCCCATGCTTTTGGCATAGTTTCTGTAATTATTATTACTAAAATTTCTTGGGAGTTTTAGCTGAATAACAGAATGAATTCTGTTCTTTCCCCATGTTTACGTCTTCACCTACGGGTGGTTAGGCGTTGTGTTCTGCATCTACCATCTGATGTTCTGCAGTTTCTTCCCTGGAAGTCTCTGTTTTGCATCAGATGGTGTATTTTTGGTAACTGATTTCGGGCCTGGATGCCTGGAGTCTTATTTTAGTGTTTTTACACTCATTGTTTACATTTACAACAGCCCTCTGTGTGAGGGGGGGATTTCTAAATAATATCTTTATGTTATTTTAATCATAACTAGATACATTATTATTGTTCGTAAGTGTTGAATAAATTGTTTAAAATATTTTTAAAATTTTTGTCCACACTTAGGCTTGGGATCCATTGGGGCTCAATGTTACTTTTCAGAAACTTGGGCTGTTCTGAAAAAATATTTTTTCAAAATATTTTGATTTCAATTATTTTTTCTATATTAATGGATCATATTATTATTATGTATTTTGATTGCCAGGGGTTAGTACGAGTACCAGGACTTGTTTTCTTTTCACATTGAAAGGATATTGATCAATTGTTTTAAGAGGAAGTATTCCTCTGTCCTTATTATCATTCTATATGTGGTCAGTGTACTCGCATTAACTCCTGTTCTGTATCGTATGATTTCGATGACAATATGGGAAGCGTATGTCACGGTATGTTGTTGGGGATTTGGACACTCCGGTCCTTTCCCCGCAGGGTCACTCTACTTTATCAATTTCTATTTCAGACGATCAAGATTAGGGTGATGTATCTGTGATGTCTTCCAACAGTGTGCCTCCGTCGTCACAATTAATGAAGGGCTAGCGGAAAAGTGCTCATGTAATACGCCAATTGCCTAAGAGGACCCTAGTAGGTTCGACGGCCTTTGACGTCCGCTAGCTCGCCCGGTGTAGCGTCCATTCACCGAATGGTTCGGCAGCCGGGTTCGTCCGTTGCGGTCTAGAAGGAATTTTGGGGTGATGCGAGCACTATAAAATTAACTTAATGCACACCCAGTGACGGCGGATCGGAGGGAGAACGGAGGAAGCCTTTTAGTCCGGTTCATAGCTCGTTCCGGTCCATCCGGACGGCAAGCGAGAGAGGCCCCTCTCTCGTTCAACAACATCTGGCCCCAGATGTTGTGGTACAAATGTGTCGCTAGCGGAGCATACGTCCGTCGCTCGGGACGCTCCGTTGTATAGGCAGTCCGCTGAGACTGCTAAGGCTTCCTCTTCTCGTCAGCGCACACGACCGCACCTTGGCTGCGTGATCGCTGATATATTACCAACTTCGCCGATCAAGGATTCTTCGGCGACCAGGTCACACCATCCGGCAGCCAGGGATTCGAGACCGATGGACTCCGGACGTTCGCATAGGAAAAGTATGCGGGAGCCATCTGATGCGGAGCTGCCCTCGGCGAAGCAGCGATAGACTGCGCCTCCGCAGGTCTCGACGCCGGACATTCTTGTGCACATAGCACAGCTTATCGCAGCATCCCAGCAGCCGACAGAAACGGTGTCGGATCGAGAATTATCCGACAGCGCTGGGTTGGTAGCCGGGGACTCGAGGCCTGCAGACTCCGGACGTTCGCATAGGAAGTGTGCGGGAGTCAACGTACACGGAGCTTCCAGCGGCAATGCATCGTAAGTCCGCTACTGCACAGGCCTTGGGAACGGACGTGCTTTCCTTAATAGCACAGTTTATCGCAGCATCCCAGCATCAACTGAATCTGTCGCATATATTTTATCCGACGATGCTGGGTCGGGACGCTCCGCGGAAGCGGGTACGGACGTCCGAAAGTTTCATCCGGTCCGACGGGATACCGAAAGGGATTCGGAGGATTTCAAGCTTTCCCTTTCGGAACAACATATGCTGCGATGCCGGATAAGAAACTGATAGCGTCGGTGGACTTAGAAATTTTTGGTTCGGTTCAGGGACATCGTCCCTCAGTTCCGACATAGTCCAATAATGTCACACAAACTTTCGAATTATTGAACGACGCTATATATATTATTATTTTATGCTTGCTATCCAAGCATTTCTGGTTTCTTGTTCGAAGAGTTATGGAGATGTCTTTCAAAAGTGTGCCTCTGTCGTCATAGTTAATGAAGAGTTAGCGGCAATAAGTGCTCATGGAATATGTCTATCGCTTACAGAGTGACATTCGCTAGCTCACCCGGTGTAGCGTACATTCATCGAATGGTTCGGCTGCCGGGTTCGTCCGTTGCGGTCTAGGAAGGAGATTTGGGTGATGCGAGCACTTTAATTACTTTAGTACTCACCCAGTGACGGCAGATTGAGGACAGATCGGAGGAAGCCAACAACATAGGGGACCGCATGTTGTGGTTCAGATATTTTACATTCGGAGCATATGTCCGTTGCTCGGGACGCTCCGTTATATTGACAGTCCGAGAGACTGTCTTTAATGCTTCCTCATCCTCACAGCAGGGCACACGACCGCACATTGGCTACGTGACCTCGAGTATCCGATCAGTTTCGGCATTCAGTGATTCCACAGCGAATAGGTCGCGCCATCCGGTAGCCAAGGGACACGAGGCCTATACACTCCGTTCGCTCGCATATTGGAAGTATGCACGGGGTAACGATCTCGGAGCTTCTTGCGGCAATGCATCGTAAGACCACTGCTCCTCAGGCCTCAGTGACGGACGTGCTATCCGAGTTAGCACAGTTGTTTCGCAGCATCTCAGCAATTGACAGTTTCTCGGTCGAATCAGGAATTATCCGACGGCGCTGGGTCGGTGCGGTCCGCGGTTGCATCAAGCTACGGACGACCGAACGCTTTATAGGGTCCGACAGGATGGCGAAAGGGATTCGAAAGATTTCGAGTTTTCCCTTTAGTAGTATCGGAAGATGCCTTTCATATCTTCTGGCATTTCTTCCAGTGATTATTTTTCGGACTTCATTGCTGCGATCTTGGATAAGAGACTTATAGCGTCATTGGACTCAGATTTTTCGATCGGTACAGGGACTTTGTCCCTGACTTACCGACGCAGTCCAATATTGTCATTACAACATGTTTTATTTTTCGACACTATATATATTTATATATATATACAAGCCTGCTACTAAGCATGATAGTTTAGTTTCTTGTCCGCGTGGCTCATTTCTGCCATTTTATCTTTTTTTACAAATAGTTTATTTTGGCAGAGCAGGGCATACCGAGAGTTCATATGCGTCTAGACGGTGTGATTAAAGACTGCATATATTCTTTTTCGCCGTTTATGTCTTTTCCAATTTCAATGTTGGGAACGACATTATGTATAGTAGACTTAACTTAGACGCTTTATTATACGTAATCTGCCTTACTGAGGCGTTATCATTACGTCTTCAAGAAAAGATTTACGGGATATTATTCTCAATGTAATTTCTTTTGAGGGCAGTAGTTTGTTCACGTATAACTCCGCCCTTCAGTGGCTGATTGGAGTTGGTTAGACGTGACGCAGCCCTAGCTACATCCACGCGTGGATAGTAGGTTAAGAACTCTCTCAGAGTCGCTTCGTTCTCGGAGGAGCTTCTCTTCGACGGCAACTTTCCGGCAATCCATGAATTGCTCGATTTATACATTCTCTTGTCTATCTAGTGTTACAAGAGATTCAGACTGGGGCAAACATTCGGTGGTTGACTCAGAGAGTGCCGCCGCAGTTGCCGGACCCGAGTGTGGCTGTTATGACGGTTGCCAGTCAAACAGATTGGGATATATACTGATCCCTACGGATTCGAAGTGCCAGGGTCTTTGGGTTCCGCAGTCTTTTTGCTTTCAGTTTAACTTCCGCGGAATAATGTTTTTTAGGCTTGCTTTATGTCATTGCATGAACATTATTCAGAAACGCATGCCCCAATTCCTGTCCTTTAATTCGACAGTAGTGGCGTATCTCCGGAACCAGGGAGGCACTCTTTCGTTTCCGTTATTCAATTTAATGGAAAGAATCCGTCTGTTGGTTATAGTACACCAAGTTCAGTTTTGGTCCGTCATATTCTGGGTCGTCTGATTGTTTTATCGCACTCCCGTTCTCTTACGGGTCGCTTGTTGCTGTCAGAATGGACTCTCAACAAACAAGTATTCAATCAGATTTGCTATCTATGGGAGCGCCCAATGATGTTTTATTTATGACACAGCTTGCTAATCAATTGCAGACGTATGTGTTGGCTTGTCCAGATCTCTGAGCTAATACTGTTAACGCTCTATTGATCTATAGGACGGAATGATAGGATACGCGTATCCTCCGGCGCTGGTGTTTTAGCAGGTATTGCTAAGATAAACAACCACAATACATTTCTGTTGATAGCATCTCTATCTTCACAGAGATCATGAGTAATTTACTCTCTTGTCTACTGTGGATCTTAACGTGAAATCTTCCTCTATGTGAGGATCTTTTTTCACTGGGTAAATCGTGTCATCTTTATCACAACCAGCAAGGTCGCAACCTTCATGTATTCCGTTGTGTGGTCCGTATTGCATTGTAAGCACTGTACTGGACGAGCTTTGGACGCGATTTCTTACTATAGGAGATCCTCTTCTTCGCTATTCTATGCGACTAAAGTGGAGGCTCTTCCGTCGTGGTGTAGGGATCATTATGTTCATATTGTTGATCCCTCCATACTACTCATTGCTATTTTTTAGTATACTTGTTTCACAAGATCTACTGCAGCCTGTTGTTATTTAGGTTATAGGTTTATGTTACCTCATACCTATGCACTCTACGATAGTTTACAATTGAGTCTTTTGTCTCTTTATCTAAGTCAGTTAGTAACTTTTTGATAAATAGACTTAGAATCTTTAGATTAAATTCCTATACGGATTTTAACTTCGGTTCTTATTTAGCTAAGTAATCATTTGAGCCTCTGGAAACAGTAGTTTTCAAATTCTGACCTTTTAGACAGTAATTCTGTTGGTTTCTCTTTTACTGTAGAGTCAGTGAGTTTCATGCACTATCGATGGATGATTTTCACTTTCATAGTTTCGGAATCAATACTTCCGTTACTATTTAGGTTGGATTGTTGCATAAGAGTTAGGCTCCTATTATCCGGAACCTATTATTTTAAGGTCCTTCCGTCTTCATATGGGCATAGGCCTTTACTCTTTCCGGGTACAGTTTATGTATTTATAAACAGATATCTGTTTATTACAAGGGCGTAAGCTTCTTCTGTCTTTGATGTCTAGTAGAAGGACGTTACGCTCCATTTTATTGTTAATGGATTCTATTAACTAGCGTACTGCTTATGGTATATCATTGGCTTAGCAGTTGTGCTTAAGATTTCGGCTCATGAAGTAAGAGTTCTTCTACTTCTTGGGCTTACATTAATAGTGTTGCTATTATAGATTTTTGAAGGCTGCTAATTGCGCTCAGCCATCCACATTCATGAATTTTATCTCAGAAATATCGAGTCCATTTCTGGAGGCCTCTATTGTTAGGTCTATTATCTACTGCTCAGAATGTCATTCACTTAACAGTTGCTACTATAGCTAGGTAGGCTGTCTGTTTCGGCAGTGTCTCCGTTCGGCTGCCCTCTTCGCTCTGGGCTATTTGACCCAGGGCAAGAAAAAGGGGGGGGGGGGGGGAGGGTGTTCCCTTGGGTCACCTGTTTTTACTATGAAAACAAGGGGATACCTCCTCCGGAGTTAGTAATTCTGAGCTGTTATTGGGATGGTTGTTTAGTGAGAAGTTTAAGTTTATAAAATTCATTCAAGTCTTAGTTTTTAAAGTATAGCTTTTGAATATTGCATATGTCAACGGACATGATTATGCAATTCTCACACACTTTTAGGAGTATAAGAGTCTCTATTCTCTAGACTTACTTTATTATTGGCTTACTTTAAAAATTATTAGTATAAGGATTATTGGATATTAATAGAGTACATGGATGTATGAAGCTCAATTTTTGGAAGGTGTTGTATCTTTCTAATTTATCATAAATAAGAAAGATACATGTAAGGCCTATTACTTCTTTTCCCTACAGGGGATGACTCTATTTTATTTTATTGAGCGTATTCCATTTTGCTCTATGTCCTTGGCCCTCCACCCTTTTTAATATTCAGCTATGTCTGGGTCATTGGTACAGTATAAAAATGTTAAAAAATTTATAGTAATTTATATATTTTTTATACTTACCAATGACCCAGACGGGGATGGCCCTCCCAGGAGTTGGGAACTCTTGCCTCCCCGCTGAGTACATAGCGCTTACCAGGCACTGGTTATTAGAATGATAAATGGCGCCAATTTCGGAACGTCCTTGACACTGCGCATGCGCAGTAGGGGCGAAGTGTGGAGGGCCTTTCAGGACATGTTTTCTTTAGTTTTAGATGCAAATTTTGGGGATTGGGGGGCAAAATTTGTGTTTGGCCCTATATTTTAAGAGTTAGCACCAGCTATGTCTGGGTCATTGGTAAGTATAAAAAATATATAAATTACTATAAATTTTTTAACTTTCTCAAAATTATTTTGATTTGCAATTGTTTTTTCATTTATTAATGGATCATGTTATTATGTATCTTTGTGTCAGGGGTTTGTGTGAGTAACTAGGACTTGTTGTTGACTTTTCACAATGAAAGGATATTGTTCAAATTGTAATGGGAAGAAATCTTCCTCTGACTTTCATGATCATTGTATTAATTGTAGTCAGTGTTCTCGCACTAATCCCTGTTCTAAATGTCAATATTGGGATGACAAACATTGGAAACGTGTGTCAGGGTATGTTGTTTCTGGAGAAAGGGCTATGCCGGCTCTTTCTCCGCAAGGTCACTCTACTCGCTCAGTTTCTATTTCAGAGGAACAAGAACAGGGTGATGTTTCCATGTTATCTTCTGCAAGTGCACTTCCGTCGTCACAAATGAATTCAGAGCAAGCGGCAAAAGTGCTCATGGAGATTAGACAAATGTCGTCCGCTAGCTCGCCCTGTGTAGCGTCCATTCACCGAATGGTTCGGCAGCCGGGTTCGTCCGATGCGGTCCAGGAGGAAATTTTGGGTGATGCGAGCACTATAAACATACTAGGTGCACACCCAGTGACGGCGGATAGTAAGCGAGAACGGAGGAAGCCTTTGAGTCTGGTTCCTAGCTCGTCCAGGTCCAGCCGGGCCGCGAGCGAGAGAGGCCCCTCTCTCGTACAACAACATCTGGGACCAGATGTTGTGGTACAAAATGTGTCGCAAGCGGAGCATACGTCCGTTGTTCGGGACGCTTCGTTGTATAGGCAGTCTGCGGACGCTGCTAAGGCTTCTTCTTCTCGTCAGCGCACACGACCGCACCTTGGCTGCGTGACCGCCGATATATTACCAGCTTTGCCGATGAAGGATTCTTCGGCGACCAGGTCACACCATCCGGCAGCCAGGGATTCGAGACCGATGGACTCCGGACGTTCGCATGGAAAAAGTATGCGGGAGCCATCTGATGCGGAGCTGCCCTCGGCGAAGCAGCGAAAGGCTGCGCCTCCGCAGGTCTCGACGCCGGCATTCTTGTGCAGATAGCACAGCTTATCACAGCAGCCGACAGAAACGGTGTCGGATCGAGAATTATCCGACGGCGCTGGGTCGGTACGCTCCGCCGAAGCATCGGGGGTGGACGACCGGGAACATCATGAGGTCTGACCGGATGGTGAAAGGGATACGGATGATTTGGAGCTATCCCTTTCGGAACAACATAAAGCTGCCGTGGACTTCATCCGGCACTTTCTCCCTCAAGTTGTTCCGTCGGGCCAGACTGCTGCGGTTCCGGACAAGAGGATTATAGCGTCATTGGACTCTGAATTTTTTGAGCGGTTCAGGGACATCGCTCCCGAGTTTCCGTCGCAGTCCAATAATGTTGCAAGAACATTTGAATTATTGAACGACGCTATATTTAAACTTGCTTCCAAGACGGGGAAAGCAGGTTTCTTGTCCGCTAATACTCTCAACCTGCCTTTCATTAATGCAAGGAATAAATTCGATACGGCAGGACAGGGTATCCCGAGAGTTCCTCTGCGTATGGACGACGAGGCGGAAGACTTAGAGCTATCATTACCGTCGTCGGCTTCTATTCCAACCGCGGTGTTGGAAACAGCTATTGCGTCTAACAGAGCCAATTTAGATGCCTTATCTTACGCAGATCACCTTACTAAGGCGTTATCACTGCGCCTTCAAGGGAAAGAGTTTCAGGATATACAATCCTCTTTAAGACTTCTTTCAAGGGCAGTAGCTTATTCCACGTGTAACTCCGCCCTTTCAGTGGCAAATCTGGAGTTGGTTAGACGTGACGCAGCCCTAGCTACATCCACACTCGTGGATACTAAGGTGAAGAACTCTCTCAGAGTCGCTTCGGTCTCCGGAGAACTTCTCTTTGACGGCAAGCTTTCTGCTATTTATGATAAAATTACAGAGAAAGCTTCGGATTCTCTGTTGTTCAAATCTGCTTCTAAGAAGTCGGATACAGCAGACAAGAATAAGACAGGCACTTCTGGGTCTAATGCGCCCAAGAGAGGTTCCTATAGAGGTTCCGGTGCGTCCTCTTGGTCTTATTCGAGAGACCGTCAGGGTAGCGACTCTCGTTCAGGATGTCCTTCGGGCCGGGACAATCGGTCGGACGACCCGCACCTCACCCCGTCGACCTCGGGGCGTCCGACCGATTGTCCCGGCCCGAAGGACATCCTGAACGAGAGTCGTAGAAAACCTGGAAACTCCGGGATTCTACAGCCATCTGTTTCTGGTTCCGAAACCAAACGGCTCGTTCCGTCCGAGGTCGACGGGGTGAGGTGCGGGTCGTGGAGGACGTGGTTTCTCCTACCGCAGGCCTCGCAGGTCCAGGAGGTGATGGCTTAAACCTCTATCGCGTACCGGTTGGCGGAAGGTTGTCGAGCTTTTCACAAGAATGGGCGTCGATTACGGACGACCCTTGGGTGGGAGGAGTGACTTCGGAAGGTCTAAAGATATCCTTCAAACGAAAGCCTCCATTAACTCGAAGTCCAAAGTGGACTCAACTTCCGTCAAATCCGCAGAAAAGAGACGCTCTGTTATCAGAGGTGCAGTCTCTTTTAATGAAGAACGCGGTAGAGGTCGTAGAAAACCAGGAGACTCCGGGATTCTACAGCCATCTGTTTCTGGTTCCGAAACCAGACGGCTCGTTCCGTCCAGTCATAGATTTGAGCTGGATAAACAAGCTGATCGTCGCTCCGAAATTTTATATGGAGACGATTCGGTCGGTCAGAGCGAGTATTCGGGTGAACGATTATGCAACAAGCATAGATCTCAAAGATGCGTACTTTCACGTCATGGTACATCCGACATTCCGAAAGTATCTACGCTTTGCAGTCCTAGGAGTGGTGTATCAATTCCGGGCGATGTGCTTCGGATTGAATCTAGCACCTTGGGCTTTCACTCGGGTAATGAACTCGGTAATGATCTATTTCCGAGCTCATTCGTCTGCGGTAACGTCGGCCCACCTGGACGACATTCTTCAGAGGTACGGCAACGAGTTAACGCTTCAGAACGATGTTCAGAATCTACTTCTATTGCTCCGACGTCTCGGTTTTATAGTAAACGAGGAGAAGTCGGATCTGGTGCCATCCAAGTCATTCACTCATCTGGGAATGAGCTTCGAGACGCACAACAATCTCGTTCGTCTGCCGTTAACCAGAGTGAAATTAGTCAGTTGTTACGCTCGCTATTGTCTGCACGCAGACAAAGTCACAGCGAGAGAATTTATGAGACTGATAGGTCTGTGCGGAGCCGCTGCGGATCTCATTCCGATGGGGCGGTTACGCACGTCCTCTTCAAATTTTCTTGACTCAGAATTGGAGTGTGAAAATTCATTCGCTCGACGTAGACGTTCTCTTGTCAGATCAAGTGAAACAAGAGATTCAGACTTGGGCAAGCATTCAGTGGTTAACTCCGGGAGTTCCGCTGCAGTTGCCGGATCCGAATTTTACCATTATGACGGATGCCAGTCAAACAGGTTGGGGTGCATCATTAATCCCAACGGATTCGAGATGCCAGGGTCTTTGTGATCCGCAATTCCTGTGCAAGCACATAAACATCAAGGAAATGATGTCAATTTGGCTTGCGTTACGTCACTGGATGGACATTATTCACAATGCTCACGTCCAAATCCTATCCGACAATACGACAGTAGTGGCGTATATACGGAACCAGGGAGGCACTCATTCAGTTCCTTTGTTCAATCTAACGGAAAGAATCCTTCTGTTTGCGCTAGAACATCACGTTCTTCTTTTGGTCCGTCACATACCGGGTCGTCTGAATGTGCTAGCAGACTCCCTTTCACGAAAGGGTCGCTTGTTGCCGTCGGAATGGACTCTCAACAAACAAGTATTCAATCAGATTTGCTACCAATGGGAACGGCCAATGATAGACTTATTTGTGACACATCTCAACAATTAGTTGCAGACGTATGTGTCTCCGTGTCCGGATCCAAGAGCATTTGCAGTAGACGCTCTGTCGATCCCTTGGGACGGAATGATAGGATATGCGTATCCTCCAGCGCCGTTAATTCAACAAGTATTGCTAAAGATAAAACAATCTCAATGCAAGATTCTGTTGGTAGCATCTCTGTCGCCACAGAGACCGTGGATAAATCTACTCAGGTGTCTGTTGTGGGACCTACCGCGAAAGCTTCCTCCACGGGAGGATCTTCTTTCGCAGGGGAAATCGCGCCAACTCCATCACAACCCGCAAGGTCTCAACCTTCACGTTTTTCCGTTGTGCGGTCCTTCTTGCATGGCAAGCACTTTACAGGACGAGCAGTGGACGCGATTTCTAACTGTAGGAGGACCTCCTCTTCGCTAAACTATGCGGCTAAGTGGAAGGTTTTTCGTCGTTGGTGTAGGGATCATTCTGTAGATATATTCGATCCCTCTATACCAGACATTGCAAACTTTCTAGTACACTTGTTTGACTAATTCAAACTGCAGCCTGTTACTATAAAGGGTTATAGGTCTATGTTATCTGATACCTATGCACATCATGATAGTTTACAAATTGGACCTAATGTCTCTTTATCTAAGTTGGTTAGAAACTTTTCGATAAATAGACCCAGAACTCTTAGATTAATTCCTAAATGGAATTTAGCTTGGGTTCTTCTTAAATTGAAGGAAAAGCCATTTGAACCTCTTGGGACAGTAGATTTCAAATTCTTATCTTATAAGACAGCTTTTCTCTTAGCTTTCTCTTCTGCTAGAAGAGTCAGTGAGCTTCATGCACTGTCGGTGGATGATTCTCACTATCGTAGTGTCGGGAACACTATCACCTTCACTACTAATGTGGGTTTTTTAGCTAAGAATCAGGCTCCTAATAAATATCCGGAACCTATTGTTATTAAGGCTCTTCCGTCTTCAGACGGGCGTAGGCCTTTACTCTGTCCTGTTAGAGCGTTACGTATCTATAAACAGCGATCTCAGTTTATCAGAAAGGGACGGAAACGTTTCTTTCTGTCTTTGATGCCTAATAGAAAGGACATTTCAGTCCATTCTATTGCTAGATGGATTCAATTAACTATCCGTACTGCTTATGAGAGTTTATCTTCTTCTCAGCAGTCTGTGCTTAAGATTTCCGCTCATGAAGTAAGAGCTTTTTCTACTTCCTGGGCTTATGCTAATAGTGTTGCTATTACAGATTTAATGAAGGCTGCTTATTGGTCTCAGCCATCCACATTTACGAATTTTTATCTCAGAAATATTGAGTCCATTTCTGGAGACTTGCATTGTTTAGGTCCGTTATCTGTTGCTCAGAATGTCGTCCACTAAACAGTTGCAACTATAGTTATGCAGGCTTTCTGTTCCGGCAGTGACTCCGTCCGGCTGCCCTCTTCGCTCTGGGCTATTTGACCCAGGGCAAGGGGAAGGGGGGGGGGGGGGGGGGGGGGGCGGGTGTTCCCTTAGGTCACCTGCTTTATAGTGAAAAGCAAGGGAATGCCTCCTCCAAGTCAGTATTTCTGAGTCGCTTCCGGGATGGTTTTAAAGTGTAATATTAATGTTAAAATTCATTCATGTCTTATTTTTAAAGTGTAGCTCGGTGTGAAGCATTTGTATATGTCAAGTGTCAAACGGGCTTTAATATACAATACTCAGACACTTTTAAATGACTATAAAGAGTCTCAATTCTCTGGACTACTTTATTTATTGTCTTACTTTAAAAATAATTAGTATAAGGGATATACTGGATGTTAATAGAGAACATGAATGTTATTGTGCTCAATTATTAAGGGTAGTGTATCTTTCTAATTTAATATTAAATAAGAAAGATACATGTAAAGCCTAATACTCCTTTTCTCCTTAAGGGGTTACCTCTTTACTATATAGTTGAGCTTATTGGATTTTCCTCTATGTCCTAAGCCCTCCAGCCTGTTTACTATTCAGCTAAGTCTGGGTCATTGGTACAGTATAAAAATGTTAAAAAATTTATAGTAATTTATATATTTTTTATACTTACCAATGACCCAGACGGGGATGGCCCTCTCAGGAGTTGGGAACTCGTACCTCCCCGCTGAGTACATAGCGCTTACAAGGCACTGGTTATAAGAATGATTAATGGCGCCAATTTCGGGATGTCCTTGACACTGCGCATGCGCAGTAGAGGTGAAGTATGGAGGGCCATTCAGGACATGTTTTCTTTGGTTTTAGATGCAAATTTTGGGGATTGGGGGGCAAAATTTGTGTTTGGCCCTATATTTTTAAGAGTTAGCACCAGCTATGTCTGGGTCATTGGTAAGTATAAAAAATATATAAATTACTATAAATTTTTTAACTTTTTAGAATAGCGCTGGCCGGTTTTGGTCATTACGTTAGGTAAAGGGTTAAATAATATGATTATCGTTAATAATGAAAAATAATAAATAGAGTAATCGCTTGACTGGACTGGTTACGTGAAATAAATTCATTCGAGACGAGGGATTATATTGTAAAACACTCGTGCGCATTCGCGCACTCGTGTTTGTACAACGTCCCTCACCTCTCATGAATTATTTCACGTAACCAGTCCAGTCAAGCAATTAGTCTCTATATATTTTTATTGCAAATACTTTTCGTAATTATATTTTTCAACTGGATCACTGTGGCTTAGTGGTTATGGCATTGGATAAACTGAAAGGTCCACTCTTTTATTCCTGCCAGGGATAACAGTGTTGTGTCCTTGGACAAGACACTTAATCCTGATTGGCCACATGGAGGCACAGTGGCACTGTGTACTAAGGCATACTGCATGTTAATGGTGCACTTGTCTTCAACCAGTTCTAATCCTTGAGTGGAATTAGTATGTTGGGGAGCCTGACTCTGACGTTTGCTAGCCTCTGCTTGGTGGTTCTCTCCAGGTACTCTGTAGGGTTCACACATGAGTCCTGGAACCTTGAAAGTCCTGGAATTTGGCCATTTTGAATACCAGGTCTGGAAACTCATGGAAAACAAACGTTTTTTTAGGCTGTTCCTTGAAAGTTAAGGAAAACCCGGTCAAAATTTTAGGGGCACCGTCGAACACGCTCCAAATTCACCGCTTGCTTTTTCTGTTTCTGGTTTTGTGTTGTCGCATTTTTCTTGTGTTTGCTTGTTAAGTCATTCAGTTTGATATTGAAATGCCTGGAAAGTGTTTTTAAGAAGAATGGACCGATAAGAAAGAATATAAAGAATGGATTACTAGTGTTTCAAAGGACAAACATAGTGCAAAATTTCGAACATGTGTACTGTAAAGTCGTTCGATGTAGGAAATATTTTTTTAGCTCAACTTGACAAAGTCAAGCTGAGCTATTGCCATCACTTCTCGTACGTACGTACGTACGTACGTACGTACGTACGTACGTACGTATGTACGTACATATGTACGTACGTACGTACATTAGTACGTACGTACGTCCACAATTTCCTTTGGCACACCTCACAGGTCGCATTTATGATCAGATTACTTTGAAACTTCTTATGCTTGTTTGGGGTGACCTCTAGATGGGAGCTATCGATTTTTCTTCAATTTCCGTCAAAAAATGTTGCCGCGGCCAACGTTCTTAGAACTTAGTTTAGTCAAACCACAATATTTCCCTTTGGCACACCCTACAGGGCACATTTATGATTTGATTGCTTTGAAACCTGATACGCTTATTTAGGGTGACGTCTAGATGGGAGCTATCGATTTTCTTCAATTTCCAGCAAAAAATGTTGCCACGGCCAACATTTTTATACTGTACCAATGACCCAGACATAGCTGGTGCTAACTCTTAAAATATAGGGCCAAACACAAATTTTGCCCCCCAATCCCCAAAATTTGCATCTAAAACTAAAGAAAACATGTCCTGAAAGGCCCTCCACACTTCGCCCCTACTGCGCATGCGCAGTGTCAAGGACGTTCCGAAATTGGCGCCATTTATCATTCTAAGTTTGGCCCTTCATCAGTTAACATCTGACTGATCTTTGTGCTTTTAAATCTCAGTTTAAATGATGCCAGACACATAAATATTAGTGAAATGGTGATTCTAAGGAGGATAGAAAAGGAGGAGAGGAAAAGAATGTGTGACAGAATATTATCAGGGCTGTAACTTAAATTTTTTTAATGAAATTATGTTAAGTTACCTATTTTCAAGGCAGCAGCCATTTTGTTGTCATTCTGATTATTTAGTTACACTGTTTTTTCAAGTGTTTTTCCTCTCTCCCTGCCCTTTAAGTTCCCCCTTGCTATTCTCCCATGCTTTTGGCATAGTTTCTGTAATTATTATTACTAAAATTTCTTGGGAGTTTTAGCTGAATAACAGAATGAATTCTGTTCTTTCCCCATGTTTACGTCTTCACCTACGGGTGGTTAGGCGTTGTGTTCTGCATCTACCATCTGATGTTCTGCAGTTTCTTCCCTGGAAGTCTCTGTTTTGCATCAGATGGTGTATTTTTGGTAACTGATTTCGGGCCTGGGTGCCTGGAGTCTTATTTTAGTGTTTTTACACTCATTGTTTACATTTACAACAGCCCTCTGTGTGAGGGGGGGATTTCTAAATAATAATATCTTTATGTTATTTTAATCATAACTAGATACATTATTATTGTTCGTAAGTGTTGAATAAATTGTTTAAAATATTTTTAAAATTTTTGTCCACACTTAGGCTTGGGATCCATTGGGGCTCAACGTTACTTTTCAGAAACTTGGGCTGTTCTGAAAAAATATTTTTTCAAAATATTTTGATTTCAATTATTTTTTCTATATTAATGGATCATATTATTATTATGTATTTTGATTGCCAGGGGTTAGTGCGAGTACCAGGACTTGTTTTCTTTTCACATTGAAAGGATATTGATCAATTGTTTTAAGAGGAAGTCTTCCTCTGACCTTATTATCATTCTATATGTGGTCAGTGTACTCGCATTAACTCCTGTTCTGTATCGTATGATTTCGATGACAATATGGGAAGCGTATGTCACGGTATGTTGTTGGGGATTTGGACACTCCGGTCCTTTCCCCGCAGGGTCACTCTACTTTATCAATTTCTATTTCAGACGATCAAGATTAGGGTGATGTATCTGTGATGTCTTCCAACAGTGTGCCTCCGTCGTCACAATTAATGAAGGGCTAGCGGAAAAGTGCTCATGTAATACGCCAATTGCCTAAGAGGACCCTAGTAGGTTCGACGGCCTTTGACGTCCGCTAGCTCGCCCGGTGTAGCGTCCATTCACCGAATGGTTCGGCAGCCGGGTTCGTCCGTTGCGGTCTAGAAGGAATTTTGGGGTGATGCGAGCACTATAAAATTAACTTAATGCACACCCAGTGACGGCGGATCGGAGGGAGAACGGAGGAAGCCTTTTAGTCCGGTTCATAACTCGTTCCGGTCCATCCGGACGGCAAGCGAGAGAGGCCCCTCTCTCGTTCAACAACATCTGGCCCCAGATGTTGTGGTACAAATGTGTCGTTAGCGGAGCATACGTCCGTCGCTCGGGACGCTCCGTTGTATAGGCAGTCCGCTGAGACTGCTAAGGCTTCCTCTTCTCGTCAGCGCACACGACCGCACCTTGGCTGCGTGACCGCCGATATATTACCAGCTTCGCCGATCAAGGATTCTTCGGCGACCAGGTCACACCATCCGACAGCCAGGGATTCGAGACCGATGGACTCCGGACGTTCGCATAGGAAGTATGCGGGAGCCATCTGATGCGGAGCTACCCTCGGCGAAGCAGCGATAGTCTGCGCCTCCGCAGGTCTCGACGCCGGACATTCTTGTGCACATAGCACAGCTTATCGCAGCATCCCAGCAGCCGACAGAAACGGTGTCGGATCGAGAATTATCCGACAGCGCTGGGTCGGTAGCCGGGGACTCGAGGCCTGCAGACTCCGGACGTTCGCATAGGAAGTGTGCGGGAGTCAACGTACACGGAGCTTCCAGCGCAATGCATTGTAAGTCCGCTACTGCACAGGCCTCGGGAACGGACGTGCTTTCCTTAATAGCACAGTTTATCGCAGCATCCCAGCATCAACTGAATCTGTCGCATATATTTTATCCGACGATGCTGGGTCGGGACGCTCCGCGGAAGCGGGTACGGACGTCCGAAAATTTTCATCCGGTCCGACGGGATACCGAAAGGGATTCGGTGGATTTCAAGCTTTCCCTTTCGGAACAACATATGCTGCGATGCCGGATAAGAAACTGATAGCGTCGGTGGACTTAGAAATTTTTGGTTCGGTTCAGGGACATCGTCCCTCAGTTCCGACATAGTCCAATAATGTCACGCAAACTATCGAATTATTGAACGACGCTATATATATTATTATTTTATGCTTGCTATCCAAGCATTTCTGGTTTCTTGTTCGAAGAGTTATGGAGATGTCTTTCAAAAGTGTGCCTCTGTCGTCATAGTTAATGAAGAGTTAGCGGCAATATGTGCTCATGGAATATGTCTATCGCTTACGAAGTGACATTCGCTAGCTCACCCGGTGTAGCGTACATTCATCGAATGGTTCGGCTGCCGGGTTCGTCCGTTGCGGTCTAGGAAGGAGATTTGGGTGATGCGAGCACTTTAATTACTTTAGTAGTCACCCAGTGACGGCAGATTGAGGACAGATCGGAGGAAGCCAACAACATAGGGGACCGCATGTTGTGGTTCAGATATTTTACATTCGGAGCATATGTCCGTTGCTCGGGACGCTCCGTTATATTGACAGTCCGAGAGACTGTCTTTAATGCTTCCTCATCCTCACAGCAGGGCACACGACCGCACATTGGCTACGTGACCTCGAGTATCCGATCAGTTTCGGCATTCAGTGATTCCACAGCGAATAGGTCACGCCATCCGGTAGCCAAGGGACACGAGGCCTATACACTCCGTTCGCTCGCATATTGGAAGTATGCACGGGGTAACGACCTCGGAGCTTCCTGCGGCAATGCATCGTAAGACCGCTGCTCCTCAGGCCTCAGTGACGGACGTGCTATCCGAGTTAGCACAGTTGTTTCGCAGCATCCCAGCAATTGACGGTTTCTCGGTCGAATCAGGAATTATCCGACGGCGCTGGGTCGGTGCGGTCCGCGGTTGCATCAAGCTACGGACGACCGAACGCTTTATAGGGTCCGTCAGGATGGCGAAAGGGATTCGAAAGATTTCGAGTTTTCCCTTTAGTAGTATCGGAAGATGCCTTTCTTATCTTCTGGCATTTCTTCCAGTGATTATTTTTCGGACTTTATTGCTGCGATCTTGGATAAGAGACTTATAGCGTCATTGGACTCGGATTTTTCGATCGGTACAGGGGCTTTGTCCCTGACTTACCGACGCAGTCCAATATTGTCATTACAACATGTGTTTTATTTTTCGACGCTATATATTTATATATATATACAAGCCTGCTACTAAGCATGATAGTTTAGTTTCTTGTCCGCGTGGCTCATTTCTGCCATTTTATCTTTTTTACTTATAGTTTATTTTGGCAGAGCAGGGCATACCGAGAGTTCATATGCGTCTAGACGGTGATTAAAGACTGCATATATTCTTTTTCGCCGTTTATGTCTTTTCCAATTTCAATGTTGGGAACGACATTATGTATAGTAGACTTAACTTAGACGCTTTATTATACGTAATCCGCCTTACTGAGGCGTTATCATTACGTCTTCAAGAAAAGATTTACGGGATATTATTCTCAATGTAATTTCTTTTGAGGGCAGTAGTTTGTTCACGTATAACTCCGCCCTTCAGTGGCTGATTGGAGTTGGTTAGACGTGATGCAGCCCTAGCTACATCCACGCTTGGATAGTAGGTTAAGAACTCTCTCAGAGTCGCTTCATTCTCGGAGGAGCTTCTCTTCGACGGCAACTTTCCGGCAATCCATGAATTGCTTGAATTATACATTCTCTTGTCTATCTAGTGTTACAAGAGATTCAGACTGGGGCAAACATTCGGTGGTTGACTCAGAGAGTGCCGCCGCAGTTGCTGGACCCGAGTGTGGCTGTTATGACGGTTGCCAGTCAAACAGATTGGGATATATACTGATCCCTACGGATTCGAAGTGCCAGGGTCTTTGGGTTCCGCAGTCTTTTAGTTATCAGTTTAACTTCCGCGGAATAATGTTTTTTAGGCTTGCTTTATGTCATTGCATGAACATTATTCAGAAACGCATGCCCAAATTCCTGTCCTTTAATTCGACAGTAGTGGCGTATCTCCGGAACCAGGGAGGCACTCTTTCGTTTCCGTTATTCAATTTAATGGAAAGAATCCGTCTGTTGGTTATAGTACACCAAGTTCAGTTTTGGTCCGTCATATTCTGGGTCGTCTGATTGTTTTATCGCACTCCCGTTCTCTTACGGGTCGCTTGTTGCTGTCAGAATGGACTCTCAACAAACAAGTATTTAATCAGATTTGCTATCTATGGGAGCGCCCAATGATGTTTTATTTATGACACAGCTTGCTAATCAATTGCAGACGTATGTGTTGGCTTGTCCAGATCTCTGAGCTAATACTGTTAACGCTCTATTGATCTATAGGACGGAATGATAGGATACGCGTATCCTCCGGCGCTGTTGTTTTAGCAGGTATTGCTAAGATAAACAACCACTATACTTTTCTGTTGATAGCATCTCTATCTTCACAGAGATCATGAGTAATTTACTCTCTTGTCTACTGTGGATCTTAACGTGAAATCTTCCTCTATGTGAGGATCTTTTTTCACTGGGTAAATCGTGTCATCTTTATCACAACCAGCAAGGTCGCAACCTTCATGTATTCCGTTGTGTGGTCCGTATTGCATTGTATGCACTGTACTGGACGAGCTTTGGACGCGATTTCTTACTATAGGAGATCCTCTTCTTCGCTATTCTATGCGACTAAAGTGGAGGCTCTTCCGTCGTGGTGTAGGGATCATTATGTTCATATGGTTGATCCCTCCATACTACTCATTGCTATTTTTTAGTATACTTGTTTCACAAGATCTACTGCAGCCTGTGTTATTTAGGTTATAGGTTTATGTTACCTCATACCTATGCACTCTACTATAGTTTACAATTGAGTCTTTTGTCTCTTTATCTAAGTCAGTTAGTAACTTTTTGATAAATAGACTTAGAATCTTTAGATTAAATTCCTATACGGATTTTAACTTCGGTTCTTATTTAGCTAAGTAATCATTTGAGCCTCTGGAAACAGTAGTTTTCAAATTCTGACCTTTTTGACAGTAATTCTGTTGGTTTCTCTTTTACTGTAGAGTCAGTGAGTTTCATGCACTATTGATGGATGATTTTCACTTTCATAGTTTCGGAATCAATACTTCCGTTACTATTTAGGTTGGATTGTTGCATAAGAGTTAGGCTCCTATTATCCGGAACCTATTATTTTAAGGTCCTTCCGTCTTCGTATGGGCATAGGCCTTTACTCTTTCCGGGTACAGTTTATGTATTTATAAACAGATATCTGTTTATTACAAGGGCGTAAGCTTCTTCTGTCTTTGATGTCTAGTAGAAGGACGTTACGCTCCATTTTATTGTTAATGGTTTCTATTAACTAGCGTACTGCTTATGGTATATCATTAGCTTAGCAGTTGTGCTTAAGATTTCGGCTCATGAAGTAAGAGTTCTTCTACTTCTTGGGCTTACATTAATAGTGTTGCTATTATAGATTTTTGAAGGCTGCTCATTGCGCTCAGCCATCCATTCATGAATTTTATCTCAGAAATATCGAGTCCATTTCTGGAGGCCTCTATTGTTAGGTCTATTATCTACTGCTCAGAATGTCATTCTCTTAACAGTTGCTACTATAGCTAGGTAGGCTGTCTGTTTCGGCAGTGTCTCCGTTCGGCTGCCCTCTTCGCTCTGGGCTATTTGACCCAGGGCAAGAAAAAGGGGGGGGGGAGGGTGTTCCCTTGGGTCACCTGTTTTTACTATGAAAACAAGGGGATACCTCCTCCGGAGTTAGTAATTCTGAGCTGTTATTGGGATGGTTGTTTAGTGAGAAGTTTAAGTTTATAAAATTCATTCAAGTCTTAGTTTTTAAAGTATAGCCTTTGAATATTGCATATGTCAACGGACATGATTATGCAATTCTCACACACTTTTAGAAGTATAAGAGTCTCTATTCTCTAGACTTACTTTATTATTGGCTTACTTTAAAAATTATTAGTATAAGGATTATTGGATATTAATAGAGTACATGGATGTATGAAGCTCAATTTTTGGAAGGTGTTGTATCTTTCTAATTTATCATAAATAAGAAAGATACATGTAAGGCCTATTACTTCTTTTCCCTACAGGGGATGACTCTATTTTATTTTATTGAGCGTATTCCATTTTGCTCTATGTCCTTGGCCCTCCAGCCTTTTTACTATTCAGCTATGTCTGGGTCATTGGTACAGTATAAAAATGTTAAAAAATTTATAGTAATTTATATATTTTTTATACTTACCAATGACCCAGACGGGGATGGCCCTCCCAGGAGTTGGGAACTCTTGCCTCCCCGCTGAGTACATAGCGCTTACCAGGCACTGGTTATTAGAATGATTAATGGCGCCAATTTCGGAACGTCCTTGACACTGCACATGCGCAGTAGGGGCGAAGTGTGGAGGGCCTTTCAGGACATGTTTTCTTTAGTTTTAGATGCAAATTTTGGGGATTGGGGGGCAAAATTTGTGTTTGGCCCTATATTTTAAGAGTTAGCACCAGCTATGTCTGGGTCATTGGTAAGTATAAAAAATATATAAATTACTATAAATTTTTTAACTTTCTGCAATTTCTGTCAAAAAATGTTGCCGCGGCCAACGTTCTTAGAACTTAGTTTAGTCAAACCACAATATTTCCCTTTGGCTCACCCTACAGGGCACATTTATGATTTGATTGCTTTGAAACCTGGTATGCTTATTTAGGGTGACCTCTAGATGGGAGCTATCGATTTTCTTCAATTTCCGGCAAAAAATGTTGCCACGGCCAACGTTCGTAGAACTTAGTTCAGTCAGACCTCAATATTTCCCTTTGGCACACCCTACAGGGCCCATTTATGATCAGATTGATTTGAAACCTGGTATGCTTGTTTGGGGAGACCTCTAGATGGGAGCTATCGATTTTCTTCAATTTCTGTCAAAAAATGTTGCCGCGGCCAACATTCTTAGAACTTAGTTTAGTCGGAAGACAAAATATTTCCCTTTGGCACACTCTACAGGGTACATTTATGATCGGATTGCTTTGAAACCTGGCATGCTTGTTTGGGGTGACATCTAGGTGGCAGCTATCGATTTTCTTCAATTTCCATCAAAAAATGTTGCCGTGGCCAACGTTTTTAGAACTCAGTTTAGTCAGACCACAATATTTCCCTTTGGCACACCCTACAGGGCACATTTATGATTTGATTGCTTTGAAACCTGGTATGCTTGTTTGGGGAGACCTCTAGATGGCAGCTATCGATTTTCTTCAATTTCCATCAAAAAATGTTGCCGCGGCCAACGTTCTTAGAACTTGGTTTAGTCAGAAGACACAATATTTCCCTTTGGCACACCCTGCAGGGCACATTTATGATCGGATTGCTTTGAAACCTTTCATGCTTGTTTGGGGTGACCTCTAGATGGGAGCTATCGATTTTCTTCAATTTCCATCAAAAAATGTTGCCGCAGCCAACATTCTTAGAACTTAGTTTAGTCAGACCACAATATTTCCCTTTGGCTCACCCTACAGGGCTCATTTATGATTAGATTGCTTTGAAACCTGGTATGCTTATTTACAGTGACCTCTAGATGGGAGCTATCGATTTTCTTCCATTTCCGTTAAAAAATGTTGCCACGGCCAACGTTCTTAGAATTTAGTCTAGTCAGACCACAATATTTCCCTTTTGTACACCCTACAGGGCCCATTTATGATCGGATTGCTTTGAAACCTGGCATGCTTGTTTGGGGAGGTCTCTAGATGGGAGCTATCGATTTTCTTCGGTTTCTGTCAAAAAATGTTGCCACTGGCAAAAAAACTGACATTGGTCCCAATGATCTTCAATTTTGCCATTTCATTTATAACTTACCAAGTTCAAGTTTGTCAAGTTCAGCTACAGTGTCATTGACACTTTCATGTTATTACTGATACAAATATTGGTCATGGATATTCACTTTTTTGGTCCTTGAAAGTCCTGGAAAATCCTTGAATTTCAATCTTGATTTGGGGTACGAACCCTGACTCTGGCTTCCTCCATCCATAAAACTGTCTGACATGAGGTGACCCTGGCTGCGAAAATGTTGTTAATCCCCAATAAATAAATACAATTCTCAACTCTGTAATTATGTTTACCCTTTTTACCCTTAAAGAGGCCTAATTCTGACATTTGTCACTTTTTACTGTAACAAAGCTAGTGCCCCAAAATGAAATCTTTAGGTTACATTCCCAGTTCTTTGTCAGTTATTTCTAGGCGTGTCTTGGCTGCCCATATAAGCAGCCAAAATTTGCCTAGAAACAACTGCAAAGTCACAGGGTGTAGACTTAAGATGTGGCAAAATATATAAAAAAAATCTCTAGCCCTTAACCATTTAACCCTTTACCTAACATGAAAAGCAGACGACACTTGCAAAAAAAATTCTTGAATAACTAATTTTTTTCATTTTTTGTCTCAAAAACATAGGTTATGACCCCTCGTTGGAACGAGCTTGACGAGCTCGTTCCAACGAGGGGTCATAACCTATGTTTTTGAGACAAAAAATGAAAATATTTTAAAAATTAATTGCCGATTTTTGAGAATAGCGCTGGCCGGTTTTGGCCGTTACGTTGTAAAGGGTTAAGGCCTATTTCTGACTTTTACGGGTGCCCTTAACGTGTCATCATGAGTAGGTCCTGCTGACAATAAACAAAGTACATAGGCAGTGGTTTCTATTCTGTTTAGGCAGCCAAGACATTACTAGAAATTGTTGTTAACCCTTTACCCAACGTAACGGCCAAAACCGGCCAGCGCTATTCTCAAAAATCGCCAATTGATTTTCAAAATATTTTCATTTTTTGTCTCAAAAACATAGGTTATGACCCCTCGTTGGAACGAGCTCATCGAGCTCGTTCCAACGAGGGGTCATAACCTATGTTTTTGAGACAAAAAATGAAAATATTTAGTTATTCAAGAATTTTTTTTGCAGGTGTCGTCTGCTTTTCATGTTAGGTAAAGGGTTAAGCCACTGGACATGTACATGCTGTGATCAGGTATAAATTCAGGACAACTCTCTGGGCCCTTAAGGGTTAAGTGTTATTAAGTTTTTTGCTTGTTGTGTATGTATTATGTAGCCAATAATGTGATAAGGTCAAATGCTCCTCATTTTCTGTCAAATTTTCAGATATCTCTTAGTATTATTATTACAGTAGATCACACTTATTTGTATTGCATTGATAGAATGACCCTGTTAATTGCACATAATGGTCAAACATCAAAACTCTTTAATAACAGGTTATAGAGTAATTCCCCCACCCCCTCGTGATTACACAGGGAAGTGAAGTAGTGCTTGTTTACCATGCGAAACAAGTTCTGCATTTTCATAAAAATAGACCTGTTAATCAATGTCTGGGGAGGAACTCCTCTGAAGTGGGCAGCATAGGTATAAAGTATTAGCTAAGGCCTAAAAAAGTTGAAAATCTGTTTCTCAGGCCCTCCCACGTGGTGCTTTTGGCTGCCCTATGCCCCCTTTTTATAACCAATGCAAACTTGAAAAAAATAAAAATTAAATGGTTTATGTCTTAATATTTTACCCAAATTTATAAATGTGTCTCTTGAGTGCAACAAGGCTGTGCAATGCAGACGTGTTTGCCCTTACTGTGTCCAATACTTATATACACTATACACAAAGGATTTAGTTGGTACTTTGACACTTAAAGACTCATGCCATGTTGCACACAAGAGATGATACATGATTAATTTGTCCTCATTACAACCAGATTCCATTTGGCACTAAAATCTTTCATTTGGCATCAAAATAATTCATTTGGCACCAAACACTTTTTTCAAATTTTGGGACCAGTGTTCACACTGGCTCTGGAGACTTATGGTCTGGCAAGTTGTTTTTTTAGTCAAGTGGTGTCTGCCTGAATAGGTATCACCCAAGGGGCACAGTTAAAAGATGTGGGTCCAACACAAAATGGATGTTCATTTTCATTTGTACATGTCATACTCCACCGTGAATCCTGTATATACAGGGTATTAATCACCACAAAGTGATATTGATGGTTTAAATTTCTTGCAGAGACATGCAGAATTTCAAGATTGTTGAAAAAGAAATGTATGGACGAATGTTCAGGTCACCACCAAATACATCTCAGGAAGGTAATGTTAATTTATGTATTTCCATGTTTTTCTTCCCCCAAAACAAGTTGTATTCAAACTCACTCACCAAAAAATGGTATTCCACTCCCAGCATTGTATATTCAAATCTCTGTGATGATAGACTGTTTTTGTTTTTTGTGCCCTCGAGAACCTCTCGTTGGGGGTGGGGGGGGATTATGTTTTCACCATGTCCATCTGTCTTTCCATCCATCCATCCATCCAGCACTCATCCATTAACTTTTGGTTTCCTTCATATAACTAAAGAGCTGCTTATTTGATCAAATCATAATTTTAGGGGTAACTTGTGGATGACTAGACAATGCTTCCTTTCGGCTTTGGTCCAGCTAGCCAATTCAGTATGGTCGCCATAACCAGGCTTGAAAATAAGCAGTCTGACATTTGCAGAATGAGGTCCCCAGAGGGTGAATTCGATGATCCCAAACAGTGGGCTAATTCATCCTCTGGGTACCTCTTTCTGTTTAGTTTTGAGACCCTGATTCAGATTGAGGTTTACAGAGGGAGAATCTAGTGATACTACTCTGCTATGCAGGATAGCATCACTAAATTCGCCCTCTGGGGACCTCAATTTGAAGATGACAGTCTGCTTATTTTCTGGCTTGGTCATAACTAATGAATGCTGACTCAGATCATTTTTATATTTTTATACTGTACCAATGACCCAGACATAGCTGGTGCTAACTCTTAAAATATAGGGCCAAACACAAATTTTGCCCCCCAGTCCCCAAAATTTGCATCTAAAACCAAAGAAAACATTTCCTGAATGGCCCTCCACACTTCACCTCTACTGCGCATAAACAGTGTCAAGGACATTCCGAAATTGGTGCCATTAATCATTCTAAGTTTGGCCCTTCATCAGTTAACATCTGACTGATCTTTGTGCTTGTAAATCTCAGTTTAAATGATGCCAGACACATAAATATTAGTGAAATGGTGATTCTAAGGAGGATAGAGAAGGAGGAGAGGAAAAATGTGTGACAGAATATTATCAGGGCTGTAACTTAAAATTTTTTAATGAAATTATGTTAAGTTACCTATTTTCGAGGCAGCAGCCATTTTGTTGTCATTCTGATTATTTAGTTACACTGATTTTTCAGTGTTTTCCTCTCTCCCTGTCCTTTAAGTCCCCCCTTGCTATTCTCCCATGCTTTTGGCATAGTTTCTGTAATTATTATTACTAAATTTTCTTGGGAGTTTTAGCTGAATAACAGAATGAATTCTGTTCTTTTCCCCATGTTTACGTCTTCACCTACGGGTGGTTAGGCGTTGTGTTCTGCATCTACCATCTGATGTTCTGCAGTTTCTTCCCTGGAAGTCTCTGTTTTGCATCAGATAGTGTATTTTTGGTAACTGATTCCGGGCCTGGGTGCCTGGAGTCTTATTTTAGTGTTTTTACATTCATTGTTTACATTTACAACAGCCCTCTGTGTGAAGGAGGGATTTCTTGAAAATAATATCTTGATGTTATTTTAATCATAACTAGATACATTATTATTGTTCGTAAGTGTTGAATAAATTGTTTAAAATATTTTTAAAATTTTTGTTCACACTTAGGCTTGGGATCCATTGGGGCTCAACGTTACTTTTCAGAAACTTGGGCTGTTCTGAAAAAATATTTTTTCAAAATATTTTGATTTCAATTATTTTTTCTATATTAATGGATCATATTATTATTATGTATTTTGATTGCCAGGGGTTGGTTCGAGTACCAGGACTTGTTTTCTTTTCACATTGAAAGGATTTTGATCAATTGTAATAAGAGGAAGTCTTCCTCTGACTTTTATAATCATTCTATATGTAGTCAGTGTACTCGCATTAACTCCTGTTCTGTATCGTATGATTTCGATGACAACATGGGAAGCGTATGTCACGGTATGTTAGTGGGGAATTGGACACTCCGGTCCTTTCCCCGCAGGGTCACTCTACTTTATCAATTTCTATTTCAGACGATCAAGATTAGGGTGATGTATCTGTGATGTCTTCCAACAGTGTGCCTCTGTCGTCACAATTAATGAAGGGCTAGCGGAAAAGTGCTCATGTAAATACGCCAATTGCCTAAGAGGACCCTAGTAGGTTCGACGGCCTTTGACGTCCGCTAGCTCGCCCGGTGTAGCGTCCATTCATCGAATGGTTCGGCAGCCGGGTTCGTCCGTTGCGGTCTAGAAGGAGTTTTGGGGTGATGCGAGCACTATAAATCAACCAAAATGCACACCCAGTGACGGCGGATTAGAGGGAGAACGGAGGAAGCCTTTTAGTCCGGTTCATAGCTCGTTCTGGTCCTTCCGGACGGCGAGCGAGAGAGGCCCCTCTCTCGTACAACAACATCTGGCCCCAGATGTTGTGGTACAAAATGTTTCGCATTCGGAGCATACGTCCGTCGCTCGGGACGCTCCGACATATAGTCAGTCCGGAGTAGACTGTCAATAAGGCTTCCTCATTCTCATGGTAGCGCACTTGGTCGCTCTTGACTACGTGACCTCGGATATCCAGTCAGCTTCGCCAGTCAGAGAATCATCGGCGACCAGGTCACACCATCCGGTAGCCAGGGACACGAGGCCTGCAGACTCCGGACGTTCGCATAGGAAGTGTGCGGGAGTCAACGTACACAGAGCTTCCGGCGGCAATGCATCGTAAGACCGCCTCTGCACAGGCCTCGGGAACGGACGTGCTTCCTAAATAGCACAGTTTATCGCAGCATCCCAGCATCAACTGAATCTGTCGCATATTTTTTATCCGACGATGCTGGGTCTGGACGCTCCGCGGAAGCGGGTACGGACGTCCGAAAATTTCATCCGGTCCGACGGGATACCGAAAGGGATTTGGAGGATTTCGAGCTTTCCCTTTCGGAACAACATATGCTGTTGTATATGTCATCTGACTTGATCTTCTACAGCTTCTTTCGTCGGACCAGAATGCTGCGATGCCGGATAAGAAACTGATAGCGTCGGTGGACTTAGAAATTTTTGGTTCGGTTCAGGGACATCGTCCCTCAGTTCCGACATAGTCCAATAATGTCACACAACTTTCGAATTATTGAACGACGCTATATATATATTATTATTATTATGCTTGCTATAACCAAGCATTTCTGGTTTCTTATTCGCAAAGTTACGGAGATGTCTTTCAAAAGTGTGCCTCTGTCGTCATAGTTAATGAAGAGCTAGCGGCAATTAGTGCTCATGGAATATGTCTATCGCCTAAGAGATCCCTTGTAGGATCGACGGAGTGACATTCGCTAGCTCACCCGGTGTAGCGTGCATTCATCGAATGGTTCGGCTGCTGGGTTCGTCCATTGCGGTCTAGGAAGGAGATTTGGGTAGTGACGGCAGATTGAGGACAGATCGGAGGAAGCCTGTTAGTCCGGTTCCTGGCTTGTCCAGGTCCGTCTGGGCTGTGAGCGAGAGAGGTCCCTCTCTCGTCCAACAACATAGGGGACCGCATGTTGTGGTTCAGATATTTTACATTCGGAGCATATGTCTGTCGGTCGGGACGCTCCGTTATATTGACATTCCGAGAGACTGTCGATAATGCTTCCTCATCCTCACAGCAGGGCGCACGACCGCACATTGGCTACGTGACCTCGAGTATCCGATCAATTTCGTCATTCAGTGATTCCATGGCGAATAGGTCACGCCATCCGGTAGCCAAGGGACACGAGGCCTATATACTCCGTTCGCTCACATATTGGTAGTATGCACGGGGTAACTTTCACGGAGCTTCCAGCTGCAATGCATTGTAGGACCGCTTCTCCTCAGGCCTCAGTGACGGACGTGCTATCCGAGTTAGCACAGTTGTTTCGCAGCATCCCAGCAATCGACAGTTTCTTACTCGAATCAGGAATTATCTGACGGCGCTGGGTCGGTGCGGTCCGCGGTTGCATCAGGTACGGACGACCGAACGCTTTATAGCGTCCGACAGGATGGTGAAAGGGATTCGAAAGATTTCGAGTTTTCCCTTTCGTAGCATCGGAAGCTGCCATTCATATCTTCTGGCATTATCTTCCAGTGATTGTTATTTCGGTCTATATTGCTGCGATGTTGGATAAGAGACTTATAGCGTCATTGGACACGGAATTTTGGATCGGTTCCGGGACATTGTCCCTGACTTACCGACGCAGTCCAATAATGTCATTACAACATGTGTTTTATTTTTCGACGCTATATATGCATATAAGCCTGCTACCAAGCATGATAGTTTAGTTTCTTGTCCGCAATGCTCATTTCTGCCGTTTTATCATTTAAACGAATAATTTATTTTGGCAGAGCAGGGCATACCGAGAGTTCATATGTGTCTAGACGGCGTGGTTAAAGACTGGAAATATTCTTTTTCGCCGTCTATGTCGTTTCCAACCACAATGTTGGAAACGACAATGATGTCTAGTAGACTTAACTTAGACGCTTTATCATACGTAATCCACCTTACTCAGGCGTTATCATTACGTCTTCAAGAAAAGATTTACGGGATATTATTCTCAATGTGATTTCTTTTGAGGGCAGTAGTTTGTTCACGTATAACTCCGCCCTTCATTGGCTGATTGGAGTTGGTTAGACGTGACAAAGCCCTAGTAAGGTGAAGAACTCTCTCAGAGTCGCTTCGTTCTCGGAGAAGCCTCTCTTCGACGGCAACTTTTCAGCAATTCAGGAATTGCTCGATTTACACGTTCTCTTGTCTATCTAGTGTTACAAGAGATTCAGACTGGGGCAAACATTCGGTGGTTGACTCAGAGAGTGCCACTGCAGTTGCCGGATCCGAGTGTTATAGTTATGATGGTTGCCAGTCAAATAGATTGGGATATAATATTGATCCCAACGGATTCGTAGTGCCAGGGTCTTTGGGTTCCGCAGTCTCTAAGCAAGCTATTATCTTCCGCGGAATAATGTTTTTTAGGCTTGCTTTATGTCATTGCATGAACATTATTCAGAAACGCATGTCCAAATCCTGTCCGTTAATTCGACAGTAGTGGCGTATTTCCGGAACCAGGGAGGCACTCATTCGTTTCCGTTATTCTATTTAATGGAAAGAATCCGTTTGTTGGTTATAGTACACCAAGTTCTGTTTCGGTCCGTCATATTCCGGGTCGTCTGATTGTTTTACCGGACTCCCGTTCACTTAGGGGTCGCTTGTTGCCGTCAGAATGGACTCTCAACAAACAAGTATTCAATCAGATTTGCTATCTATGGGAGCGCCCAATGATAATTTATTTACGACACAGCTTGCTAATCAATTGCAGACGTATGTGTTGGCTTGTCCGGATCTCTGAGCTAATGTTGTTAACGCTCTATTGATCTAATAGGACGGAATGATAGGATACGCGTATCCTCCGGCGCTGTTGTTTCAGCAGGTATTGCTAAGATAAACAACCACAATACATTTCTGTTGATAGCATCTCTATCTTCACAGAGACCGTGGGTAATTTACTCTGATGTCTACTGTGGGACTTAACGCGAAATCTTCCTCAATGTGAGGATCTTTTTTCGCTGGGTAAATCGTGTCATCTTTATCACAACCCGCAAGGTCGCAACCTTCACGTATTCCGTTGTGTGGTCCGTATTGCATTGTTAGCATTGTACTGGATGAGCTTTGGACGCGATTTCTTACTATAGGAGATCCTCTTCTTCACTATTCTATGCGGCTAAAGTGGAGGCTCTTCCGTCGTTGGTGTAGGGATCACTATGTTCATATTGTTGATCCCTCCATACTACTCATTGCAACTTTTTAGTATACTTGTTTGACAAGATCTACTGCAGCCTCTTATTATTAAGGTTATAGGTTTATGTTACCTCATACCTATGCACTCTATGATAGTTTACAATTGAGTCTTATGTCTCTTTATCTAACTCAGTTAGTAACTTTTTGATAAATAGACTTAGAATCTTTAGATTAAATTCCTATATGGAATTTAACTTCGGTTCTTATTTAGCTAAGTAATCATTTGAGCCTCTGGAAACAGTAGTTTTCAAATTCTGACCTTTTAGACAGTAATTCTGTTGGCTTCTCTTTTACTGAAGAGTCAGTGAGTTTCATGCACTATCGCTGGATGATTTTCACTTTCGTAGTTTCGGAGTCACTACTTCCTTTATTATTTAGGTTGGAATTTTGCATAAGAGTTAGGCTCCTAATATCCGGAACCTGTTGTTATTAAGGTCCTTCCGTCTTCGTACGGGCATAGGCCTTTACTCTGTCCGGTTAGACTTTATGTATTTATAAACAGATATCTGTTTATTACTACGGGTGTAAGCTTCTTCTGTCTTTGATGCCTAATAGAAGGACGTTACGCTCCATTTTATTGCTAATGGATTCTATTAACTATCGGTACTGCTTATGGTATATCATTGACTCAGCAGTTGTGCTTAAGATTTCGGCTCATGAAGTAAGAGTTCTTCTACATCTTGGGCTTACATTAATAGTGTCGCTATTATGGATTTTTGAAGGCTGCTCATTGCGCTCAGCCATCCACATTCATGAATTTTTATCTCAGAAATATCGAGTCCATTTCTGGAGGCCTCTGTTGTTAGGTCTATTATCTACTGCTCAGAATGTCATTCACTTAACAGTTGCTACTATAGCTAGGTAGGCTGTCTGTTTCGGCAGTGTCTCCGTTCTGCTGCCCTCTTCGCTCTGGGCTATTTGACCCAGGGCAAGAAAAAGGGGGGGGGGGGGAGGGTGTTCCCTTGGGTCACCTGTTTTACTATGAAAACAAGGGGATACCTCCTCCAGAGTTAGTAATTCTGAGCTGTTATTGGGATGGTTGTTTAGTGAGAAGTTTATGTTTTAAAAATTCATTCAAGTCTTAGTTTTTAAAGTATAGCTTTTGAATATAGCACGTGTCAGCGGACATGATTATGCAATCCTCAGACACTTTTAAGGAGTATAAGAGTCTCTATTCTCTAGACTTACTTTATTTATTGGCTTACTTTAAAAATTATTAGTATAAGGATTATATTGGATATTAATAGAGTACATGGATGTATGATGCTCAATTTTGGAAGGTGTTGTATCTTTCTAATTTATCATAAATAAGAAAGATACATGTAAGGCCTATTTCTTCTTTTTCCCTAGAGGGGATGACTCTATTTTATATTATTGAGCGTATTCCATCTTGCTCTATGTCCTTGGCCCTCCAGCCTTTTTACTATTCAGCTATGTCTGGGTCATTGGTACAGTATAAAAATGTTAAAAAATTTATAGTAATTTCTATATTTTTTATCCTTACCAATGACCCAGACGGGGATGGCCCTCCCAGGAGTTGGGAACTCTTGCCTCCCCGCTGTTTACATAGCGCTTACCAGGCACTGGTTATTAGAATGATTAATGGCGCCAATTTCGGAACGTCCTTGACACTGCGCATGCGCAGTAGAGGTGAAGTGTGGAGGGCCATTCAGGACATGTTTTCTTTGGTTTTAGATGCAAATTTTGGGGATTGGGGGGCAAAATTTGTGTTTGGCCCTATATTTTAAGAGTTAGCACCAGCTATGTCTGGGTCATTGGTAAGTATAAAAAATATAGAAATTACTATAAATTTTTTAACTTTCAAGTCATAAGCTGCTACTGAACTGCAACTGTAAATGATCTATAAATAGGGGTGGTGTCTTCCCACTAGACCAATTCCCCTTTGACCAACTACAGTGTTTCTGATTAAGGGTTGATTAAGGATAATTAGGAAAACAATTATTTATAAAAATCTACCCAACATCTATAAAATATCGACAAGCCAGAGAGTGAATTTGGTGATGCTACCCTGCACAGCAGGGTAGCATCACTAAATTTACCCTCTGTGAACCTCAACCTGAATCAAGGTCTCAAACTTAATCAGAAACAGATACCCAGAGGATAAACTGGCCCACTGTATGGGATAACATCGGCAAATTCCCACTCTGGGGACCTCATTCTGCAAATGACAGATTGCTTATTTTCAGACTTGAATATCAATAACATTAAATACATTTATAAATATTTATAAATATATCAAATTATTGATATAGAATTATTTTTAAAGTAGAACACACCAGTTGGTCTAAGGGGAATTGGTCTTTTGTGAATTGGTCTCGTGGGAGTTGGTCTACAGAGAATTGGTCTAGTGGGAATGAACCATAGGGGTGGGAGACATAACCATGGCACTGTACATCCATCCATCTGTAGAATGGGTTAGTTTCTAATCTAATTAAAATTCCTCTAGGTTGATCAAAACAAAACTTAACATGTGAGTTGGTATGATGAGAGGAAGAAACCTATTTATTTTGGGGTAATTTTGTCAAAGGTCAAAGTAACATGTGGGTTGGATCTTTCAATGTAACAAAATTGAGAGCCTCAAAATGTTTTTTAATTAATGTAGGTAACTGAAATCTGAAGAGAATAATTAAAGAAAGTCTACATTCTGCGGCTTTGCAGTTATTTCTTGGAATGTCTTGGCTCAGACATGTTAACCTCAAGAATAATTTTTCAGGGAACCTGAGGGTGATTTTCAGGGAAATGGGATGGATTTCAGGGAAAAGTTCGCGCGGGGACAAAATAAAAGAAAAACTTGTATATTTTCAGCTCATGGACCACTATTAACACCAGGTTATATCCAGAACTAGTTGTCAACTATGCTGATGCATTTTTGCTATGTTAAAAAATCATAAAATAACTGTTGCTTTGACCCCCCCCCCCCCCCCAGATCCTCTTCTTCATGAGCTTCCCCCCCCCCCCACCACCACCCACCCACACTGTCCCCTGAGCACCTGCACCTGTGGTTTGCTCTTATCAAAGTCTACTTAGCTAATAATTTCCCAAGTCTCTAAATGTTAACAGAAAAAGATGTCCTAATGTTCAGTTACTTCAAGAACATTAGTACTCAGAAAGTATCTTTATCAAACTTCATGCATGTGGGACGCTCGTGCCCTACACAAAACTTTTCTTTTCATCATTGAAGCATTTTTTTTTAATTCGAAATTTTCTGGTTACAGATGGCCAACAGTTAACAGTTCTGTAGTCAGCACAACAGAATAAATGTGGTGTTAGAAAATAAGTCCATTGTGTTTAAATATGAAGTCATAAGTTTTCGGCATCCTAAGCGACTTTAACCTACTTTTAAGCTGTGCTAAATAGTTGTTTACATTTTGATTTTGGAAAAGGGATGAGAATTAAAGCTATTCTATGAAGGAATAAATAAATATATATTATTTAATTCCTTTTCATGTATTTTAATTTCAAAAAACTGCATTTAAATGAAGGTGAAGTTTTCAATTTTTTGAAAGTAAGTCACCTATTTTCACTTCGAAACTCGCACATTGATCACGAATCTCCGAAGAAAAACCCCAGAATTTGCAGAAATAAACAAGAACACGGTAGAAATATATATCATAAAATAGCCTTTTCTTAAATAAATTTAACTTAAATCCATATTTTACTGCTTTATGAGTTTTTACCAGAGTTTGAAATGCATGTGATTTGACTCCGAACGTTTTTCATAAGTTACAACGGGAACGAAATATTTGACTGTTGTTTTCCGGGATTTGGTCCAAAACTGATTCCTGCCCGGGAGGCCAGGAACTACACTGAAATTCTGGGATTTTCCCGGGCATTCCAGGAGAGTTAATATGTCTGTCTTGGCTTCCTATATAGGCAGCCTAGAGTTGACCAAAAATGACTTCCTAGACATGTAGAATGTGATCAAAGTTGGAATTAGTCTAGGGCTGTCACGATTTTTTAATTTAGGAATTGATTAATTGTTGCAAATAATCGATAATAATCAATTAATCGTACCTGGATAACCCCCTCTCCCTCTCTTTGAAGTCTTTAAAAATGAAGTTCAAGTAAGCTGACCTACCACAAGTAAACATGAAGCTGATCTCTTTTAATTACATTCAAAGCTTTGATGTTCTGAACTTTGGAACTGTTAGTGTAATAATCAGGACCGGTCATCAGTTGCGAACTTCACAAATTCGCAACTGCCGACAGGTCTTGATTATTACACCGACGGTTTAGAACATCAAAGCTTTGAATGTACCTAAAAGGCAAATGCTACTAACGGCTTCTTGAGGTTTAACGTCGACATTCTTGTCCTTTTACCTTTAGAAACAATAGTTTTTTCATCAAATTTTTTTTAATTATTAAACGTCTAAAACAGGGTAAAATTTACCGATTCTTCAACAACGAAAAAATACTAATCGATTTCGACATGGTCGACTGACAATCGATTAATCATGACAGCCCTAAATTAGGCCCTTGAGGGTTAAAATTAAATGAGTTGATTGGTTTAATTATGCACTCCCTGTATATTGTGGGAGTGAAAAGACAACGAAAAGCCTCTCAGTCTATGCACATTGAATGCAAGAAAAATATATGAATCAAAAATATAACCCTCCCTCCCTCACTAATTTGAAAAAATATAATTGCCTGAAAATCAGTTAATTTATTTATTGTGGCCTTATTCACAACTTCAATTTGTTTTCCATGCATATATATGTTCTTACTTTTCATCTGTCCAATAAAATGTGGGCGTGCCAGACAGTACAATTAAACTTTATCTCAAATGTTATCCCAAAACGATCACTCATAATTGTCAACTAAAAAATTGGTCGATGTTGAAACTGAGCAAGGCTACATTCATTATAAGCCTGTTAAAAAAAGTGCTTGTTTCTCAGGCACCTCTCTTGACAAAGAAAATCAACCTCATCACTTTTTTTTTCCTCTGGAAATCTCTTCTATGACACTCTTTGGCACAGAGCACAATATAGTTGGTTAAATTTTCAACAACATTATGGGGGAATTTTCACTGTTGAAAACATTGGTTTGCCACAAAATAGTGTAAGTAGTTAAATTTCTGAATTAGATCTGTTTTTGAATAAACAAAAGATAAAAAAGCCTTCCTCCTTCATAAAATTGAGTAAAAATTGCCTGTGAAACAAGAAATTTTTTTATAGGCCTAATACAGATAAATAAGGCCTAAAAAAGTTAAAAATCTGTGTCTCAGGCCCTCCCGCATGGTCCTTTTGGCTGCTGTATGCTCTCTTTTTATAACCAATGTAAACTAAAAAAATCAAAATCAAATGGTTTATGTCTGATATTTTAGCATTGCAAAGCCTTGTTGCACTCGAGGGACGCAAAAACACGACCACCCATGCTATTCTGTAGATTATGAGGCTTAAAACATAAAACAATCCAAGAACCTGAACTTGTGATGGCAAAGAAATAATTGCAAACATAAAAAATAAATAAAAAACCACCCGCCCACATGCAATTTTACAAAAAATGTTCTGAGAAACAGAAAATCTCCTTTGTAGAGCCTAAATTTCCAAATTAGTATTCATGAGGGTTGTTCATACTAGTGTTCCTATCGAGTATTCAAGACTGCGTGTATTTGTCTATGTTGAAAATTATAAAAATTTTATCTGCACAAAAGCTCATATGACTGATTCAGAATTTTTAATATTTATCGCTGTTGGTTATTTTCATGGTATAAATGGCAGTGTGGCCTTCCCTACCCCATCCCCCACCCCAAGGGTGTGTTTGTTGTATGTAACCACTACTCTTCTTAAATTAAATTAGACAAATTGTAATGACTTATCTATCTCTTTTTTCAGATAGACAAGTTAAGTTTTGTATGAATTGCTCTATACCTCAAACAATTTAACACACCCGTCCCACATTTATACTCCAATAAGGAAACATGCAGATTATTTCAATTCTTAAATGGCGAACAAATACCAACCATTTATCTTGGACAAATTGAAGATTGTAAATGCATACGGTTTACAGAGTAGACCCTTCATAATTGAAATAAGAAGTTCCCTTTGGAGAAAAACTCATTTTGGGAACCCCGGGAAGTTCAGCAATGCTTTTTTGCTGTTATAAACAATTTCTGTTTGTGTGTAACTGGTAAAACAGGACCCCAAAATCATGACGTTGGCTGAACGTCCTCAAAAGTGTGAAGAATTTTTTTAGTTTTTTTTTTTATTAGGGTTTAACGACACATTAACAGCCAGGGTCATATCATGTCGGTGACAGTTTTACGGGTGGAGGAAGCCGGAGTACCCGGAGAGAACCACCAAGCAACGATGAGCAGCTGTCAGCTCTCCAACATCGTAACTCTGAACTCCTGCACAGGCAGGGTTAGATTGGTTGAAGACATGCGCACCATCGACGTGCAGTATGCCTTAGTACACAGCGTCATCGTGCCCCCATGTAGGCAATCGGGGTTAAGTTCCCTGTGGAGAAAAACTCATTTTGGGAACCCCGGGAAGTTCAGTAATGCTTGTTTGCTGTTATAAACAATTTCTGTTTGTGTGTAACTGGTAAAACAGGACCCCAAAATTCTGACTTTGGCTGAACGTCCTCAAAAGTGTGAACAATTTTTTTTTTAGGGTTTAACGACACATTAACAGCCAGGGTCATATCATGTCGGTGACAGTTTTACAGGTGGAGGAAGCCAGAGTACCCGGAGACAACCACCGAGCAACGACGAGCAGCTGTCAACTCTCCAACATTGTAACTCTGAACTCTGCACCGCAGCACAGGCAGGGTTAGATTGGTTGAAGACATGCGCACCATCGACTTGCAGTACACCTTAGTACACAGCATCATCGTGCCCCCTTGTAGGCAATCGGGATTAAGTGCCTTGCCCAAGGACACAATGTGGGAGCGCGAATCAGTCGCTGAAATGGTCACCCATCCAACTACTAACCGTGCTTGACATTGCTTAACTTTGGTGATCTGACGAGAACCGGTTACCGCCAAGCCACTGTGCCCCGTGTGAAGAATAGGTATAAATGATTGTCTAAACTTAACTTCATACATGTATTCAAGCCTGAATATAAGCAACATGTCATTTGCAAAATGGAGTCCCATACAGTGGGCCAATTTATCCTCTAGGTACATCTTTCTGTTTTGGCGTGAAACCTTGATTCAGACTGAGGTTCACAGAGGGTGAATTTGGTGATGCTACATTGCTGTGCAGGGTAGCATCACCAAATTCACCCTCTAGGGACCTCATTTTGTAGATGACATTCTGCTTATTTTCAGGCTTGCATGTATTGTGATCGTGATATGATGACTGCTGAAAATTAGCTTAACTTTGTGGGATTGAAACTAAACTTGACATGTGTAATGGTAGTGATGATAAAAAGAATATTATTGATTTGGGGGTTTTATGACAATTTCTGACAAAGGGCAAGGCACAGTGGCCTTGAATTTGAAAATAGTTTCTGCTTCATAACTAAGGTATTTCGGACTAATTTATATCTCCCTTGATATGTAGATTGAGCATAATGGGAGGACCCCCACGGGAACCCCGGGAAGTGAAGCAGTGCTTGTTTACTGTGGTAAACAAGCTCTGTTTCACTGGTAAAATAGGACCCAGTCAGTAATGCTTAGGGTGCAGGTCCACTAAAATAGGCAACATGGGGTATAAACTATTGACTGACCATGACTTTATCTTCATATTGTGGTCATGATTAGCCATTGTGCAGAAATATGTGACCTTAAACACAAATAAATAAATAAATTATGGGAGGAAAAACACTTTATGAGGTAGACAAAAGGCAAGATCACTTTGACCTGCAACTTGAAAGTGATTTCTGTCCAGCACTCTACCAGTTAAGAGAATTGGAAACCAGCTTATCGAATAATACAAGCATTAGTTGAAGAAAACTTGATGATCTAATTAGAGTTTCCCCTTGTCTAAGTTAATCAATTTCGGTCAAATGTTATTCTAAGCACCTGGATGTGATACATGCAATAAATGGGAAACAACAGTGTGAGCTCTTATCACCTGTTTATTGTAAAATAGACAACATCATTTCTATTTGTTTCGGCCACTGTACCCACTCAGAAGATATGTTAGATACTGATAAAGGAACAAAACTCCTTGAATAATACTCCTTGAATTGTATATTTTTTGCCATTGTGCATTATTTGCTGGCAAATGATACTGATAACATATTGTGATATAATTTTATAACAGATGAACAGAGGGAAGCTGCTGTTATGCAGCAGTTAGAGGATGCTGAGGCCAAATCACTATGCTGCACAGAAGAATTCAAGGCTGTGATTAACACAAAACTGCAGTAAGTATCTGGAATATCTTACCAATCTCTATACAGCAGGTTTGCTGGAATACACATTGGTCACAAATTGAAAACTGTCCCAGCTTCAGCCATCTTGAGGGGTGCATTTGTTAGAATAAATAGACAATGCTCAGCAAAAATATTTTTCAATTTACCATGGCCTCTCAGCAATTGGTTTTTAAAAAAGTCAATGTCTAGAAAAAAATGAATGTGTTTATAATGTACTCATTTTCATGAAAATGCAACTGGAATATTCACAACATATTTTGTCATTATTGACAAAAATGAAGTGCTGGCGGGGGTGGCATAGCTTTAGCCCCTCCCCGTTTTTTGCCGGGCCATGTTTTTTTTGTATGCATATATTTTGACACAACCAATGACTGGTGAAACAAGGGGTGGATCCAGAGCCTCCCCCATATTTTCGCCAGCTATGTTTCTCGCACTGGTTCAGTTTCGATGGATTTTGGATCATTTTTTGCAGTAAGTGGCAGCAAACGCTAAAATGTATACTGTCTGTTAATAAATCGGTTAACTGAAGTAGATCGTAATCTTACAGACATACAAGTACCAAATCCACCCCCAGACAAGATAATCCATAGACAGTATAATTGCTGCTAAAGTCTGGTAAAGCATACAGGTGAGGTCTATTTATCAGCTTTGGTCGTAACGACCAAAGTTGATAAATAGACCTCACCTGTATGCTTTACCAACGTTTTTTAACTGATCAAAGTGTGAAATCTTTCAAATACATCTCCTGAAAAATCTCAAAATATCCACTCAGATGCATGGAAATGGGGGTTTTGGGACCCTGGAATTTAAAATTTTTGATACCGATGACCATCCATAAACCCGATCCAGCCCCCCCCCCCCCCCCCCCCCCAACCACTTTGAAAATCATTCCGCCGCCCCTGGCTGGTATTGGAAATTTTATTGCATGTTCTTAGTTTTTATGATAAGCTTTTTGGTAAGTACCATGATATTTGATGTTGTGGGAGCGCGGTGGCTCAGTGGTAGACTGTTGGACTTCTATGCTAGAGGTCTCAAATTCGATCCCCGTCTGGGCTGACCCGCGTTGTGTCCTTGGGCAAGGCACTTTATCCCGGTTGCCTACATGGGGGCACGATGACGCCGTGTACTAAGGCATACCGCACGTCGATGGCGCACATGTCTTCAACCGCTGTAACCCTGCTTGAGCGGAGTTTGAACAGAGTTAGAATGTCGAGGAGCTGACAGTTGCTCATCGATGCTCGGTGGTTCTCCATCTCCGGGTACTCAGGCTTCCTCCACCGTAAAACTGTCATGGTCACGATTAGCCACTGTGCATAAGTATGTGACCTTAAACACCAATAAATATTTGATGGTGTAAAAGTTGTAATGCTGGAAGTGCAGTCACAGCTTTCCTGTCAAAAACGTCGAAAAACGTTGTCGATGGAGGAGTTATAAGCATTGATTGACTTAACTACATCCTGATGTGGTCAGACTGAGTTACAATGTTTTTCGCAGATGTTGTAGCAGTCCAAATGTATTGAGATTGATGGATGATTATAAGTTCGTGTAAAAAAATGAAACCCAGCTTATTTACTGCTTTGTGATTATACTTAAATCTTGTGGCGTGGTGAAAATCTTGTAAAACAATCAGTGTATCTCATGTTAAATCCTTAACTGGTTGAATGCTAGAAGCCACTATCAGGGCGTTCAAACAAAATGAAGGTACCAGGGCAAACACCTACATTTTCCTTGTTCATGTTTCATATTCAGTCAAACGCATATTTTATTTTGATTATATAAATTTGTTTTATTACAAATTACTGGAGAGTCCCAGTATAGTTTTTAGCTGCGACTAGCAGCTCTATAAGTGGCAATGTCGGTCTGTCTGTGACCAACGAGTTTCAAAACTCAATAACTTTTGAAATACTTGATGGAATGACTTTAAATTTGGCATGTAAGTGTATCTTATTGATGTCTAGCCACTGTTCAGTGCATGTGTTGTTCCAAATATTTTTCTTGGAGTTATGGCCCTTGATGAACTTAGAATTTTGTGAGATTGCACCACCCGTCGCAGCTACGGCGTCGATGTCACGATTTTTATTTACTAAATTTAACTTTGCAGGTGATTGGTATGAAGCATTCTTAAAGATCGGATATTTTACACATAATCTATTGAAGAGAGTTGCTTGTTATCACTAAGTATCTTTGAGATCATATTTGTAGTGTGTTCTCAGACTACCCTTTTAGTGTAGATATTTTAGTGTTTACAATGAGACTTCTGTGATCTTGTTCTTCACTTGAATGTTGAATAGAGCTGTAGGTTTTTAAATTTCTTGTTCGGTTTCGGTTTTGGTTTTTCAGGTGGAGTAAAACCTCGGTTCGGTTCAGCTTTCGGTTTGTTCATCAGGCCAAGTAAAATTCAATAAAACTCATTCTTATGTCCAGAGTCATAACTGAATGGTAGTGAAATTGAGTGAAACTCAATGAATGCCCGAAATAAGCTATAATACATGAAGAATCAGGAAGGCCAATATAATAATTACCTAAATATACAGAACTTTTATTGTGCTTGGCCATTTTTTGAGGTCTGACCCCACACGCAACTTGAGGAAAGCTGCAAACACAACTAAACTGAAATGTCGGCAATTCACAGAATGTAGCCTTCCCATAGTAGTGAGAGTACCCAGACACTGCCATTGGCAGTGTCTGGGTACTCTCACTACTCTGGGATGGCTACATTCTGTGAATTTCTGCAGCAAGAGAGTATTTAAAAAAAAACGAAAAGCCTTAGATTACGGGATGTCGACGGTTTTGGTTTCGGTTTTTTAAAAAAACTAAAAACCTCGGTTCGGTTTCGGTTAACCTACAGCTCTACTGTTGAAGCCAACCTAAACAGTAATAATTCTTTCAACTACAAAAATCAACTGAACATAAACATAGAGAATTTGAACTCTGATGAAGTAAGTCAATAAAAATCTTTCAGTCTCCCTCATTTACATCCTTTAGGAGATGTAGATGAGTATTGTTTGCTCACTTGGGCCTTTGATTTGGGAGTGGGACGTTTCGGCCCTTTACCAGTTCGGCCCTCGGGACGTTTTGGCCTCGATATTTTTATATCCCCCGCAAACAAAGTTTGGGGGGGGGGGGGGGGAGGGGTATATAGGATTCACCCCATCCGTCTGTCTGTCTGTCCATCCATCCTTATAAGCGCAACTCCTCCTAAACCGTTTGAAGAATTTTCATGAAACTTTACACAATGGACGAACTCCATATGAAGATGTGCATGAAGCAATATAATTCCGTTCTGACATTTCCAAGGGGAAATAATCTAACTTATACATTTTAATGTACCAAAAAGGCTACAAATCCTTATAAGCGCAACTCCTCCTAAACCGTTTGAAGAATTTTCACGAAACTTTACACAATGGAAGAACTCCAAATGAAGATTTGCATGAAGTAATATAATTCCGTTAAGACATTTCCAAGGGGAGATAATCTAACTTATACATTTTAATGTACCAAAAAGGCTACAACTGAGGAGCTGGGGGTATCACTTTGTGAGCTTGCTCACAGTACCTCTAGTTTTGAAACTGGGGACGATAAGTTCACGGGGAAAAACATTGAGGCCGAATCATCCTGAGGAAGGGGGCGTTTCAGTCTCCATATTTGGAGAAATCCGTTACGAAAAGGTGCTAACTGGTGGTCTCCCAATTGACGCCTCATTGTGACGGATTTTCCATTGAATGGAACCTTTAATTATCAAATACAGATTTATACATAAAATATTTTCAATAATTTACAAATGATGGCAAGCATTTACCAGGCCAGTGGAAATAAGTTGTAGGATAATCACAAGAAAATGTTAATCCTATTTTTCCTCTTTTCATAATACCAACCCTTGGGAAGCTCTCATGGAGAGCTTCTCGAAGGCTGGAATTGTTAACAGAGGGAAATTATTAAGAGAGGGAAAATTGGCAAACCGCTATCAAAACATGACAGCTGGCCTAAGCTAGGCTTGTTGTGGCAATCAAAACAGAACATGTGAACGGTGATAGGATTTCACTCGAACACCTACTGACAGCCAATCAGACTTAGGCGTGGCAAAATTAATCAGGATAGGGGTGCAAACCTTTTGAAACACTGTGATTGGCTTTTTCTACCAACCATTCAGAATCGTTTTGGGTGGGTACATCGAAAAGTGTTTGAGTCAGTTGACACGGAAAGGTTGCGATGTTTGGTCACACATGTTTTCTGTTATATCATAATGTTCTTGGGTTTTTGTTCTCATTCTTCTGATTTCTTGGATAGATTTAATTTGGGGATTAATTATTTTCTGACTGAAGTGAGTTAAATTGTCTTCTCTAAAGTTATTCGACTCAGAATGTTGTAACATATTAAATAAAAATATACCACGGGCGTAAGGTCTTTTGAGAAATTTTAACTATAATTTTTTTTGTCCCCCGACCCTTCGGGGGACTATTGTAATCAGCAGTGTCCGTCCGTCCGTCCGTCCGTCCGTCTGTCCATGCGTGCGTGCGTGCGTGCGGCCGTCCGTCCGTCACACCCTTGTCCGGATGATAACTTTAGTTTGGATGATTTTACTGAAACTAAATTTGGTATGTGTCTTACTTGGGTGGAAATGCAGGTCAAGTTCGAAAATGGGCACGCTCCACTGATTTCTACTGGATTTATTTCCCTTTTTCGACTTAAAAAATACAGTTTTTGTGTTGTCCGGATGATAACTTTAGTTAGGATCATTTGATTGAAACAAAATTTGGTATGTGTCTTACTTGGGTGGAAATGCAGGTCAAGTTCGAAAATGGGCACGCTCCACTGATTTCTACTGGATTTATTCCCTTTTTTCGACTTAAAAAATACAGTTTTTGTGTTGTCCGGATGATAACTTTAGTTAGGATCATTTGATTGAAACAAAATTTGGTATGTGTCTTACTTGGGTGGGAATGCAGGTCAAGTTCGAAAATGGGCACGCTCCACTGATTTCTACTGGATTTATTTCCCTTTTTCGACTTAAAAAATACAGTTTTTGTGTTGTCCGAATGATAACTTTAGTTAGGATCATTTGATTGAAACGAAATTTAGTATGCCGCTTATTTGGGTGGAAATGCAGGTCAAGTTCGAAAATGGGCACGCTCCACTGATTTCTACTGGATTTATTCCCCTTTTTCGACTTAAAAAATACAGTTTTTGCATTGTCCGGATGATAACTTTAGTTAGGATCATTTGATTGAAACAAAATTTGGTATGTGTCTTACTTGGGTGGAAATGCAGGTCAAGTTCAAAAATGGGCACGCTCCACTGATTTCTACTGGATTTATTCCCCTTTTTCGACTTAAAAAATACAGTTTTTGTGTTGTCCGGATGATAACTTTAGTTAGGATCATTTGATTGAAACAAAATTTAGTATGCCGCTTATTTGGGTGGAAATGCAGGTCAAGTTCGAAAATGGGCACGCTCCACTGATTTTTACTGGATTTATTCCCCTTTTTCGACTTAGAAAATACGGTTTTTGTGTTGTCCGGATGATAACTTTACTTTGGATCATTTGATTGAAACGAAACTAAGTATGTGGTTTAATTGGTTGGAAATACAGGTCAAGTTAAAAAATGGCCATGCTCTGTGAACAAATTGCATCCTAACAGCTCCCTTGAATTTGCCATCTTGGTCGGGGGACCGGGGGCGTTTCCCTTGTTTCATTTTGTCTTGTCAGTTTTGAAATTTTCTTCTGCAAAAGTTTCTGAGGGATTATTATGATCCCCGATGAGTCTGGAGGTGGGATGGGGAAATTTCACCCGATGGGCAAGATATTTGAACCAGACCAAAGGCTTGCTGAGGGTCTGGTTCAAATATCTTGCACAAGATATTTAAACCAGACCCAAGGCTTGCCGAGGATCTGGTTCAGATATCTTGCCCCGAGGGTGAGATTTCCCCATTCCACCTTCAGACTCATCAAGAATGATTTTTCTCCCCACACATGAGGATTACGTCATTATAGATAATTGGCAGTCACTTGCTGACATACCCAATTTATCAAGTCGTAGTCCTTTCGAAAAACGAACAATTTCATCGGAAAGATCGTACAAAAGTTAGGTATATACCATAGGTATATACTAAAAAATTGATTTGTAACACTGTCCATTAAGGGTTTAATGAATTTGCGTGTGTCAAACTCTAATGTAAAGGACATTGTGAGATTATTGATCAATCGATAAATTTGTGCAATGATATTATTTACTGCAGAGAAACATGGGGTTGAAACAAATCAAGTTTAATATTTGAATAATAATTAAATATTGAGTCTATATCAACAAGGAACAGATAAATAGGTAATAAACGAACACAATTTACAGTTTATTTACAATTGTGCAAACGATGATGAAATAGTTCCGGCGACCTAATAAAATATGCAAATGAGTATGTCACGTGGGGTGGGTGGGATAGAAATATCCCATCCAGGACACACGTTTGTTTCACGTATAGTTGAAGGAGAAAAATTATTCTGCTCAAATAGTTAACCCTTTACCTAACATGAAAGGCAGACAACACTTGCAACCAAAATTCTTGAATAACAATTTTTTTCATTTTTGTGTCGAAAACATAGCTTATGACCCCTCATTGGAACAATTGAATAGTGATTTTTAGCTCACCTACATCTGTAAGATGTGGTGAGCTATTGTGATAACCTCGGGCGTCAGCGTCGGCGTCCGGTTTGTCCAATATTGTAAGATTTAATGTTAAGGTTCATTTCTCAAACATCAGTGGGCTCAGGCCTTTGATATTGCATATGTAGGTTGTAGGGACAGTATCAGAACAGTATTTAACCCTGATACTACGACTTTTTTCCAAATTTCACCTAAAATTTTCTGCCAAAAGTTGTTATAAGAATTTGCGTTTAGGTGTTGTAAGAATTTGTGTTAAAGTCAGCTTTTGTACAGATTGTGGTGCTTTAACTTCTCATTACTGTTGATTTTCATATTTCAATAACAACTGTAGGTATTAACCCTACTGTATGCAGAAATTTAACGGAAATTTTCTTTTTTTTCAGTCAAAATTTTCATGTTTTTCTCAGACTTAGTAAATTTTAAGTTGTAAAACTTTGTAAACTTTGTGTTTAAGTGAGTTGTGTTTCTATGTGTGTTTCCAGGCGATTAATATTCTACACTTGTGTTACTGAACTCCATTGCAGTAATATTTAACCCTCATTACATGCATATTTGAGGAATTTGAGGCTGATTTTCTGCCAAAACTTGTAAGAATTAGCGTTTAGGTGTTGTAAGAATTTGCGTTAAAGTCAGCTTTTGTACAGATTGTGGTGCTTTAACTTCTCATTACTGTTGATTTTCATATTTCAATAACAACTGTAGGTATTAACCCGACTGTATGCAGAAATTTAATGGAAATTTTTCTTTTTTTCAGTCATAATTTTCATGTTTTTGTTTAAGGTTTGTGTTAAGGTGAGGTGTTAAGGTGAGTTCTCAAAAATCAGTGGGCTCAGGCCTTTGATATTGCATATGTAGGTTGTAGGGGACTGTCAGAACAGTATTTAACCCTGATACTACGACTTTTTTCCAAATTTCACCTAAAATTTTCTGCCGAAAGTTGTAAGAATTTGCGTTTAGGTGTTGTAAGAATTTGCGTTAAAGTCAGCTTTTGTGCAGATTGTGCTGCTTTAACTTCTCATTACTGTTGATATTTTTATACTGTACCAATGACCCAGACTTAGCTGCTGGTGCTAACTCCACAAAAACCAGGGCCAAACACAAATTTTGCCCCCCAATCCCCAAAATTTGCATCCAAAACAAAAAGAAATCATGTCCTAAAGGACCTCCATAGTACGACTCTACTGCGCATGCGCAGTGACGCAGTCGTCCCGAAATCGGCGCCAAATATCATTCTCTGTTTGGCCCTTCATCAGTCAACATCTCACTGATCTTTGTGCTTGTAAATCTCAGTTTAAAGGATGCCAGACACGTAATTCTTGGAGAAAATGTGATTCTAAGGAGGATAGAAGGAGGAGAGGAAAAAAGAAGTGGCAAAAAATAATCAGGGCTGTACTTAAAATTTTTTGTTGAAATTATGTTAAGTTGCCTATTTTCGAGGCAAACGCCTCTTGTTGTCATTCTTGCTAATTGTTGCACTGCTTATTCAGTGTTTCCTCTCCCCTAACCTTCTAAAGTCCCCCCTTGCAATTCTCCCATGCTTTTGGCATATTTTTGAGAAGTTTCATTTCTAAAAATTCCCTGGGAGAGTTGCTTGGTTACAGAATGTTTTCTGTTATTTTCCCCATAGTTACGTTTTCACCCATGGGTGTATAACGTTTGTGTTCTGCATCTTCCATCTGATGTTCTGCAGATTCTCCCCTGGGAGTCTCTGTTTTGCATCAGATAGAGTGTAATTGATGACTGATTCCGGGCCAGTTTTTTCAGTGCCTGGAGTCATGTTTTCTTCTGTGTTTACACTGTTTGTTTTCATTGGCAACAGCCTTTTTTGAGGGGGGCTGTTTGCCTTTGAGGTAGTTTATCTCATTATAAGATACATTTATATTATCCGAAAGTGTCTCATTAATTATTTTATATAATTTTAAAATTTTTGACCACACTTTGCCATCGGATCCATCGGGGCTCAACGTTACTTTTCAGCAACTTGGGCTTCTCTGAAAAAATATTTTTTCAAAATTATTTTGTTTTGCAATTGTTTTTTCATTTATTAATGGATCATGTTATTATGTATCTTTGTGTCAGGGGTTTTTGCGAGTAACTAGGACTTTTTGTTGTTCTTTCACAATGAAGGGAACTTGTTCAAATTGTAATAGGAAGAAATCTTCCTCTGACTTTCATGATTATTGCATTAATTGTAGTCAGTGTTCTCGCATTAATCCCTGTCCTGTATGTGAACATTGGGATGAGAAACATTGGAAACGTGTGTCACGATATGTTGTTTCTGGAGAAAGAGCGATGCCGGCTCTTTCTCCACAAGGTCACTCTACTCTCTCAGTTTCTATTTCAGAGGAACCAGAACAGGGTGATGTTTCCATGTTATCTTCTTCAAGTGTGCGTCCGTCATCACAATTAAATACAGAGCTAGCGGCAAAAGTGCTCATGGAGATTAGACAAATGTCGTCCGCTAGCTCGCCCGGTGTAGCGTCCATTCACCGAATGGTTCGGCAGCCGGGTTCGTCCGATGCGGTCCAAGAGGAAATTTTGGGTGATGCGAGCACTATAAAAATAATAGATGCACACCCAGTGACGGCGGATAGTGAACGAGAACGGAGGAAGCCTTTTAGTCCGGTTCCTAGCTCGTCCAGGTCCAGCCGGGCCGCGAGCGAGAGAGGCCCCTCTCTCGTACAACAACATCTGGGACCAGATGTTGTGGTACAAAATGTGTCTTTAGCGGAGCATACGTCCGTCGCTCGGGACGCTCCGTTGTATAAGCAGTCCGCAGAGACTGTTAAGGCTTCCTCTTCTCGTCGGCGCACACGACCGCACCTTGGCTGCGTGACCTCCGATATTTTGCCAGCTTCGCCGATGAAGGATTCTTCGGCGACCAGGTCACACCATCCGGCAGCCAGGGATTCGAGACCGATGGACTCCGGACGTTCGCATAGGAAAAGTATGCGGGAGCCATCTGATGCGGAGCTGCCCTCGGCGAAGCAGCGAAAGACCGCTCCTCCGCAGGTCTCGACGTCGGACATTCTAGTGCAGATAGCACAGCTTATCGCAGCATCCCAGCAGCCGACAGAAACGGTGTCGGATCGAGAATTATCCGACGGCGCTGGGTCGGTACGCTCCGCCGAAGCATCGGGGGCGGACGACCGGGAACATCGGGAGGTCCGACCGGATGGTGAAAGGGATACGGATGAATTGGAGCTATCCCTTTCGGAACAACACAAAGCTGCCGTGGACTTCATCCGGCACTTTCTTCCTCAAGTTGTTCCGTCGGGCCAGACTGCTGCGCTTCCGGACAGGAGAATTATAGCGTCATTGGACTCTGATTTTTTCGAGCGGTTCAGGGACATCGCTCCCGAGTTTCCGTCGCAGTCCAATAATGTTGCAAGAACATTTGAATTATTGAACGACGCTATTTTTAAACTTGCTTCCAGGACGGGGAAAGCAGGCTTCTTGTCCGCAAATACTCTCAACCTGCCTTTCATTAATGCAAGGAATAAATTCGACACGGCAGGTCAGGGTATACCGAGAGTTCCTCTGCGTATGGACGACGAGGCGGAAGACTTAGAGCTATCATTACCGTCGTCAGCTTCTATTCCAACCGCAGTGTTGGAAACAGCTATTGCGTCTAACAGAGCCAATTTAGATGCCTTATCTTACGCAGATCACCTTACTAAGGCGTTATCACTGCGTCTTCAAGGGGAAGAGTTTCAGGATATACAATCCTCCTTAAGACTTCTTTCAAGGGCAGTAGCTTATTCCACGTGTAACTCCGCCCTTTCAGTGGCAAATCTGGAGTTGGTTAGACGTGACGCAGCCCTGTCTACATCCACACTAGTGGATTCTAAGGTGAAGAACTCTCTTAGAGTCGCTTCGGTCTCAGGAGATCTTCTCTTTGACGGCAAGCTTTCCGCTATTTATGATAATATTAAAAAGAAAGCTAGTGATTCTCTGTTGTTTAGATCCGCTCCTAAAAGGTCGGATACAGCAGACACGAATAAGGCGGGCACTTCTGGGTCTTATCCGCCCAAGAGAGGTTCCTATAGAGGTTCCGGTGCGTCCTCTAGCTCTTATTCGAGAGACCGTCAGGATAGTGACTCTCGTTCGGGACATCCTTCAGGCCGGGACAATCGGTCGGACGCCCCGAGGTCGACGAGGCGAGGTGCGGGTCGTGGAAGACGTGGTTTCTCCTACCGCAGGCCTCGCAGATCCAGGAGGTGATCTCAAACCTCAAACCTCTATCGCGTTCCGGTTGGCGGAAGGTTGTCGAGTTTTTCTCAAGAGTGGGCGTCGATTACGGACGACCCGTGGGTGAGAGGAGTGACTTCGGAAGGTCTAAAGATATCCTTCAAACGAAAGCCTCCATTAACTCGAAGTCCAAAGTGGACTCATCTTCCGTCAAACCCTCAGAAAAGAGACGCTCTGCTATCAGAGGTGCAGTCTCTTTTAATGAAGAACGCGGTAGAGGTCGTAGAAAACCAGGAATCGCTGGGATTCTACAGCCATCTGTTTCTGGTTCCGAAACCAGACGGCTCGTTCCGTCCAGTCATAGATTTGAGCTGGATAAACAAGCTGATCGTCGCTCCGAAGTTTTATATGGAGACGATTCGATCGGTCAGAGCGAGTATTCGGGTGAACGATTATGCAACGAGCATAGATCTCAAGATGCATACTTTCACGTCATGGTACATCCGACATTCCGAAAGTATCTACGCTTCGCAGTCCTAGGAGTGGTGTATCAGTTCCGGGCCATGTGCTTCGGATTGAATCTAGCACCCTGGGCTTTCACTCGGGTAATGAACTCGGTAATGATCTACTTCCGAGCTCATTCGTCTGCGGTAACGTCGGCCTACCTGGACGACATTCTTCAGAGGTACGGCAACGAGTTAACGCTTCAGAACGATGTTCAGAATCTTCTTCTATTGCTCCGACGTCTCGGTTTCATAGTAAACGAGGAGAAGTCGGATCTGGTGCCGTCCAAGTCATTCACTCATCTGGGAATGAGCTTCGAGACGCACAACAATCTCGTTCGTCTGCCGTTAACCAGAGCGAAATTAGTCAGTTGTTACGCTCGCTATTGTCTGAATACAGACAAAGTCACGGCGAGAGAATTTATGAGACTGATAGGTCTGTGCGGAGCCGCCGCGGATCTCATTCCGATGGGACGGCTACGCACACGGCCTCTTCAAATTTTCCTGACTCAGAATTGGAGTGTGAAAATTCATTCGCTCGATGTAGACGTTCTCTTGTCAGATCAAGTGAAACAAGAGATTCAGACTTGGGCAAACATTCAGTGGTTAACTCAAGGAGTTCCGCTGCAGTTGCCGGATCCGAGTTTTACCATTATGACGGATGCCAGTCAAACAGGTTGGGGTGCATCATTAATCCCAACGGATTCGAGATGCCAGGGTCTTTGGGATCCGCAATTCCTGTGCAAGCATATAAACATCAAGGAAATGATGTCAATTTGGCTTGCGTTACGTCACTGGATGGACATTATTCACGATGCTCATGTCCAAATCCTATCCGACAATACGACAGTAGTGGCGTATATACGGAATCAGGGAGGCACTCATTCAGTTCCGTTGTTCAATCTAACGGAAAGAATCCTTCTGTTTGCGTTGGAACATCACGTTCTTCTTTCGGTCCGTCACATACCGGGTCGTCTGAATGTGCTAGCAGACTCCCTTTCACGAAAGGGTCGCTTGTTGCCGTCGGAGTGGACTCTCAACAAACAAGTATTCAATCAAATTTGCTACCAATGGGAACGGCCAATGATAGACTTATTTGCGACACATCTCAACAATCAGTTGCAGACGTATGTGTCCCCGTGTCCGGATCCAAGAGCATTTGCAGTAGACGCTCTATCGATCCCTTGGGACGGAATGATAGGATATGCGTATCCTCCAGCGCCGTTAATTCAACAAGTATTGCTAAAGATAAAACAATCTCAATGCAAGATTCTGTTGGTAGCATCTCTGTCGCCACAGAGACCGTGGATAAATCTACTCAGGTGTCTGTTGTGGGACCTACCGCGGAAGCTCCCTCCACGAGAGGATCTTCTTTGGCAGGGGAAATCGCGCCAACTACATCACAACCCGCAAGGTCTCAACCTTCACGTTTTTCCGTTGTGCGGTCCTTCTTGCATGGCAAGCACTTTACAGGACGAGCAGTGGACGCGATTTCTAACTGTAGGAGGACCTCCTCTTCGCTAAACTATGCGGCTAAGTGGAAGGTTTTCCGTCGTTGGTGTAGGGATCATTCTGTTGATATATTTGATCCCTCTATACCAGACATTGCTAACTTTCTAGTATACTTGTTTGACGAAATCAAACTGCAACCTGTTACTATAAAGGGTTATAGATCTATGTTATCTGATACCTATGCACATCATGATAGTTTACAAATTGGATCTAATGTCTCTTTATCGAAATTGGTTAGAAACTTTTCGATAAATAGACCCAGAACTCTTAGATTAATTCCTAAGTGGAATTTAGCTTGGGTTCTCCTTAAATTGAAGGAAAAGCCATTTGAACCTCTTGGGACAGTAGATTTCAAATTCTTATCTTATAAGACAGCTTTTCTCTTAGCTTTCTCTTCTGCCAGAAGAGTCAGTGAGCTTCATGCACTATCGGTGGATGATTCTCATTATCGTAGTGTTGGGAACACTATCACCTTCACTACTAATGTCGGTTTTTTAGCTAAGAATCAGGCTCCTAATAAATATCCGGAACCTATTGTTATTAAGGCTCTTCCGTCTTCAGACGGGCGTAGGCCTTTACTCTGTCCTGTTAGAGCACTACGTATCTATAAACAGAGATCTCAGTTCATCAGAAAGGGACGGAAACGTTTCTTTCTGTCTTTGATGCCTAATAGAAAGGACATTTCAGTCCATTCTATTGCTAGATGGATTCAGTTAACTATCCGTACTGCGTATGAAGATTTATCTTCTTCTCAGCAGTCTGTGCTTAAGATTTCTGCTCATGAAGTAAGAGCTCTTTCTACTTCCTGGGCTTATGCTAATAGTGTTGCTATTACAGATTTAATGAAGGCTGCTTATTGGTCTCAGCCATCCACATTTACTAATTTTTATCTCAGAAATATTGAGTCCATTTCTGGAGACCTGCATTGTTTAGGTCCGTTATCTGTTGCTCAGAATGTCGTCCACTAAACAGTTGCAACTATAGTTATGCAGGCTTTCTGTTCCGGCAGTGACTCCGTCCGGCTGCCCTCTTCGCTCTGGGCTATTTGACCCAGGGCAAGGGGAAGGGGGGGGGGGGGGGCGGGTGTTCCCTTAGGTCACCTGCTTTATAGTGAAAAGCAAGGGAATGCCTCCTCCAAGACAGTATTTCTGAGTCGCTTCCGGGATGGTTTTAAAGTGTAATATTAATGTTTAATTTCATTCATGTCTTATTTTTAAAGTGTAGCTCGGTGTGAAGCATTTGTATATGTCAAGTGTCAAACGGGCTTTAATATACAATACTCGGACACTTTTAAATGATTATAAAGAGTCTCAATTCTCTGGACTACTTTATTTATTGGCTTGCTTTAAAAATAATTAGTATAAGGGTTATACTGGATGTTAATAGAGAACATGAATGTTATTGTGCTCAATTATTAAGGGTAGTGTATCTTTCTAATTTAAATATTAAATAAGAAAGATACATGTAAAGCCTAATACTCCTTTTCTCCTTAAGGGGTTACCTCTTTATTTTATAATTGAGCTTATTGGATTTTCCTCTATGTCCTAGGCCCTCCAGCCTGTTTACTATTCAGCTAAGTCTGGGTCATTGGTACAGTATAAAAATGTTAAAAAATTTATAGTAATTTATATATTTTTTATACTTACCAATGACCCAGACGGGGATGGCCCTCCCTGAGTTGGGAACTCTTGCCTCCCCGCTGAGTACATAGCGCTGACCAGGCACTGCCAGTAAGAATGATATTTGGCGCCAATTTCGGGACGACTGCGTCACTGCGCATGCGCAGTAGAGTCGTACTATGGAGGTCCTTTAGGACATGATTTCTTTTTGTTTTGGATGCAAATTTTGGGGATTGGGGGGCAAAATTTGTGTTTGGCCCTGGTTTTTGTGGAGTTAGCACCAGCAGCTAAGTCTGGGTCATTGGTAAGTATAAAAAATATATAAATTACTATAAATTTTTTAACTTTCATATTTCAATAACAACTGTAGGTATTAACCCTACTGTATGCAGAAATTTTACGGAAATTTTCTTTTTTTCAGTCATAATTTTCATGTTTTTCTCGGACTTAGTAAATTTTAAGTTGTAAAACTTTGTAAACTTTGTGTTTAGGTGAGTTGTGTTTCTATGTGTCTTTCCAGGCGATTGATATTCTACACATGGGTTACTGAACTCCATTGCAATAATATTTAACCCTCATTACATGCATATTTGAGGAATTTGAGGCTGATTTTCTGCCAAAACTTGTAAGAATTAGCATTTAGGTGTTGTAAGAATTTGCGTTAAAGTCAGCTTTTGTGCAGATTGTGGTGCCTTCACCTCTCATTATTGTTTATTTTCTCATTTCAATAACAACTGTAGGTATTAACCCTACTGTATGCAGAAATTTAACTGATTTCTTTTCTTTTTTTTAGTCACAATGTTCACATTTTTCTCTTACTCAATTTTAAGTTCTAAAAGTTTGTGTTAAGGTGAGTTCTGTTTCTTTGTGTCTTTCCAGGCAATTGATATTGTACGCATGGGTTACTGAACTACATTGCGGTAACGTTGCGGCCTTATTACATGCATATTTGAGGAATTTGAGGGGGATTTTTGGGACTTATATTCACTTTCTTTAAAAAAAAATTTTTTTAATTTTTTTTTTTATTTAATACTTTCTCATACTTGTTACTAGTAACATTAAGGCTTATTTTAGTTGTTGATGTGATGTTTTTTTGTTGGGACTTATAGTCACTTTCTTGAACGAATGTTTTTCCGCAACTCCTCTTTAACCAATGAATGTACTTCAATTACAGTTTCAGTGATTTATGAAAGCCTTTCCTAATTCTTATTTATGATTTAATATCTGGCCTCACGATTCATATTCTTAATCATAAACTTTTCTAAAAGAAAAAAATGCTTTTATATCCAATGATTCTATGTTTAATTGATATATAATAAATGCAGAAATATAGACTTTCTAAAGCCATCACATAAACCACATTAATCATTTGATGCCTAGTTAATGATTTATATTAACTAAATATTAGGCATGTTACATTGGAACGACATTATCAAGCACGAATGTAGGTGAGCGTTGAGATGTAACATCCCTCTTGTTGTGAATAGTGCTGGCTGGTTTTGGCCATTATGATGGGTTAAGTCATGTGATACAATTCCTTTTATACCCAAACCGTATATGGGAGCTCTGTTATACAGAACAGTGATCACAAGAGAGGAGCTCCAAGGTGTCACAAATTTATATGAAATTTCTGTACTGAGTTCACAAAAATTGATGTCGAGACATAAAATTCATGAAATTTTTTGGGGTTCAATTCTTTGTCCAAGTTATTCACATGAGCCTGGAACATGGAATGGAAAGATGAAATTATGTTCAAAATAGTGATTTCAGGCCCCACAAAGTAGGTCTTCTGTTTCTCAGGCCATTATTTGTAAAATTGCATGTGGGCGAGCGGTTTTTTATTTTATTTTTTATTTCTATAATTATTTCTTTGCCTTCAAAAGTTCATATCTTGGCTTATGTTTTAGGTCTCATAATCTACAAAATAGCATGGGAGCTGGTATATTTTGTCCCTTGAGAGCAAGAAGGCTTTGCAATGCTTTAGCATTGCAAAGCCATCTTGCACTGAAGGGACACATTTATCAATTTTTTTAACTTTGGTAAAATATCGGACATAAACCATTTAATTTTGATTTTTTAAAAGTTTCCATTGGTTATAAAAAGAGAGCATGTGGCAGCCAAAAGGACCATGCGGGAGGGCCTGAGAAACAGATTTTTGTTTTTTAGGCCTCAGCAAACCAAATTTTCTTTGAATTTTGGCGGCAAGGTGGGGGGAGATAATTTGGCAAGGTATTTTCCTCCCCACCTGAAAGTTACTCTTTTTATAACTTATGCATATAAATCTTGAAATGGAAAATATGGATGAATTTATCCTCCCGAAAATGTTTTGATGACTTTGAGAGTGAGGTGGACGGTAGGTGGAAGCTTTGGGGAATAGGGTATCTTCAACTCCACCTGAAATTTTTCTCTTTTTACAACTTGTACTCGTGCATATGAATCTTGAAAATGTAAAATATGGATGAAATTTTCTTCTAAATATTGTTTGAGCCAACAAAGAGGAAAATGTGTGTATTTTTTTTATCAACGATCGTGTATTTTCCAATTTGAGGGACCACTAGGCTCATTCCCCATCTCATCAAGAAAGTCTCTGCAATTTGATTTCTTGTACATCTATTTCATTGTGTCAAGTTTATATTTATGATGTCACGTTTTTTACAGAGAGTTTCTGGATGATAAAGATTTAGAACAGCTTCCTTTCCCATGTTATAATTTGACAGTTGGTGAGATTAACTATATTCTTGAGGCTACTTTGGATTTTGGTCTGGACACAAGACAACAGGGATCAGTAAGTTCCAACCCTAGTTTATAGAAAATAATTCATCTTAGTTTATCTTTTATCCAGTCCTTTGTCAGAGCAAAAGTAAAAAATAGAGAGTAATCGCTTGACTGGACTGGTTACGTGAAGTAATTCATGAAAGGTGAGGGACCTTCTACAAACATGAGTGCGCGAATGCACACAAGTGTTTTACAATATAGCCCCACGCTTCGAATGAATTATTTAACGTAACCAGTCCAGTGAAGCGATTACTCGGTTTATTACTTTTCATTATTAACGATAATTATATTATTTAACCCTTTACCTAACGTAACGGCCAGCGCAATTCTCAAAAATCACCAATTAATTTTCATTTTTTGTCTCTAAAACATAGGTTATGACCCCTCATTGGAACGAGCTCTATGTTTTTGAGACAAAAAATGAAAATAATATCAATTCAAGAATTTTTTTGCAAGTGTCGTCTGCTTTTCATATTAGGTAAAGGGTTAAAAAAACAATGAAGTCCCCATTACATCCACGGCAAAGCGTCTTCGTTTGCACGCACGGATACATGACACAATTGTTGATTGCATAATTCACTTGTGAAGTTATCGTTTATAATCAAACCAGGAAATCCCAGTAAATCACACTTTGGAAAGTAATAAATGTAATTATTAGCTTCCACAAATTCAGAGACAAATGTAAATGCACTTGCATGTAGTGTTGCTCACTTAACCCTCTGCACACTGTAATTCAAAATACCAAAGTTTGCAGCAGCAAATTTTTCACACAATGCAACTGAAAACTTAATAGATTGTATCTTGTTTGACAGAGCTCATTGAGCTCTGTCAAACAAGATATAATTTGTTAAATTTTTTCTCAACATCCATGGGCAATGACGAAAATTTTGATATACTATTGGACTGCAAAGAGTTAATTGGATATCATCTCTTAATGTTTTAACCTGTTAATTGCTCATGTACAGTGTAATTTGGATATCTCTAAATTAAATAACCATGTTAAGTCCCCATTACATCCACGGCAAAGCGTCTTCATTTGCGCGCATGGATACATAACACAATTGTTGATTGCATAATTCTCTTGTGAAGTTATCGTTTATAATCAAACCAGGAAATCCCAGTAAATCACACTTTGGAAAGTAATAAATGTAATTATTAGCTTCCGCAAATTCAGAGACAAATGTAAATGCACTTGCATGTAGTGTTGCTCACTTAACCCTCTGCACACTGTAATTCAAAATACCAAAGTTTGCAGCAGCAAATTTTTCACACAATGCAACTGAAAACTTAATAGATTATATCTTGTTTGACAGAGCTCATTGAACTCTGTCAAACAAGATATAATTTGTTAAATTTTTTCTCAACATCCATGGGCAATGACGAAAATTTTGATATACTATTGGACTGCAAAGAGTTAATTGGATATCTCTTAATGGATTAACCTGTTAATTGCTCATGTACAGTGTAATATGGATATCTCTAAATTAAATAACTATGTTAAGGCCATACAAAGTTGATTGTCTGTTTCTCAGGCCATTTTTTCCAAAAAAGCATGCGGGCGGGCGGGTTTTTTTTTTTCTTTTTATTTTCTCTCCGAGAGGTTGTTTGTGGTAATTTGACCCCCATCCAAACGCCTGGTGGACCACGCACAATTTCGCAAATATATTGGTTATTCACCACAGGGGTGTTGGGTCGTAAATGAAGTGGGGTTTGAATGTTTGTTTTTTCAGTGAAACGTGAAAATTATAACACAGGACGAAAGTCACGAAACGCCTCGTGGGTGAAACGTCTCGGGTTGAAACGTCTCTGGGACAAATCAAATGTCGAAGTGCCAACTTTCAGAATTTATTTTACCAAAAAAAAAAAATCCTTTCACAACCTGCCTAATAAAATCGTAAGTCGCAATTTTTCCCCATTATATTCAAAATTATCACAACCCATTTGAACGGGCAGTTCATCCATAAATCATATTTTTTTTAAATCTGAAAATGAAATACAAAACGAATGTTTGCGTGTTTTTATTAACCAATTTGACCGCGCATACCTGCCTATATGCAATTTATTTTCAACTATGACTTTTACTTTTATATCAAGCAACGGTTACTATTAGTTATCCAATTATCCTGCATCTCAAATGCATTTATTTAAATTAACTGGGAAACTCGTAACGGTTTCAAATAACAGTACACAAATTCCCAATGACGGCCATTTACAATACAAATGTTACTAAAAATAAATGCCAGGAGACTGTGTTCCATTCAACATAGCACCTGACTTTGCAGACTTTCTGAGGTTTGGTGTGAATCAAACGTGGTGCGAATCGACCATTCCCCTTTGTGACTGTTTGTTGTCAGACTGAAAGACACCTTCCTTCTTGCTGTCATTATGACTTACCTTTTACAGAATAAAACACTTTCTGTCGTGAATATTGCTAAAACCCACCCACTTTATTAAGGTGTGATGTAGAAAAAGCTTGAAGTGTGTTAATTTAAAATTTGCGAACACATCGAGATCGATTTACCGAAATGAGCACAATATCTCAAATTTTTTTGGAAGATTTTTTTGGTGTCATAAAAAGGTTGCATGCGCACCAAAAATGACCATGCGTGCGGACCTGAGAAACAGAGGTTCTTTTTTTATAGCCTAATTGAATATAAGCTTCAAACACAGAACAATTTACCATATCCAGTACAAATTTAACCTGTTAATTAATTGTATATAGGTTATATTTATTTATTGGGGTTTAATGACACTTTCAACATCCAGGGTCACCTTGTGTCGGACAGTTGGAGGAAGCCAGAGTACCCAGAGAACCAATGAGCAGTGGTAAGCAACTGTTAGACTCCCTAATGTGCTAACTCCACACAAGCATGGTTAGCATTGGTTGAAGACAAGTATACAGTATAAATTATGCCTTAGTACACAGTGCTACGTTGCCCCCATGTGGATAATCTGGATTAACCCCTTACCCAACGAATTGCCCAAATCCGCCCACGTAATATGCAAATTCAGCAGCTGAAAAAATATTATTTATCGAAAACTTTCATCAAAACCATATCATGTGCCCCCTCTTTGGAACGAGCTCGTTGAGCTCGTTCCAAAGAGGGGTCACATGATATGATTTTGTTGAAATATTTTTTAAAAAATTTGAAAAATGATATTTGAAATAATAATTTTGAAATTGTCTGCGTTGGGTAAAGGGTTAAGTGCATCAAACAGGGACACAATGCAGTAACCCCTGGCAGGGATCGAACTGTGGATCTTTCAGTTTGAAATCCAATGCTGTAACCAATGAGCCCCAACTCTCCCATATATGTTATAGACTAAACTCTTGTTAACTGAATAAAAACCCTTGTAACATGTCGAGAAATTACCTTGACAAGACACTAAATTCCCCTTGTTTACAGACCTATTTGGTCTCGGTCACCTAATACAGGCACATCGATGATGCACTTGTCTTCAACTAATGCTTTGTTCAGAGTTACTACATTGGGGAGTCTGACAGTTGCATGCGACTGCTCAGTGGTTCTCCCCAGGTACTCCGGCTTCCTCCACACAAAAACTGTTTGACACCAGGTAACCCTGGCTGTTGAAAGTGTCATTAAACCCCAATAATTCTTCTTTTTTTTAAATCCAATACAGGCATTTAATCTATAATATCTTGTTTGACAGATCTCCATGAGCTCTTAAACAAAATATAATAGAATAAATGCTCAGTATATCTCTAGGATACAGAAAAGTGACCAAATCCCTGTTAATTGAATACTCCTGTTAAGTGAATCATTTTCACAGGCAAAGTGACTATTCAATTAACAGAGTTCCATTGTATGGTAACAAGTATATGTTCATTTGAAGTTTTTGTTGTATTATTACCCTCAGAACAGCCAGGATGAGTGTTCTTTTGGGCACAATTTTCACAATTATTGCTCGTAACTCAAAAGATGTGTTGAGACTTTGATCCAAGTTCATATTGTCAATGGTCGCAGACAGCAAAACTTTGATATTGTTATACAGCCCTTTTCTGATCTGTATAATTGAATCTATGCGACAGATCTTGTTCATCCTTCACACAAGACTTCATAGTACTGGCCAGTTTTGGCTGTTACATTGGGTAAAGGGTTAACATAAATCTGACAAAGAAACTGTGTCAAAGTTGGGTTTATTAACACACAGTAGTGTCTTCTCAAGTCTAGATTGATATAACAGCGGATGTCATTTAATATAACAATAACATGATTTTGAAGGGCGTTACAGTGTATCAGTGTCTCAACAAAAATGGTTAACAGCCCAAGAGTTTATTAGCGGCCCACGACGAAGTCGAGGGCCGCTAATAAGCTCAAGGGCTGTTAACCATATCTGTTGAGCCGTTTATACACTGTAATGCCCGACAAAGTCATGTTATTTCTATTATTGCCACTTTCGTACATTGGGTACATTACGATTAAATTATATGAAAAATAAGATAAATAAATAAAGTTTTGACGTTTTTAGAATTAAAAAAAAACAGCTGCACTATCGTCTGATTTGTTGACAAACAAACCGTGTAACATGACTTTCGTCTGATCAGTCTACGGCGAAATTTGGAAAGTGAGATGATGAAATATATCTTCGAAATGCGATCTTTAGGCAAAGAGTTTATTCATCCAAGATATCATCACTTACTTTGTGTGTATCGCTTCATTATACATTATCTATCCGTGACACAAAGAGAAACACTTGAAACAAATCCGCCAATTTTTATCTTCGGAAAGTTGGTCGATCCAGAAAATTCCTAAACACGCGTGCCACAGAATGCCTCATTCACGCATTTATTTCTTCCAGGCTGGACTACTGTAATTCGCTTCTACATGGTCTTCCTAATAAACAACTTGGCAGACTACAGTCTATTCAAAACACAGCAGCACGCATTCTGACATTAGCGAAAAAGAGAGATCACATAACACCTAAGTTGAAAAGTTTGCATTGGCTTCCTATTATGGCCAGAGTTGAGTTCAAAATTCTCCTCTTCACATATAAAGTACACATGAAGCAGTCCCCAGCTTACATTGCTAATCTAGTAAAACCATATATACCGAAACGCCCCCTCCGTCCACAAACCAAAATCTCTTAGAAGAGAAATCCTATGTTCTTGCTAGCTACGGTGGACGTTCTTTTAGCTATAATGCTCCTAGACTGTTTAACATGCTACCAGAATTTGTTAAAACAGCCCCTTCTTTGACAGCATTTAAATCTAGATTGAAATCCCATTTATTTAACAAATATTTTTAAATCCTATGTTGGTCATCATTTTGTTTATGAGCAGTGTTGTAAAGCGCCATGGAACTTTTTTAATATTGTGTGATGTTTGCGCTATATAAATGTATATTATTATTATTTTTAATTGTGCTAACAAATTAAAAATCCAAATTGAATTTCGATCCAGATGGAAATCTGGGAAAAATATTGTTGATCGGCTGAGAGATGTGACGTCATTGTCTATATTTAGACGTGTCGGGCTGTTGTTGACGTGTTGGGCTGTTATAGTCAATAACAGCCCAACACGTCACATGACTTATACTTGTTGAGCATTACGAGGTTTCAATGCCCAGTAAAACACTGTTAATGTGCTAGGAACGCCCGCAAAAGTGGTAATAATTTTGCTATAAAATCCCTATTATATAAACGTTAAAATATCGATCCCTTCTCCAAATACTCAAGAAGATAAAGAACATAAATTCCATTACGATTATAATTTTAGACCAATTGAAATTCTGGTTTTTAGAAAATAAAGGCCACCTGCATGTTGCGATGTTTTTAAAACGTGGAGATTGCATCAGTTGTTAATATTGGCAAAACTAGAAATGGAAAAAGGAGTAGATTTACTCAGCAAAAATTTGTTAGCTCGTCTATACAGTGGACATGAAATGGTTGAAAATTTGATTCAAATTCGATTTAATTCCAAAGTTTGGGCAAATATTCGATTTGAAATTCGATTTGGGTCAAAATAAGGTATTTGCAGGGCAGGGATCATTTTGGGTGTCTACATGGTCCGAATATGGGATCCTTTCCCAATGGCATTTTGGCATGATTTTCCCAATTCAAACCCCAAATTTCCCAATCTGTCCTTATTCAAATAAAAATTAATTCTTCTTTTAACTCTTGAAGAGCTTATTTTGACTTTAACCCTTTGATACTTTTGTACGTCTTATGACGTACAAAATCAAAAAGTGCGTTGATACTTTGTGGTCATTTGTTTTGTTATTATTTTTCGATTTTTATTCCCCCGAAAAAAATTTGGGGGAATCTAGCCGTGACGTCACCCATCTGTCTGTCTGTCCGTCCGGGCGTAGACGGAATTCGTGTCCGCTCCATAACTTCTTACAGCCTTCAAGGATATTAATGATACTTGGTATTATTTTTGCCCACAACCAGAGGGTGTGTCGCGAATAAGGTTGGAATGGCTATCAAGGCTTTTTTCGGGGGAATCAGCCCCCCTTTGGTGGTCATCCTCTAGTTTAAAGTTTAACATCAATTCCTGTTTTCTCCCGAATAGTGCTCAGTGACAACTGTTGGGTCAAATGTTATCGCAGCTTAACCCTTTACCCAACGTAACGGCCAAAACCGGCCAGCGCTATTCTCAAAAATCGCCAATTAATTTTCAAAATATTTTCATTTTTTGTCTCAAAAACATAGGTTATGACCCCTCGTTGGAACGAGCTCATCTGCTTTTCTTGTTAGGTAAAGGGTTAAAATACTAATATAATCCTGCTGTCAAGTCTTCTTAGCTGGTTGTATTCTAGAAAATGAGGATACCAGAGCAAAAACCAACACTTTCCTTGCTTAAATTTTATATTCAGTCAAAACACAAATAATATTTTATTTATATAAATTTGTTTTATTACAAATTATTGGAGAGTGCCTATAGGCACTCTCCAATAATTTGTAATAAAACAGTTTTGAATAACAAATTCAGACCACCACAAATAGTCTTGCCCTCACCCAGTTAATCACTAATGTGAAAAATATCTTGTTTTTTGTACTTTCCGACATTTGACGTCGCATTTTGAAAAACGTTGAAGAAACGGAATTCCCAGTGATGTTTGAACGTCAGAATAATTAAAGTCTCAAAGGGGTTACCACTTTTATTGCAAGGGGTGTCTCAACAGACAGTTTTTACATACATCTGTAAGTTACACCCCAAGAACCTTGTCGGTTGTTTCTTGGCAAGTCCTGTCTGCCGAAATAGGCAGCCAAGTTTTGCCTAGACGCAACTGCTAAGCCACAGAATGTAGACTGTCCAAGTGTAGCAAATACAACAATTTATAATAGAGATTATAAAGACTGTTCATTATTTCATGTGACTGTTTGTTATCAAACTAACTACATGTACTATACATGTAGTAGCTTCTGTATTAACTAGTAGAGTGCTGGAAGCCTATATTTGGGCTTTACTCTGAAGTGCAGGTGCCACAACTTAAAGGCTTCATATTCTGTGGATATGCTTCATATTATTTTTGAAGTAAAATTATTTAGTCTGTGAGTATTAGCCTTGTTACAATTTATGGGAGAGTGCCATTGGGCACTCTCCCATAAATTGTAACAGGGCAAAGAGACATGGACAAATTTGGATAACCAAAAAAATTTAGCACTCTACCAGTTAATGTTCACACCTCAATACTAGTATGAAGGGAACCTTTCTTATTCTTTGTTTGTTGCTTGTACCAAACAAATTCCCAATGGGAGCCTTCACGACAGGAATGAATTTTTCCAATTGCATGGACCGCAGTCCTTTTCCCAAAGAGGGTAGAAGAACCCCTGGCAGGGGCATAGGTAAAATAGGACCCAGTCATGAATAGTGAGGGTAGAAGACCTCTAAAATGGATATAAACGATTGACGAAACTTGACTATCTCCATGTTGCAGTCACGATTAGCCATTGTGCAGAAGAAATGAGATCTTAAACACCAATAAATAAATAAATTAATAATTTCAGTAACATATTTTCTTTTGTCTTTTCTTTCCAGGGTCAGGGACTGAGAATTGTGATGATGAAGAAACCACCTCAAACTTGACAATGTACATCTTAACTAAGACAACTACATTTATTGTAGAGCTGATACAAACCAGCACTTTTGTTACTGAAGTTTTATAAAATCCAGCCAAAAGTGTCACTGGAAGTGAAGGCATCACTACTTGTGGCTGGTTATTCTTGTAACTGCAGTCAAGCTGCATGTTATAAAGAATAATCATTGTTTGAAATGTTTCCGTTGCTATTTCAATGAATATTTGAAAGAAAAAATCAACCTTCAACAACACACACACAGTATGGTTTGTACTGAGTTACATAGAGATGGAGCTGAGGAAAGTGACTTTGACTCGAGCAAAAATTAACCCTAAAAGCCCTCATTCTGAAAATGATGATAAATTTTTCTACTGCAGAACATGTGTATCTAACTGCCCCTTTGCATTAACTTTACAGGTTGAATTTAAAGTGCACTGTTAGGCCCCTCAAAGTAGATCTTCTGTTTCTCGGAACATTTTTTGTAATATTGCAAACGGGCGGTGTTTTTTTTATTTCATTTTTAAATTTTTATAATTATTTCTTTGCCATCAAAAGTTCAAATTCTTGGTTTGTTTTATTATTTTAGGCCTTGTAATCTACGGAATAGCATTGGTGGAAGTGTATTTTGTGCCTTGAGTGCAAGAAGGCTTTGCAATGCTTTGCAACACCACTAAGGCCCTTAGAAAGTTAGGAATCTGTTTCTGAGGACCTCCCGCATGGTCATTTTGTCTACCTGATGCTCTATTTTTATAACCAATGCAAACTTTAAAAAAAGAAAAATGAAATGGTTTATGTCTGATGTTTTACCCAAGTTAATAAAATTTATAAATTTGTCCCTTGAGTGCAACAAGGCTTTGCAATGCTTTAGCATTGCAAAGCCTTTTTGCACTCCAGGGATGAAATACACCTCCACCCATGCTATTCTGCAGATTATGAAGCCTAAAGCATAAAACAAGCCTAGAACATGAATTAAAATAATTACAAAAATAAAAAACATTCACCCACTTGCAATTTTACAAAAAATGGCCCGAGAAACAGAAGAACTACTCTGTGGGGCCTTACCCATGGTGTCTATTAACATAGCTTGAATTTGTTAAGTATATTTCATCTATTTGTATGTGACAGAGAACATATTCATATACTATAGTGTTTTTTCGATGCAGACAATTTTATGTCTTTAATGTTTGTATTAATTTTTTTTTAGGTGACATTCAGGTGGCATCGTGAGACAGAAAATAAAAACAATTTTGAGGATTTGTTTTTGATTCATATTTCATTCGATTTATTTTGAATTTCTATGCCCTTGCCTTATAGTGACATGTATTATAAGCTAGCACTTCACCCCCATTGCCCACGTGGGGGCACGGTGATGCTGTGTACTAAGGCGTACTGCACGTCGATGGGGCACCTGTCTTCAACCAATGCTAACCCTGCTTGTGTGGAGTTAGTATGTTGGGGAGCTGACAGTTGCTCGCCGTTGCTCGGTGGTTCTCTCCGGGTACTCCGGCTTCCTCCACCCGTAAAACTGTCACGGTCATGGTTAGCCATTGTGCAGAAATATGTAACCTTAAACACCAATAAATAAATAAATAAATAATAAGCTAGAACTGCCATTCAAGATACATAGTTTCATCTCTAAAATATTCATAATATGGACTTAACCCTTTACATAGTGAATCAGGTGCTCAGAGGTTATGGCACTGAACTTCAAAACGAAAGATCTCTGGTTCAATCCACACCAGGGGTACAGCATTTTCTCCCCCCGCTGCATGTGTAACACACGTCTGTCCAGGGTGAGATAGCAGGGAGAGACAGATGTATCCCACCCCACCCATGTGACGTTATACATTTATAATGTTATTATGACGTTATGCATATCGTATCTGGTTTTTGCTACCAACTAATTCATATTGACGTCATCAGAATGCCGTGTGCTCAAAGTTTGATGCTCTAAAACTCTTTAGACCCCAAGATGCCACTGTTCCTAATTGATTTTGTGGTACATACCTTTGGTATATACATAACTTTTGCATGCTCTTTCCGATGGTGTCATTAGTTTTTCAAAACAACGAATACCAAATGAGTTGATTATATCAGCACGTGACCACCGATTACCTCTGCTAATGTAACCGCTGTATGATGGGGGAGAAAAATAATCCCTGATGGGTACGGGTGTGGGATGGGAAAATCTCACCCTCGGAACAAGATATTTGGTCCAGACACTCGGCAAGTCTCGTGTCTGGCCCAAATATCTTTCCCTCGGGTGAGATTTTCCCATCCCACATCCGTACCCATCAGGGATTATAATAGTCTCCTTGGGCAAGGCAGTTCATCCTGATTGCTCACTTGGGTGGACGGTGGTGCTGTGTACCAAGGCATACTGCACATCGATGGTGCACTTGTCTTCAACCAATGCTAATACTGCTTGCGCTAAGTTAGTATGTTGGGGAGTCTGACACTTGCTCGCTGCTGCTTGGTGGTTATTTCCGCATACTCTGGATTCCTCCACCCATAAAATTGCCACGAGGTGACCATGGCTGTCGAAAGTGTCATTATACCCCAATACCAATAAATAAATTACCGAACGTATCCGCACATTGGATCCCCATGGGAACCCCGGGAAGTGAAGCAGTGCTTGTTTACTGTGGTACACCAGCTCTTTTTCACTGGTAAATTAGGACCTAGTCGCTAATGCTTGGGGTGCGAGTCCTCTAAAACAGGCAACATGGGGTATAAACGATTGACGGACATGACTTTATCTCCATGTTGTGGTCGTGATTAGCCATTGTGCAAAAGTATGTGACCTTAAACACCAATAAATAAATAAATATCTGCACATTGGCCCATGAAATATATGAATTCATCAGTTGAAAAAAAAAAAATTAATTTAAAAAAATTTCAATAAAATTTGCTGAGCTCATTCCAATGACGGGTCTTCACTGGTTTTGCTGAAACTTTATAATATTTAAAATAATAAATTTTGAGATCATTGGCTTTGGGTAAAGGATTAAATTTTGTGAAAAATGAGCACAGGCAAAGTTTCATGTCTCTGTTGAAAAGTGTTAAAAGTCACTTTACTGGCTTTACACTGTTTGTATTAGCATGTTTTGCTCAGTAGAATAAATTGTTTATTTAAAATTCTTTTGTTACACTTTTTTGGAGGGTGCTAGTTTGCACACTCTAATAAATTGCAATAAAACAATCATTTATGAACATACTGTCCCTAAGCTAAGGCTCTCTCTGATGGTAGTATATCTTTGAAAAAATACTCACATTACAAATCACCTTTGAAAAATTATTTCACACTCTTTCAGTTAAAAGACCTGTCAGCCCAGAAGTCCATTAACTGTGGCATTGTGCATTTTCTAGTTTGTATGGTATTTAAATTATTTCCCAGGTGGAATCTCTACTGCAAAGATGTTTTTTGTTGCAATTCACTTCATATTTTGTTATTCATTCTGTAAATCAAACTTTGTAATCAATTTTAAAAACAAGGAAACTTATCAGATTGAAAAATGTATCATTGTATTAAATATTTCACACATCGTTGCCTTGTAATGTTTGGTTCACCATTGCTTCCATGATTATAATGCTTGGTTGCCTTCAAAGTCACATTGTTGTGTTAAATATTGCCTTTCAGGATTTATGTGATCCCACAACGTACATCTTCTGTTTGTCTGGCCATTTTTAGCTTAACTTGACACAGAATTTCCTATGCAGGTTTGAGGTCATGTCTAGATGAGAACCTCCACTTTTGGTCACAATCGGTCAACTATGATGGCTGCCCGAGCCCAAAAACCTTTAGCACAGTCTACAGGTCGTATTTTTTAGGGGATTTCATTGTAACTTGGTAGGATGGTCGTATTTATGAAGGGATTGTGCTCGTCCGATCACCGAAGTTTAGCAACATCGAGCCCGGTTAGGCCTTGGATGAGTGACGGTCTGGGCGATCGATTCAGGCTCCCGTGTTGTGTCCTTGGGCAAGGCACTTAACCCCACTTGTCCACATGGGGCACGATGATGCTGTGCACTAACGTGTACTACATGTCAATGGTGCGCATGTCTTCAACCAATCTAACCCTGCCTGTGCTGCAGTGCGGAGTTAACAATGTTGGGGAGCTGGCAGCTGCTCGTTATTGCTCTGTGGTTCTCTCCGGGTACTCCAGCTTCCTCCACCTGTAAGACTTTCACCGACACAATATAACCTTGGCTGTTAAAGTGTCGTTAAACCTCAATACATAAATAATCAAATAAATATGAAGGGATTTCATTGTAACTTGGTAGGATGACTCAGTATAATGTCTAGATGAGGACATCCCCTTTTGGTTGCGATCAGTCAAACGTGATGGCTACACAGGCCCGAAGTCCGAAAACCTTTAGCACAGTCTACAGGCCATATTTATGAAGGGATTTCATTGACATACATTAACTGCAAGGGCCACGTTCATTAACTCTGAGGGCCACATTAACTCACCCCTCAATTCTTCAGTACAGTCTACACCTCATATTATTAGCTCAACTTTGGCAAAGCCAAATTTGAGGTATTGTCATGATCCATTGTCTGTCCGTCCGCCTGTCATTTATGAACCAATCTTTACGAAACTTCTTGGGTACCTTTGTTATCACCGTGGGATGAGAAAGAGTGTTTTTGGGTCCGGTCCGAAATTCAGGATGACCGCTGACAGCCATTTTGTACAAAATTAGGTGCAATCAGATTTTTTGCGCAGAACTTCCATATGAAAGCTCTGATTTGAATAATTTTTTGTATGAATGTTTAGTAGCATGGGATACATCACATATAATACGTTTTTTTTTCTCGTGTGTAAATTATGCAAATTAGGCTAACTTTGATTTATTTAGTGTTACTTTCAGCACTGTTAGTGCATATGCCAATACGGCTCGGGCTAGAGCCCGTATTTATGAACCGATTTTTACGAAACTTCTTGGGTACCTTTGTTATCACCATGGGACGAGAACGAGTGTTTTGGGTCCGGTCTGAAATTCAAGATGGCCGCTGGCAGCCATTTTGTATAAAATTAGGTGCAGTCAGATTTTTGCGCAGAACTTCCATATGAAAGCGCTGATTTGAATAATTTTTTGTGTGAATGTTTAGTACCATGGGATACATCACATATAATACGGGTTTTTTTCTCGTGCATAAATTATGTCAATTAGACTAACTTTGATGTATTTAGTGTTACTTTCAGCACTGTAACTGCAGTTGCCAGTACGGCTCAGGCTAGAGGCCGTATTTATGAACCGATCTTTATGAAACTTCTTAAGTACCTTTGTTATCACCTTGGGACGAGAACGAGTGTTTTTGGGTGCGATCCAAAATTCAAGATGGCTGCCAGTGGCCATTTTGTACCGAAATTAGGTCCAATAAGTTTTTTGTACACAACTTCTATATGGCTCAGGCTAGAGGCCTTATTTATGAACCGATCTATATGAAATTTCTTGGGATACCTTTATTTTCACCGTGGGACGAAAACGTGTGTTTTGGGGTGCAGTCCAAAATTCAAGAAGGCCACCAGCAGCCATTTTGTACCAAAATTAGTGCAATCAGTTTTTTGTACAGAACTTCTGTTTGAAAGTTCTGATTTGAATAAAGTTTTGTATGAATGTTTAGTAACATGGAATACATCACATATAATATGAGTTTTTTTCTCGTGCAGAAATTATGCAAATTAGATGAACTCTGATTTATTCAGTGCTACTTATACACTGTAAGTGCATATGTCAATACAGCTTGGGCTGGAGGCGGTATTTATAAACCGATCTTCACGAAACTTCTTGGGTTCCTTTGTTATCACCTTGAGACGAGAACAAGTGTTTCTGGGTACGGTCCAAAATTCAAGATGGCTGCCAGTGGCCATTTTGTACCGAAATTAGGTCCAATCAGTTTTTTGTACACAATTTCTATACGGCTCAGGCTAGAGGCCGTATTTATGAACCAATCTCTACGAAACTTCTTGGGTACCTTTGTTATCACCGTGGGACGAGAACGAGTGTTTTTGGGTGCAGTCCGAAATTCAGGATGGCCAACAGCAGCCATTTTGTACCAAAATTAGTGCAATCAATTTTTTGTACAGAACGTCTGTATGAAAGTTCTGATTTGAATAAATCTTTGTATGAATGTTTAGTAACATGGAATACATCACATATAATAGGAGTTTTTTTCTCGTGCAGAAATTATGCAAATTAGATGAACTCTGATTTATTCAGTGCTGCTTATACACTGTAAGTTCATATGTCAATACAGCTTGGGCTGGAGGCGGTATTTATGAACCGATCTTCATGAAACTTCTTGGGTACCTTTGTTATCACCTTGGGACGAGAATGAGTGTTTTTGGGTGCGGTCCAAAATTCAAAATGGCTTCCAGCGTCCATTTTGTACCAAAATTAGGTACAATCAGTTTTTGGTACAGAACTTTTATATGAAGGTACTGATTTGAATAAATTTTTGAATGAATGTTTAGTAACATGGAATACATCACATATAATACAGGGTTTTTTCTCGTGCAGAAATTATGCAAATTAGATGAACTTTGATTTATTCAGTGCTGCTTATACACAGTAAGTGCACATGTCAATACATCTCGGGCTAGAGGCTGTATTTATGAACCGATCTTCACAAAACTTCTTGGGTTCCTTTGTTATCACCTTGAGACGAGAACGAGTGTTTCTGGGTATGGTCCAAAATTCAAGATGGCTGCCCGTGGCCATTTTGTACCGAAATTAGGTGCAATCAGTTTTTTGTACACAACTTCTATATGGCTCAGGCTAGAGGCCGCATTTATGAACCGATCTTTACGAAACTTCTTGGGTACCTTTGTTATCACCGTGGGACGAGAACGAGTGTTTTTGGGTGCAGTCCGAAATTCAGGATGGCCACCAGCAGCCATTTTGTACCAAAATTAGTGCAATCAATTTTTTGTACAGAACGTCTGTATGAAAGTTCTGATTTGAATAAATTTTTGTATGAATGTTTAGTAACATGGAATACATCACATATAATATGAGTTTTTTTCTCATGCAGAAATTATGCAAATTAGATGAACTCTGATTTATTCAGTGCTACTTATATACTGTAAGTGCACATGTCAATACGGCTAGGGCTGGAGGCTGTATTTATGAACCGATCTTCATGAAACTTCTTGGGTACCTTTGTTATCACCTTGGGACGAGAAAGAGTGTTTTTGGGTGCGGTCCGAAATTCAAGGTGGCTGCCAGTGGCCATTTTGTACCAAAATTAGGTACAATCAGCTTTTGGTACAGAACTTCTATATGAAGGTTCTGATTTGAATAAATTTTTGAATGAATGTTTAGTACCATGGAATACATCACATATAACACAGGTTTTTTCATGTGCAGAAATTATGAAATTAGATGAACTTTGATTTATTCAGTGCTACTTATACACAGTAAGTGCACATGTCAATACGGTTCGGGTTAGAGACTGTATTTATGAACCGATCTTCACGAAATTTCTTGGTACCTTTGTTATCACCTTGGGACGAGAACGAGTGTTTCTGGGTGCGGTCCAAAATTCAAGATAGCTTGAGAAAGATTTCTTTTCTAGTTTAGCACCTGACTGTCGCCCACCTTTACAATAGTTTATCTATACGTTTGTTACAGGCTACGGTCAGTATTTATGTACAGACCGTTACAATACTTGATATGTACCTTTGTTATCAGGCCATTACCTAGATGTTTGTCATTTCTGTGTCACATACTGTACATGTACATGTCTTAATAAGTTGAGCTACAGTATCATTGATACTTTCATTTTTATTGAAAACACAGCATACAGGGAACAGAAATTAACATATTCCCAATTAGCACAATTCTTGTCTTATTTCATAATCCTTCACAAACATTGAACATTATCCTTTTCATCAAACACAACACACAGACAAGTTGTGCTACAGTGTCATTGACACTTTCATTTGTAAAATTGTATGTAGGTGGGCAATTTTTTATTTTTGTAATTATTTCTTTGCCATCAAAAGATCATGTTCTTGGTTTGTTTTATGTTTTAGGCTACCTAATCTACAGATTAGGATGGGTGGTGGTGTATTTCACCCCTTGAGTGCAACAAGGCTTTGCAATGCTAATGCATTGCAAAACCTTGTTGCACTCAAGGGACAAATTTATCAATTTTATTACCTTGGGTAAAATATCAGACATAAACCATTTAATTTTTATTTTGTTCAAGTTTCCAATGGTTATAAAAAGAGAATATGCAGCAGCCAAAAGGACCCTGCAAGAGGGCCCAAAAAACAGATTTTTAACTTTTTTAGGTCTAATATTTGGCTAATAATCTTGGCACAAGAGTCACAATATTTGCATTATTTGGTTAAACACTGCCTTCATTGTGGAGTTGTTTGGTTAATAATTACATTGTTAATGTAGTTATACGTTTTGGGTCCAAATACTCAATTCCCATTGGTCAGCTGGATGAAAACGTCATGACCAAATGTAATTCATTTTCCAACGAATACATTTGGTCAAACTTTCACCCGTATTTACGGTAGAGCGCAGTTGACAGAATGTAATTCGGGTGGTGTTTGGGCGGGTTTTTAAATTTTAGCTCCTCTCGCAGTGATCAACTGCGCTGCTGTTTCTTTGGTGACATTTCCCAACTGTGGCATAAAAGCCTGTTACTAAAATACTCGTTTCCATTTCTAAAGTTGTGAAAATTAAATATCAGAGTTGTGCGCTTTGTCTCTTGTGTGAGGATGGTTTTTCGCCTTGTTCGTTCGTACATGTTTTATTTCGTCTTTCTGCCTTGTTGTTTGGTAAAAAGTAGTTTAAACAGTTACGGAATGTAATTATAAGAATTGAATGCAATTTTATAATCTTTATTGGAGTATGAACATGTGGGAATTCATACATAATTTGTACCCTTTCCCACACGTTCATACTCCAATAAAGATTATAAAAAAAATTGCATTCAATTCTTAAACATTTCACATACACATTCCTGTCTTGTCTGGATGGCAAAAGTAAACTTTTTAACCCTTTACCGAATGTAGAGGATAACAAAATTTATTATTTTAATTATCAAAATTATATCATGTGATCCTTCATTGGAATGAGCTCGATTTGTCATATGATATGATTTTGTTGAAATTTGTGAAGAAATATTGTTCTTTTCAACTGCCCCCATTGTGAATTACATGGGTACAATCATCATCATGTGACCCCTCATTGGAACATTCCACAAATCCATATTTTGTGACCCCTTATTGGACTAAGCTCATCACAATGAGGGGGTCACAGGATATTGTTTTGTAAAATACTTTGTTTTGAACTGCTCAGCTTGTAAAATTACAGAGGTGTAAGATTTGTTAGGTAAAGGGTTAATGAATGTAACAGCAAAATCCACCTGGCATTATTCACACAAATTGTACCAGGATGAAAATTGGAATACAGGACCCAACACAAATTTTTAAAAAAAAACTATGTTTTTGTGAAAACATTTTTTTAAAATACATTTTTTCTCAGTTTGTAAATTACGCAGGTCGATATGGCTGATTTATTAGGTAAAGCGTTAAATATCTTGGCTCCAAATGTGAGTGCTAGTAGGCCATATTGGGGCTCTGTTGAGATATGCTGGTACCACAACTAAAAGGCTTCATATTCGATTGATGTACCTCATATTCTGTATTTTGTTCTTATGTATGGATATGTCATGTCACAATTTAATGCAGAGTGCTCATTTTTTTTTTTTAATGTAGTTGTACCATACTGATTGATTAACCCTTTACCTAACCTGAAAAGCAATTAAAATTCTTGAATAACTAATTTTTTTCATTCTTTGTGTCAAAAACATAGCTTATGACCCCTCATTGGAACGAGCTGAATGAGCATGTTCCAATGAGTGGTCATAAGCTATGTTTTTGACAAAAAATGAAAAAAATAATGAAAATTGGAAAGTAATTTTTGTGAATAGTGCTGGTCGGTTTTGTCCATTACATTGGGTAAAGGGTTAACAATGCAACTGAGAAGTATTCCGTCTCTGCTCTTTGATGCAAGTGGATAATTCAGGCCCATTAAAAAATGTGACATGTGAAATTTATTATTTTCTTTTATTTTTTGAACGAATAGTACAAGACTATTATTTTATGATGAATAACCACAGTTTTTATTCTTTGTTGAGAAAAAATAGTTTGTTGTATTTGTAATGCTTTTATATGATCAGTTTTTTTATAAAAATAAAGAAAATCATTCTGCTTGTTCGGTTTCGGTTTTGGTTTTTCAGGTGGAGTAAAACCTCGGTTTGGTTCGGTTTTCGGTTTGTTCATGAGGCCAAGTAAAATTCAATGAAACTCATTCTTATGTCCGGAGTCATAACTGAGTGGTAGTGAAATTGAGTGAAACTCAATGAATGCCGAAATAAGCTATAATACATGAAGAATCAGGAAGGCCAATATAATAATTACCTAAATATACAGAACTTTTATTGTGCTTGGCCATTTTTCGAGGACTGACACCTACACGTAACTTGAGGAAAGCTGCAAACACAACTAAACTGAAATATCGGAAATTCACAGAATGCAGCCATTGGCAGTGTCTGGGTACTTTCACTACTCTGGGATGGCTACATTCTGTGAAGTTCTGCAGCAAGAGAGTATTTAAAAAAAACGAAAAACCTTAGATTACGGGATGTCGACGGTTTCGGTTTTTTAAAAAAAACTAAAAACCTCGGTTCGGTTTCGGTTAACCTACAGCTCTACTGCCAGGTGATTTTGACGAGTCTTTTATTTTTCCTTTTGTAATACATGTAGAAGCATACCCATGATTCTTCATAAACAGCCATGAACTGGACAATAATACTAGATTCCAAATATTAATTATAGGAATAATCATCAAAACTTTAATTAGCTACCAGGTGCTTCATTATTTCAAATTTTGCTGATGATTATTTTTATTCCATTCATCACTGCCCAGGCGTGGAATATGGCCAGTCCACGGTGACAGTACTGAAGATCCCACTTCCATCACAACACACAAAGAAGGTATTAATTGAAATTAGAATATGTTTTTATTTTTGAAATAAACTAACAAACAACCCTTTTTACAATCCATTCCAATGAGGGGTCATAAGCAGTTTTTGAATGCTTTTTAGCTCACCGAAGGGAGCTTAACTTATCACTTGCCGTCTGTCGTGAACTTTACATTATCGACTACTCCTCATAAACTACTGGATCAAATTGAACCAAATTTGGTGTGCATGTTCCCCATCACATGTCAATTCAAACTTGTACAAATAAACTTGCTGCACCAACAGGGGGGATCACAAGGGGCATAACTCTGATAGCACCCATGAATTTCTTTCCAAAATTCAAAAAAATCATATTCTTCAGATCCACCAGGCAGAATTCTTTCGTATTTGGTATACATCATCTCTGGGGGGAAGGGGTGGGGGGCAGATTCAAATTTGTTCAAATCGGCCCCCTGGATTCATATTTGGGCTCACTATAGAAGCCCGAATTTGAACTTAGTGCCTTTCAGGCAAATTTCTTTAAAAATCTTCTTCTCCAGATCCTGCAGGCAGAATCTTTTGATATTTGGCATGCAGCATTGTGGGGTGGATCTGATTCAAGTTTGTTCAAATTGGCCCCCTGGATTGACATTTGGGCCCAGTATAGAAGCCCAAATTTGAACTTAGTGCATTTCAGGCAAATTTCTTAAAAAATCTTCTTCTCTAGATCCAGCAGGCAGAATCTTTTGATATTTGGTATGCAACATTGTGGGGTGGATCTGATTCAAGTTAGTACAAATCGGCCCCCTGGATTCTCATTTGGGCTCAGTATAGAAGCCCAAATTTGAACTTGGTGCATTTCAGGCAAATTTCTTAAAAAATTTTCTTCTCCAGATCCAGCAGGCAGTCGGAATGTTTTGATATTTGGTATGCAGCATTCTTAGGGGGGTGAGATTCAAGTTTGTTCAAGCCATGTCCCTAGGTCCATATTTGGGCTCACTGTGGAAGCTTGAATTGTAACTTAGTTCGAAATGAGGAATTTTCTTAAAAAATCTTCTTCAGATCCAGCAGTCGGATTGTTTTGATATGTGGTGTGTAGCATCCTTAGGAGGGGGGGGGAGATTCAAGTTTGTGAAAGCCAAGTCCCTGGGTCCATATTTGGGCTCCCTGTTGGAGCCCGAATTATAACTTAGTCAATATGAGGAATTTTTCTTTAAAAATCTTCTTCTTCAGATTTAGCAGTCGGAATGTTTTGATATTTGGCATGCAGCATCCTTAGGGGGTGAGATTCAAGTTTGTTCAAGCCAAGTCTCTGGGTTCATATGTGGGCTCACTGTGGGAGCCTGAATGATAACTTAGTTCAAAATGAGGAATTTTCTTTAAAAATCTTCTTCTTCAGATCCAGCAGATGAATGCTTTTGATATTTGGTATGCAGCTTCCTTAGGAGGGTAAGATTCAAGTTTGTTCAAACCATGCCCCTAGTTCCATAAAATTTGTCTCTCATGACTTCTTTCCTTTGTAGTGTTGATGAACCATGTCTAACTGAATGTGACCCCAAATACTTCTTTGAACTACTTTAGCTGGTGAGCGATTAAGGCTCCTTGGGGCCTCTTGTTTAGAAATGTTCTTGCTGGTTTTGGCCATTGCATTGGGTAAATAGTTGATACAGATGAAATTTACACTAAAGCTGTACAGTGCACAGGGTTAGTTACATAGTTAATGATCTAATTTTTTATAATCAGAAAGTGTGACTAACCCTGTGTAATGCACAGTGATTGAACGCATTGTGGCTTCTCAAATTCGAGAACACTTGAATGTGTACAGTTTATCCGAGGATTTTCGGTCAGCTTATCGGCAGAGCTGCAGCACTGAAACTGCCTTACTCCATGTGCAGAATGACATTTTGCTGTCAATGGACAAAAAACAAGTATCCTGCCCCGTATTCCTCGACTTGAGTGCAGCATTCGATACCACTGATCACACCGTACTACTGCACATCTTAGGAAAAAGGATCGAAATTGGAGGTACAGCACTTGACTGATTCAGGTTGTAATTTTCACACCGCACACTGAAAATCACCATCCAAGGTGCCGAATCAGAGGAGCTACCACTGAACTTTGGCGTACCTCAAGGATCCGTCTTCGGCCCCCTACTCTATGCAATCTATGTTTTGCCACTGGGAGACATCATTCGTCAACATGGGCTAAATTTTCACTTTTATGCTGATGATATGCAACTTTATGTACATTTCAGTCCCAATAATGAAAAAAGAGAAGTAATTTACATAGTCTGCCAAATCAACTCTCAAAAGTGTCAAATTTCAATGGTCTTGTGATCTCCCCCTTGGCTGTTGTGCGGAACCTGGGATATTTTATGGATGGGAATCTAGCTGGTGACAATCATGTCACACAGGCATGTTGCAGCTTATACTACCATCTGCAGAATATCAGCAGGGTCCATTCCGTGGTCGATGAGTGGACTGCAAAACAATTGGTTCATGCGTTTGTAACAAGTGGATTGGACTATTTTAACTCTCTGCTATTTGGCTGTAAACAGTCAAACATTAAGAAGCTGAAACTTGTTCACAACTGTGCAACAAGAATTATCACCAGGCAACGGAAATCATGAATGGTCTGGCTCCTGATTATCTGGGCAGTTTGTTGCAAGGATATGTACCATCTCGACTCCTCCATTCAACAGCTTCGAACTCCCCGATATCCAAATCAGGCATCCTTGTAACGGCAGGCGATCAGACATTTTCCATGGCTAGCCTCACTCTTTGGAATAGGCTGCCTGATCACTTAAAAGCACCTCAGATGCTAGAAAGTGTCAATAAGGCACTGGAAACCCACCTTTTTGCCCGCGCTTTTGGCGTTCATTAACTTTGTATCAACTTTATAATACATGTACAATATAGCAGCCGAGCATTGTAAAGCCTGAGAGTGCAATTTTGTGGATTCATGGCTCTAAATTGTATTTATTTATTTATTATTATTATTAAATAGTTTGAAGTCATATCGGCCAAGCTCGATAATGGGTAATTCTAGGAAAGAGAAAATCTTATCTAACAAAGAAGAAACTTGAATCCTTAACTTCTTCCTCATCAGTTGATAGTTAAATATGAGCATTCTGAATATCTTGCCTACTATAGAATGGTGACTTGAATCTCGGCAGTATACCAAAAGTGCTGTTCGGTATCATTTTAGAACTGAATACAGTAGAACCTATCTTGAGAGACCGCCCTTTGGGCCACACAAAAGTGGTCTCTCATAACAGGTTTCAGGATTTCTCAAGTCAGTGAATAACCAACCACAAAATTCAGAAATGGAGAAGAATGGATTTTTGTAATTACTTTGTAGTTGTTCTTTTTTTATGAAGTTTTTGTAACAAATTGAAATGGACTGTCATAAAAATTATAAAAATAAATTAGTGTTGAAAATCTTCATTGAAGATTTTCAACACAAATTTATTTTTATAATCCTATTTGTCACATTTCAGGTATGTATGAAATTGTTTATTCAGCAATAATCCTAATCTTTTCACAGGGGTCTTATAAAAACATCTCAATCTTTAATGAGGTATACAACTGAATTGCAATTGAAACCCAATTAAGACAGACATCCATTATCATTCGCACCTCTGAACTCAAGAGTGCGAGCATCCTAATTACAATCTTTATTATGGAACTACCAGCGCAATTGAAGAGAACGATAGCAGCCCTGGGCATCTCTTGCCCTATCACCTGGACTATCCAGGAGATAGGCAAGAGCATTCATCTGAACCTTGAATTCAAGGTTGAAGAAGAGAAAGAATTACCACCCTCCTCAGGGAGAGGTAGTACCTTTGATGGGAGGATCCCCTCTCACACTGGTCCTCACCCGAGTAGGTCAGGAGGCCCTGAAAAGAAAAAGAGAAGAAAGAAGAGCCCGTCCACCAAGCGGAGGGATTCCCGACGCTTAGAGGCATTCTTGGAGATGAAGAAAGAGAACGGTGAGGAAAAGAAAGAGCCAGAAGCGGCCATCACTTCCCCTCCCACTCCCACAGACAGCCCCATCCAAATGCCAGCTTCCCAGCCGGTATTGTCGGATGTGGAAAAGTGTGTGGAGACTGAGGTGGAAATGGAAGCTGCCTTCTCGCCTCTTCCTGATCCCCACTCGGCTTTTCCTTCTAAACCAGAATGCCAGGACGCGGACGACAGGCTGGATAACATCTTACGGGAAAACAAAATACAAGGGGACCTTCACAGGCAAGAGATGGACAGGAAGTACCAATTACTCCTCCAAAAAATCGAAGAAGCCAATAAACTAATAGACGCCAGAAACCTACAACAACAAAAGACTCGGCAATCACCCACAACCACTCCAGACTCGGCTGGGACCAGACCCTACAAAACTCAGCAACCACCATCAGGCAGCCCACCAACAACACCAACTACCACTGTCTCTCCTTCCAAACCTCCACCTCTGAAAAAGAAGCAGAAAAGACACAAGCATCGCTAACAACCCACAACTTCTCCTCCTTTACCACGGTCTGACACTTCAAAATTCTACAGCTAATGAGGGTCGGAAGGGGCTTGCTCCCCAAATCGTCCCTGCACGCCTTCGGCGTGCAAAACCATTTGATTCGGGAACCCAATTAAGAGCTTTTAATACTTTTAATTATGTTAGTATAACCACAATGGATTTTCCAATTCCAGAACAGGTAAAAGATTTTTGTCATAGTTTCAGTCTTCAAAGGGGCGGTCTCTCAAGACAGGCCCATTATGGCATAAAAATACAAGTTGGTACCAGGTCACAGTGATCTCTCAAGACAGATGGTCTCTCAACAGGAAAGAAACACCCTCGGGTGTGGTTTAGTGTGCTAAACCTGTTACCCTCCCACTGCAATCTCATTCCCAGCCGGGGAAGCACAGCCCAAATAAAACACTCGCGATCCCCAGCACCTCCAAATAAACTCAAACTAACCTAAATATGGTCGAAACCAGCGAAGGGTACAACAGGAAAGAAACACCCTCGGGTGTGGTTTAGTGTGCAAAACCTGTTACCCTCCTGCTGCAAACTCACTCTCAGCCTAAGAAGGTGAGCTAACAGGCAGATTATCAGCTTAACTGTGGCCTTCTACCAGAAAGGGCTGCCTTCACCGACTCGGCTAAAGATTAGATCACAAATTAAACAAAATGTGCTATTTTTATCTTTTTATATTTTACATATTCTAATGATAACTAATTCTGCCTTCTTCTTTTAAGCAGGTACAAAGAAGATACTTTTTGACCAGCACCCCAATAACCGCTATGGACACTACAACCATCCACTCCATCCCCAAAAGTGGTCGACCACTTTAAGGGAGGCGAGCGTTGGTCCTGCGTCCCGTCTCTGCCCCCTTTTTGTAAGCACATTGCGCATCTTTTGTCCCAACCCAATAGGATTACAATGCAGGCCTGCCCCCAAATCAGGGCAGTTCGGGTCTTCTTTCTGGTGGTCCCCGAAAGGGGGTCGTTGTTGTTTTCTTTCAAAGAGTCCAACCAAACAGACAGCCTGAGGCAGATTATACTTGCCAGTGATGGCCATCACTCAAAATCATCCTTGAAGTGGCAGCCTATACTTGCCTGAAAATCCAGATTGACTGCACCCCCGGGGAGAGGTAGTACCTTTGTGAGAGGACCCAACCTCTCACACTGGTCCTCACCCGAGGGTTCAACCGACATCAGCCAAGAGACCATCGCGATGCAACCAGTGACACTTGCCGAGTACCTGAACCTGTTTCTCCTTCAACAAGCCTAGACATGTGAGAATTGATCATTTAGAGTCACTGAGGGTCGAAAGGGGCTTGTTCCCCATACCGTCCCTGTGCGCCTTCAGTGTGTGAAACCATTCCTTTTGTGTTTTGGTCACAGTGGTCTCTCAAGACAATTGGTCTCTCAAGACAGGTGGTCTCCTGTAGCAGGGGCATTATAGAGTAAAACCAATCGGTGCCTGGCAGATGTTTCTCAAGACAGGTGGTCTCTCAAGACAATGGTCTTTCAAGACAGGTTTTACTGTACCCGATCAAAAATCAAGGTCTTTTGCAACATTAGTCAAGGGTTTTCAGACAAATTTTGACAACAATTTTTCAATAAAAGCCTCCACACACAGTACACAATGTGAGCAATGTAGAACAGGGCCCTGTGAATCACAACTTTTTTATTTGAATCTAATCTCAAATCGAATCAGCTCTATTATTCAGCCTCGAACCTCGAATTGAATCAGGGGGCATCTTTCAGATGACTGACTATGGAAGAAGGTGTCCTAAACCCGATTTGTTCAGACTGTGTTGGCTCAAGCTCCAACTGATAAAATATTCCAACTACATCATCAAGGCATGCCTTCTTCGAAGGCATGTTTGATGTAGCTGGAATATTACACAGTAAGAATTATAGTTCAAAAACGGAAATGGGGGTGAAAATTGTCAATACTGGGCACTGCATAGGGCTATCTGCTAGCAACAACCCATCAATGACATTGCCTGGAAACTTTAAATTTGCTTTCAGCTGTGGTAGTGACTATTGAGACTTGAATTAGCATGGCTGCTGCCGATGCCAATATAGTGGAAATTACACTCAGTATTTATTTTCAATATTATTTTTGTACCATTTCCATCAGATATGATATATGTTTTATGATTCAACAAAGATATTTATTTATTAATTTATTTATTGGTGTTTAAGGTCACATATTTCTGCACAATGGCTAGTCATGACCACAACATTGAGATAAACTCAATTTTAGTCAATCGTTTATACCCATGATGCCCATTTTAGAGGACTTACGCCCCAAGCTTTGGAGACTGGGTCCTATTTTATCAGTAAAACAGAGTTTGATTACCACAGTAAACAAGCACTGCTTCATTTCCAAGGGTTCCCGCAGGGGAGACAATGAAGGTGACTGATACCAAGCTATATTCCAGTGAAAAGATTCAAATAGATTATTTGGAATATTCATAATGTTGACAGCGCCTGCTCCATAACTGAGTGATGGTGTGTCTCGAGAAACGCTTTGTAATGTACTGTGCCTAATTTGTACTGGAAAATAAGTTTTCCATTAATTTGGAAATATATGTTGGTACCTGATATTCAGTCACTTTTGCACAATTGCACATGCACCATACAATGTAATTTTATTATGTAAGGGCATGACGTTAAGATAGGCCTAGCCTGTTCACCAAACCCAGTTTCAAATGTATGAAATAATTGTTTAAAAAAAAAGAGATTCAAATAGAAACTAGAAAGTGTTCTAGCACACTAAAACATATGTCTCGAAGCCTTCCTTTCTATTTTATGCACTACAAATGATCTGGTCTGGACAATTACTCCCTATTTAAAGTACATAAATTTGACCTTGAGGTCAAGGTCACATGAAGGTCATGATGACATGTGGTCTCATTGTGATACACCCACATGTCAATCATCTAAGTCCTAGGTAAAAAAACAAAAAAGTTCTGATCTGGACAATTATTCCCTATTTGAAGTACACAAATTTGACCTTGAGGTCAGAGGTCAAGGTCACATGCAGTTCATCAAGGTAGCGGACATGCGGTTTCATGGTGACACATCCACATGTCCAAAAAAAAAAATCTGGTCTGGACAATTACTCCCTATTTAAAGTACATAAATTTGACCTTGAGGTCAAGGTCACATGAAGGTCATGATTACATGTGACATGCGGTCTAATTGTGATACATCCACATGTCAAATATCTAAGTCCTAGGTCAAAAAATAAAAAAGTTCTGGTCTGGATAATTATTCCCTATTTGAAGTACATAAATCTGACCTTAAGGTCAGAGGTCAAGGTCACATGAAGGTCATCAAGGTAGATGACATGCGGTCTCATGGTGACACATCCACATGTCAAATAACCAAGTCCTAGGTCAAAAAACAAAAAAATTCTGGCTTGGACAATTACTCCCTATTTGAAGTACATAAATTTGACCTTGAGGTCAAGGTCACATGAAGGTCACAATGGTATGCAACACACCGGCTCATGGTGATACATCCACGTGCCAAATATCTAAGGCCTGGCTCAAAAGACAAACAAGTTTTGGTCCGGACAAAGTTTCCTTGAAAAAAGCACAAATCTGACCTTCAGATCAAAGGTCAAGGTCACATGAAGGTCACAATGGTACGCTACACACCGGCTCATGGTGACACATCCACATGCCAAATATCTAAAGCCTGACTCGAAATACAAAAAAAGTTCTGGTCCAGAGAGTTTCCCTTAAAAAAGCGCATAAATCTGACCTTCAGGTCAAGGTCACTTGAAGGTCACTATGGTACACTGCACACCGTTTCATGGTGATACATCCACATGCCAAGTATCTAAGGTGTAGGTCAAAAGACAAAAAAAGTTATGGCCCGGACAAAGTTTGTGTGATGTTTCCCTTAAAAAAACACATAAATGTGACCTTCAGGTCAAAGATCAAGGTCACATGAAGGTCACTATGGTACACTGCACACCGGCCCATGGTGATACATCCACATGCCAAGTATCTAAGGTGTAGGTCAAAAGACAAAAAAGTTATGGCCCAGACAAAGTTTGTATGAGAAGAAGAAGAAGAAGAATATGCACTAAAACAATATGTCTCCCTTTTGGGAAGGGGAGACATAATAAATCAGACAGCTGATTTCAAATCAAACCAAATAGCAACTTGACATTTGAACACAAATCAAATATTGAAGCTTTGCAGGGCCCTATTGTTGGGATGTGATAAAGTTGTCATGGAAAAAAGTTCTTCCTGGAAAGTTGGAGCAATACTTGTTTACAGTGGTAAATGAGTTATGTTTTACTGGTAAAATAGGGTCTGGAAAGCAATGCCTGGGGTGGAAGTCATCTAAAGTGTGCAGCATGGGCATAAACAATTGGCTAATCAAACACCAATAAATAAATCAATAAACTAATAAAAAGTCTATTACCTCAGTTTATCCAGTTAAATATAGGCATTTAATCTGTAATAGAGTAAATGCTAAGTTTATCACTAGAATCTAAGAAACTAATCAAATTCCTGTTACTTAACTCCTGTTAAGCCCCAACAAAGTAGATGTTCTTGGTTTGTTTTATGTTTTACCAACTTTTAGGCCTCATAATCTACAGAATAGCATGGGTGGTGGTGTATATCGTTCCTGGAGTGCAAGAATGCTTTGCAATGCTAATGCATTGCGAAGCCTTGTTGAACTCAAGGAACAAATTAATCAATTTTATTAACTCGGGTAAAATATCAGACATGAACCATTTAATTTTTATTTTTTAAGTTTCATTTGTTATAAAGAGAGAGCATATGACAGCCAAAATGACCATGTGGGATGGCCTGAGAAACAGATTTTTAACTTATTTTGGCCTTAACAAAATATTTTTCACAGACAACTGGGTTCAACATTCCACTGTATTTGGATCCGAATCCTGGGCACGTATTTAAGAGCAGACATTTTAATACTGTGAGTGATGTTTGTTTATTTATTGAGGTTTCAAGACACTTTCCATAGCCAGGGTCATATCATGTCAGATAGTTTTATGGGTGGAGAAAGCCTGAGTATCCAGAAAGAACCACCAACTCATGACAAGTAACTATCAAACCCTGCAACTTGCCATCCTGGCACAACAAAAGTTAGCATTGATTGAAGGCAAGTGTTCCATGCAAGTGCAGTAGTACACTTCACCATCGAGCTACCCGAATTTGGCACTTGGGATAAATCGTTTTCAATGCAGAACAAGGTATTAAATGAAAATAAAATACATTTTCATATTTGGAATGCGCACCATCGACGTGCAGTACGCCTTAGTACATGGCGTCATTGTGCCCCCATGTGCCAGGACATTGGGGGGTTAAATGCCTTGCCCAAGGACACAGCACGGGAGTCCGCATCCATCGCTCAGACGGTAACCCATCCGAGGACTAACCGGGCTCGACGTTGCTTAACATTGGTGATGTGACGAGAACCAGTTACCGCAATGCCACCACGCCCCCAATGAGGGGCCATAAACTGAATTTTGACGCTTCTTTAGAATTTTACTGGCTGTTTTTTACCATTACATGGGGTAAAGGGTTGCTATAGATAAGATTTACACCAAGGCTGTACAGTGCACAGGGTTAATTACTTGGCTAATTTTTTACTGCACGTCAATGGTGCACATGTCTTCAACCGCTGTAACCCTGCCTGAGCGGAGCTTGAACAGGGTGAGAATATTGAGCTGACAGTGATCGTTGATGCTCGGTGGTTCTCTCCGGGTACTTCCTCCACCCGTAAAACTGTCACGGTCACGATTCGCCATTGTGCATAAGTATGTGACCTTAAACACCAATAAATAAGTATTATACTGGATTGTGGAACTTGTCTTAACATGAATCCTTAAAATAAGAACATATTCGTTTTTCAATTAATAGCTTGTTTGCTAATGACTCGTGTCAAGATTGAACCATCACCTTTTCGATTTTAAGACCAGAGCGCAATCCCATGTGCCATCATGCTTGCAAAACTGTGATGGAATGAGTAACCTGTGGGAACCCTGGGAAGTGAAGCAGTGCTTCTTGTAAACAAGCTCTGTTTTACTGGTAAAATAGGACCTGGTAACAAATATTTGTGATTGAAGTCTTCCAAAATGAGTAACATGGATATAAACAATTGACTGTGCTGGACTTTATTTATATCCATGTTGTGGTAAAGATTAGCCATTGTGCAGAAATATGTCCTTTACCCAATGAAATGGACGTATCCACCTCCGTAATTTACAAAACACCAATAAATAACTATAAATTATATATATATTATTATTAGGAGTTGTATACACAAGAATTTCATACAGAAATCTATATTTAATCTTCTAAGTTCAGGGGGAGATAACAATGTTAAAATCATTGCAGATTGAAAATTTGGGAATACATGTGTATCTGCATGTTCACCTGTTTGTGATGTTTCAGCAAAATGAGTTCATAAATGGAGCAGTTGCACACATAAGAACCTCCTACATACATCTATAACAAGTGAAATGTGCAACATGTGCCCATGAAGTAATATCACTATTTTATTAGTTCAACAAGAGCACCGCTGGGCATTGCATTATACGCCCGTGAACTGTTCAAATTGTACCATTTTAACACATTTGCAATTTTTTTAGAGTGCGAGAAATTTATACTGGCATATATATATATGTTACGGTCAGACTTTGAAATCAGTGATTTTGTGAAATGACTAAATTTTTCAGTCATTTGAGAAAAAGACTAACAAGTTTGAAGCCAATCGAAAAAGAAATACTAAAGTTATCATCCGGAAACCAAATATTTGACGAAGAATTCTAAGTCCAACAGGGGCCATAATTCAGGCAAAAATTGTTCAGACCGACCCCATATTCGAACTTGACCTGTATTTTGTTGTGATTAAACCACATACCAAGTTTGGAGCCGATCGGAAAACAAATACTAAAGTTATCATCCGGAAACCAAATATTTGACGAATTCTAAGTCCAACAGGGGCCATAATTCAGGCAAAAATTGTTCAGACCGACCCCATATTCGAACTTGACCTGTATTTTGTTGTGATTAAACCACATACCACATTTGGAGCCGATCGAAAAACAAATACTAAAGTTATCATCCGGAAACCAAATATTTGACAAATTCTAAGTCCAACTGGGGCCATAATTTAGGCGAAAAATGTTCGGACCGACCCCATATTCGAACTTGACCTGTATTTTGTTGTGATTAAACCACATACCACTTTTGGAGCAGAGCGGAAAACAAATACTAAAGTTATTGTTCGGAAACCAAACGGACGGACGGACGGACGGATGGACGGACGGACAGACGGATGGACAACGCCATACTATAATACGTCCCGTTTATCAAATGGGCGTATAACAAGGGCCACAACTTTATAGTTTAGAAGAAAGTGTGGACGGAATCTGTCCTATGTGGAGATCCCTTCCCCCATGAGATTCTATCAGCATACAAAAGGACAACAAAATTTGATTATCCACACCTAAGCTAGAAGGTGACATGTTCATACGGTGGGATGGAATCACAATTTTCTAAGTTCAAAAAGGGACACAACTATGACAAAATGGTGATTGCAAAACCAATCCTACTTGGAGATTCTTTCCTTCATGTTGTTCTTTTATTATACTTAACTGGTTTTGTGCTAAAACCCACTATCATGGCTCTACCAAAAAGTGCTAAAAGCCACTTTGGTGGCTTTACACTGTATACAACAGCTTTTTGTTTGCTTACTAGTAGAAAGTTTAAATAAAATTGTATTGTTGCACCAGGCATTCTCCAATACATTGCAAGAAAACAATTGTTTGTAGAAATGAAAGTGTCAATGATGCAGGAGTTTAACATGACTGTGTGTTGTGTTTGAAGAAAAGGATAATAATCAATGTTTATGAAATGATTATGAAATATGACAATAAATGTGATAACTGAGAATATGTTTTCAATAAGAATAATTTGGGATGTTGACTGTACTAAAGAATTAAGACTGGGTTGATGTGGCCCTAACAGTTAACGTATGTCAATGTCAACCAAAGTTACTAAGTTACAGAAAAATAATTCCAAAACGATTCATCCTACAAACTAACAATGAAATCTCTTCATAAATATAACTCATAGACTTTGCTAAAGGAATCACGGTTCAGCGGTCACAGTTGACCGTTCATGACCAAAATAGGAGAGTCTCATCTGGATATCATACAAAGTTATCCTACCAAGTTACAATGAAAATCCTTCACAAAAACAACTTGGAAGCAATGCTAAAGGAATCTAGGTCACATGACTAGTCAGCGGTAACTGCAGACCAATCGTGAACAAAATACAACAGTCTCATCTAGACATCACACCGAGTTATTCTTCCATGTTCCAATGAAATTGCTTCATAAATATGAACTGTAGACAGTGCTAAAGAAATCGAGGTCATGTGCCTGTGTGGCTGTCACAGTTGACGCATCACAGCCAAAATAGGACATTCTCATCTAGACATTATAGAGAGTCATCTTACAAATTTGAAATGAAATCCCTTTATAAATGCACTGTTGGCCTGTTGGCATTTTCCAATAAATTGTAACAATACAATTTTATACGAACATGTCATTATCTACAGCTGCACAAAAGCCACTAAAGCAGCTCTCAGGACTTTTCAGTGGAGCCTGATGGTGGCTTCTAGCTCCCTACCAGTTAAACACCAATAAATAAATAAATATATAAGTTATTTGCTGAAGGTCAGAGAATGTTGGTGAATTTAACCCTTTACCCAACGCAGACGATATCAAAATTTATTATTTTAAATATAATTTTTTCAAATAATTTCAACAAAACCATATCATGTGACCCTTGTTGGAATGAGCTCGACAAGCTTGTTCCAATGAGGGATCACATTTTGTTGAATTTTTTTGAAAAAATAATATTTTTTCAACTACTGAATTTGCATATTACACGGACGGATGCGGCCAATTCGTTGGGAAAAGGGATAATGTGCATGTACTTGATTTGATATATAGCTTTGGAGTGAAATCTACTTCTTTTTCCCATAAATTTTAACAATAAAAAGGCATGTTACAGTACAAGTCAAATAAGTTGATGCATATCCCCAATGAACAGAGCATACTGCTGCTCCTGTTCTGATAAGATCAGAATCAGACATCATTTTCTCGAAAGCTCTCACTGAGAGCTTTCCATAAAATGATGTCAGATTCTGGTCTTATCAGTGTAGGAACAGAAAGGTACATAGTTTATAGTGGTTATAGTAGATCCAGTTTCTCCAATGACATAGTTTACACATCTTGCAACCTTCTATCATGAGGTGGTTGTGCTTTTTCTGTTGCTGGTCTGAAGCTCTGGAATTCGCTACCGCTTATATGAAGATACCACAAACTCTCAACCAGTTTAAATCTGCTCTGAAGACATATCTCTTCAAGCAAGTATATAACACTGAGCTTAATCTTGGTTGATTAATACAGTATGTGGAGAGTGTATTATCACTAAATCACCCGCAGAGTGGAGATTCCACCCCAGCAATAATTTTAAATTTGTTGCAAAGCATAACCAGCACAAGCTGAGTTTCAGCCAATGGACCTCCAGGTTAAACCCGGAGGTCCATTGGCTGAAACATTGCTTGTGTTTTTTGTCGATATGTACAAAATTTGAAAGTTGTAGCTTGGGTGATAACTCCACTCCACGGGTGATTTAGTTGCAATCCACTCTCCACGTACTGTAGTTGATAGTCGTTACTTTTTCTCTTTGTATATATTCAGCTTCAGTTGCAGAGTCTATTTATTTATACACCATGCGTGTACTCGAGCACATTGTGGAACCGAGGCTAAAAACTTCATTATTATTATTATTTTGACTTGTACTTAACTAATTTGGATGATCCACAATAATTTAGCAATCCATGTTATTTATTTACTAATGTTTTAAGTCAAATATTAACTGGTAGAGTGCTAAATTATTTTTGATCATCAGAATGTGATCATGTGTCTTTGCCCTGTTACAATTTATGGGAGGGTGCCTATTGGCACTCTCCCAAAAATTATAACATGGCAAATCCTAACAGACTAAATAATTTTACTTCTAAGATAAACCGAAGCACATCCATTACCAGGCCTTTAAGTTGTGGTACCTGCATTTCAGAGTAAAGCCCAAATATGGGCTTCCAGCACTCTACCAGTTAATGCACAAAGGCTATACGTGGCTGTAATATGGATAAGTCAATGGATTTCCTGTCAATGGATCTCCAAACAAGAGTACTAATAACAAAAACAGTGGAGCCCACTTAACTGGATATCTCTTAATTGAATAATCCTGTTAATTAAATATAATTTCCAAACACAAAACCATTTACCATACCTCCAGTACAAATTTGACATGTTAATTGAATATAGGTTATAGAGTAAACTTAAACTCCTGTTAATTGAATAAAAATCTTGAAACCTGGTGAGAAATTACCCTGACTCTAGCCCCCCAGTTTTCCTTTGTTTATAGACCTATTTGGTCTCAGTACATCCAATACAGGCATTTAATCTGTTATATCTTGTTTGACAAAACTCATGGACCTCTGTCAAACAAGATAGAATAAATGCTAAGTTTATTTCTAGAATGCAGGAAAATGAAACAGTTCCTGTTAATTGTATACTCCTGTTAATTGAATAATATTCATTGGCAAAGTTGCTATTCAATTAACAGGGTTCCACTGTAATAATGAACTTAACCCTTTACCTAACATGAAAAGCAGACGACACTTGCAAAAAAAAAGTCTTGAATAACTAATTTTTTGTCTCAAAAACATAGGTTATGACCCCTCGTTGGAACGAGCTCGTTCCAACGAGGGGTCATAACCTATGTTTTTGAGACAAAAAATGAAAATATTTTGAAAATTAATTGGCGATTTTTGAGAATAGCGCTGGCCAGTTTTGGCCGTTACGTTGGGTAAAGGGTTAATATAGCGCTCATAACTGTTGCTCATTTACAAGGAAATGTGAAACATTCTATGGCGCTGCAAAGACTCAAACAGTGTGATTTTGGTCAATATGATATTGTATAAAATGCCCCAACAGTGTCATAAAACGAAAGGAAAGTCTTAGACTAGACACCAATAATACATAATCAAAAATGACGATAGGATCATCAATCCAATGTCGAGTTGTGACAGCACAAAAGTGGGTTTAACCCTTTGAGACTTTAATTATCCTGACGTTCAAACGTCACTGGGAATTCAGTTTCTTCAACGTTTTTCAAAATGTGACGTCAAATGTCAGAAAGTACCAATAACAAGATATTTTTCACATTAGTGATTATCTGATTGAGGGCTAGATTATTTTTGGTGGTCTGAGTTTGTTATTCAAAACTTGTTTTATTATAAATTATTGGAGAGTTCCCACAGGCATTTTCCAATAATTTGTAATAAAACAAATTTATATAAACAAAATATTATTTGTGTTTGACTGAATATGAAAAAAAGCAAGGAGAGTGTTGGCTTTTGCTCTGGTATCCTGATTTTTTGAAAGCCCTGATAGTGGCTTCTTGCACTCCATCAGTTAATAAGTCTTGACAGCAGGATTATATTAGTACTTTAAGCTGCGATAACATTGGCTCAACAGTTGTCACTGAGCACGATTCGGGAGAAAATAGGAATTTGAGTTTAAAACTTTAAAAAATGGAAAAATAATAACAAAACAAATGACCACAAAGTATCAACGTGCTGTTTGATTTCGTACGTAATAAAACTTACAAAAGTATCAAAGGGTTAAATTAAACAAAAGATTTTGTATGTAATAACACATACAAAAGTTTCAAAGGGTTAATCATTATCAACTTATCATCCGGAAACCAGTTATTTACAATTTACTATGTGAAGGGTCACTATGACTTTGACCTAGTGATTCCAAAATAAATAGGGATCTTTCTTGCACCAATGCCAACCTGCCTATGAAGTTTCATGAACGTGGGTGGAACCATTGTCAAATTATCATTTGAAGACCAATTGTTTATGATTTATTATGTTCAAGGTCATTGTGACCTTGCCCTTTGACCTAGTGAGTCCAAAATAAATAGTGGTCTTCCACTCACCTAGGCCAACCTAACTATGAGGTTTCATGAATATGGGTCAAACCATTATCAAATTATCATCCGGAAACCAATTGTTTATGATTTACTATGTTGAAGGTCACTGTGACCTTGACCTTTCACCTAGCGAGTACAAAATAAATAGGGTTCTTCCTTTCACTGATGCCAATCTACCTATGAAGTTTCATGGAAGTGGGTCAAACCATTATCAAGTTGACGTCCAGAAACCAATTGTTTACGGATTTACTATGTTGAAGGCCACTGTGACCTTGACCTTTCACATAGCGAATCCAAAATAAATAGGGTCCTTCCTCGCACTGATGCTGACCTACATATGCAGTTTCCTGAACGTGGTCAAACCATTATCAAGTTACTATCTGGAAACCAATTATTTTGATTTACTATGTTCCGGGTCACTGTGACCTTGACCTTTGACCTAGCGAGTCCAAAATAAATAGGGTTCTTTCTCTCACGAAGGTCAACCTACATATGAAGTTTTCTGAATGTGGGTTCAGCCATAGTCAAGTTATCATCTGGAAACCAATTATTTGTGATTTTGTATGTTTAAGGTCACTGTGGCCTTGACCTTTTTACCTAGTGAGTCCAAAATAAGTAGTGTTCTTCCTCTCACCAAGGCCAACCTACCCATGAAGTTTCATGAACGAGGGTCGAACCGTTATCAAGTTATTGTCCGGAAACCAAATCGCCCACACACCCGCCCAACCGCCATTCATCAAACTATGAGTCGAGTTTGACTTCGTCATAACTTGACTAAAAAATAAAATTGATTCGAGGCAGCATACATTAGTTATTGGAAGTACACCAAATTCAATATGGCCAACATGGTGGCCACCTTGAATTCGTTATCTGCTTCAAAATTGAAGGGAAGCTTCCTTTAGACACCAACAATGCAAAACATGAAATAGATTCGAATCAGTATTCATTAATTCTAGGATGGAAACAAAATGAATTGGCCACTGACAGCCAGCTTGGTTCAGCTAACTGGTACAATACTGAAAGGAAGCTTCCTCTAGACACCAACAATGCATAATTAAAATATAAAATGATTTGAATCAGCATTCATCAGTTATTGGATGGAAACCAAATTCAATATGGCCCCCATGGTGGCCATATTGAATTGGCTAGCTGGACCAAAATCGAAAGGAAGCACTGTCACCCCTAAAATTATGATTTGATCAAATAAGCGGTTCTTTACTTATTGGATGGAAACCAAAAGTTAACGGACAGACATACGACAGAGGGATGGATGGACATGGTGAAAACATAATGCTCCCGAGAGAGTCGACTGAGGGCATAAAAACTCCCAACATTTTGCAATTGTGTGGGTTTTGAGGACAAAATAAATACTGGACACTGTATGGGGGAAATGACAAAAAGTGAAACACATTTCTATAAGTAAGACATGACAACATTTATTGCACCATTGCAAACATACAGATCACAGAGAATACACACATTACTTTACAAATGACACCTGTGTCTTCTTAGTCAATCCAGTTAATTAATTTGAATACTCATAACATGGCTCACTCAGATTTATCGCCAACACCTGGTATGTGAAGAAAAGCTTAAATATTTAATTTCCCAGCCTTTTACACACCACATCAAGTATGTGGAGAGTGAATTATCACTAAATCACCCACAGAGTGGAGATTCCACCAGAGTAATAATTGCAAATTTGTTGCAAATTATAACAATCAAAAGCAAAGTTCCAGCCAATGGACAATCTGGTTAAACTGGGTGATTTATTTACAATCCGCTCCGCACGTACTATACTAAAAGTCCTTCACTGAATTTATTTCTGGAACATCACTATTTCTCACCCACCTATCACCTTGTCCAAATTGCAAACAGAAAAGAAAGATGGTTGATATTATTTTTAAGACAACATTTATTTGCATGTTTTTACATTAGACCCTGTCTTGAGAGACCGTCCTTTGGGCCACACAAAAGTGGTCTCTCAAGACAGGTGGTCTCTCATAACAGGTTTTAGGTTTTCTCAATTCAGTGAATAACCAACCACAAAATTCAAAAATGGAGAAGAATGGATTTTTGTAATTACTTTGTAGTTGTTCTTTTTTATGAAGTTTTTGTAACAAATTGAAATGGACGGTTATAAAAATAAATTAGTGTTGAAAATCTTCATTGAAGATTTTCAACACTAATTTATTTTTATAATTTTTATAACAGTCCATTTCAATTTGTTACAAAAAGATTTTCAACACAAATTTATTTTATTTCTATCTGTCACATTTCAGGTGTGTATGAAATTGTTTATTCAGCAATAATCCTAATCTTTTCACAGGGGTCTTATAAAAACATCTCAATCTTTAATGAGTTTGCAATTGAAACCCAATTAAGAGCTTCTAATACTTTTAATTATGTTAGTATAACCACAATGGATTTTCCAATTCCAGAACAGATAAAAAGTTTTTGTCATGGTTTCAGTCTTCAAAGGGGCGGTCTCTCAAGACAGGTCCATTATGGCATAAAAATACAAGTTGGTACCAGATCACCGAGGTGCTAACTACTAAACACTGGAGCTCCCACTTGTTATCCAGGAAACACTTGTCAGAGTGAAGGCTACCCTTGCTACCACCTGGAGTATCCAGGTGCCCAAGGGTAAAATTCACCTGGCAGTGGATTTTGATAGAGAAGCCGAACCGACGTCCTTGGAGAGGTGTAGTACCTTTCGTGAGGGGATTTCCCCAGCACTGGTCACCCTCCAAGTGACTCGGACCTGCAAAAGGATGATGACAAGTGCCGAACACAGACAAAGGACAGCCAGAAGAAGAAAAGGAAAAGAAAGAAGGGACCTTCCGTCAGACGACGCGATGCCCGCCGACTGACGGTGTTCATGGAAAAGAAAAGGATGGAGAAGGAAGAGAGGGAGGCTAATCATGGCATTGAACGCTCAATGCCTGCTACCCCTGTCCGTTCCACGTCCAGCTCGGTACCCTCCACTCCGGTGGAAGGTCCGGAGGACGTTGGTTCGCCAGGTAATAGTCTAACCTCCAGCCCATCGCACTCTTCCACCGAAGAGGAGATGGAGGAGGATGGTCTGTTTGTGGAGCAGGAAGTTGAGGCTGACATCGCACATGTCGCTAAACCCACTCTTGCTCTTCCTGCTTTTTCTGACCGGGACACCATCCAGGAAGCAAACACCGCAGAGTCCGTGGAAAGTATCCTAGGAGAAAAGGCCAGAGACGACGACCACCTTATATTTCTACAAGCCCATAGTAAGGCCTTGAGAGATCGCGGGTGCAAAGGCAACATGCTCAGAATAGGATTAGAAAGTCTCAGCAACCACTACTTGAGAACAACACCAAAAAGCTCTTCACCACCGGCAGCTGCGAGGGCCAGACCTTACCAACCGAGTCAGCCCTCCACCACTCCTTCAACACCACCAAAGGGGGTATCACCAACTCAGCCACCTCCTCCTAAGAAAAGCAGACAAAATCATAGATGCCGCTAAGCATCTTAACACTTTCCTCTTTTACCACGGCCAGACCAGACAAACCGAATCACATACTGTTAAAGAGGGTCGAAAGGGGCTTGACCCCCATACCGTCCCTGCGCGCCTTCGGCACGCAAAATCATTTCGTTCGGTCACAGTGGTCTCTCAAGACAGGTTTTACTGTACTCTTAAACCACTGAGTATTTAAAAATATTTTCACTTGACCTGGCAAAACATTTATGACATAATTGAATAATGATTCAATTAACAGGGTAAATGTTAAATTTCCCCAAATTAAACTTATTTGGGTGACACAAGATTTGATGTGCTGGGAGAAATATCTGCCAGCAGCATGCAAAGAGTTAATTATAATAGAATGAGAAAAATACAACAGATCTACTCTAGAAATTTAACAGAAATGTATGCGGGGAGTGAAAAGTTTAAGACATGGCATATAAAGGCCAAAAAACACACAAGTTCAGAACAAAAAGCATCAGAAATAATTTGGGGTCATACAATGGTGGCTGAGGGGTATTAATGGCCACCTGGAGTTGAAGAAGATAGGGTGTGCAGACCCACCAGGGCATCCATGATTCAGCCTGGTGTGAGAAAATTTTAATTTTCAGGTATGATACTTGTCAAATCCTTCACTTTAAACTTTGTGGAAGGCTTGTATTTAACACTCCTAATTTTGCCTGTTTTACAGTAATATTCAAAGTGAATATTCAACTGGCAGTTTCTCTTCAGGGTTGTGTTACTCAGAATAGGACACCACAAGCAAGTGCTGCAAATAAGAGCCACATTTTGTGTGTTACTAGAGAGAATTGATGAGGACTGAGGCTATTCAGGCCTGTTTTCTTGATATATATCAGCATTTTTCAAGGCCTTACAATAGCCATACTCAAGGATTTTCAAGGCCCCCCCACCTTCACAAGTCCAAACTGGGACCTGTGGTCATTATCCTCTTCTCCCACTTCCCAATAAGGGAAGGGGGAGGAGAGGGTAATGACCGGAGGTCCTAGTTATCCCTTTACCTAAAGAATCGCCCGCATCTGCCCATGTAATATGCAAATTGAGCAGTTGGAAAGATTAAATTTTTCAAATTATTTCAACAAAACCATATCATGTGACCCCTCATTTGAACGAGCTCATTGAGCTCGTTCCAATGAGGGGTCACATGATATGGTTTTGTTGAAATTTTTTGAAAAGTTTTTAAAAATATTTCAAATAATTAATTTTGATATCGTCTGCGTTGGGTAAAAGGTTATAGAGCCATGCCTTCACAAAATCTGGCATGTAAAACTATAGTTATTATTTCATTTTCCCAGATTTCAAGGCCTTGAATGACCCTTAGACAAATTCAAGGCCCCACTTGAACCCTATAAATTATGATATCCTGTGTGTTGGGTACAGGGTTAATAAAATGTTCACCAGAACATGGGAGTAGTCCTCTTAAAATAATTAATTTATACTATCTCCATACTGATTTTATTCCAAATTTAAAAAAAAATATCTTAGCTGATGATGTCGAATAAGAGGTTAGGTTTAACCTTTTACCCAATGCAGAGGAAATCGAAATTTATTATTCTAAATATAATTTTTTCAAATTTTAAAAAAAAATTTCAACAAAATCATATCATGTGAGCCATCATTGGAACGAGCTCGATGAGCCCATTCCAACAAGGGTCACATGATATGGTTTTGTTGAAATATTTTTTCAACTGCTGAATTTGCATATTACGAGGGCGGATGCAGATGATTCGTTAGGTAAAGGAGTTAATTCCCAAAAATGTTTGAAGGACTTGGGGGAAGGAAAAGTCTGATGAATTAAACCCGCAGAATGATGAAGTCAAAATATCAAGCAACAATTTTCCCAAATTGCAAGAAGGAATTTAACCAATTCAATCTTGTTTAAATAACTACACTCTGCTGTCTAAATATTTAAATTTCAACATGCAATTATTTCCCATAATGCACCTAGGAATGTAAACAGTTCAATCTTGTTTGACAGAGCTCAATGAGCTCTGTCAAACAACATCGAACTGGTTAAATTCCTAGTTGCATCCTGGGAAAAATTTGCAGACTGAAATTTTGAGATTTCGATATCAGCGTCAAGGGGGTTAAGAGAGCTCAATGAGATCTGTCAAATAAGATTAAATTGGTTAAATTTCATGTTGCATTATGGGAAAATTTTTCTGGTTGAAATTTTGAAATTTTTGCCATCGTTGTGCAGAGGGTTAGGTACATCCCAGGGCCTGGATAATAAATCTGAACACTCCATGCTATTGAATATTATTGAGATACAGTTGTAACCCTGACTGTTGACGACTGTTACATTACATTACAGATCATCTTGTTCATAACGTGTCATTACATTCAAGTTCCTTACCAACATATAGTGTGTGCTTGAAAGTAGTTGGTCAGTGGTACAGGGGGAATATAAAATATTATAGTGTTGTTTTTTCTTTTAAAATGGCTGGAGACAAAAAATAAAAAGTAAACACAACCTATGTTTGGATAAAATAAGATATATTCTCAGAAACAAGCAATCAAGTTTTAATCCTTCACCTCACATAAAGGAGAGTGGTGCCAAGTGCTTGGGTCTTGAATGCCAGAGGTCCCAGGATCGATCCTCAGTCAAAAAAATTCTTGAGGTGTTCAAACACTCTTTGGCAGCATCAATTGAAGGGTTGATGCTCTCAGTGTAATGCCATTACTGATGGGGATGCAAAATAGCTGTCCATTGTGCAAAGTGAAGAAAGGCTAAAGATCTCTCCATAGAATTCAAGAAGAGAGAGGCCTAAACATTTGCCACAATGGTCATTTAACATTGGGCCAAGGAGGAGTTATTTATTTATTTATTGGTGTTTAAGGTCACATACTTATGCACAATGGCTGACTATGACAGTTTTACGGGTGGAGGAAGCCGGAGTACCCGGAGAGAACCACCGCGCATTGACAAGCAACTGCCAGCTCCTCAACATTCTAACTCTGTTCAAGCTCCGCTCAAGCAGGGTTACAGCGGTTGGAGACATGTGCACCATCCAAGTGCAGTACGCCTTAGTACACAGCGACCAATGCCATCTACTGACATATTATTTGACAGATCTCAGTGAGCTCTGTCAAACAAGATATTATTTTTTAAATATTTGATTGTTTATAGAGAAATTGCTCATAACTGAAGACAATGTTTTTATGATTTCAGATTGTTAGGAGGCTAATCTGATATGCTGCTATGTTACACACTGCTGGTATGACCAGTGATCGAGAGCCCTGAGGAACAACAACATATCATAAAATAGCGTTTCGTCTCCTGAGTTCCAATGCGTTCTATGTGCCTACTGGCACATAGAACACATTGGAACTCAGGGGACAATTTCACTGCCAAAAGCAGAGCTGTACCAAAATGTCAATCCACTTCTGACAGAAATAAAGCCATACTGAGAAACCCAGCTGTTGGTATTTCTCAAAGGAAGCAAAAAAGCATTGGTTGAAAAGGCAACACATTTTGTCTACAACTGTATTCTTGACACACTTGGGGAATTTTAATCATATATGTACATATGCAATCATATACAGATTGTGCTATTTATAATTTCATTTTTTTCTTCCTTCTACATATACAAATCGTTTAATATTATATTCTGTGTGTATATGTATATACAGCTATATATAAATATTTTTACAATATATTTTTTTACAAATAAAATTTAAAATATTTAAAAAATATTTTTAAAATATAGGTGGTTCACATCATTACAGAATCATCACAAAATCACCATAAAATTAATTTTGAGTAATCTGGTTGCCTTCCCATGCATATGTTATTGATCATTTTTAATTTTTATTTTCCAGGTGTGTTTATTTGGGGTGGACTGATACGTTCAACATCAGAGTCATACAGTATGGCTGCCATGGACTGGTCACTTTTCATGTGTGCGCAGTATTTCCACAGAGGCAAAAACTAGGGCTGCACGGTATATCGATGAACCGATATATACCGGTATTCAAACCAATATTGATTGAATACCGGTGTAATTACAAAAATATCGGTTTATCATCATTATTTGTTTCCTCACAATTTAAATTTCAAGATGTCTTGAGATTTTTAACTGTAGCCCCGAATGAATAATATTATCCCTTTACCAAAGGAATCGTCTGCATGTGCTCACGTAAAATACAATTTCAGCAGTTGAAAAAATAATTTTCAAAAATTTCAACAAAACTACATCATGTGACCACCTCATTGGAATGAGCTCCTTGAGCGCGTTCCAATGAGGGGTCACATGATATGGTTTTGTAGAATATTTTGGAAAATCTGATAATCTTTTTTTTAAAACAATAAATTGTGATATCGTCTGCCTTGGGTAAAAGTTTTTCGAACCGCATCATCAAGGCATGCTAATTCGTTCCGACTGTGATGCCTCAAGCCTCGATTGTGGTACTTATGTTAATTTTTCTGAACAGTTTTCGATATACCAGTATACTGTGGTATTTGTTTGAATACCGATACCGGTATTCAGTTTTGAATATCGTACAGCTCTAGCAAAAACATTAGATTCCAAAATTTAATTCATCAAATAGTTAATTTAAAAGTTGCTGATGAGTTTTATTACCTAGCAAATGCATGCGTGGACATCACTGCCCTGCATGGAATATGACCAGTTCATGGTGACAGTATTGTATCGTGCTGTATCACATGTGGAGGGACCCTTTATCTTTGAAGAAATGACCATACCAGCTGGTCAGATCTAATTTCAAAAATTGCTTTTCAAATTTTAATATTTTTGTCAGTATGTGCCACAAAACCTCTTCACAGGAACAAGATCATTCAATGAGGTGTCATGAGCTATGTTTTTTAGACAAAAAATAAATATAGGTTATTATCACCACATGAGTTTTCGAGATGGTGTTTTGAAGTTATGACACTGGTCTGGGCATCTATCGACGAGACTGTTTGGACGAGTCGATCTATGACTCAGAGGCGAGGTTGAGCCTTCAAAACACCATCTTGAAAATCCACTTGGTGGTAATAAGTTACTAATAACCAATTTATCTTACAACATTCCTGCCTCTCTTCACTTGTTCGCATAAATTTTGACAATCATTCGACATCAATGAATTGACATTTTTATGAATGAAGAACATGATGTCATGGTATGTAGTGTTTGTTCTACCGTATTTACTCTATGTATTGGGACACACATTTTTTCCAGAAAACTATATTTTTTTTATGCGCCAAAGTTTGGGACATTCAGGAGATTTGTTTCCAGTTGACCCGTCACTAGTAGCAGACGACACTCATAAAAAGAATTCTTGAGTAACTAAAAATTTTCAATTTTTGCTTCCAAAACATAGCTTATGATCCCTCATTGGAACGTGTGCAATGCGCACGTTCCACTGAGGGATCATAAGCTATGTTTTGGAAGCAAAAAATGAAAATATAAAAGAAATTGGACGGCGATTTTCGTATACAGTGATGGAAAACGAATCACACGCAACTTTATTCAGCATCAAATCAAGACCAGGCTGTGTTCTTTCCCCCATTTTCTAAGAATTGGGACACCTGTGAAAATAATTATTTTTAGCTGTCCCAATACATAGCGTAAATACGGTATGCATGATCTGATCCCTATTCATCATCTACATGTACTGTAACTTTGGAAGTTTATAGCAGTCTGTCGTCAGCTGTGTTTTATTTTTCAGGTTTAATGCATGGTAGGCATATATAAAAAATATCATAACAAAAACATATTCTTGTCCAATTTATTTTGTAGAGTCTGTCTTTCTGTTATTACTGATGTACAATCCTGTCCATGTTTGAGAAATTCTAAGGAAATTACTCAAAATGGTTGGGGTTTTTGTTAAAATTAGGCAGCTTTCAGAGTAAAGGTTGATATCCGGGTGGCCAACAATTTTTTAGACAGACAATTAAAATTTCTGTCATAGCATGATGTAACAGCCATATCTTGCCTGTGATATTCACAAAAATAGCCATTCACACATTATTTTTTCAATTCTTGACAACTCCCCCCACCCCCCTCACCCAACCCCCTCAAATCATAAGGTATATTTTTAAGGCAACCCATGAAAAGTCAAGTTATTTAATAAGTGTCATTTTCTACTCATGTAAGGACAAGAGTTAATTAACTTTTTAGTAAATAGATTACCAAATTCAACATATTATGAAAACAAAATCCAATCCTTGTTCTATATTCTCAGTTGTTCTTACAAAATTTCATTTATAAACCCACAGTGAATGATCTCATTTCAATGAGGGATTATTATGGAGAAAATGAAAGTGTCAATGAGTGTCGGCTCAACTTGACTGTGTGCAGTATTTGATGAAAAGGATAATGTTCAAAGTTTTTGAACGGATTATGAAATAAGACAAGAATTGTGATAATTGAGAATACATTAAGTTCTCTATCCTACATGCCAAGTTTTCAACAAGAATAATTTGAGATGTAGACTGTACTAAAGAATTGAGGCCTGGGTTGGTGTGGCCCTCACAGTGAACATTTGACAACCAAAGTTACCAAGTTCAAGCTATATAAAATCATTCATGGGGACGGCAGGAAGACGGTCAATCTGGCCATGCTGCTTCCCAACAGAATATCACTACATCCTTATTACCTATTTTCACTTTGTACTCTTATATTCTGTTGAATAAAATTTACTTACTTCCAAAATGAGTCATCCCACCAAGTTACTATGCAATCCCTTCATAAATATAACTCATAGACTTCACTAAAGGAATCTAGGTCCAGTGCCTGTCCGACAGTCATGGCTGACCGATCACAACCAAAATACAAGTCTCATCTAGATATCATACTAAGTCATCTCATCAAGTTACAATGAAATCCCTTCATAAATATGACCTATAAACAGTGCTAAAGCAATCTAGGTCATGCACACATGTGATGGTAATGGCTGACTGATCATGACCAAAATATGACAGTGTCATCTAGACAACATACCGGGTCATCCTACCAAGTTACAATGAAATCACTTCATAAATATGAACTGTAGACTGTGTTAAACAAATCTAGGTCACGAGCCGATGCGGCTATCCCGGTTTACCCATCACAACCAAAATAAAGCATTATACCTAGTCATCTTACCAATATACAATGAAATCCCTTCGAAAATGCAACCTATACACTGTGCTAACGGAATCTTTGTCACGTGCCCCTGCAGCCATCATGGTTGACCAAAATAGGACATTCTCATCTAGATATAGTCAACCTACTACCGGTAAGTTACAATGAAATCCCTTCATAAATACAATCTGAAGACTGTGCTAATAGTTTTCGAGTTTCAAACTCGCACAGTCATCACGGTTGACCGATTGCAACCAAAATGTGCCATTCTAATCTAGACATGACCTCAAACCTGCACATGAAATTTAATGATGTTCGGACAAGAACTACAGGGTGTAGCCTGCGCTAAATAAAATATGAACAGACTTAAAAACTGACAGACACACAGACTTCTGCATGCGTGATGGCGCTAGCTTATCTTGACTCACTCAGTCAGAGATAGTTATTGATATGTCTGAAAATGGTCTGGAATTTGTTCGATATTTATTTCACATGATTTCTGTGTAGTGACAATGTGATAAACATAAGTTGTCAATGAAATTAACTGCCTCATCTGCAGAGAACCGGAACCCATGAAAATTCAGTTGATTTCTGATTACCCCCCCCTGCCCCACACTTATCATTTACAGATCCTCATTCAATCATTAAATAAATTCAAAGTGACACATCTTTTGAAAGAGTTTTCAGCAGTTTGCTTGAATAAGTATTCCTTTTTTTAATGGCTCAAGAGGACATGTGAACAATTGGTCTATCAACATGGAAAATCAATTCCACAAGTTTCACCTCTTAACCCATCGAGTATTTTTTAATATTTTGCATCACATCTTATCATGGCTGCTGTGAAGCAGCCATGACAAGATTTGATAAAAAATTCTGATAAATTTAACTCAAGAAATAATGTTCAAACAGATACTGCAATATACAAGGAAGAATTTGGATAAAAGTGCTCAAATTATATTATTTCACTTGCAACACTATTCCTTGTCCAAAGTAGGAATATCTGCCTGCAGCATGCAAGGAGTAAACCATTGTTCGAGTATAATCATTTTGAAGAAATTTGGTAATATTTTTCAACAAAATCATCATAAATTTAAAACACAGTAATAAAATGATAAGAATTAAACATATAGCATGGGAAGTAGCCTATGATATTAATTAAAAAAAAAGAATTATGAGCAATGAGTAAGCCCAGAGGTTTGTCGTAGACATTTAACACATCAGATAAACTTTTGCAATAATTCTGTCCAAATAATAATGTGTAAAACAAGTGTACAGTTGGAGTCGAGATAAGCTGAAGGTTGAATGAAAGTTTCATTTGTCCTCCTCACCCAATGTCCATATCCAGACAGCCTATTCACAAAAAGCGCAAATTTTTCTAATTTCTGCAGTGTTTTTTGTCTTGAAAACATAGCTTATGACACCTTACTGGAACGAGCTTGGCAAGATTGTTACAATGAGGGGTTGTATGCTATGTTTTTGTAGCAAAAAATTAAAATATTCATTTATTGAAGAAATGTTTTGGCAAAGTGTCATCTTCTTGTCATGTTGAGTCAAGATTTAACAGAAAAATCTCTATTTTGGCCACACAAAGTAAATGTTCTGTTTCTCAGGCCAAGTTTTGTAAAATTGCATGTGGGCGGGCGGTTTTTTATTTTATATTTTATTTTTGTAATCACTTCTTTGCCATCAGAAGTTCATATTCTTGGTTTATTTTATGTTTTAGGCCTCATAATCTACTGAATAGCAATTGTGGTGGTGTATTTTGTCCCTTGGGTGCAACAAGGCTTTGCAATGCTACAGCATTGCAAAGCCTTGTTGCACTCAAGGGACAAATTTATCAATTTTATTAACTTGTGTAAAATATCAGACATAAACCATTTAATTTTTATTTTTTTAAGTTTGCATTGGTCATAAACAGAGAGTATGCGGAAGCCAAAAGGACCATGCAGGAGGGCCTGAGAAACAGATTTTTAATTTTATTAAGCCTTATCTGCTCAACATTTTAACTCTTTGCACACAGATGTCGAAATATTAAATTTTCAACCAGCAAATTTTTCAAATAATGCAACTAGAACATTAAAACAATTCAATCTTGTTAGACAGAGTTCATCGAACTCTGTCAAACAAGACTGAATTGATTAACTTTCTAACTGCTGCATGGAAAAGCTTGCTGTTTGAAATTATGGTATACTGACATTAGCATGCAGAGGGTTAACTAACAAACATGAACTGCAAACAAAAAACACCATTTTGATATAAATAACTGAAAAAGTAAATTTTTTGGCTTTCAAACTGTAAACTCACTGCAACCAGGGTGGTGTGCACCAGGAGTTTGGGAGCTATTGTCCCCTCCAGTTAAGGACACACACTCACTCACCCTACATCATCCTTACCAATGCAGACATGCACATCTATCTCTCCATGGACTTTGACAAAAAAAATGTGCATATTTTTTGTCCAGTTATTTATTATTTATTTATTTGTGTTCAAGGTCACATACTTATGCAAAATGGCTAATCGTGACTGTGACAATTTTACAGGTGGAGGAAACCAGAGTAGGCGGAGAGAACCACCAAGCATCGACGAGCAACTGTCAGCTCTTCAACATTCTAACTCTGTTCAAGCTCCACTCAAGCAAGGTTACAGCGGTTGAAGACATGTGCACCATCGACGTGCAGTATGCCTTGGTACACGGCATCATCATGCCACCATGTCGGCAACCGGGATAAAGTGCCTTGCCCAAGGACACAACGTGGGTCATCCCAGACATGGATCAAACTCGGGACCGCCAGCATAGAAGTCCAACAGTCTACCACTGAGCCACCACACTCCCTTTTTGACCAGTTTCTAAATAACTGCCACTGACATTCCATTCACATGAGAGATGTGTTATGAAGACATAAAAGACAATACTAATATTTGTTAAAGAGGAAATTACTTTTGTAGATTGCTTGCTAATTTTTTAACCCTTTAGCCAATGCACACGATATCACAATTTGTTATTTCTATTACATTTTTCATTTTTTTTCATAAAATTTCAGCAAAACCATATCACGTGACCCCCTCATTTGAATGAGGTCGACAAGACTGTTGCAATGAGAGGTCACATGATATGGTTTTGTGAAACAAAATTTGAAAACATTCTTTTTTAAACTGCTCAGTTTGTGAATATGTGAAAGATGTGGCCGATTTGTAATGTAAAGGATTAAAGTGCCTGCAATAATTTTTATTTTCTGTTAACCCCCATCACTCTGATGTCAAAATATGCAAATTTCAAATAGGTATTTTTCCCATAATGCAACTGTAAATTTAACCAATTCAATCTTCTTTGACAGAGCTCATAGAGCTCTGTCAAAAAAGATTGTATTGGTTAAATTTCTAGTTGCATTATGGGAAAATTTTGCAGCCTGAAGTTTAGATATTTGTACATCAGTGTGCAGGTGGTCAAAAAGCATTAGAAATGGAACAGGGTTCATACAAAAATTTGCTCTGAAAGTTCAAGGGTTTTTCAAGGGCTTCTTTTTTTTCAAGGGCTACATATACTATTCAGCTTGTTGTATGAGCTCTAAAAATCTAAGATTCATGTGACATGGATCTGATTTTGGAAGTCAGGAAGTACTGGTACCCAAAGTGTGATCTGGTAAAACGTTTCATACTTTTTTATGATTTTTTTTAACTGAGCGACACGAGTGCAACAAACAAGTAAAAGGCGAGTACACATATATTTACAATGCCCAGGAAATAGCTTGGTATTCAAGGGTTTTTCAAGCGATTTCTGAAAGTTCAAGGGTTTCTCAAGGGCTAATTTCAAATTCCAGGGTTTCTCAAGAAAAAGCTCATTTTCAAGGGTTTTTCAAGAGCTGTATGAACCCTGTGGATATTAAAGTGCCAAGCAAAGAATCCAGATGTTTACTGGATGAAACAGTGCTTTTTTAATCATTTTTTAATGATTTTCTATTTCAATTAGGAGTCATTAGGTAAGTTTTCAAAGCAAAAACTAATTTTTTTTGGCATATGTTCTCTTATTCAGGTTACATAAAGTGTTAACCCTTTACCTAACAAATCAACCATATCCATCTCCATAATTTACAAACTTAGCAACTGAGAAAAAAATTATTTTTAAAACAATTTCTCGGCAAAACCATATCCTGCGACCCCTCATTGGAAAGAGTCGTTCCAATGAGAGGGCATGTGATATGATTTTGTTGGAATTTTGTGAAAAATTAAAGAAATATATTACTTAAAAAAACAAATTTTTATATTGTGTGCCTTGGGTAAAAGTTATAACTTACTGCCAGGGTGTAAACTCCACCCGGTGGGCATTAGTAATAGTCCCGTCCCTCCCTACTGTATACATAAGATATGTTCAGAAAAATAATGCCCCATTCTGCTTGTCATTATTCTTTAAATCAACAATCAAACAGGAAGCTTAAAAACAAATGTCTGTCTATCATGATCCTTTTGAGACAACAGGACCTTCAACTTACTTGAACTTTCCACTTTAATTTGTTTGATTTCCGTGAAAGATGCACCGTTAAAAACAATTCACAACATCATTTTTTTTAAAAGTTACCATTTGGTTGCTTCCAACTATCACAACCTTGTTCAAACCAGTGTTTTAAAATTCCTTTAACCCTTTACCTAACATAACGGCCAAAACCGGCCAGCGCTATTCACAAAAATCGCCAATTAATTTTCAATATTTTTGAGCTCGTTTCAAAGAGGGGTCATAACCTATGTTTTTGATACAAAAAATGAAAAAAATTAGTTATTCAAGAATTCTGTTTGCAAGTGTCGTCTGCTTTTCATGTTAGGTAAAGGGTTAACTGGTAGAATACTGGAAGCCCATATTTGGGCTTTAATCCAAACCACAGGAACCCCAAATAAAAGGCTTCATATTTAATGGACGCGCTTCATATTATCTTTGAAGTGAAATTATTTAATCTGCAAGGATTTGCCTTGTTACAATTTATTGGAGAGTGTCCCCAAGCACTCTACCATAAGTTGCAACAAGGCAAAGGCCTGTAAACAAATTGTGATGACCAAAAATAATTAGCACTCAATCAGTTAAATAAAGGCTATTCATTGATAATACAGCATTAAGTATGGTGTCAATAAAGCACACCTGAAAGCAAACAGAGAATATTCAGCCATCAATCCCCTTTAGTTTCCAGTTTTTATACACCTCAGTAGTATTATTTAGTTTTCATAATTTTATTAAAAAAAAAAATTGCAACATCGACGCCGTAGCTGCAACGGGTGGTGCAATCTCACAAAATTCTAAGTTCATCAAGGGCCATAACTCCAAGAGAAATATTTGGAACAACACATGCATTGAACAGTGGCTAGACATCAATAAGATACACTAACATGCCAAATATAAAGTCATTCCATTATGTATTTCAAAAGTTATTGAGTTTTGAAACTCATTGGTCACAGACAGACCGACCGACCGACCGACAGACCAACATTGCCACTTATAGAGCTGCTAGTCGCAGCTAAAAATAACAACCCATTTTGCTATACATTCAGTTGTAAATTACTGATAAAACATTTGTAAAATGAAATACCACCCGAGCAGAATATATTGATATACAGTTTCATGCTAACAATGTTTAACTGATTGATTGCTGGAAGCCCTTATCTAAGCTGTATGCTGAAGTGCAGGCACCACAAGTTAACCCTTAGGGGCATAATTCTGACTTTTCTACAACGCAACAGGTGCCCTAACATGCACTCTTTGGGTGAACTTGCAAGTTACATTCAAAAGTGCCTTTTCAGTTGTATCTAGGCAAGTCTTGGCTGCCTATACAGGCAGCCAAGACTTGCCTAAAAACAACTGCAAAGTCACAGGATATGAACTTATAACGAAAATGTATAAACAAATCTCCAGGCCCAATGGGTTAAAGGCTTTTTATTCTGTACATTTGCTTCATATTATCTTAGAAGTTAAGTTATTTTAATAACTTATCTATGTGGATTTGCCTTAACATGCTTCAATTTATGGGAGAGTGCCTGCTTGATTGTCATCACTAACAAGCGTTTTCATACAAAGAATATTTGAAACAAAAGGTAATTTTTGTATAATGATACAGTACTGCTGCCGTGGATTGGTTGTAATTCATGTGTGGACAGTGATATCCATGCAAGCATTTACCAGGCAATAAAAATCATCAGCCGCAAAATTTTAATTGATGAAGCACTGGGTTGTAACTGGTACTTCATTAATTAAATTTTTGATTATCATTCCTGTAATTAGTGTTTGGAATAAAATATTGTGTCGAGGATATATTTCCAACCAGTTGAATGTCACCAGTCCACAGCAGCTGTACTATTATTGCAGTTTTGCCAAATCGTAAGCATTTTTTTGTTCGATTCAGCAACTTTTACTGGCTTTCTGAGAAAATATTGGCATTCAAGTGGCCATTAATTTTTCTGACAGTCAACAAGAATTTCCAACAGACAGACAGGGTTACATACCAAACCCACCCCACCCCCACACCACACAATAGCTTCTAGACCTCTGATTATTGGGAACCAACTTCCCCACAGAGGACTTTATTGAATTGGTATGGTACCCATACATGAAAAAAAAGGTACTCTTATTCGACTTTTTCATTATCTGGTTAAATTCTACCAGCAAAGCAGAACCTGTCAACCAAAACAGACACGCTCAGCAATACTTCATTGGTTTCTGACAGGTAACAACACAAAATATATATAATTGACATCTTTAATGGAAACAGAATTCTTGGTCCCTCGTATTGTAGTGATCAAGACTCACCACAGATTAAAAAAAAATTGTCAGTGCCAGAGCCAATATCTTGAAAATAGGATTGGAAGATGAAGGGAATAGATTACCATGAATATACACCAAGAAATACAATAGGAGAGCTTCAATTTTTGGCTCAGGCCAAACACACCCTCTATTCTTAAAGTATATTTATGCTATATTCCTTGTTGATGAAGGTCTTTTAATGGCATGGCTGAATATCAGGAGAAGGATGCACCAGTTATTTGCTGTTAATATTTTTCCCTGACAGAATTTTTCAATTTCAAATGGATAGGGAGGTATTCCAAAATTATAATATTGTGCTGGATGTTTTGAATGGAACATTTCCCTCACTTTTATGATGATGGGGAGGGGGGAGTCTTTTATTTTGTTTTAGTTTTTCATATTTTGTTAGTCCAATAGCCTAAACATTTCCCATTTTACAGGTGAGAAACTGACCTTTTTTCAAATCACACACCCAAAATATTTGATCTTTGCTTTTGGTTTATAGCTTCCAAAAGAGCTCATCTTGACAATTTTAGCTGCATGTTTTCCACGGCTTACTTTGAAATGAAGCACCGCAGATATTCTTTCCCGCAAAAACATTACCTCACACTCAAGGGCTTATTAACATAATGAAATTACATCTGGTAATGAGATGAATATTTATTGTTGGACCATGCTGATTCATCACAAAATACAAATATACTTTTCTTCCACAGTAAAACGTGACAACATTTTCAGACACCACATTCTATAATGTGTCATGGTATTTGAGATTCAAGGCTGTTGCCAAGTCTCTGAATATGTATCCCCCACCCCCTCCCTTAAATTAGCTGCAGTGAAGGTTGTGCACAAATAGTGTGGTGTCTATATTAGGACTGTGCCATGTCACGTTTCTCAGTTTATCAGGGTCAGTTTGTTGACACAAGAGAATGCAACAGATAAGCTAGTGTACAGGGTCACAGGGTTTGACAGTGTTAGACAATGTGCATCGACAGTGCCATATGCAAGACTGCTGATGCAGATTGATTTTTGCCGACAAACTCTGTATGCGCATGTCACCAAATCTTGTGGTCCAATCTATTTATATCCGTGGCATTTTCTATTAACTGGTAGAGGGCTGAATTATTTTTGGTCATCAAAATTTGTTCACATATCTTTGCCTTGTTACAATTTATGGGAGAGTGCCAATAAGGAACTCTCCCACAAATTGTAACAAGGCAAATCCTAACAGACTAAATTATTTCACTTCAAGAGTGATATGTCGAACATCCATTGAATGTGAAGCCTTTAGATGTGACCCCGATATTTCAGAGTAAAACCCAACTAGATATGGTCTGTCGCCTGGTATACACCCAACGTGGCATATACCGCCTAGTGAGGGTGACTGATAAGGGGCATTCAATTTTTCTGAGTAAAAAAAAAAATCCAATATGGCTGCCAGTTGGCCATCTTGAATCTGATTGGGAAAAAGATTATGTCACGCACTGCTCCTCATCATGTTGATCATTTTCGTGAAGTTTCATGAAAATGCGAATAAAACAGTGGAAGTAGTTCGCTCTACAAGTATTTTGCAAAAACCAATATGGCCTCCTGTTGGCCATTGTGAATCAGATCAGGAAAAAATTTATGTCACGCACTGCTCCTCATCATGTCGATCAATTTATATTGAGTTTCTTGAAAATGCAGCAAAAACTGTAGAAGTAGTTCGTTCCACGAGTATTTTGCAAAATCCAATATGGCCGCCAGTCGACCATCTTGAATTCGATTTGGAAAAAAATGATGTCATGCACTTCCCCATATCATGTTGATCATGTTTGTGAAGTTTTGTTTACATGTGCAACAGACCGACGATGACGACAGACCGACTATATAACCCCCCCCCCCCCCCCCCCCCCCCCCCCCCCCCCCCCATAACTTCATTTTGTTGGGGTATAAATATGGGCTTCCAGCACTCTACCAGTTAAACTTCATGCATTATTTTGTTAAATAGGAATTTTGCGTGACTTGGGAAAACAAATAAACCTTATGAGTAAAGATTAGCTCAACAGAGCAAAGCAAGAACAGCAGGGAAGATTTCTACGAGAAGTAAAATGGCCTTAATCGCTCACCTGCCAAAGTGGTTCAAAGAAGTATTTGGGGTCACATTCAGCTAGACATGGTTCATCAACACTACAAAGGAATGAAGTCATGAAAGGAAAATTTTATGGAACTTGAGCGCACTGTCACAGTGCCGAGGCTGCAATGATTCGTGCAATGCCAATGATGTTTTAAAACTCGTTGGTGACAAGTCCATAAATTTTACAGAAATTATCCGAATGACATGCACTATTGAGAGGGTGTAGACATCATGAAGATACACTTGCATACCAAGTATGGTGTCATTCCATCAAGTATTTTAGGAGTCATGGTGTTTTTTAAACTCGTTGGTGACAAAAAAACTCACTGACAAAAAAACTCATTGGTGACAAGTCCATAAATGTGACAGAAATTATCCGAATGACATGCACTATTTAGAGGGTGTAGACATCATGAAGATACACTGGCATACCAAGTATGGTGTCATTCCATCAAGTATTTTAGGAGTTATGGTGTTTTTTAAACTTGTTGGTGACTGACCGACAGACCGACAGACAGACCAATATTGACACATATAGAGCTGCTCGTCGCAGCTAAAAACACTAAGGAATGGATTTGAACAAACCTAAACCTAACATGAACCCCCCTGCCACCCCATCACCCCACCCATAGAAAGCCCCAATATTAAGCCGGGGACTCAAATTGAACAAACTTGAATCTCACCTCCTTATGGATGCTGCATACCAAATATCAAAAGCTTCTGATTGGTGGACTGGAAGAAGAAGATTTTTCAAGAATATTCCTCATATTGCACTAATCTGAACATTTGGGCTCCCATAGAGAGCCCAAATATGGACCCAGGGATTTGATTTCAACAAACATGTGAATAAATCTTCCAAATATGTTATATGTGAAATATAAAAGTCCTTGGAGCAGTGGTATGGGAGAAGATTCTTTAATGCTCTTCCCATTAATCACAGTGTTAAAAAATGATGGTTCAGCATTTTTTCAAAGTCCTGGAAAAGTACTCTATGAAATTAAATGATGGCAATGTTTTTTTTTTTGACCATTCATTTCTGCTGTTCCTAAGGAAGCTTCACACAAAAAAAAATTCTCAGTGCCGTGTAGTTTTGGAGATATGGGCATTTTACATTTTTTCTATTTTTAGCTCCTGCAGTTCCAATGGGGTGACGGGAAAAATGTTTTTGGCATAAATTAGGTTCTTATGTCCCAATAAGCCCTCATAACAAATTTGGTTCAAATTGGCCTCTCAGTTTGGAAAATAGACATTTTGGTACAATTCGGGCTCCCACAGGAAGCCCAAATATGAACCCAGGGACTTGGCTTTTACAAACTTATATCTCACCTCCCTAAGGATACTGTATACCAAATATCAAAAGATTCTGACGGGGATGTGAAGAAGAAGATTTTTGAAGAATATTCCTCATATTGAACTAAGTTATAATTCTGGCTCCCACAGGGAGCTCAAATATCAACCCAGGGACTTGGATTGAACAAACTTGAATCTCACCCCCCTAAGGATGCTGCATACCAAATATCAAAAGATACTGATTCGTGAATCTGAAGAAGAAGATTTTTATTCCTCATATTGCACTAATTTAAACATTTGGGCTCCCATAGAGAGCCCAAATATGGACCCAGGGAATTGATTTCAATAAACATGTGACACAATCTTCCAAAGATGTTATATGTGAAATTTGAAAGCTTTTGGAGCAGTGGTTTGGGAGAAAAGTAGTCTTAAATGTTTTTCCCATTACCCACAGTGTTAAAAAATGCTGACTGAGCACTTTTTCAAAGTCCCCAAAAAGTACCCCATGATAAAACTGATAGCAATTTTTTTACCATTCCATTCTGTTGGTCCTAAGGAAGCTTCACACCAAATAAGAATTCTCAGTGGCGCGTAGTTTTGGGGATATGGGTGTTTTAATTTTTTTTCTATTTTTAGCTCCTGCGGTTCCCTTGGAGCGACAGGAAAAAAAATTTGGGTATAAATTAAGTACTTATGACCCAATAAGCCCTCATATCAAATTTGGTTCAAATCAGCCTCTCGGTTTGGAAAATAGAAATTTTGGGAGGGGCAAAAATTCTTGCCCCTCCCATAACGATGGCACATATAGACCCTTGAAATTTTCTTGAACAAATCTGAGTCTACGCCTCAAAAGGAAGCTGCACACCTAATATCAAGTCTCTGCTACTGCTGGTTCATGAGAAGAAGATTTTTTAAGATATAGGTTCACTTTTTGGGCGTAGACCTATCAAGGGACAGGTCAACTTGATTCGAACAAATTTGAATTGACATGTGAGAGGGAACATGCACACCAGATTTGGTTCAATTTGGTTGAGTAGTTTGTTGATAATGTAAAGTTAACGCCGGATCCCACTGAGATTCAGGTGAGCTAAAAATATCAGAAAAAGATGCAGAGAAGGTGTAAATACCAACATTTTTCTCTCCCACCAGGCAATATTATTGTGGGTGCGTGTTTGGCACTGTGCCCAAATCAAACAGATCCAAAGGCAGTGTGTCATTTCTGTCAACACATGACAATCAGAAAATGGTTTACTTAAATTTATTGAGTGCACTGCTAAGATCTGAAAATCTCTGTGAAATATGTGGAGTAAATTTGACGGGATTGCCATTGTCTTGATGAAATCATAATTTTATTTATGAGGTGAGGTAGGAAAATGGAATGTGAAGAGAGTGAAGTTGACTCTGGCAGAGAACATGGTGAAATCTATCCAGACAATATAATTAAGAGTTAAGCACTATCTTACATATTCATAAAAAAGGCTCATAGTGTCATGCCAACAATTAATTACTCACTGTGCTATTAAATACCATCAACAGGGAAATGTAAAACTTTCATATAAAATATGTATGTTTATTGTGTATGTTTATTTGTAAATCTGTAAAGCGTGAGTGATGCCAAACACACAACGGTCCAAATCCTTGTCCCATTTCCATATAGTTCAGAGAGATTGGTGACCTATCACATTTTTTAAAGCCTACAGTACAAGTCAAAAAAAGTTGTCAGATAACCTCTATAAACTATGTATCTTTCTCTTCCTACACGGATAAGACCAGAATTTGACATCATTTTCTGGAAAGCTCTCATCGAGAGCTTTCCAGAAAATGAGGTCAGATTCTGATCTTATAAGTGCAGGAGCAGCAGAATACTTAGTTTTTTGCAGTTATGCTAAAACTTATTTTGACTTGTAAAGTTGGGGGTGAAAATGTTCTGTGTAGTTGGTAATCACATCTAATGCATGCATGTTAGTTGCCAGCTTGGCTGCAAAACCAGCTATAAATTTCCAGTTTCTCAGCGTCTCACAATGAGATCTTTTAATTCAATACAGTCAATACTTGAATTTTTTTCAATAATGCCAGGAGCAAAAAGAAAAGAGAGTTAGTCTTTGATGAAACTGCCACAATCAGCTCTAAGGCATCAAAAAGTTAAAAATTTGTTTCTCAGGCCCTACTGGCTGCTGCTTTCTTTTTATAACCAATGCAAATGTAAAAAAAAAATCACGACATCGATGCTGTAGCTGCGACGGGTGGTGCAATCTCACAAAATTCTAAGTTCATCAAGGGCCATAACTCCAAGAAAAATATTTGGAACAACACATGCATTGAACAGTGGCTAGACATCAATAAGATACACTTACATGCCAAATATAAAGTCATTCCATCAAGTATTTCAAAAGTTATTGAGTTTTGAAACTCATTGGTCACAGACAGACCGACAAACAGACCGACCGACAGACAGCCAGACCGACATTGCCACTTATAGAGCTGCTAGTCGCAGCTGAAAATAAAAATTAAATGGTTTATGTCTGATAATTTACCCAAGTTAATAAAATTGATAAATTTGTCCCTTGAGTGCAGCAAGGCTTTTCAATACTTTAGCAAGAGCCTTCTTGCACTCAAGGGACGAAATACACCACCCCCATGCTATTCTATAAATTATGAAGCCTAAAACATAAAACAAATCAAGAACATAAACTTTTGATACCAAAGAAATAATTACAAAAAAATAACAAAGAAAATAAAAAAAAATGCCAGATCGCAGGCACTTTTACAAAAAAAGGCCTGAGAAATAGAAGATATACTTTGTCTGGCTTATCTGGCTATTTCTAAATGTTGAATATGAAATTGCTTCCACTGCATGACCTTGAAAGAGAAGTCATGGACGTTATTATTCTGCCAATTCAATTCGAAAAAAAAAATTAATTTGCAAATGCATTGCCAGATTTGATTCAAGAAACAATTTGAAGTAAAACTTGCAATCTGAAGGGTCCTAGTGTACATGTATGTGGTGACTATCAAGTACATGTGTATGGAATAACACAGATAGCCAAATGCATGAATGAATAAAATGAATTTCTAAGTTGTCAAAAAAAAAAAAAAAATGTTTTCCTACATCTAAATAAAGGCAAAATCTTTGTTGGCATAAATCTGAACAAAATTCTATCTTTTGACAAGTTGAGTTAGAAATTATTTTGGAAATACTTTTGAAAATTTGTTCTTGCTGTCCAACTACAAACAAGACAGGTAAAAATATTAAATAGACCGTTTTCACCTGTCAGAGTATTTTCAGCTCAAATTACATGTCTGTGTGCATGTGTGTCCTGATATCAACAATACAGAAAGATATGAACAAATCTCATTTCTTTGCACTAAACATTCAGGCAATGAAATTAAAAAAAAACTCAAACACTTGAGTATGGAGAACGGTTACGGTTTAATACTGGAATGAGAATTTCACAGCTCTGTGGCTCCAATTCTGAAAGCCAATCACGATACCCAGGAAATTCACAGACCATGATATCAATGATTGGGTATTATACTTCATGAGATTACCGCGAGATTACCGTGAATATCAACTTCTTCCCGAGAGTAGCATCGCCACTGGAGCTATGGTGTAATCCACGAATGGAAATTTCCTGGTTACCAGTTCTGAATATCAGTGCTAATGCCGGGATAATTCATAGACTAGAATCGGGAATCAAAGGTTGCAGAATGCAACCTTTGATTCCCGGTTCTGTCCTATGAATTTCCTGGGTATCAGGACTGATATTGACAAATGAGAACTGGAAAATTCTCGGTATTGTGACTGACTTTCACAAATGAGAACCAGAAAATTCTGGTTCCCGGGATTAAACCCTAAGTATGGTAATGTTAGTGTGCGTGTGTTATAGCCACAATGGACATACCCAAGTTTCTGAGATAACGATATGTCACATGTGACATTTTGTATCCTAATTCTTATATATATATCTTTAATGTATGTATTGTAAGGCCAAAAAAAAAAGATTTTGGTTCTCAGGCAATCCCTCATTGAAAATAAACCCCTCATTGAAAATTTTTATTGTCTTCCAGTATCTTAAAAAATCTGAAACCCTAATACTTAAAATTGTTACCTCTTTTGATTAGTGTATAGTTATTTTCACATGTTTTCTGGCTTGGAGTATCTTCCAAAATCTGAAATCTTATTACTCCAAATTTTTACCTCTTTTGATCAGTGTACATCTTTTCAACAAAGCATAATTAAAATACAGTATCTATTTATAATATTTGTTTTGTAATATCCAGTTTGCTCTGTTCTACATAAAACAACTAAAATATTATGGGGACAGCATTTATAAAATTGCATAAATATATCTGAACATAAATGTGTGTGTTCTTGATATTATTTGTGAAATTAATTTATGAGTCTGTATGGATTTGCCTTGTATATAATTTTAACCAGACAAGAAAATTTGAACAAATTTTTCCAACCAAAAATAATTTACCACTCTATCAGTTAGCAAGACAATAAAAAATAAAAATAAAAGTCTCTCTCCCTCATTGATTTGAAAAACTGCCTGAGTACCAAATGTAGTTTTTATTTGGCCTAATGTACACATATTGTCATATTGTAAGCACAAAAGTTTTAAATATTTTCTATTCTAGTTTTTGCGCATATCAGCTGAATAAAAAATTATCCATCACACTATTTGTCAACAGAACTGTTACACTTTTTGATGGCATGCTGAGCCCAGAGTTCACAAAGTGACACTCTTTGATAAAAATTAGTGTTCAACCGATGATCGGAATTGGCTGCCCCAATCGGCCGATTGCGGGCAATCGGATAACAGCAAAGGCTCCCAAGAACATTGGTTCAACCAATTGTTGCCAAGCATTTTTTGTGATGATTCTTTAACCACATCTCATTATCTTTTGTAATTGTTCAATTGTTAATGTAAAATGATGTCAATGATACCATTCAATAAAGCTGAAAAACCACCACACTGTGTATTATTAACCCTTTACCCAACGAATCGACCTCATCCACCCACGTATAAAGCAAATTCAGCAGTTGAAAAAATATTTTTCAAAAAATTTCAACAAAACCATATCATGTGACCCCTCATTGGAACGAGATCGTTGAGCTCGCTCCAACGAGGGGTCACATAATATGGTTTTGTTGAAATTGTTTTGAAAAAAATGATATTTAAAATAATAAATTTTGATATCGTCTGCGTTGGGTAAAGGGTTAATCTCTCTCTCTCTTTATGGGATATACAGTTAAACGACATGTAAAGCTTACAATTAAGCATACTTGCGGCAATCACCAGTTCATACCAGAAAAGGGAAGATTGCATTCCATTGACTCAGGGTGCAGTAAAAATTACCAGTTGCATGCACTTGGGTGGTAAACGTGGCAACTGGTAATTTGACTGGACCTGAGTCAACGGAGTTGAACACTGTGCAATATGTTCAATTTAATGTAGTTCTTTTGAGCCTCAACTTGTCTTGTAGTGCACGGTATTACAATTGTAATCAACATCGGAATTGGCCGATTGTGAGCTCAAATAACCTGTAATCGGTCAGGGGCCATTTTTGGTAATCGGTTGAACACTAATAAAAATATAGCTTCCCAACACCGAGTTATGATGCTTATGTGTATTCCATGGTGAGTCTTCCAGAAACATACAAAACATGAACATCATCAATGCTTTGGGGACCCAGTGGCAAGGAATTACATCAATTCATTTGAGGACTCCATATCAGAGAAGTCAAACGATGAAAGACTGTTGATACAATAAGTTGGCAATATGATGGAGATATCTTCATCATATGAATCACAACAAAGTCTATCTGAGTGTGACCATCGTCACTTCTTTTTCTTCTGATGCGGTTTCTGTGATGAGTCTGTAGGTGAACCGAAGACAAAACTAAAACTGAAAAAGAAAAAAAAAAGACAAATTAATTTACTATAATTACAAGAATTCTTCTGCCCTCTTTGGGAAAGGGTCCAGAGTCCATGCCATTGGAAAAATTTGCATCATGGGTGCTCCAAGTGGGAATTTGATTGGGAGAGGAAGAAATACACAAAGACTAAGAAATTTTACATTTGAATTAAACAGAGAGCATTAACCCTTTACCCAACGAATCGGCCGCATCCGCCCGCGTAATATGCAAATTCAGAAGTTGAAAAGATGGTATTTTTCAAATAAATTTCAACAAAACCATATCCTGTGAACCCTCGTTGGAACGAGCTCGTTCCAACGAGGGGTCACATGATATGGTTTTGTTGAAATTTTTGAAAAAAATTAAAAAATGATATTTAAAATAATAAATTTTGATATCGTCTGTGTTGGGTAAAGGGTTAAGACCCATACACAAGCAACTGCATGTATACTACAAGTAAGTTTTATAACAGTCACATGGAATCATGTTCACCCCAGTCTCTGTATCCTCTATCAATACTGTTCTGATACTTTTAAAGAAGAAATTGTCATTTACCTTCAAATTCAGACACTTACGGAGCTTTGTTAGGAAGACAATTTAAATTTAATGCACAATTAGTGCCCTGAACTGAGTGGTCATAAGGCCTCAGAAAACCTATGGTTTTCTGAGGCCTGATGACCAGCCAGTCAGAACACCAATTTCGCATTAAAGTTTTGTTTGAAAGGGGAGGGCTGAGATTGGTAAGTTTGGGGTTGAGAATTGGGAAAAATAATGCCCAAATGCCATTGGGAAAAGGTCCCACATTTGGTCCCTGTAGACACTTAAAAGAATCCCTGAATTAGTTTGTTAATTTACTGTACGTAAGAGCTGTATCCAACAAACACAAACACACATGAAAACTGCCATTAAAGTGTCATTATTTTTTTTCAATTTTTTCCTCAAAAACATAGCCTATAACCACTCAATGGAACAAGTTTTTTAGACTATGTTTTTGAGAAAAAAATTGAAAAAGTTTAGTTATCCATGTATTTTTTGTGAGGGTCACTAGTCTAGTTTAAGGTAAAGAGTTTACCATTCACTGATATACAATTAACCTCTGGACTGTTGTCAAAATACTGAAATTTTCAGTAGTAAATTCTTCTCATAATACCGAACTAGAAATTGAACTGTTTGGTAGATTGTTGTATTATGACACTTTCGACAGAAAGGGTCATATCGTGTCAGATAATGTTACAGGTGGAGAAAGCCAGAGTACCCAGAGAGAATCACAGAGCAACAGAGAGTCACTGTCAGACTCTCCAACTTACTAACGCCAAACAAGAGGCCCCAAGTGGCCTTAATCACTCACCTGCCAAAGTGGTTCAAAGAAGTACTTGGGGTCACATTCAGTTAGACATGGTTCATCAACACTACAAAGGAATGAAGTCATGAAAGGCAAATTTTATGGAAAACATTAAGAAATGGATTTGAACAAACCTTGAACCTAACATGCACCCCCCTGCCATCCCATCACCCCACCCATAGAAAGCCCAATATTAAGCCGGGAACTCAAATTGAACAAACTTGAATCTCACCCCCTTATGGATGTTACATACCAAATATCAAAAGCTTCTGATTGGTGGATTGGAAGAAGATTTTTAAAGAATATTCCTCATATTGCACTAATCTGAACATTTGGGCTCCCACAGAGAGCCCAAATATGGACCTAGGGATTTGATTTCAACAAACATGTGAAAGAATCTTCCAAAGATGTTATATGTGAAATATAAAAGCCTTTTGAGCAGTGGTATGGGAGAAGAAGATTCTTTAATGTTTTTCCCATTAATCCGTGTTAAAAAATGATGACTCAGCATTTTTTCAAAGTCCTGGAAAAGTATCCTATGAGAAAGAACGATGGCAATTTTTTTTTGACCATTCCTTTCTGCTGTTCCTAAGGAAGCTTCACACACAAAAAAATTCTCAGTGCCACGTAGTTTTGGAGATATGGGCGTTTTTTCTATTTTTAGCTCCTGCAGTTCCAATGGGATGATGGGAAAAATGTTTTCGGCATAAATTAGGTACTTATGATCCAATAAGCCCTCATAACAAATTTGGTTCAAACTGGCCTCTCAGTTTGGAAAATAGACATTTTGGTACAATTCGGGCTCCCACAGGAAGCCCAAATATGAACCCAGGGACTTGTCTTTAACAAACTTATATCTCACCTCCCTAAGGATACTGTATACCAAATATCAAAGAATTCTGACTGGTGGATGTGAAAAAGAAGATTTTTGAAGAATATTCCTCATATTGAATGAAGTTATAATTTGGGCTAAATATGAACCTAGGGCCTTGGATTGAACAATCTTGAATCTCACCACCCTAAAGATGCTGCATACCAACTATAAAAAATTCTGACTGCTGAATCTGAAGAAGATTTTGAAAGAAAATTCCTCATATTGAACTAAGTTATAATTCGAGCTCCCACAGTGAGCTCATATATGAACCCAGGGACTTGGCTTGAACATACTTGAATCTCACCCCCTTAAGGATGCTGCATACCAAATATCAAAAGATACTGATTGGTGGATCTGAAGAAGAAGATTTTTAAAGAATATTCCTCATATTGAACTAATTTGAACATTTGGGCTCCCACAGAGAGCCCAAATATAGACCCGGGGAATTGATTTCAACAAATATGTGAATCAATCTTCCAATGATGTTATATGAGAAATATGAAAGCCTTTGGCCCAGTGGTTTGGGAAAAGAAGATTCTTTAATGTTTTCCCCATTACCCACAGTGTTAAAAAATGTTGACTCCGCACTTTTTCAAAGTCGCGAAAAAGTACCCTATGATAAACACGATAGCAATTTTTTTTTTACCATTCCATTCTGTTGGTCCTAAGGAAGCTTTACAACAAATAAAAATACTCAGTGCCGTGCAGTTTTGGAGATATGGGCTTTTTAAATTTTTTCTATTTTTAGCTCCTGCGGTTCCCATGGGGCGACAGGAAATTTCTTTTTGGCATAAATTAACTACTTATGTCCCAATAAAATCTCATATCAAATTTGGTTCAAATCAGCCTCTCGGTTTGGAAAATAGAAATTTTGGGTGGGGCAAAAATTCTTGCCCCTCCCATAAGGGCCATAATGATGGCAGATATAGGCCGTAGAACTTCTCTTGAACAAATCGGAGTCTACACCTCAAAAGGAAGCTGCACACCTTATATCAAGTCTCTGCTACTGATGGTTCATGAGAAGAAGATTTTTTAAGATTTAGGCTAACTTTTTGGGCGTGGCCCTACCAAGGGGCGGATCAACTTGATTCGAACAAATTTGAATTGACATGTGACAAGGAAACATGCACACCACATTTGGTTCAATTTGGTTGAGTAGTTTGTCAAAAGAAGTCGATAATGTAAAGTTAACCATGAACGACGGACGAAAACTGATTAGTAAAGCTCCCCTTTGAGCTTCGTTCAGGTGAGCTAACAAGATTCCTTTGTAGTGGCTGAAGGTATGTGTATAACATTGACTTGCAGTATTCCTTAGCACACTGCAGTACCATGCTTTCACTTGGGCAACTGGAGTTAAATGCCTTGTCCAAGGATGCAACACAGATGATACAGGTTAGGATCATAACTATGACCTTTTATTTATTTATTTTTTTATTTAGTGGGATTTAACTGGTAGAGTGCTGGAGGCCCATATTTGGGCTTTAATATGAAGTGCATGTAACTCATCTTAACCTTTTGAACTCCAGAGGCTACATCATAATGTCATTAAGGGGGATGACTGCAAGGTAAATGTGTGGAGTAGGCCAATCAATAGTTTCAACATGCAGCCATAAGGCTGCACATTGAAAATATTAATTGGTCTACCCCCAAATAATAAATATGGACTCTTCCAATTGCTACCATGGAACTGACATGGAAGATACCACCAGGGTTCAAAGGGTTAAAGACTTCATATTCAGTGGATGTATTTCATATTATCCTTGAAGTGAAATTATTTAGTCTTTAAGGATTTGCCACGTTACAATTTATTGGAGAGTGAGTATGGGCACTCTCCCATAAATTTTAACAAGGCAAAGATATGTCAACAAATTTTGATGACCAAAAATAATTTAGCACTCTACCAGTTAATGACACTTTCAACAGCCAGTGTTGGGGGCGCGGTGGCTCAGTAGGTAGAGGTGCAGGCTGCAAGACGAGAGGTCCTCGTTTCGAATCACACCTGTGGCAACCGCATTGTGTCCTTGGGCAAGACACTTCATCCCCATTGCCCATTCACAGGAAAATAATGCCACTATCAACCACATATAATATCCATAACATAATTAAAAACAATCTTAATACACCAAGATGACCACTTCTAAATTACATCAAAGACACACACACACACTCTCATAACATTGCTTTATTTATTTATTTTTTTGTTGGGGTTTAATGACACATTTGACAGTCAGAGTCACATCATGTCAGACAGTATTATGGGTGGAGGAGGAAGCCACAGTACACAGAGAGAACCACAGAGCAGCAGTCAGACTCCACAAAGTGCTAACTCCACACAAGCAGGGTTAGCATTGGTTGAAGACAAGAGCACACCATCAACATGCAGTACCGTATGCCTTAGTACACAATGCCACTGTGCACCCATGTGGGCAATCAGGATTAAGAGCCTTGCCCAAGGACACAATGCAGTTACCCCTGGTGGGGATCAAACCATGGCCCTTACAGTTTGAAGTCCAATGCCGTAACCAAGAGCCAGCGAGCTCCCAACTTTGCTTTATGGGTATATATATCCAATGTAGTACATATTTCATATTTCATGAACAGCTCATTTATTTATTGCAAAATTTATAAGTGGGGATGATATCTAGGAAATTACCCCAGTTTCTACAAAATAATTAAGGGACTCTCAACCTGACATTTTCAGAGTCCTCCCAGGTGCAGTACAGTTCCCGTGGACTGGTCATAATTCATGCGTGGACAGTGATGTCCACGCATGCATTTATCAGGCGTAAAAAATCATCATCAGCAAAATTTTAATTGATGAAGTGGGGTATGACTGCATGCCGATGGTACACATGTCTTCAACCAATCTAACCCTGCCTGTGCTGCAGTGCGGAGTTACGATGTTAGAGAGCTGGCAGCTGCTCATCGTTGCTCGTGGTTCTCTCCGGGTACTCCGGCTTCCTCCACCTGTAAAACTGTCATGGTCATGATTAGCCATTGTGCATAAGTATGTGACCTTAAACACCAATAACTAAATAAATTAATGAAGCACTGGGTTGTACATGGTGCTTCATTAATTACATTTTTGATGATTATTCCTATAATCAGTGTTTGGAATCTATATATTATTTGTCCTGTGGAAATACAGTGGCGCCCACTCAATAATTGGATATCTCTTAATTGTATATCCCTGTTAATTGAATATAATTTTCAAACACAAAACCATTTACCATACCTTCAGTACAAATTTGATCTGTTAATTGCATATGGGTTGTAGAGTAAACTCCTGTTAATTGTATATAAATTTTTATAATATGTCAAAAAAATTACTGTGACATGCACCAAATTCCCCTTATTTATCAACCTTTTTGGCCTCACTACATTCAATACAGGCATTTATTCTATTATATCTTGTTTGACAGAGCTCTATGAGCTCTGTCAAACAAGATAAAATAGAACAAGGGCAATGCCCCCGGTCCCCCCGACCAAGATGGCAAATTCAAGGGAGCTGTTAGGATGCAATTTGTTCGCAGAGCATGGCCATTTTTTAACTTGACCTGTATTTCCAACCAATTAAACCACATACTTAGTTTTGTTTCAATCAAATGATCCAAAGTAAAGTTATCATCCGGACAACACAAAAACCGTATTTTCTAAGTCGAAAAAGGGGAATAAATCCAGTAAAAATCAGTGGCGCGTGCCCATTTTCGAACTTGACCTGCATTTCCACCCAAATAAGCGGCATACTAAATTTCGTTTCAATCAAATGATCCTAACTAAAGTTATCATCCGGACAACACAAAAACTGTATTTTTTAAGTCGAAAAAGGGGAATAAATCCAGTAGAAATCAGTGGAGCATGCCCATTTTCGAACTTGACCTGCATTTCCACCCAAGTAAGACACATACCAAATTTAGTTTTCAGTAAAATCATCCAAACTAAAGTTATCATCCGGACAAGGGTGTGACGGACGGACGGATGGACGCACGGACGCACGCACGGACAGACGGACGGACGGACACTGCTGATTACAATAGTCCCCCGAAGGGTCAGGGGACAATAAATGCTCAGTATAGAGCTCTGTCAAAAAACAAGATATAATAGAATAAAAGCTCAGTTTACCTCCAGAACACAGGAAACTGACCAAATCCCTGTTAACTGTATACTCCTGTTAATTGAATAATTTTCACTGGCAAAATGAATATTCAATTAAAAGGATTCTGCTGTACTTCCCACCCATGGAAAGTGACCTGTCCATGGAGGCAGTACTGTAAGTAATTTAGTTTGGTTTATAAGTTCAGCAACTACTGATATATTTTGATTGTGGCATATAAGTATGATATCAATTTTAACCAATTCTTCATTATCATGTGACTGATTTTTACTGACTTCAGATAAATGAGCTACCTACCTTTTTACTCAATGCACACGATATCAAAATTTCTTTATTCAATTTTTTTTTTTTAAAATTTAAAAACAATTCTCAACAAAGCCATATGAGACTGCCATCAATGGAACGAGCTTGAAGTAATTTTCAGACACCTTCCAAATCTCATATAAAACTAATTTAATCATCTCTGATGATTTTAATATATATACCAGTTAACAATTATTATACACATATTCCAAACAAAATAAGACATGGAGAGCTTCTCAAGAATCAGAGTTAGGAGCAGGTATTACTCAATGGATTTATTTATTGGTGTTCAAGGTCACATACTTATGCACAATGGCTAATCGTGATCGTGACAGTTTCAAGGGTGGAGGAAACTGGAGTACCTGGAGAGAATCACCGAGCATCGATGAGCAACTGTCAGCTTTTCGTCAGCTCCTCAACATTCTAACTCTGTTCAACCTCTGCTCAAGCAGGGTTACAGCAGTTGAAGACATGTGCACCATCGACGTGCATGACGCCTTAGTACACGGCACCATCGTGCCCCCATGTAGGCAACCGGGATAAAGCACCTTGCCCAGGGACACAACGCAGGTCGTCCCGGATGGGAATTGAACTCGGGACCTCTAGCATAGAAGTCCAACAGTCTACCACTGGGCCACCACGCTCCCCTATTCAATGTATAAAAAATGCAATTTATGCAAAAGAGAAAAACTCAGAGTCAGGTGCCTGTATTATGATCACAAAAGTGGTGTTTGTCTCTATCAAATCATGACACATTTATAAATTACCATGCATCGAGACTTCATGAATAAAATATTGCAAAATCATAATCGAGTCAAGAAAACCAAACAAGCATCGAATCTCTGAATCAATAAATGTTCTTGCATTTCTTTTCTGAAGGGCAAGATTCTCTAGTGCTATGATCAGAAAAATTTAAAGATAATTTTGACCAGATTGTGGGTAGGTTGGTAAAAATTCATTGAACACTTGTGTGGGCACAGCGTTATATTTTTCAAATAAAAACTAGTGTTGGAATGGTTAACTGATTAATCGATTAACCACTGATCAACATCTTGACCGATCAAAAAAGTAATTGATCAATTAACTGTTACTTTTGAACTACTGTATTATATGGGTTAACAAAGGAATAAACTTACTCCAAAACAGGCAAAAATTGTCACACTGACTCACATCAATTATATGAGACAGAATAACACATGCAAGTTACATGCCAACATACTTGTTCACTTGCATGATCATTATACTGTATCAGTAACTGGAAATGCATGGTCATTCTTACCCCACAAACAATGCGGGTAAAAGATAATACTTGCAAAATAAACTCTTGAATTACTAAAAAAAATTCAATTTTTGTCTCAAAAACATTGTTTATTACCTGTTAGTGAGCTCGTTCCCATGAGAGGACATAAGCTATGTTTTTGAGACAAAAATTGAAAACACTAATTTGAATGGAAATTTTTTCTACATAGTGTCGGCTGGTTTTGTCCGTTACATTGAGTAAAGGGTTAATGCTGTAAATCATTTGATATATTTCGATGCTAACGAAATGCTGAAACAGAAAAAAAATTATCAGCAGCATATGCAACCTGGTAGTCATTGTGAACATCAAAGCTGACAGAAGATGGAAGTGGAGTAATAACCATGCAATGAACGTATATGATAACAGGCAACGTTCTTATAATAAAATATTAGAACGTTTCTTTTCATGTTCTATCGGTCGATAGTACCTGAGTTTGTGAGATTACTGAAATAAAACCTGAAGCAGCGAAGCTGCTGAAGGTTTTATTTTAGAAATCACACAAACTCAGGCACTATCGACCGATAGAACATGAAAAGAAACGTTCTAATTATTTTATTATGCCGAACAAAAAATAACGTTCATCGTTAAGCGTTAACTGTAGCATTCCGCATCAATCTTGTAACAACAATGTAGTCGAATCCAAAAACATGACGTCATTTCGAACGAATGACGTCTCTTCGAAAATGACTTGTCACAAGTGCCGTCGCTTTGGGAGTTTCTATATCAACAAATGCCAGTGTTTACAGCTGTTCATGTTATAATTCATTGTTAATGCTTGTGTGATAAGTGGTATAAATTAATGGAATATAAATTCATGTTTCTCGGACAACGGCAGTTGATAGAATTAAGCGGAGTGAAAGCGGAGTGAAACAATTTATTTTGAACTTGAGGAGTTTTTAATATTTCTGATTCTTTTGAATTCATTGTTTGCAGTTAAAATTGAAAACACACCCACTGAAGATGCCCATTTGTTGGTAAGTTTGTGTCTACCGGTGACGAAAAAAGCTAAACGGACACGGCACCAGCGTTTGGTGAATGGTGTTGAGAAATTGAGGGTGTACGTAATCGGCACTGATCAATCGAAGTGGAGCTTACATTTTCTTTGTTCTCTTGTCTCCAGGGAAGAACGTTCCGATAGTACCCATGTTTTGCCCCAAAACTCCAGTACTATGACTTTTAGAAGGTGTCAAATTAACCAATCACGGCTGATGTTACAAACATGAGGCATAATAAACAAAAATATTACAGATGATCAGTGATGAGGTATGCACAAAAAATTAGCTACCATATCTACAAACATCAAAATAGAACACAATCCATTCATTTGAAATGGCAAATAGAAGGTTATTTATATTTATTTATTTATTCATTTATTTATTAATTTATTAGGCAACCATGACTTATCAATCTATTTTGAGGGAACTGGCAGCCATTTCGCAAGCTGCTTTGAATGGAGTGAATGGGGAGGCAGGTTTTTTTGTGTTACAAGATTTTCAAATATTATGAAAGTTTGCTCTTTATTTATTTATTTATTTATTTATTTATTTATTTATGTTTAATGTCACATTATTTATGTTTAATGTCACATACTTATGCATGATGGCTAATCGGAATCATGGCAGTTTTAAAGGGGGAGGAAGCCAGAGAACCACCGAGTATCGACAAGCAACCAACAGCTCTTTATTAGATACATCAAATGTTGTTACATATAACATATTCATAGCAGGTATAACAATAAACATATTCGTTTCACACATTACATCCATGGTTGTTCATAGATGTGATGTTTGAATATCCATGGATATCCATAACACAAATATAATTCATGAATAACCATGAATACTTCATGGTCAGGATATTGGGATATAATATTCATTTTTTTTGCCTCAAAAACAGCTTACTTGAAAGAGCTGCCCGGCTAAATGTCACTAGAGGTACATAGACGAAAATCCTGAAATGATTTAAGATATCTTGAGCTGATCAGTTAGGCCTTGGCATTAAAACTGTTAAAACAGTTCTGCACCAGGTTAACTTATTTGGAAAGCAAAAGAAAAAATTTACAAAAAAGTTTAAGTCTAAAATTTAAAGCTCATTTTGATTGAAAAAAAATTCAGAAATAGTTTAAAATCAAAAAGATACCTCAAATTATTGAGTTAGAGAGAAATGAAAATGTCATGCATGGATGCACACATGCATGGACAAGCTTCAAGCAGGAAACCACAAAAAATCTTTGTTTTCGGAAGGGGTGGGTGGGTGGTTGGAGGTAAAAATAATATCTACCATCAATAAAAATCAATTATTTTCCACGTACAGTTTTCTGGATGAAACTACATTTTAGTATATCTGTTATCAACAGATGAAAACCCATGCATTCTCTTTTTACTGAGAAACTGTCCGCTAAACACTTGCAGTTTTCATAGGCCAGTAAATCCAAAGTACACTGTACCACAGCCCTCCAAATCCCATATTTTCAATTTGAATCGAAACTCTAATCGAATCAAGTCTATTATTCAAAATCGAACCTCAAATCGATTACAGGTGCCTCGACTGATAAAATATTCCAACTATATCATCAAGGCATGCATTTGTTGAAGGCATGCCTTGAAGATGTAGCTGGAATCTTACCCAGTGAGGATTTTTGTTTAAAAAACGAAATGGGTGTGAGAATTAATTCTGTAGCAAGCTAGCTATCATGAGCTTATCGTCGATATTGATTGAGAACTTTTAATTTTGCCTTCAGCAGTGGTAGTGACTACAGAAACTGGAATTAGCATGGGTGGTGGCATGGGAACAGATGCTTTTTATGTTAATATAAAATCTCTTTATTTTCAGCATTAGTTACAGTACATGGAGAGTGGATTGTAACCAAATCACCCACGGAGTGGAGTTATCACCCAAGCTAAAACTTTCAAATTTTGTGCATATCGACAAAAAACACAAACAATGTTTCTGCCAATGGATCTCCGGGTTTAACCTGGAGGTCCACTGGCTGAAACGTTGCTTGTGCTGGTTATGCTTTGCAACAAATTTGCATTTACTGCTTGAGTGGAATCTCCACTCTGCAGGTGATTTAGTGATAATACACTCTCCACGTACTGTATGTACAATTTCTATCTCAGCTACAGGAGAACCTGCCTTGAGGAACCCATCCTTTTTGCTATGGAAAAGTGGTCTTTCAAAACAGGTTGTCTCTACAGCTGGTCCATTAGAGAGTAAAACAACCCGATAATACAAGGTCACAGTGGTCTCTCAAGATAGGTTTTACTGTATATGTTTGTGAGACCACTAAGATGACTGATACCAAGCAAAATTCCGGTGAAAAGATTTGAAGGAAAACGAATCGGACAGCCAATTTTGTATTGAACTGAATACCATCTTAGGATTTGTAATTGAATCGAATCTTGAAACTTTGCAGGACCCTAACTGCTGTAAAAAGACAAGAGAAAATGGGCTTCCTTATAACTGTCTCTTAAATATTTTTGTGAGAACTGAAGCGGGAAGACAGACTGGATTCAGACTTCCCTCCTATCTTTACTCACATTGTTTTCAAGACTTCCAATAATTCATAAGAAAGCTTGATTAATTTCATTGTTGGAATTGTTTTATATGGCTTTGCCTTGTAACAATTTTCTGAAGAGTTGTCTATATGCACTTTCCAATAAATTGTGGCATGACAAATCAATATGAACAAAAGAAATTGAGAAATTGGAGCACATCCACGGAAAATGAAGCCTTTTAACCCTCTGCACACGGATAACAGAATTTTCTCTTGTTTAACTATGAATTTAATCAATTATTTCTTGTTTAACTGAGCTCACTGAGTTCTGTCAAACAAGGTTTATTTGGATACCCTAAAGCCTAAACCTGGCTTTGATAACTTTTTAATGCAAAGGAGAAGGTGCCCCATCATGCATTGTTTGGGAAAACTCAAAACTGTTTTGGTAAACTCAACCATGTCAGTCGTTTCTAGGTAAATCTTGGCTGCCTAGAGAGGCAGCCAACACTTAACTAGAAACAACTGCAAAGCCACTGGAGATAGACTTTCAAAGTATAGCAAAAATGTATAAAAAATCTCCATGCCGTAATATCAAATTATGGAAAATACTTGCTGCTAAAAACTTTGCCATTTTGACATCACTACTTGAGTGCTAGGTGTTAATGGTGGCCCCAGCAATCTTTGATAATTAGGATCCTTCACACGGGCTGGAATTCAGTGCCAAAAATACAGCATTTGAAAGTTAGATGCAGGGTGGAATAATTGAGCACTGGATTTAACCCTTTACCTAACGAATTGCCTGCATCCGCCCACGTAATATGCAAATTGAGCAGTTGAAAAAATAAAATTTTTCAAAATATTTCAACAAAACCATATCATTGAGCCCGTTCCAATGAGGGGTCACATGATATGGTTTTGTTGAAATTTTTTGAAAAATTTAAAACAAAAGAATGTTACTAAGGTAACACATGCCCCCCCCCCCCCCCCCCCCCGTGACCTTCACCTTGCAGATGCGGCGGAAACTATTATACGTGAAACACCTTCTGACTGTCCTTAACATTTGTAAAATTTTAACAATTGTACTATGATTCGTTTCTGAGTTATGGCTGAGACACGAATATTGACCGATTTTTGGTGTGACCTTGAAATGTGACCTTGACCTTGAAGGTACGAACCTGGGTATGGCGTGTGCCACATCCTCCCATGGTCCTTTATAATTGTGTGAAGTTTGATGACTGTAGCCTTAATAGTTTTGGAGTTATGCTTGAGGCACGATTTGTGACCCTGAACATATGAAAGTCAATTGTGACCTTCACCTTGAGGTGCGGCAGAAACTATTATACGCGACACACCTTCTGACTGTCCTTAACATTTGTAAAAAGTTTAACAATTGTACTATGATTCATTTCTGAGTTATGGCGGAGACACGAAAATTGACCGATTTTTAGTGTGACCGTGAAATGTGACCTTGACCTTGAAGGTACAAACCCGGCTATGGTGTGTGACACATCCTCCCATGGTCCTTTACAATTGTGTGAAGTTTGATGATTGTGGCCCTAACAGTTGATTTGTGATCCTGAACATATGAAGATCAAATGAGACCTTCACCTTGCAGATGCGGCAGAAACTATTATACACGACACACCTTCGGACTCTCCTTAACATTTGTAAAAGGTTTAACAATTGTACTATGATTCGTTTCTGAGTTATGGCTGAGACACGGATATTGACCGATTTTTAGTGTGACCTTGAAATGTGACCTTGACCTTAAAGGTACGAACTCGGCTATGGTGTGTGACACATCCTCCCGTGGTCCTTTATAATTGTGTGAAGTCTGATGACTGTAGCCCTAATAGTTTTGGAGTTATGCTTGAGACAAAATTTGTGACCCTGAACATATGAAGGTCAATTGTGACCTTCACCTTGCAGATGTGGCAGAAACTATTATACGTGACACACCTTCTGACTGTCCTTAACATTTGTAAAAAGTATCACAATTGTACTATGATTCGTTTCTGAGTTATGGCTGAGACACTAATATTGACCGATTTTTAGTGTGACCTTGAAATGTGACCTTGAAGGTACGAACCCAGCTATGGTGTGTGACACATCCTCACATGGTCCTTTACAATTGTGTAAAGTTTGACGATTGTGGCCCTGACAGTTGATTTGTGACCCTGAACATATGAAGGTCAATTGTGACCTTCACCTTGCAGATGCGGCGGAAACTATTATACACGACACACCTTCTGACTTTCCTTATAATTGTACTATGATTCGTTTCTGAGTTATGGCTGAGACACGAATATTGACCGATTTTTAGTGTAACCTTGAAATGTGACCTTGACCTTGAAGGTACAAACCCGGCTATGGTGTGTGACACATCCTCCTATGGTCCTTTATAATTGTGTGAAGTTTGATGACTGACCCTAACAGTTTTTGAGTTATTGGCTCGGACAGACACACACATGGACGGATGGATGGACAGACACACGCACACTTCAATCACTATATGCCACCCGACTCAAGTCGGGGGACATAAAAATTATATTTAAAATAATAAATTTTGATATCGTCTGCATTGGGTAAACAGTTAAAGGCTTGTAGCATAATTAACCATATACAATATCTCCATATACAGAAGAAATAAATAACCACCTGCAATATCTTCATCTCCAAGAGTCTGGGAAAACTGAAAACTGTACTTACAATTTTAAATTAAAGTTAAGTAACTTCGTAAAAACATCAACCAAGATCAGTAAAATTAAATTTTCTACTAGTAGATGCCCATGACAAAGGCACATACTAAAATCACAGGAAACAAAAAATAAAATTGACTAATTAGGGGCCATAACATCACCCGCAATCATCGGACTAGGCTGGTTTTCTGCAGATTCTTCAGTTAACCTCAAATACTGAATATTGACCCAATCAATTAATATTTGTTGAAGTTATCATACCAATGGATGAAAAAGTTTTTAAAGTCAACTAATTAGGAGTAGTAACTCTTCCCCTAATTATCGGATTAGGCTGGTTTTTGAACTAGACCTGTAGATTTTTCAGTTAAACTCAAATACCGAATATTGGCCAATCAATTAACGACTTATTGAAGTCATCATTAAAATTGACTAATTAAGGGTCGTTACTCCACACCTAATTATCTGACTGGGCTGTTTTTTTAATCTGATCTTCAGATTCTTTGGCTGAATTCAAATACTGGATATATTGGCACAATGAATACATATTTTTTTAAGTTATCATGCTAACCGATGAAAAATGTGTTAAAATCAACTAATTAAGAGGCTTAATTTTGCTCCTAATCATTGGACCAGGCTGATTTTCCAACTTGACCTGTAGATTCTTTATCTGAACTCAAATAATAGATATTGGCCCAATCAATGAATATTTGTTGAACTTATCGTGCTAACGCACAAAAATTCATTAAAATTGACAAATTAGGAGCCATAACTCCACCCCTGATCATCAGATCGGGCTGGTTTCAGAACTCGATCATAAAAGTGTTAATAACAACTCGTATATTGAATATCAAACCAACTGGATAATATTTGTTGAAGGTATCATGCTAACAAGCACATTGTTACAGAATGATGGAATGACAGATTGATGGAATGAAAGATTGAAGGAATGACAGAATGGTGGACAGACAAAGGTAACACTATATACCCCCGGCCATGGTACAGCAGAGCATAAAAAGACTAGAATTCAGAAGCACTCAAACTGAATTCAAATGCACTAAAAGTTCATTTCTGCAGGCCTGGCATTCTTTAGGAGTGCAGGAGTGCTGCACGCCTAGAAAAAATTGAGGAGGGCAATTTTTTGCACCCGTTGATTTTCTGGAATGCCAGACCTGTTTGGGACTGCCTTTAAAATCTATTATCATTGTGTCCCATGAGTTCCAATGTGTTCTCTGTGCCCACTGGCACAGAGAACACACTATAACTCAGGGGACGATTTGTCAATGTTGCACTGATTCGCAATAATTCATGGCCCATTCTGTGCCGCATTTCGATAGATTTTGAGTGTAGAAGACAGTAACATAAGAATTGAATGCAACATTTTGAATAATGAGGTGTGTGTGCCAATTTTTCCACTATGTAGCTGAATGTAGTACAATTTTTCAGCCTCAAGTTTAATACCTTGAAGTGAATATATCCAAAATAACATACAAGTTTTTACATTGAAGATTTCAGGTGCAATTGCACCCCCAAGCAATCTCAGGAGAGCAACTGTTTTGCACTCCTTGATTTTCTAGATTGCCAGGCTTGTTTCTGACCATTGTGGACACCATTTTCACTGAAGAGAAATTTTGTCATTTCATTTTTTAATTTGACTGGAGTTAAATTATGACTAAATCTGTCCTAAAAGGACAAATAACCTTTTTTTTAGCCTATAGGGGGTTTTATTAGTAATGTCGGGGGAGCTGTGGAGTCACGGTAACCGGTTCTCATCAGATCACCGAAGTTAAGCAACGTCGAGCACAGTTAGTAGTTGGATGAGCGACCATTTCAGCGACTGATTTGCACTCCCGCATTGTGTCCTAGGGCAAGGCACTTAACCCCGATTGCCTACATGAGGGCACAATGACGCTGTGTACTAAGGCGTACAGCATGTCGAAGATGCACATGTTTTCAACCAATCTAACCCTGCCTGTGCTGCGGTGCAGAGTTACGATGTTGGAGAGCTGACAGCTGCTCGTTGTTCTCTCCGGGTACTTTGGCTTTCTCCACCCATAAAACTGTTTACCGACATGATATGACCCTGGCTGTTAATGTGTCATTAAACCCTAATAAAAAATTATATTATATGACATTTCCTCTTCCTTGGTGAAACACTTCTTGACTTAGGGTGCAGAAAGCATTGTGTGTACACAGATGTGTCTACAGACAGAACAACAGATAATGCCTTTGACCATTGGCCTTCAAAATCAATAGGGGTTATTCTTATGCCATAAAGAATGTACATATGTAATTTCATCATCTTAGGTGAAATACTTCTCGACTTGGAGCACAGAAAACAATGTGTCAACAGGCAAGTCCACAGACAGATGGATGGATGGACAATGACCTTGACCTTCAAAATCATGGGATGCACATGTGTAATTTCATTTTCTTAGGTGAAACGCTTCTTGATTTTACAGTGCTGAAAAACAGACAAAACAGATAGACATAGTGAAAACAACATACATATATAATAATTTTTGATATATACAACTACGGAATAAAATAAGTTGAAGCAAGGAATAATGTAATAATTATAGCAACTTAAACTTTAGCAGAGGTCATAATCAAATAAAACTTAAGAGTGGCAATACTTTGAAAATTGTGCATGGAAGTCCTCTATTAATCAGACAAATAAATAATGTTTATAGCTGTTTTTTCAGGAACAAAAAAAAAAAAAAATTCTACACAGAAACAAATGACTATTACTATGGAAATATGATTAACAACGGGTATCTAGACACTTCAAATGATTGCAAATGAACTAAAAACACTCATTCAACAATAGAATGCTAGTTTTTTGCTACACTAAGGAAACAAAACATCTTCCATAGAAAAGATGCAAATCCTATTCCAATCTGCAGGTTCTCAAAAATGTGAGAATTATTTGCCAACCAATTACAAAAAATAAGTTTATTACTATTAATTAACTGGTATATCTAGATTGCTAAATTATTTTTAGTCATTTTGTTCAAATGTATTTGTGTTGATACAATTTATGAGAGAGTGCCAATAGGCACCCTCCCCATAAATGTTAACAAGGCAAATCCATACAGAGAAAATAATTTCATTTCAACAGTAATATGAAGCACATCCACAAAGCATGAAGCCATTGAGCTGATAGCCCTATACTTCAGAATGGAGTCCAAATAATATGGGCATCCAGCACTCAACAATTTACTTTTATTGGGGTTTAATGACACTTTCTACAGACAGTATTGGTGGACTAAGCCGGAGTACCCAAAGAGAATCACAGAGCAGCTAATTTAACCCTTAAGTCCTCAGATTAATTTTAAAGTAGTTATGGCCTTTTTCTGCTTACATAGTTATCGATGACTTGGCAGTGGTTCTACATCACTGCTGGCTGCCTATACAGGCAGCCAGCAGTGATGTAGAACCACTGCCAGGGAAAATTCAGTCTTCATACAGGAGTAATAAAAAAGATTACACAAGGGAGCACCTGCTTCAGTGCAATATAAAAGTGGCGGTTTGGGGCTATATGGGGGCTTAAGGGTTAAAATCGAAAAGATGCCTCAAATTATCTGTATTATCTGTCAGACTCTGCAATGTACTATATTTATTATTTATTTATTGGTGTTTAAGGTCCCATACTTATGCACAATGGCTAATCATGACCGTGAGTTTTCAGGTGGAGGAAGTCGGAGTACGGGAGAGAACCATTCAGCATTGGCAAGCAACTGTCAGCTCTTCAATATTCTAACTCTGTTCAAGCTCCGCTCAAGCAGGGTTACAGAGATTGAAGACATGTGAACCATTGATGTGCAGGATGCCTTAGTGCACAGTGTCATCATGCACCCATGTAGCCAATTAGGATAGTGCCTTGCCCAGGACACAACGCAGGTCGTCCCAGGTGGGGATCAAACTTGGGACCTCTAGCATAGAAGTCCAACAGTCTACCACTGAGCTACAGCGCTCCCATACAATGTACTAACTGCACAAATAGGGTTAGCATTGGTTGAAGACAACTTAGACAAGTACACCATCAACATACAGTACACCACAGAACAGTGTCACCATGTCCCCATGTGGGCAATCAGGATTAAGTGTCTTCCACAAGGACACAACGCAGCTTCTCCTGGTAGTGATCGAACTGTGGGCCTTTCAGTTTGAAATCCAGTGCCATAACCACTGAACCACCATGCTCCAGCAATCAACAATAAAGCTTGTTACTAACAGGAGGTACAAGAACAGTCTTTGACAGGTGAAGCCATCTAAAAATCATCAGTATATTTTCACATTCACATCAGCACATTAAAACAGGCAGTTGCAAAGCTATATTCTATTACTATGACAAGAACAATAGAGAACATGAAGCTTCTAACATCAAACAATAAATAGTGTATTAGTATCACCTTAATTAATACTTTATATATCCAACTGAGGCAAATTCAATTTATCCATGAAGCGCTGGAAGCTGGTGGTGGCAAGATGAAATAAGGGATGAGAATTTAAAATCAGAACAATGGTGAATTAATGTGTATAAAAATACAGCAAAACATAGAGGATAGTTTGATTTGGGTACAACTATTAATCTCATGTGGAAGGATGTATTCACAAAGCAAAATTAAATGAAAAAAATCTCTACATTTCACATTATTTATTGAGGTTTAACAACACTTTTGACAGCCAGGGTCACCTCATGTTGGACAGTTTTACGGGTGGAGGAAGCTGGAGTACCTGGAGAGAAGCACCAAGTAACAGCAAGCAACTGTCAGGCTCCCCAACATACTAACTCCACACAAGCAGGGTTAGCACTGGTTGAAGACAAGTGCACCATCGATATGTAGTACACCTTAGTATACAACGCCACCATGCCCTCAAGTGGGCAATGGGGTGAAGTGTCTTGCCCAAGGACACAACATGGTTGCCGCAGGTGGGATTCGACTACATTTCACATAAGAATTATAATCGAAACCAAATGGAACCAGGCATCTACTGAATTAATTTACCCTTTACCCAACACAAACGATTTCAAAATTTGTTATTTTAAATATCATTTTTTCAAATTTTTCAAAAATTTTCAACAAAACCATATCATGTGACCCCTCATTGGAACGAGCTCGTTCCAACGAGGGGTCATATGATATGGTTTTGTTGAAAGTGTTTGAAAAATAATATTTTTTCAACTGCTGAATTTGCATATTACGAGGATGGATGCGGGCGATTTGTTGGGTAAAGGGTTAAACTCTAATACCTAAATGGTACCATGTTATAGACTCTAGATCATTCCTTGAGAGGAACAAGGTGCCATCTGCAATGTTTTACCATTGGAGATGGCACCTTGTTCTTCTCAGGGGGACGATATACTCTGAATTGGGCAAATCTATTTTTTCATTTGTGGTGAGATTCAGTAATAATTTAATCCTACAGCCCTATAGGGTTGTAAAATTAATTAACCACTGATCTTCCTCTCTAGTAAGGTGTTTACTGTATCATCTTTTGCTTTATGCAAAAATTAATGCATACCATGTTGAAAGGGTTTCTACAAACCTTCATCTTCATGTAAGCATTAATTTATTCAGAACAACGTTGTTATTCACGCATGACTGGTACAATAATAACCTTCCTCCTTGTTTCCAGTCATTTTTCGAAAGGAACACTAATCTATCGGGTATTGAGACAAGACAATCTGACTTACTGAAAATTGGTAGAGCAGGGACAAAAGCCCATTCCCAGCTGCCAAACAATTTATTCCCTAAAATGTGGAATGAGCTAGATGCTGAAAGACGACCCATAACAAATAGGAACCTATTTAAGAAAGCAGTAATCTCAATGCTGATTGGAACTTATAATCAAACTGTAAATTGTACCAACCCGCATTGTAACAATTGTGCTCTCGTAATGTGATATCCACAAATGGTGGGCACAGCCCTGTGTTACCGCAAGATAAACTGGGTGCAAGCATGCAGGTTCACGGAATTATGATAATGTGTTCACTTGAGCTCTTCAACTGAGAGCCCTGGCCAGTGCCTTTATTCACTAATTTACTTTCCTCTGGCTTTGGTACTTATAATCACTGGCTACCTTAGTCTTTGTCTTCACAAACTGAATCTCATATCTCTTGACCCCTATGAGACCTAATATTTACATATCTAAGTTAATCATGGATGTTTACGTCACTTGTGTCCCTCGTGTCCTTCTAAGCCCACGGCAAGCTCATTACGAGTTGTCGTTATCGTATACCAGGTTAAGTATCCCAGCTTATACCAATAACTTGTTGGGATAAAGACCCAGCACTTGCGAAAAATGGGAATGGGAAAGACAACAAAATTAACTATATCTTGAAGGGTCTGTTGTGGTATCCGTTTCTAAAATAAGGCACTTGAATACCGACATAGAACTCTCCGTACTTTAGAACGCATCTTGAAAGATGGCTGTCGCATTTCTCAGGTTGGCACATGTTGCTTACCCATGTGGGAATTGGCAGGAAGACAGCCATTGTGGCTATGCCTCTTCCCAGCCATACATTCCATATACAATAGGGTGACAATAAACCGCAAACTATATGCATAAAAAAAAAAATTAATAAATAAATTTTGTAACTGTATTTTCATTCCACTGTTATATTGGAAATGTAATGTATATGGCAAATAACTCATTCATTCATTCACAAGGAGAGTGGATTGTTATAAAAACACCCATGGAGTGGAATTCTCAACAAGAAAATAAGTCTCAAGATAAGTGTTGTTTGTTGAGATCTGAGGTTACTTTTAAGCATCCATGACTATATCATGATAACATCATAAGTATAAAATGAGGTTTAGCCAATCGCTTTACAATTATGTTACCCACTTTAGAAAACTAGATCACACTCCACATATTGGTTAAGAGTCCTATTATACCAGTAAAGCAGAACCTGCCAACAATAGTAAACAAGCACTGCTTGACTTCCCAGGGCTCTGACAGAGATCTGAAGATATGTGAAAAGCATAAGAAGCACAAGTAAAGCATTGGCCAATAAACCTCCTGTTTCAGTTCAGTATGGGGATGCTTTTGCGGAAGCTTGGCCTGTATTCTTATGCTTTTGCACTGGGTATAAATATTACAAACTAAGTGAAATGAGTGCTCGATGAGCATTTCAGTAATAAACCACTTTCCATGTCATGCACTCAAGTGGGGAATGCTGGGGATTTCTGAGTTGTGGGGGGGGGGGGGGGGGGGGCACATATCAATCAAGGAGCATGATTTGAAGCATTGATCATATGGCACATGCAGTAGCAAGTTAGGTGCGAACACATGAGGGGGTATTCCACAAACATAGGTGGGGTTCATAGAAACATTTGGAAATTAGCAGATCTGTATGGCTCTCCAGCGGTTTCTTTAAAACTAACCACAATATTTTTATTCAAATTTGAAAAGGGGAAGCCAATTTATGGTGACTCACAGAAGATCCCTGCCAGAGCTAGAGCTATATACATGGGGTTCAATATTATCTGCAATAACACGTGGACATCAAAAAACCTTGCGATCAGAAGTCCATGTGATGCTCTTACCATGCAATGAACCACCTTGCTCTTCTCTATATGATACAACATTGGAGAGAGTTTTCTAACCCTTTTCAATTTAACTTGGCCTCAGACAAGTAAAAAGAACAAACAAACAAATTATCCTTCCCGACAGGCTTTCAGATTAGTTCAAACTCACACTGCTCAACAATATTCCCAAAATACGAGTGTCACATGAAGGAAATACACAACAAAAATCATGAAAATTCATGATATTAATAACATCTGAGAAACACAATGTATTGTTGTCAAATGTAAATGGTATCCTAGAGATAATTTCAAGAATGTGATATTCAATACACATGAAGGTAGACAACAGATATCTCATTGGAATTTGATGAGTCTGGATCACTGCAATGCAATTTCCTATTAGTGATGTTGACCCAAGATGGTGACTTTCAACCAAAGAAATGTGAATTTGGCCCAAGTAATTTCAAACCCATTAACATTGATTTCAAAACCTACACAGAAGGAATTGCAAGGCCCTTGGTATAATGCATAATCAAAGACTCTCAGTATTTTTAAAAACTGTCAAATTTGGTTGCAGTGAACCCGCAAGAGTGTACATCATTCTGGTGTGTCCAGTGCCCCAAACGCAGCCAATATTTGACAAAAGGCCTGCTTCCAGAAACTTTATAATTATGAAACAAGAAGTGTTCTTTAATTTTGAAGGGCTGTGATGTAAAACACTGTTGGAAAGGGCTCTGGGAGCTCTGGTAGCTCTTTCCAACAGTGTATTATATCACAGCACCTTATTAGCTTAACCCTTTACCCAATGCAGACGATATCAAAAATTATTATTTTAAACATCATTTTTTAAAATTTTTCAAATATTTAAAAAAAACCATATCATGTGACCCCACTTGGAACGAGCTCGACGAGCTCGTTCCAATGAGGGGTCACATGATATGGTTTCGTTGAAATGTTTTGAAAAATAATATTTTTTCAACTGCTGAATTTGCATATTACACGGGCGGATGTGGCTGATGCGTTGGGTAAAGGGTTAATGTAAGTATGGCTAATCATCATCACAATATGGATATAAAGTGAAGCCCTACCAATCGTTTATACCAATGTTACTCATTTCAGAGGACTTCCACCCCAGGTATTGGGTATCAGGTCCTATTTTACCAGTAAAACAGAGCCCGGTTACCACAGTCAACAGGCACTGCTTCACTTCCTCAGAGTTTCCCCGAAAATAATCTGCAATGCTCTAGTTTGCTCATCTCAACCTTTCCACTAATACGGGTAAACATTTCAATATTACTTCCATTTTCTCTTATTCTAAACATCAGAAAAATGGTTGCCTGAAAAAAACTAAGAGAACCCTTTTGCATGTTGACTTAATTTCTAATTCGTACATATAGGCCTCAAGTTTCTTATAAATATAGGGTGATGGTTTGATAATTTTTGTGACTCCACAATAGCTGTAGTCTGTTTCCAGCAAGCCAGAAAATAAGCAGATTGTCATCTACAAAATGAAGTCCTCAAAGGGTGAATTTGGTGATGCTACACTGCACAGCAGGGTAGCATAACAAAATTTATCCTCTGTGAACCTCAGTCTGAATCAAGGTCTCAAGCCAAAACAGAAAGATGTACCTAGAGGATAAATTGGCCCACTGTAGGGGATAGCATCAGCAAATTCACCTTCTGGGGACCTCATTTTGCAAATGACAGGTTGCTTATATTCAGGCTTGGTTTCCAGGCCATGTTGAGAAGCAAACAAAAACAACAAATATAGACAGAAAATAATGAAAAAGGAAAGCAGAGAACCTTAAACTCCCAATAAAAGCCAGTGATAACTACTCTAGGCCTTTGACCCTCAAATCAAATGTTTTGTGATTTAACTCTTAATCCGGGGAGTATTTTCAAAATATTTTTCATCAAATCTAGTCATGGCTGCTGTGAAGCAGCTATGACTAGATTTGATGAAAAAAATCATCTAAATTTAACTCAAAAAATTGACCCTTTACCCAATGTAATGGCCAAAACCGGCCAGTGCAATTCTAAAAAATCGTCAATTAATTCTCATTATTTTTTTCAATTTTTGTCTCAAAAACATAGGTTATGGCCCCTCATTGCAACGAGCCTGTCAAGCTTGTTCCAATTGAGGGGTCATAACCTATGTTTTTGAGACAAAAAATTAAAAAAATTAGTTATTCAAGAATTTTTTTTTGCAAGAGTCATCTGCTTTTCATGTTAGGTTATGGGTTAATGGTCAAGAAGTTCATCCAGTTTACAGGGAGGAAAATTATTTATTTCAGCGGCAAGAGATTTCATGTCCTGGGCAGGAATATCTCCCAGCAGCATGCAAGGAGTTAAAAAATATTCAAATTTTGTTGAGGTTGAGTTGAAAGTCCAGAAACAAAGTTCATTTAGGTCCCACAAAGTAGATCTTCTGTTTCTGAAGCCAATTTTTTGTAAAATTGCAGTTTTTCATTTTATTTTTTATTTTTATAATTATTTCTTTGCTATCAAAAGTTCATGTTCTTAGTTTGTTTTTTGTTTTAGGCCTCATAATCTACAGATTATCATGGGTTTTGGTGTATTTCATCCCTAAATGAGTGGAAGAAGGTTTTGCAATGCTAAAACACTACAGTCTTGTTGCACACAAGGGATAAATTTATTAAGTTGGGTAAAATATCAGACATGAACCATTTAATTTTTATTTTTTTAAGTTTGCATTGATTATAAAAAGAGAGCATGTGGCAGCCAAAAGGACCATGCAGGAGGTCCTGAGCAACCAATTTTTAACTTTTTTTAGGCCGATCTTTAAAGCCTCAATTTAATTTTACAAAAATAAAAGTACCATTTATACATGTGCACACCTGCGGGTGATTTAATAGTTTCTACATTATTATTGGGTGCCTGTCTAGGTAGACAAGAATGATGTAAAAACACTTCCAAGATAAATGTAGCATAGCATCAGAGTTCTCCAGAAAGCATACACTTGGGAGGGGACTTTTTCAAAGCAATGCACAGGTGTCAGTTTGGGTCTGTATGGGGATCTTAGGGTCAAAGGAAAAGTAAATAAACTGTGAGAGAGAAAGAAACGGACCAACAAGGCAGACAGAGAGACAGACAAACAGATAGGTGGTGCCAAATCATTTTAAAGCAGACAGAAAAATAATAACATAAAAGATTGTGAAGTAAAAGTGGAATATATAACTGAGAAACTAACTTAGTAAAAGTGAAGGTAAGGCCACACGAAGTAGAGCTTCTGTTTCTCAGGCCATTATTTGTAAAATTGCATGCAGGCGAGCAGTTTTTTATTTCAATTTTTATTTCTGTAATTATTTCTTTGCCATCAAAAGTTCATGTTCTTGGTTTATGTTTTAGGCCTCATAATGTACAGAATAGCATGGGTGGTGAAGTATTTCGTCCCTTGAGAGCAAGAAGGCTTTGCAATGCTAAAGCCTTGCAAAGCCTTCTTGCACTCAAGGGCCACATTTATCATTTTTTTTAACTTGGGTAAAATATCAGACATAAAACATTTAATTTTTACTTTTTTAAAGTTTACATTGGTTATAAAAAGAGAGCATGCGGCAGCCAAAAGGACCATGCGGGATGGCCTGAGAAACAGATTTTTAATTTTTTTAGGCCTAAGCTAGTGCCATTTTTCTCAATCATGGTCGTTTTAACTAAAAGATAGACCAAAATGTTAAAATACTGGCAGAAACTTGCCATCATATCTCAATTTCCATCAAAACAGTAACAAGAAAAAACGTCTCCATTTTTGTATGAGAATGGTACGTTCAAAGGTGCAAGATGGCTATCACAAAAAAACATTGCATTGATTTTTTCTGAACTTTTAATATGCAACATCATTCTATGAAATCTTTCTAAATTAACACTTTACCTAGCGAATCGGAAGCATTCATCCACAAAGATTACAAATCGAGCAGTAAAAAAATATTTCAACAAAATCATATCATGCAAACACCTCGCTGAGTTTGTTCCAATGATGGGTCACATGATATAGGTTTGATATTTTTTGAAAGATTTCAAAAAATAATATTTAAAATAACAAGAGGCCCCAAGGGGACTGAGGGCGCTCACCTGACACGGTAGCCTTAAATATCAATCCAGAGAATTGATTTCAACAAGTTGCATCTGCTCCTCCTAAGAAAAGCTTATACCAAATATCCAATGATTCTGACCAGTGGATCTAAAAAAAAAGAAGATTTTTAAAGAATATTCTTCATATTGAACTAAGTTATAATTCGGGTTCCCACAGTGAGTCCAAATATGGACCTAGGGACTTGGCTTGAACAAAGTTGAATCTCACTCCCTAAGCATGGTGCATACCAAATATCAAAAGATTCTGCCTACTGGATCTTGAGAAGATTTTTAAAGAAAATTCCTCTTTTTGAACTAAGTTACAATTCAAGTTCCCACAGTGAGTCCAAATATGGACCTAGGAACTTGGCTTGAACAAACTTGAATCTCACCCCCTAAGCATGGTGCATACCAAATATCAAAAGATTCTGCCTGCTGGATCTTGAGAAAAAGATTTTCAAAGAAATTTGCCTGAAATGCATTAAGTTCAAAATCGAGCTTCTATAATGAGCCCAAATATGAATCTAGGAAGCCGATTTGAACAAACTTGAATCAGATCCACCCCACAATGTTGCATACCAAATATCAAAAGATTCTGCCTGCTGAATCTGGAGAAGATTTTTCAAGAAATTTGCCTGAAATGCACTAAGTTCGAATTCGGGCTTCTATAGTGAGCCCAAATATGAATCCAGGGGGCCGATTTGAACAAACTTGAATCAGATCCACCCCACAATGTTGCATACCAAATATCAAAAGATTCTGCCCACTGGATCTGGAGAAGAAGATTTTTTAAGAAATTTGCCTGAAATGCACTAAGTTCGAACTCAAGCTTCTATACTGAGCCCAAATATAAACCCAGAGGGCCTATTTGAACAAACTTGAATCAGATCCACCCCACAATGTTGCATAACAAATAACAAAAGATTCTGCCTGCTGGATCTGAAGAAGAAGATTTTTTAAGAAATTTGCCTGAAATGCACTAAGTTCGATTTTGGGCTTCTATAGTGAGCCCAAATATCAATCCAGGGGGGCTGATTTGAACAAACTTGAATCAGATCCACCCCACAATGTTGCATACCAAATATCAAAAGATTCTGCCTGCTGGATCTGGAGAAGAAGATTTTTTAAGAAATTTGCCTGAAATGCACTAAGTTCGAATTCGAGCTTCTATACTGAGCCCAAATATAAACCCAGGTGGCCGATTTGAACAAACTTGAATCAGATCCACCCCACAATGTTGCATGCCAAATATCAAAAGATTCTGCCTGCTCGATCTGAAGAAAAAGATTTTTTAAGAAATTTGCCTGAAATGCACTAAGTTCGAATTCGGGCTTCTATAGTGAGCCCAAATATGAATCCAGGGAGCCGATTTGAACAAACTTGAATCAGATCCACCCCACAATGTTGCATACCAAATATCAAACGATTCTGCCTGCTGGATCTGGAGAAGAAGATTTTTTAAGAAATTTGCCTGAAATGCACTAAGTTCAAAAACGGGCTCCTGTACTGAGCCAAAATATGAACCCAGGGGGCCGATTTGAACAAACTTGAATCAGATCCACCCTACAATGTTGCATACTAAATATCAAAAGATTCTGCCTGCTGGATCTGGAGAAGAAGATTTTTTAATGTTTTTCCCATTGCCTACAGTGTTAAAAAGTGCTGACTCAGCACTTTTTCAAAGTCCTGAAAAAAGTATCTTGTGATCAAACCGATAGGGATTTTTTTTAACCACTCTATTCTACTAGATAAAAGTAAGCTTTATACAAAATAAGAATTCCCTGTGCCGTGTAGTTTTGGAGATATGGCAGTTTTAAGGTTTTTCCTATTTTTAGCTCCCGAGGTTCCCACGGGGCAATGAGAAAATTTTTTTTTGCATCAATCAACTACTTATGACCCATTATCACCTCATATCAAATTTGGTTCAAATCGATCTGACGGTTCTGAAAATAGAAATTTTAGGCGTGGCCAAAATTTTTGCCCCTCCCATAACGAAGGCAAATAATGCCCGACAAACTTCTCTTGAACAAACTTGAGTCTACACCTCAAAAGGAAGCTGCATACCAAATATCAAGTTTCTGCTATTGCTGGTTCTTGAGAAGAAGATTTTTTTGCCCCATCCCTCTGCTCAATATGAGCTGAAACCTAATTTGACAAAAAATCAAAATGCCCTTATATAGCCCCTGCTCACATGAAATTTCATTAATATGCGGCCAGTGGTTTGGGAGAAAAAGGCCCAAACACCACCATCACGACGGACGCCGGACGAAAAGTGATCAGAAAAGCTCACCCTGACTTTCAGTCAGGAGAGCTAATAAATATTGATATTGTGCACACTGAGTAACGGGTTAACCATTCTGTTGATACAACTTATGACATTGGAACTTAATGAAAGAATTGGGAAGTTATAAGGACCCACAAAGGAGATTTCCTGTTTCTTAGACCATTTTTTGTAAAACTGCATGCGGGCAGGCAGTTTTTTATTTTATTTTTTATTTTTGTAATTATTTCATCAACAGAATAGCATATAGGTGGTGGTGTATTTCGTCCCTTGAGTACAAGAAGGATTTGCAATGCTAAAGCATTGCAAAGACTTGTTGCAGGCAAATTTATCAATTTTATTAATTTGGGTAAAATATCAGACATAAACCATTTAATTTTTATTTTTTTAAGTTTGCATTGATTAGAAGAAGTGACCATGCGGCAGCCAAAAGAACCATGTGGGAAGGCCTGAGAAACATATTTTGATCTTTTTTTAAGCAATGAATAAAAGTATAAAAGTTTTGGTATATTACTGATGGATTTTGCTGTCATAGTGAAGTCTACTTAATTGGATATTTCTTTACATAATAACTTAGTTACATGCATAAAATTCACAAACACAAAACAATTTACCATATTTTCAGTGCAAAGTAGATATGTTTCTCAGGAAATTTTTTATAAAACTGCAAGTGGGCGGGCTTTTTTTTTTATTTTATTTTTTATTTTCATAATTATTTCTTTGCCATCAAAAGTTCACGTTCTTGGTTTGTTTTTTGTTTTAGGCCTCAAAATCTAGAGAATAACATTGGTGGTGGTGTATTTCATCCCTTGAGTGCAAGAAGGCTTTGCAATGTCTAAAGCATTGCTAAGCCATGTTGCACTCCAGGGACAAATTTATCAATTTTATTAACTTGGGTAAAATATCAAACAAAACCATTTTAATTTTAATTTTTTTCATGTTTGCATTGGTTATAAAAAGAGTGCATGCAGCAGCCAAAAAAACATGTGGGAGGGCCTGAGAAACAGATTTTTAACCTTTTTTAGGCCTAAAAACATGAATATCCACACAATGTGATTAATTCTTAAAAGTTCACAAAAACAGATTATGATAATGGTATATGTTTAAAATTTCACAAAGATATTCTTTGTAGTCTTTAAAAATATAATCAAACCTTTATTACTTTACTTTTGTGTTGTTTCCAACATCAATTAGGTTATTAATTGCACTGTATTTTTATCTGGAGTTAACTGTTAATATTTTTTTTAATCAAACTGTAATTTGGACAGCATTTGCTGGTTTTCTGCTATTGTTTTGCAACACAGTTAAAATCCACTGAGCATGCATCCATTTATACCTCCTTCATCAGCACATCAGTGTAAACGAACTCAATGAGTATTCCAAAGGACCTTTTATTTAGGTTAACCCTTTACTCAATGAATAGGCCACATTCGCCCATGTAATATGCAAATTCAGCAGCCGAAAAAATACTATTTTTCAAAACATTTCAACAAAACCTTATCATGTGACCCCTCTTTGGAACGAGCTCGTCGAGCTCGTTCCAATGAGGGGGTCACATGATATGGTTTTGTGGAAATTTTTTGAAAAATTTAACGAAAATGATATTTAAAATAATAAATTTTGATAATGTCCGCGTTGGGTAAAGGGTTAAACAAAAAGTATCGTATTTCACAGACACTGACAGCTTAAAAAATTATGCAGGAGTGTAGTGTTTATTTTTTCTATTTTTTAACATTTTACGGTGGCTATTTTGCTCTAAAATTTTAAATTAAACATTTTATGTTATTATGATGAATTGGCGGTAACATGGTCTGAGGTTTGTGGCTTGGTGTTTATGTTCATATGAGATGTGGAGCATCGAGGTCGAACATATGCTCCAAGTCGCAAACCTCAGCCCATGTTACCAACAATTAAACACTGTAACGTATATTTTCCAATAAGACCATTACAAAGCCCAAAACCAATATCATGAAATGAAATGAACAAGGTAACTTTTAATGATAACAATTTTAGTAAATAATGTACCCTATTACTTCACTGGACATAGGGCTGCATGGTATATCGATAAACCTATATATACCGGTATTCAAACCAATATCGATTGAATACCGGTGTAATTCCAAAAATATCGGTTTATTGTCATTATTTATTTACCCACAATTTAATTTTCAAGATGTCTTGAGTTTTTTTAACTGTAGCCCGGAATGAATAATATTATCCCTTTATCCAAAGGAATCGTCTGCTTATGTCCTCGTAATATGCAAATTCAGCAGTTGAAAAAATAATTTTCAAAAATTTCAACAAAAATATATCATGTGACCCCTCATTGGAACGAGCTCATTGAGCTCGTTCCAATGAGGGGTCACATGATATAGTTTTGTTGAAATCATTGGGGAAAATCTGATAAAGTAATTTTGAAAATAATAAATTTTTATATCGTCTGCATTGGGTAAAGGTGTTCCAAACCGCATCATCAAGACATGCTAATTCATTCCAACTGTGATGCCTCGAGTCTCGATTGTGGAACTTGTGTTCATATATCTGAACAGTTTTCGATATACCGGTATACCGCGGTATTTTTTTGAATACCGATACTGCCCTAACTGGACAAATAATAAAAAAAATCAGATAAAGGTCACGGTCACTCAGTGAGTTCAAATCGTAAACTGATTTGTAATTTAACCAAAACTTCATTTGGAAAATCACCTGCTGCAAATGTGAAAATCTGGAAAAATTAAATAGTTAGTCACTCCGTTGATGAAATAAATTGTGAAACAAACCACCTCATTTCAAATATTTTTCATGGTAATGTCAAACAGTAACATATACTAATGGAGCCATAAACATAGAAAAAACTAGGCAACATCTCGTCTAATCAGATAAGAAGGATTTAGTCTCATTGGAACATGAAATAGTTCACTGATCTGCTTTTATGTTCTCTGAAAACTGGAACACTATGAGGCAAGCTACATGTTGCTGAAATAAATCTCCCCTGATCACCTGATATCTCATCAGTTTTCAAAGGGTTTCAAGGAAGGAGTCCCAATATTCAAGGACCTTCGAGGTCCTTGTTAAGGAATTTGCAAATTCCAGGATATTCAAGAAATTCAAGGAGCCATGGAATTTTATCCTGGAGTAATATGACAAATCTTATATTTATTTATTTATTTATTGGGGTTTAAGGTCACATATTTCTGTACAATGGCTAATCATGACAGCAACATGAAGATAAAGTCAAGTTTAGTCAATTGTGTATACCCATGTTGTCCATTTTAGAGGACTTCCACCCCAGGTATCGGTGACCGGGTCCTATTTAACCAGTAAAACAGAACTAAAGTGGCACCAATCTGATATTCCTACTTCTATTTTACCCCTTTTGATTTTCAGTATGTATACATTTGCGTTTAGGCCACACAAAGTATATGTTCTGTTTCTCAGGCCAAGTTTTGTAAAATTGCATGCGGGCGGGCGGTTTTTTATTTTATATTTTATTTTTGTAATTTTTTCTTTGCCATCAGAAGTTCATATTCTTGGTTTGTTTTATGTTTTAGGCCTCATAATCTACAGAATAGCAAGGGTGGTGGTGATAAAGCATTGCAAAGCCTTGTTGCACTCAAGGGACAAATTTATCAATTTTATTAACTTGTGTAAAATATCAGACATAAACCATTTAATTTTTATTTTTTCAAGTTTGCATTGGTCATCAAAAGAGAGCATGCAGCAGCCAAAAGGACCATGCGGGAGGGCTTGAGAAACAGATTTTTAATTTTATTAAGCCTTATCTAATAACTAATTATTATCAGTGAAAATATGTTTGTATAAAGGGAAATGTTTCAAAATCAAGCTTTTTGTCCACATATAGCCAAGATCCGGTAGAAATAATATTTTTGGTGGCATTTTATTTCTTTGAATTTACATTAAAATGGTTTGAAAGATCATTTTCATCTAAATTTCAAGAAATAACAAATTGTAATTATTTAAGAAATATATACTGAAATCAGAATTTAAAAAAAAAACCCAAAAAGCACACCCTTGTATTATGGTTTTATACACTCTCTCTGGAGATCTGTAGAGCAGTCTTGAGAAATGACAATTCAACAAAAAATGAATGAAAGTTCTTTTTTGCATTTGATATACCATACATATGTATTTGATTTCTTTATCACAGGTACTATATTATCTACAAGCATGAAAAAAAACTTCAGTTGGTTGCTCTAATGGTGTTGAGTATGAGCCAAAATGAACTGAAGAAAAAACAAAAGTGCTGAAAAACTTTACTCTTCAAAAGGCAAGAACCATACATATATTCATTCCATTAGAAGACTTCGTGAACAGAATTTTCTTAAAAGGCTACTCAAATTTCACAGTAAATCAAATTAAAATTCTATGTCTATATGGGTTCACAAACCATAACACTCAGTCAAGTCTTTAAAAAAACATACTTGAGGCCCCACAAAAGAGATCTTCTGTTTCTCAGGCCATTTTTAGTAAAATTGCATTTGGGCGGGCATTTATTAATTTTATTTTTGTTATTATCTCTTTGCCATCTAACCCTTTACCCAACGCAGACAATATCAAAATTTATTATTTTAAATAAGGGGCTAAGAATGTTAATTATTAGCCACATTTATGGGAACGATTCAAGCCTTAAATTTATTAATTCTAAGTTATATCAACCAGCCAAGAAAATAGATTTGCCTTGCAGACGTATCCTCAAATAATTACGTCCTGTGGCATTTGCGACTTGCACAACCCGGTCGCAAACTTCCGGTCAAGTTTAACACATGTTTGCGGTGCAAGGATACGTACTGTTATCATCAGGGTCCTATCATATTACTGCCAAATAATTAGGGCCCGTCTGCAATTTCTTTGTCTTTGTGCTATAAATAGCAACACTAGCGGAAAGGTCAGCCAAAGTACTTCCAGTATATAAGGAGTAGGGCAAGCAAATTGCGTCCTTTTTCCAGTGTCACCTAAGTACAACTTGTAACAGTCGAGTCAAGGTTAAACACAGTCAATTTCCCCTCCATCCAGCCCCATCAACCTCCAAGTTTACAGCATTCATTTCTGTTAGTGGCGGATCATCGCCAACCTTTGCTCTAGGCTACTGAAACATGCTTTTTTTTGTACATATTTCTGTAACTTTTATCATGGCACACTGCTCATTATGTAAACCAATCTCGTACATGTATCCATAAAATCCATGTTTATGTATAACAATAAATGGCAGTGTGTCGAATTCGCAAACTTGGTGTCAAGCTATCTATCTCACGGAGCAAATAAGCTTGCTGCTGGGTTGCTCCCCTTTGCTCACTACTGGAACGTTCCCATAAATATCATTTTTTTTAATTTTAACAAAAATTTCAACAAAACAATATCATGTGACCCCTCATTGGAACAATCTTGATAAGCTCTCGTTCCAATGATGGGTCACATGATATGGTTTTGTTGAAATATTTTAAAAAATTTAATTTTTTCAACTGCTCAGTCTGCATATTACGTGGGCGGATGCGGGCGATTCGTTAGGTAAAGGACTAAAGTTCATGTTCGTGGTTTGTTTTATGTTTTAGGTCTATAATCTAGAAAGTAGCATGGGTTGTGGTGTATTTTGTCCCTGGAGTGCAAGAAGGCTTTGCAATGCTAAAGCATTGCAAAGCATTGTTGTACTCAAGGGACAAATTTATCAATTTTATTAATTTGCGTAAAATATCAGACATAAACCATTTAATTTTTATTTTTTAAGTTTGCATTGGTCATAAAAAGAGAGCACGTGGCAGCCAAAAGGACCATGCAGGAGGACCTGAGAAATAGATTTTTAACTCAATTTTTAGGCCTAATTTTAGAGAAATAACACCCATTTTTCTGTTACTTCATTAATGTAACCTGAAATCAATGTTAAGTCTGTCTAGTTTTCAAACCAAGCCTGGTCTGAGTACTTTAGATGATTCCAGCTTATTTCTGGCATAATTTCATGAAGTGGATGATAAGGTACAAAGTAAAACCATTGAAAAGATCTCAGAATGCATTTCCTACCCAGGTATTGCAATGTGCCATTAGCAAAAGTAAACCATGATGTGTTTCCTAATTCTTGAGTTTAAGCTGTTGAAAACACCAATTTTTCAACACACACAATTTTCCTAGAATTTTCTCAATATTATTTCTGTGAAATCCCATGTTCTATCAAATTTTACAACATCTGAAGTATTGTCACTGAAATCAACAAATTAAATTGAGGCTGATTTTGATCGGACTCATTTCAACTCATACTTCGTCATTTATAATTCACAACTCATTTTGGTTCTATTGTGTGACAAAATATGTACATAAGCCTATTAAAAAAATTTCTTGTTTCTTTGGTAATTTTTCTCAATTTTAAGATGAGAGAGAGCAAGGCTTTTTTTTTGTTAATCCATGAAACACTCCTAACAAGAGTTGAAATTATTAACTGAACCCTTTACCAAATGTAGACAATATCAAATTTTATTATTTTAAATATTTTTTTCAATTATTCAAAAGATTTCTTCAAAACCATATCATGTGATCCTCTCAATGCAATAAGCTCATCAAGCTCGTTCCATTGAGGGGCCACATATGGTGTTGCTGAAACTTTTAAAAAAATAAATGTTTTCCAACATTCATTTTGTAAATTATGTGGACGGATGCAGACAATTCACTGGGTAAAGGGTTAACTTCTCATGCTAGTCTGTGAAAAAAGCAATATTTCAGCAATGAAAATATCCCAATCTGCATATGCAAATTTAACAAACTATATCTTGGTATCTTGTTTGACAGAACGCAGTGAGCTCTGTTCAGCAAGATATAGTTGGTCAAATTTTTAGCCCTCCAAGTGCATAGAGGATAAGAGTGGATACCGAAAATTATCTCATGAGTGACCGAGACAAATGTTTATTTTTCGCGAGCAAAAATTACCATTTGACTCGGTCACAAGAGTGATAATTTTCGGTGTCCACTCAAAAACACTAGATTTTCTTTTTATTATACGCTTTTTTTTTATAAGAATCCGATAATTCCACTCATTTCAACCTTGAACTGATGCATGAAAGTAAACAGTGCACTGAATCAGTGATATGTGGAAGGGATTTGATTGATACTTGGAACATATAGCATCTTGCGATCTAATTCAGCTGGTGGGTTTCTAGTCCAAACATGGCCTGAAAGTCCGTAACAGAAGTTTTTGGTTTGGTACGTCCTTTGAAAGGACGTACCAAACCCAAAACTTATATTACAGACTTTTATGCCATGTTTGGACTAGTGGGTTTCATGCATCAATTCAAGGTGAATATGTGTTGAATTATTGCTGGAAATGATCGATGTACACTCAAAAACTCTAGATTTTCTTTTCATTATATGTTTTTAGAACAAATTGATCATTTTCAGTGATAATTTGACTTATATTCAACTTGAAGTGATGCTTTGAAAGTCGCCATTTTGATTGATACCGTGAAAGTGAAAATTTCTATATCTTCACAGTAAGGAATACGATTTCTATCTTTCCGCAATTTCTTCGATAATCTATCGTTTAGCATATAATAAAAAATGGTATCACTGAAAAGATTTCCAGTAAAACATGTGGTAGATTTTCACTGATAATGAGGGTTTCCGAGAAACAAGAATTTTGTTTTGATAGCCTAAGTATCCAATACAAAAAAAGCCACACATTTCATACACTGGTAAGCATGAGGGTGGAAGATGAAAAATATACTAGTCACTCAATGTGATAAACCAGAATAAAAAGAATAAAAAAATATTAAATACAAAAAAGATACCTTCCAACTAGCTATAAACTTTATACCACATATATATTGTTATTCTTAGTGCTCTATTGGCAAAAGGTATAGAACTGATTCTGAAATGTTTTTCAATCCTTACAGTACGTGTAGAGTGGATTATAACTAATTCACCCGTGGAGTGGAGTTATCACCCAAATTATAACTTTCAAATTTTGTATATATATCGACTAAAAACACAAGCAATGTTTCAGCCAATGGTTTAACCTGGAGGTCCATCGGCTGAAACTTTGCTTGTGCTTGTTAAGCTTTGCAACAAATTTGCAATTATTGCTTGGGTGGAATCTCCACTCTGTGGGTGATTTAGTGATAATACACTCTCCCTGTACTGCATGTAATGAATTTTGTTTACTGAATAGTCACTTTGCCAAATTTGGTTTTGGTATCAGTATTTTTACAATAATTTACTGCGGTATCGGTATGCTATTCGGTGTCAACATACATGTATGGGTACTCACACCAATATAAATCTCAAATGGTATTTTTGATATACTGCCCAGCTGCTGATCCCCATTTTACAGCAGACAAAGCCACCAAATTGTCAAACTGTTGGAAGTAACACAGGCACTAGCAATTGGTCATTTGATGTAATAAGGACTGTATATAACAATATCAATGTTTTGCTGTCTGTGACCTTGATGATATGACCTTCAATTAAAGTCGTGACAGACCTTTGAGTCATGGGCAATAATTATACTAACTAGGAATAAAATCTGTCAACCATCCCAAGTTACACGGACCAGACTAGAGCTGTCCAAAAAAATCAAAGTTTGCTGCCTGTGACCTTGACCTCGATGATATGACCTTGGATCAAATTCACGACACACTTTTGAGTAATGAACAATAATTGTTCCAAGTATAAATAAGATCTGTCAGTCATACTAAGTTATATGGACTGAACAAGGGCTGTATAACAATATCATATTATCATGATCTTGATGATAATACCTTGGATCGAAATCACGACACACCTTTGAGCCATGAGCAATAATTGTACCAAGTATGAACAATATCTGCCAATTAGATCAAATTATATGGACCAGACAAAAATGATAGTAAAATATCAAAGTGTTCTTGACTGTTACCTTATCTATGGGGCCAGTGACCTTCACATTGAGGTCGCAGACCTCATTGTGACTCATGACACCCTGTCCAGTGACAATACATACGGTTACAAAGTTTTGTTAAAAAATATTTAGTTAAGAAATTATGGACTGGACAAACAGAATGTTGAGGACGGACGGACGGACAGATGGGCAGACAGACAACTTAGCATCAGAAAAGCACCGCTGACGTTTTGTGAGGCACAGCTAACAAAAAGGCCGAGAAAAAATACCTTTGGCAGGGCTTGCCTTGAGTCGGGGCCGATCGGCCCGGCCCCGAGAGGCCCCTTCATGGGCTTTTTTTGGCCCCGACTTTTTTTCTGTCTTGGCTCCCGAAATCTCAGTGTTGGTAGGTTTGGGCAACGAAATTTTGTGAGATTAATTTTTCCATTTACGTCTCATTCACGCAAGTGTGATTACAATAGAAGAAGCAGCAAATAACAGATAAAATAATAATACAAACTGTTTTTGTCTGATTTGAAGTAACATCCACCTAAATCCGCATGAAAACTGGGAAAATCCCCAAATTAAACAAAAAAAACCAAACACATTTACGAGACTTCAAAAGCACGCTTGTCAACTAATGGGGGAATTCCCTTCAATCCCACAATACTATGCGCGGGTACATCCGATCCTAACATCTGAATAAATGCAACACGAGACACAGAAACTGCCGTCAAAATAAATGTACGAAATAAAATAAAATGTGTACCTGTGTCTTCGTGGAGAGGTGGGGTGCATTCCATTTCTGAAATATCCAAAGCTGTGGGGAATTTTCATGGATTGAAATTATTTAAACGGTAAAGTGAAATGGTTTTTTTTTTCATTTTTTTTCTTTGAGACAACCCTTGGATCGAAAATACACACCCCACAATATGTACGAAACATCCTAAAATTTTATCAACAAAAAATCCAAATTGTCTACGTATGAAACGTCCAGAACCCACATGATGGGTCCAAGTCATTTCGTCCCCGGGATTTGTTTTTTCTAAGCAAAAGTAATCAACTAAGGTCGCCATTGGAAAGAATGTAACCACATAAAATTACCCCAAAAGGCCCCGACCTCAATATCTGGGGGAATTTTTTCAGGCCCCCAGCAGGCCCCGACCTCAACATCTGGGGGACTTTTTTTAGGCCCCGACCATTTTACTCAAGGCAAGCCCTGTTTGGGTATTTTCTCTCAGCCTTTTTGTTGGATCAAATTACCGTTGGTTACTGCCTTTCAAAATATAAATTCCATGGGCTCTTCGTGTCATAAATTTTGCATAATGTTCTGTTATTTGCCCTTTTATTTTTCAACTCATGTCAAAAATATTTTTCAATACTGAAATTTTGGTAAATTGAGATTCCCTTGGTATGGTAAATTGGTATTGACTTGATAGATACAAAACAGAACATACAGTATACCACCCATCTCAATTAACAGAAGTTACTTTAAAACAATTTTGTGATTTTTGTGCATGCCAGTGATAAATTTAGCATTTCTTCTCACACACTGTGTTTGAAAGAGTTGAGTCTGAAACAACAGATTTAAATGCCCATATTGGATGTGCACCAACCAAACAGGTCATTAAATAGAGGAATTCAGTTGCTGTCAGAGAAATTCTTCAGCAGATAACAAGATCTTTTATTCAGTTAAAAGGATGACACTCTTTACCCTACATGCAATAAACAGGGGGGTCAGTTTGTATTGAATGTATGGCAGGTGGTTTGGTGTTTGAAAGTCATATGCAATTAATGGTCTTATTCAATTCAAAAATATCCAGTTAAGTGAGTTCCACTGCAAATATTTTCTTCCAATCAATTTAGAGAATACTAACAAGTTCTTTCCAATAAACTGTAAGAAAGAAATATATTTTATATGAAGAAATTTTAAGTTCAGTCAAGGAAATACCAAGTAAATAATTAAATGATACAAGAAAGTCTGCTATTTATTTATTGGGTTTAATGACACTTTTGACAGCCAGGTCACCTCCACTTGGAAAGTTTGATGGGTTAAGAAAGCTTGAGTATCTGGAGAGAACCACCTAGCAGTGGCAAGCTACTGTCAGACTCGCCAAAAGTACTAACTGTGGACACGCAGGGTTCGCACTGGTTGAAGACAAGTGCACCGTCGACGTGCAGTAACCTCAGTATACAGTGCCATCATGCCTCCATGTGGGCAACAAGTGCTGAAGTGCGGGTACCACAAGTTGAATGGTTTCATATTCAGTGGATGTGCTTCATATTATCTTTGAAGTGAAATTCTTTATTCCATAAGGATTTGACTTGTTGTAATTTATGGGAAAGTGCCCATTAACACTCTCCCATAAATTCTAACAAGACAAAGATGTGAAAACAAACTATGCTGACCAAACATAATTTAACACTCTACCAGTTAACAGTAAACCAACTGGAGATATCTGATAATTCTGTCTATGAATGGTATAAGGAGTATACAAAAAAACCAGTTGGAAGGTATTTAGGAGAAAAAGTGGATAACAAAATATATCATTTTCATGTTCAGATGAACTGCTAATCACACGGTTGTCTGTATTTGGGATTCCAGCATAATCAGCCTAAAAGTAGATTCAGAATGTTACAATATTTTGTAACATACACTAGAACTTAAGGAAAATAGTTCAATCTTGTAAATTCAGTGCAGCCTAATTGCAACTAAGGCTATATTTTGACCCCAAAATTAGAAAATTTCAGATTCAGATTCAGTCAGGTCCATCAAGTATAAATAGGGAACACGTGAAATCTACATTTTGTGGCACAGTGCATTTTAAATATATATGCTGAAGAAACATTCGGCTGAATGGAAGAAGATGGATTAGCTACCATGACACATCACAGGTAAAGATCAGGAGCCATGACACATCACAGATATCTTTTGAAAGAGTCAGCAGATGATTCCTCCAAACTGTGATATCTCTGAATCACCCTCACAAATGGAAGATCTTCGCAATTTTCCTTTATTTCTTGCCCCATATCACAACCTTGAAATGTCGCAACCTCATGAAAGTTTTTAATTGACAAAAAAAAATTCAAGTCTATACAGACATAACTGAGATGAAAAAAATTGCGACATCGACGCCGTAGCTGCGACGGGTGGTGCAATCTCACAAAATTCTAAGTTCATCAAGGGCCATAACTCCAATAAAAATATTTGGAACAACACATGCATTGAACGGTGGCTAGACATCAATAAGATACACTTACATCCTAAATATAAAGTCATTCCATCAAGTATTTCAAAAGTTATTGAGTTTTGAAACTCGTTGGTCACAGACAGACCGACCAACAGACCAACCGACCGACAGACAGACAGACCGACAGACAGACCGACAGACCGACATTGCCACTTATAGAGCTGCTAGTCGCAGCTAAAAATAATAAAATCTAATCAAATTCAAACCTGACCTATTTATTGATATGAGTGTGTATTTCTGTAATTTGGTGAAAAAAGACCACAATCAACTTTTTCAATTAACTGATCTCTAAGTTTAGACTTTCATTAGCTGAAACTTTGCCTATTCGTCCTATTCATCTTCACACAATCCTAGTTATAAGTTGGATGGAAGTATATTAGACTATTACAGTATACAGCAGAGCCAACTTAATTGGATATCTCTTAATTGGATAACCCTGTTAACTGAATATAATCTCCAAACACAAAACCATTTACCATTACCTCAGTGCAAATTTGACCAGTGTTATTTGGCGTGTTAATTGTATATGGGTTATAATGTAAACTCCTATTAAATGAATAAAAAAATCTTGAAATATGTGAAGAAATTATCCTAACAGCCACCAAACTTCCCTTGTTTAGGCCCCACAAAGTGGATTTTCTGTTTATCAGGCCATTTTTTTATAAAATTGAATGGGGATGGGCGTTTTTTTAATTTTATTTCTTATTTTTGGAATTATTTCTTTGCCATCAAAAGTTAATGTTCTTGGTTTGTTTCATGTTTTAGGCCTCATAATCTACAGAATAGCATGGGTGGTGGTGATTTTCTGAAATGCCATACCTGTTTGGGACTGCCTTTAAAATCTATTATCATTTCGTGCCCTGAGTTCCAATGTGTTCTCTGTGCCTACTGGCACAGAGAACACATTGGAACTCCAGGGACGATTTGTCAATGTTGTATTGATTCTCAATAATTCATGACCCATTCTGTATCGCATTTCGATACATTTTGATACATAATAATTGAATGCAACATTTTGAACAATGAGAAGATGTGTGTGCCAATTTTTCCACTATGTAACTGAATGTAGTACAATTTTTTCAATCACAATATTAATACTTTGAGGTGAATATAACCAAAATAGCAAACAAGTTTTTCAGAAATTTCAGGTGCAACTGTACTCCCAAGCAATCTGAGGATGGCAATTGTTTTGCACTCCTTGATTTTCTAGATTGACAGGTCTGGCCAATGCATGTTACATACTATTAGTACAAATGCCACTGAAAAAGTCAGAAATCAAACAGTTACTTCGTGCTAAAAAATGAAACCTCTATAAGCAAATTTGGTAAAATTGAGCCCATTTAAGCCTTAAAAAGTTAGAAATCTGTTTCTTAGGCACTCCCAGATGGTCATTTTGGCTCTCTTTTTATAACCATAGCAAGCTTAAAAAAATAATAATTAAATGGTTTATGTCTGTTATTTTACCCAAGTTAATAAAATTGATAAATTTGTCCCTTGAGTGCAAAAGGCTTTGCAATGCTTTAGCATTGCAAAAGCTTCCTTGCACTCAAGGGATGAAATACACCACCACACTTGCTATTCTGTAGATTATGAGGCCTAAAACATAAAACGAAGAACATGAACTTTTGATGGCAATGAAATCATCACAAAAATTAAAAAACACCTGCCCACATTCAATTTTACAAAGAATGGACTGAGAAACAGAAGATCTACATTGTGGAGCCTTAATTGGATATTTCTAAGTTAAATAACCTTAACTGCATATAACTTCAAAACACCAAACCATTTAGCATAACTTCAGCACAAATTTAACCGATAAATTAGATTTCATTCACAGAGTAAATTTCTGTTGATTGAGTCAACCAAGTGTGTTTGATTGTTCTGAAATCACACCTTGATACTGTAAGAAAACTATAAATTATGAAGCATTGACCCTTATGGGCCTATTTCTGACTTTTAAAAACCTCAAAACAGGTGCCCTAAACATGCCATCATGAGGGGGTTCTGCTGATAATAGACAAATTATCTAGTCAGTGGTTTCTAGTTAAAGTCTTGGCTGCCTGTTAAGGCAGCCAAGACTTGACTAGAAATCACTGCAAAGCCACTTGATGTTTTAAGGCTGTGGACTGGTGGGAACTCGGGATGCTTGTCCAGGACCTTAATTAATGGTTACCACAATCAAGAGCTAAATGTATGTGCTGCACTTCAGGGTAATTGTGACCTTAACCTTCATCACAACAATCCCACTATGAATAAGATTCTTGCTTTCATCATGCCCAAAATTTGCTCTAAATTGGTCAAAGGGATCTTTAGGTCTGAAGCAAAAAAGCAAATTAAAGTACAAGGTCATTGTGACCTTGACCTTCGGGACAACCACTCCCAACATCAATAGGGTTCTGCCTCTCATCATGCTAAACACACATGATGAAAGGAATAATTGATAACAGGAGAAAATTCCTTGTGGATGAACTACATCTTATTTAGCTGGGATCAAAGAGAAAAAGATACGCCCATTCTGAATCTACTTTGAGATGCTGGTTGTTTCTGGAGATAGGTCAGATGCTACTGGCTATGCACGCCAAGTTTACAGGTCACTACTGGCTGCTTAGGCCATTTATGCACAAACTGTCTGCCTCAATAGAGTTTGGTAGACATTTTGTTAAATACTCTGAAATCTACTTACTTCTGCACAATTCTTTTAAACACAAGAAGAGATGAGTTTAAAAAAGAAACAACAGCAATGATTGAAATTGTGAACAACGTTACAGCATTGAAATTCATCAATATACTTATAATAGTGCAAGACAATATAAAAAAAAAAACAGTACGCACAGGGTGACTGGATATTATCAGCCACTTCCATCAATATAATTACCTGCTACAGTACAGTTGCCATGGACTGGTCATATTCCATGTGTGGGCAGTGATGTCCACGCATGCATTTACCAGGTAATAAAAATCACCATCAGCAAAATTTTAATTAATGAAGCACCGGGTGGTACTCAGTGCTCCATTAATTATTTATTTATTTATTTATTGGTGTTTAAGGTCACATATTTATGCAAAATGGCTAATCATGAGCGTGACAGTTTTACGGGTGGAGGAAGCCGGAGAACCCGGAGAGAACCACCGAGCAATGGCGAGCAACTGTCAGCTCCCCAACATACTAACTCCACACAAGTAGGATTAGCATTGGCTGAAGACAAGTGCACCATCGTCGTGCAGTACGCCTTAGTACACAACGCCACTGTGCCCCCACACGGGCAATGGAGATGAAGTGTCTTGCCCAAGGACACAACGCGGTCGCCACAGATGGGATTCGAACCGAGGACCTCTCGGCTTGCAGCCTGCATCTCTACCTACTGAGCCACTGTGCCCGTGCTCCATTTCTGATAATTATTCCTATAATTAGTGTTTGGAATCCAATATTACTGTGTCTGTGGAAATATTGCTTACCCGTGGAAAGTGACCAGTCTACAAGAGCCATATGGTCATACAGTAGAAACTCTTGAACACGGGTAGCAAATTTGTAAACCTGGTTGGTATTGAAATTTCAGGTTCACTTTTTGTATTGGTATTTTTTTTGATGATTTACCTTGGTCTTGGTAGAATATTTAGCATTATTTATTAGATATTATTTCCTTTCCCAGAATGCCCATTACCAAACTCGGCAAATATGACTTCAAACTTGGCTCATGATCATATGATGCTGATCTGAGGCGATATGAACCAAGCCAGAGTTGTTCCCCTTGATGCATTAGGAGATGAATTACGAGACACAACTAATTTGTTTACATGGAAATCTATCATCACTTTTGCCGAAGGCAATCAGGAGAAATCTGGAGAACCGGTGTAACCAGGCATAATGACTTAAAGCTTTTTGAGTTTTTTGTACAATGATGAATTGAAGATGGCAATAAATAAGTATGAGGTAGATGAAGAGTAGAAAGAAGAGCATGGTACAAAAAATTCAACGCAAACTAAGATTCAGACACATAAGCAGAGATTCATCAAAGTGGGGAAGAGATATTCAGCTACCTGAACCTTGCGGCTTCCCCAATGGGGAAGCCGCGAGGTTCAGATAGCTGAACTATGAGAAGCGGAAACTTCAAACTTTGTGAAAAGAATGAGAACCAATAACGCTGTCAAACAACTGTAACAGATCTGAGAACATTTTACAATTATTTGTTTTGGTTTATTGAATAAAGAGGTTATTTATTTATATTTATTTATTGGTGTTTAAGGTCACATACTTATGCACAATGGCTAATCGTGACCGTGACAGTTTTACGGGTGGAGGAAGCCGGAGTACCCGGAGAGAACCACCGAGCAACGACGAGCAGCTGTCAGCTCTCCAACATCGTAACTCTGAACTCTGCACCGCAGCACAGGCAGGGTTAGATTGGTTGAAGACATGCGCACCATCGACGTGCAGTACGCCTCAGTACACAGCGTTCATGTGCCCCCATGTAGGCAATCGGGGTGAAGTGTCTTGCCCAAGGACACAACGCGGTTGCCGCAGGTGGGATTCGAACCGATGACCTCTCGGCTTGCAGCCTGCACCTCTATGAACTGAGCCACCGCGCCCCCTGAATAAAGAGGTTACTACTTGGTTAGTTTCATATTGGCCAAGCATCATCCCTCTGTAACCTTACATCGGCCTTTAACCTTCTGTCTCAGGCTGATATGAAGTTACCAGGAACAAATATCTTGGCCAATATGAAACTAACAATGTAATAACCTCTAAATGACTGGTATTTAAGGTATCCCTATATGGATTCCAAACTGTATTTTCAGTATACTGACTAGTATTGACAAGTTCCAGGTCAGTTCTACAGTAGACCAAGCCTAGATGGATGTATATCAACCACAAGTTAAGTTTAACTGGTTAAGTGCTAAATTATTTTTAGCCATCAAAATTTGTACACGTCTTTGCCTTGTTACAGTTTATAGGAGAGTGCCTGTGGGCACTCTCCCATAAATTGTAACAAGACAAATCCAAGCAGGCTAAATAATACCACTTCAAAGATAATGTATGAAGCATAGCCAATGAACTTGAAGCTTTTAAGTTGCACTACCTGCACTTCAGAATAAAGCCCATATATGGGCTTCGAGCACTCTACCAGGGGGCGCGGTGGTGTCGCGGTACCAGTTCTCGTCAGATCACCTAAGTTAAGAAACGTCGAGCGCGGTTAGTAGTTGGATGGGTGACCATTTCAGCGACTGATTCGTGCTCCGCATTGTGTCCTTGGGCAAGGTACTTCACCTCGATTGCCTACATAGGGGCACGATGACGCTGCGTACAAAGGCGTACTTCACGTCGATGGTGCGCATGTCTTCAACCAATCTAACCCTGCCTGTGCCGCGGTACAGAGTTCAGTTACGATGTTGGAGAGCCAACAGCTGCTCGTCGTTGCTCGGTGGTTCTCTCCGGGTACTCCAGCTTCCTCCACCCGTAAAACTGTCACCAACATGATATGACCCTGGCTGTTAACGTGTCGTTAAAACCCTAATGGAAAAAAAAAAAAAAAAAAAAAAAAAAAGCACTCTTAAGTAAATTGTTTTGGTGTGGTACACCCTTATCTGGACATACCACACCAAAACAATGTACTTATATTCTCACTGTCCAAGTTTTAACAACATCCTAGAGTAAGTAGAGGCTCAGAATGCTCATTTTCCATTATCAACTGAAGAGGATGATATGACATGGCAAATTTGATGAATACATTTTTTATTTATTAGATATGATTTTCTTTGCCAGAATTGCCTTAAAAGAGCTTGTCTGATATGACTTCAAATCAGCTGATAATGATGCTGATCTCGGCAGACAAGAACCAGGCTAAAGTTGTCCACCCCCCACCCTTGATGCATTACTAGCCATTTTGTTTACAGCGGAATTGTTCACCATTATTTGTTGAAAGCAATCAAATCAGTAAAATTGGCATTACCAGGCAAAAGGCAGTAGTTTTTTTATATAGGGAAGAATAAACTGGCTGATCGAGTGCCAGATGCCACTATCACAGCTCTATTGAAAAGTTCTGAAAACCACTTTACAGGCCTGGAAATAAGCAGTCTGATATTTGCAGAATGAGGTCCCCAGAGGGTGAATTTGATGATGCTATCCCATACAGTGGGCCAATTTATGCTTTGGGTACCTCTTTCTATTTAGTTTTGAGACTCTGATTCACAGAGGGTAAATTTAGTGATGCTACCCTGCTATGCAGGGTAGCATCACTAAATTCACCCTCTGGGGACCTCATTTTGCAGATGACAGTCTGCTTATTTTCTGGCTTGCCACTTTATTGACTTTACATTGTATACACTAGTTTGTTGATGGTTGAGCAGTAGAATACAAATATTTATATAAAATATTTTGTTACAATTTATTGGAGACTTACAATTTATTGTACTCTACAATAAATTGTAACAAATGATTATTTATGAACAATATGTTGCTAAACTAAGGCTCCTCTTGCTGGTAGTGTAGTATCTTTGAAACAAGACTACCAGTGACCGCCCGGGCATGATGACCCCAAACTATGATCTTGATCTGTGACCTTGACCTCCATGGAACAAAAAAAAAATGTGTGTGCAACACATCCTCTCCCCATAAGCAACATGTATGCCACGTTTCAACAAAATCCAATGAAACATCTCAGAGTTATGGAGCAGACACAAAAATCATCCTGATGGCCAGATGGACGGGTGGAAATGACCAACACAATATGCCCCCGCAACATTTTACGGGGGCATAAAAAATACTCGCACTATAAATCATCCACGGTAGGGAAGCCATGACGGTAAAATAACTGAACCAGGAGAAGAGGAAACTTTGGACTTAATGAAAAGAATAAGAAACAATAATAATGTCCGAAAACTGTAACAGATCTGAGAACATTTTGTAATTATTTGATTTGCTTTAACCCTTTACCTAACTTGAAAAGCAGACGACACTTGCAAATGAAATTCTTGAATAACTAATTTTTTGTCTCAAAAACATAGGTTATGACCCCTCGTTGGAACGAGCTCAACGAGCTCGTTCCAACAAGGGGTCATAACCTATGTTTTTGAAACAAAAAATGAAAAAAATAATGAAAGTTAAAAAATTTATAGTAATTTATATATTTTTTATACTTACCAATGACCCAGACTTAGCTGGTGCTAACTCTAACAAAACCAGGGCCAAACACAAATTTTGCCCCCCAATCCCCAAAATTTGCATCCAAAACAAAAAGAAATCATGTCCTAAAGGACCTCCATACTACGCCTCTACTGCGCATGCGCTGTGACGCAGACGTCCCGAAATTGGCGCCAATTATCATTCTTACTGGCAGTGCCTGGTCAGCGCTATGTACTCAGCGGGGAGGCAAGAGTTCCCAACTCCAGGGAGGGCCATCCCCGTCTGGGTCATTGGTAAGTATAAAAAATATATAAATTACTATAAATTTTTTAACATTTTTATACTGTACCAATGACCCAGACTTAGGTGAATAGTAAACAGGCTGGAGGGCCTAGGACATAGAGGAAAATCCAATAAGCTCAACTATATAGTAAAGAGGTAACCCCTTAAGGAGAAAAGGAGTATTAGGCTTTACATGTATCTTTCTTATTTAATATTAAATTAGAAAGATACACTACCCTTAATAATTGAGCACAATAACATTCATGTTCTCTATTAACATCCAGTATAACCCTTATACTAATTATTTTTAAAGCAGGCCAATAAATAAAGTAGTCCAGAGAATTGAGACTCTTTATAGTCATTTAAAAGTGTCCGAGTATTGTAAATTAAAGCCCGTTTGACACTTGACATATACAAATGCTTCACACCGAGCTACACTTTAAAAATAAGACATGAATGAATTTAAACATTAATATTACACTTTAAAACCATCCCGGAAGCGACTCAGAAATACTGACTTGGAGGAGGCATTCCCTTGCTTTTCACTATAAAGCAGGTGACCTAAGGGAACACCCACCCCCCCCCCCCCCCCCTTCCCCTTGCCCTGGGTCAAATAGCCCAGAGCGAAGAGGGCAGCCGGACGGAGTCACTGCCGGAACAGAAAGCCTGCATAACTATAGTTGCAACTGTTTAGTGGACGACATTCTGAGCAACAGATAACGGACCTAAACAATGCAGGTCTCCAGAAATGGACTCAATATTTCTGAGATAAAAATTCGTAAATGTGGATGGCTGAGACCAATAAGCAGCCTTCATTAAATCTGTAATAGCAACACTATTAGCATAAGCCCAGGAAGTAGAAAGAGCTCTTACTTCATGAGCAGAAATCTTAAGCACAGACTGCTGAGAAGAAGATAAATCTTCATAAGCAGTACGGATAGTTAACTGAATCCATCTAGCAATAGAATGGACTGAAATGTCCTTTCTATTAGGCATCAAAGACAGAAAGAAACGTTTCCGTCCCTTTCTGATAAACTGAGATCTCTGTTTATAGATACGTAATGCTCTAACAGGACAGAGTAAAGGCCTACGCCCGTCTGAAGACAGAAGAGCCTTAATAACAATAGGTTCCGGATATTTATTAGGAGCCTGATTCTTAGCTAAAAAACCCACATTAGTAGTGAAGGTGATAGTGTTCCCAACACTACGATAATGAGAATCATCCACCGATAGTGCATGAAGCTCACTGACTCTTCTAGCAGAAGAGAAAGCTAAGAGAAAAGCTGTCTTATAAGATAAGAATTTGAAATCTACTGTCCCAAGAGGTTCAAATGGCTTTTCCTTCAATTTAAGAAGAACCCAAGCTAAATTCCACTTAGGAATTAATCTAAGAGTTCTGGGTCTATTTATCGAAAAGTTTCTAACCAACTTCGATAAAGAGACATTAGATCCAATTTGTAAACTATCATGATGTGCATAGGTATCAGATAACATAGATCTATAACCCTTTATAGTAACAGGCTGCAGTTTGATTTCGTCAAACAAGTATACTAGAAAGTTTGCAATGTCTGGTATAGAGGGATCGAATATATCTACAGAATGATCCCTACATCAACGACGAAAAACCTTCCACTTAGCCGCATAGTTTAGCGAAGAGGAGGTCCTCCTACAGTTAGAAATCGTGTCCACTGCTCGTCCTGTAAAGTGCTTGCCATGCAAGAAGGACCGCACAACGGAAAAACGTGAAGGTTGAGACCTTGCGGGTTGTGATGGAGTTGGCGCGATTTCCCCTGCGAAAGAAGATCCTCCCGTGGAGGAAGCTTCCGCGGTAGGTCCCACAACAGACACCTGAGTAGATTTATCCACGGTCTCTGTGGCGACAGAGATGCTACCAACAGAATCTTGCATTGAGATTGTTTTATCTTTAGCAATACTTGTTGAATTAACGGCGCTGGAGGATACGCATATCCTATCATTCCGTCCCAAGGGATCGACAGAGCGTCTACTGCAAATGCTCTTGGATCCGGACACGGAGACACATACGTCTGCAACTGATTGTTGAGATGTGTCGCAAATAAGTCTATCATTGGCCGTTCCCATTGGTAGCAAGTCTGATTGAATACTTGTTTGTTGAGAGTCCACTCCGATGGCAACAAGCGACCCTTTCGTGAAAGGGAGTCTGCTAGCACATTCAGACGACCCGGTATGTGACGGACCGAAAGGAGAACGTGATGTTCTAACGCAAACAGAAGGATTCTTTCCGTTAGATTGAACAACGGAACTGAATGAGTGCCTCCCTGATTCCGTATATACGCCACTACTGTCGTATTGTCGGATAGGATTTGGACATGAGCATCGTGAATAATGTCCATCCAGTGACGTAACGCAAACCAAATTGACATCATTTCCTTGATGTTTATGTGCTTGCACAGGAATTGCGGATCCCAAAGACCCTGGCATCTCGAATCCGTTGGGATTAATGATGCACCCCAACCTGTTTGACTGGCATCCGTCATAACGGTAAAACTCGGATCCGGCAACTGCGGCGGAACTCCTTGAGTTAACCACTGAATGTTTGCCCAAGTCTGAATCTCTTGTTTCACTTGATCTGACAAGAGAACGTCTACATCGAGCGAATGAATTTTCACACTCCAATTCTGAGTCAGGAAAATTTGAAGAGAACGTGTGCATAACCGCCCCATCGGAATGAGATCCGCGGCGGCTCCGCACAGACCTATCAGTCTCATAAATTCTCTCGCCGTGACTTTGTCTGCGTGCAGACAATAGCGAGCGTAACAACTGACTAATTTCGCTCTGGTTAACGGCAGACGAACGAGATTGTTGTGCGTCTCGAAGCTCATTCCCAGATGAGTGAATGACTTGGACGGCACCAGATCCGACTTCTCCTCGTTTACTATAAAACCGAGACGTCGGAGCAATAGAAGAAGATTCTGAACATCATTCTGAAGCGTTAACTCGTTGCCGTACCTCTGAAGAATGTCGTCCAGGTAGGCCGACGTTACCGCAGACGAATGAGCTCGGAAGTAGATCATTACCGAGTTCATTACCCGAGTGAAAGCCCAGGGTGCTAGATTCAATCCGAAGCACATCGCCCGGAATTGATACACCACTCCTAGGACTGCGAAGCATAGATACTTTCGGAATGTCGGATGAACCATGACGTGAAAGTACGCATCTTTGAGATCTATGCTCGTTGCATAATCGTTCACCCGAATACTCGCTCTGACCGATCGAATCGTCTCCATATAAAACTTCGGAGCGACGATCAGCTTGTTTATCCAGCTCAAATCTATGACTGGACGGAACGAGCCGTCTGGTTTCGGAACCAGAAACAGATGGCTGTAGAATCCCGGAGATTCCTGGTTTTCTACGACCTCTACCGCGTTCTTCATTAAAAGAGACTGCACCTCTGATAACAGAGCGTCTCTTTTCTGCGGATTTGATGGAAGATGAGTCCACTTTGGACTTTGAGTTAATGGAGGCTTTCGTTTGAAGGATATCTTTAGACCTTCCGAAGTCACTCCTCTCACCCAAGGGTCGTCCGTAATCGACGCCCATTCTTGTGAAAAGCTTGACAACCTTCCGCCAACCGGAACGCGATAGAGGTTTAAGCCATCACCTCCTGGACCTGCGAGGTCTGCGGTAGGAGAAACCACGTCTTCCACGACCCGCACCTCGACCTCGGGGCGTCCGACCGATTGTCCTGGCCTGAAGGACGTCCCGAACGAGAGTCGCTATCCTGACGGTCTCTCGAATAAGACCAAGAGGACGCACCGGAACCTCTATAGGAACCTCTCTTGGGCGCATTAGACCCAGAAGTGCCTGTCTTATTCGTGTCTGCTGTATCCGACTTCTTAGGAGCAGATTTGAACAACAGAGAATCCTTAGCTTTCTTAGTAATTTTATCATAAATAGCGGAAAGCTTGCCGTCAAAGAGAAGTTCTCCTGAGACCGAAGCGACTCTAAGAGAGTTCTTCACCTTAGAATCCACTAGTGTGGATGTAGCTAGGGCTGCGTCACGTCTAACCAACTCCAGATTTGCCACTGAAAGGGCGGAGTTACACGTGGAATAAGCTACTGCCCTTGAAAGAAGTCTTAAAGAGGATTGTATATCCTGAAACTCTTTCCCCTGAAGGCGCAGTGATAACGCCTTAGTAAGGTGATCTGCGTAAGATAAGGCATCTAAATTGGCTCTGTTAGACGCAATAGCTGTTTCCAACACCGCGGTTGGAATAGAAGCTGACGACGGTAATGATAGCTCTAAGTCTTCCGCCTCGTCGTCCATACGCAGAGGAACTCTCGGTATACCCTGTCCTGCCGTATCGAATTTATTCCTTGCATTAATGAAAGGCAGGTTGAGAGTATTAGCGGACAAGAAACCTGCTTTCCCCGTCCTGGAAGCAAGTTTAAATATAGCGTCGTTCAATAATTCAAATGTTCTTGCAACATTATTGGACTGCGACGGAAACTCGGGAGCGATGTCCCTGAACCGCTCAAAACATTCAGAGTCCAATGACGCTATAATTCTCTTGTCCGGAAGCGCAGCAGTCTGGCCCGACGGAACAACTTGAAGGAGAAAGTGCCGGATGAAGTCCACGGCAGCTTTATGTTGTTCCGAAAGGGATAGCTCCAAGTCATCCGTATCCCTTTCACCATCCGGTCGGACCTCATGATGTTCCCGGTCGTCCGCCCCCGATGCTTCGGCGGAGCGTACCGACCCAGCGCCGTCGGATAATTCTCGATCCGACACCGTTTCTGTCGGCTGCTGGGATGCTGCGATAAGCTGTGCTATCTGCACAAGAATGTCCGGCGTCGAGACCTGCGGAGGCGCAGTCTTTCGCTGCTTCGCCGAGGGCAGCTCCGCATCAGATGGCTCCCGCATACTTTTCCTATGCGAACGTCCGGAGTCCATCGGTCTCGAATCCCTGGCTGCCGGATGGTGTGACCTGGTCGCCGAAGAATCCTTGATCGGCGAAGCTGGTAATATATCGGCGGTCACGCAGCCAAGGTGCGGTCGTGTGCGCTGACGAGAAGAGGAAGCCTTAACAGTCTCTGCGGACTGCTTATACAACGGAGCGTCCCGAGCGACGGACGAATGCTCCGCTAAAGACACATTTTGTACCACAACATCTGGTCCCAGATGTTGTTGTACGAGAGAGAGGCCTCTCTCGCTTGCGGCCCGGCTGGACCTGGACGAGCTAGGAACCGGACTCAAAGGCTTCCTCCGTTCTCGCTTACTATCCGTCGTCACTGGGTGTGCATCTATTATGTTTATAGTGCTCGCATCACCCAAAATTTCCTCTTGGACCGCATCGGACGAACCCGGCTGCCAAACCATTCGGTGAATGGACGCTACACCGGGCGAGCTAGCGGACGACATTTGTCTAATCTCCATGAGCACTTTTGCCGCTAGCTCTGAATTCATTTGTGACGACGGACGCACACTTGAAGAAGATAACATGGAAACATCACCCTGTTCTGGTTCCTCTGAAATAGAAACTGAGAGAGTAGAGTGACCTTGCGGAGAAAGAGCCAGCATCGCTCTTTCTCCAGAAACAACATATCGTGACACACGTTTCCAATGTTTCTCATCCCAATGTTCACATATAGGACAGGGATTAATGCGAGAACACTGACTACAATTAATACAATGATCATGAAAGTCAGAGGAAGATTTCTTCCTATTACAATTTGAACAACGTCCCTTCATTGTGAAAGAACAACAATAAGTCCTAGTTACTCGCAAAAACCCCTGACACAAAGATACATAATAACATGATCCATTAATAAATGAAAAAACAATTGCAAAACAAAATAATTTTGAAAAAATATTTTTTCAGCGAAGCCCAAGTTGCTGAAAAGTAACGTTGAGCCCCGATGGATCCGATGGCAAAGTGTGGTCAAAAATTTTAAATTTATATTAAATAATTAATGAGACACTTTCGGATAATATAAATGTATCTTATAGTGAGATAAACTACAGCAAAGGCAAACAGCCCCCCTCAAAAAAGGCTGTTGCCAATGAAAACAAACAGTGTAAAAACACAAGAAAACATGACTCCAGGCACTGAAAAAACTGGCCCGGAATCAGTCATCAATAACAGTCTATCTGATGCAAAACAGAGACTCCCAGGGGAGAATATGCAGAACATCAGATGGAAGATGCAGAACACAAACGTTATACACCCATGGGTGAAAACGTAACTATGGGGAAAATAACAGAAAACATTCTGTAACCAAGCAACTCTCCCAGGAAATTTTAGAAATGAAATTTCTCAAAAATATGCCAAAAGCATGGGAGAATTGCAAGGGGGACTTTAGAAGGCTAGGGGAGAGGAAACACTGAATAAGCAGTGCAACAATTAGCAAGAATGACAACAAGAGGCCCATGCCTCGAAAATAGGCAACTTAACATAATTTCATCAAAAAATTTTAAGTACAGCCCTGATTATTTTTTGTCACTTCTTTTTCCTCTCCTCCTTCTATCCTCCTTAGAATCACATTTTCTCCAAAAATTACGTGTCTGGCATCCTTTAAACTGAGATTTACAAGCACAAAGATCAGTGAGATGTTGACTGATGAAGGGCCAAACAGAGAATGATAATTGGCGCCAATTTCGGGACGTCTGCGTCACTGCGCATGCGCAGTAGAGGCGTAGTATGGAGGTCCTTTAGGACATGATTTCTTTTTGTTTTGGATGCAAATTTTGGGGATTGGGGGGCAAAATTTGTGTTTGGCCCTGGTTTTGTTAGAGTTAGCACCAGCTAAGTCTGGGTCATTGGTACAGTATAAAAATATTAATTGGCGATTTTCGTGAATAGCGCTGGCCGGTTTTGGCCGTTATGTTGGGTAAAGGGTTAACCCTTTACCTAACGCGAAAAGCAGTCGACACTTGCAAAGAAAATTCTTGAATAACTAATTTTTTTTCATTTTTTGTCTCAGAAACCTAGGGTATGACCCCTCATCGTTCCAACAAGAGGTCATAACTCTTGTTTTTTGGACAAAAATCAGCTTTTAAATACAGTTGGTAGGTTGTTAGGTTAGAAAGTGCAAAACTGATAGAAAATTGTGTCTAGCAACTGTTCCGGGTGTACTCTTTCACACTGGCATGAATGATGCTTGGTTAAAGTCGATGTCAGGGAGGGCTGGTGGGATTCTGGCATGCCGGTGGGCATATAGGTGGGTGTGTGGGCACAAGGGTGGGGCTCAGGTAGGCAGGCAGGCAGATAAATGGATGGACAGATCAACGGGCGGTCATATGGACATAATATTCCAGATTGCTGAAATCCATATCTACTTCTCTGAAATCAGGTGTGCAGGGTTAAGTTAGAAATCAACAGTATCATAGCAATACTGTTTACCAAATAGTGCCAGCACACATTTATGAATTCTGTTTCAATAAAAAACAGTAAAAGAAGGTTAAAGAATATTTTGAAAATTACAGTTTTTTAGACAGTACCCTCTTTCAAAGAGCTTTGGTTAGGTAAAGGGTTACACAAAGCACAACATTTTATTCAAAGGATTTGTCATTATGTCTATCTCGAATGAATCATAAAATCAAAGAATAATAATTGACTGGAGAATATTTGTATACTATCTTTTAGAGCTGACCAGTAAATTTCACCACGTTTTCCAAACACCTGTCATCAATCACAACCTGACAGTTTTTATGATAACATGTAGTTACAAAGTTGGTTCCTGTTACATCCCTACATAAAGCTATACACAATATTTTATCGTTGTCCCATTCCTCTGTGGAGAAAACTGCTACAGTACATGAAGAATCTATTATGACGAAATCACCCACGGAGTGGAAATTCCAACGTGAAATGCATGGTAAACACATGCGTGGACATCACTGCCCACATGTGGATTATGACAAGTCCACGGCGAATGTACTGTAAAAGGTAACTCTGAGGGGTGGGTGAGGCATTACTAGAAGAATGATATTTGATCACCTAATATCTTGTTTTCAAGAGTTTCAAGGAAGGTTTAAATATTCAGGAACCTTTTAGGTCCTTGGCAAGAGATTTATATATTTCAGGATCTGCAACATTTAAAGGCCTGGAAATTGTTATCCATTTCTGCTTCAATTTCACAGTCTACTGTACAGCTGCCACACCATGTCCATGCATGCATTTACCCAGTAATAAAAATCATCATCAGCAAAATTTTACCCAGTGCTTCATTAATTAAATTTTTGATGATTATTCCTATAATTAGTGTTTAGAATCCAATATTATTGTGTCCGTGGAAATATTGCCCAACCATGGAAAGTGACCAGTCCATGGCGACCGTACTGAACATCCAGTGACTTTATAATTGCCCCAAGGAAAGTCATGACTGTCTATATAGGCAGCCAAGAATTGCCTAGAAACAATGGCGAAGGTACTCAAACAGGTTACAAGTGTACTCAGAAACTGAATGTTGTTGCAACTGTTCTGTTGCAGTAAAAAGTGATCAGTTGGAATTAGGCCTTTCAGGTGTAAAAATTCAAAGAGATGAAGGAACCCTTTCTGTAAGTAGAAACTGCCTCTCAAAGTGTGGAATTATTTTTTCATTTTTGTCTCCAAAATGGTATGGTTCATCTTGGAAAAAAATTCAAGGCTTTTCCAGGACTAAACAAAGTTTTTCAAGAGCTTCAAATAACCACACCCTTTTGCCCAGTCAAACTCGACCTAACACTAAATTATTTGAAGATCTTTTTTCTTTTCAAAAACGATCCATGACTATTCGGAAAACGTGTAATGAAAAAAAGGCTTTCAGTATTATAATTTAACATTAATGTTTAACTGCTAGAAATTGAATGGTTTTTCAAGTATCGATTTTCTTATTCAAGGATTTTTCAAGAATTTTTAAACTTCAAAAGGGTTTTTCAAGGGTCAATTTCTAATTCAGTGTTTTTCTCAAGGCAAACATCATTTTTAAGAGCTGTACGGACCACATCCTTGGGAACAAAGAGTGAAAATTTCTAGTCACAGAGGAAAAATATTGCAAGTATCATCTTCAGATTAGATAACGGGTTAACCCTTTGAATACTGGTGGTATCTTCCATGCCAGTTAAATGGCAGAAATTGGAAGAGTCAATATCCATTATTTGGGGATAGAGCAATTAATATTTTCAATGTGCAGCCTTCAGGCTGCACATTGAAAATATTAATTGTTCTAGCACACACATTCACTTAGTGGCCAACCAACTTAATGAAATTATGACATATCATGTTCTTGGACCAGAAAAGTGGGTTCTGGTGTTGAAATAGTTAATCAGTTTCAAATATAATGCAGAGATTAGCATGTTATAACTGGCCTTCAACAGTATTCCTGAATCTGCTGGACTCTAAACTAAGAAGAATAGGCCAAATAAAAAATACATTTGGTTCTCAAGCAATTAATTTTTTAAAACAATGAGGAAGTGAGGATTTTATTTTTAATTTCTTATTAACTGTTTGATTATTGGAAGCTCATATTTGAGCTCCATTCTTAAGTGCAGGTACCACAACTTCAAGGTTTCATATTCTGTGGATGTGGTTCACATTACCTTTGAAGTGAAATTATTTCTTCTCTATGGACTTACATTGTTAAAATTTATGGGAGAGTGCCTATAGCCACTCTCCCAGAAATTGTAACTAGGCAAAGACATCAGGGACCAGCCGTGAGGGCGACTAGGTCGATTAAGTCACCCTTCTAAGCCCAAAGTCGCCTAGAAAAATAGTCGGGGCGATTACAAGTCGCCCTCTAAAAATTGGCCAAAATGAGAAAAGGCTGAACTGAGTGATGCGAGGTTTACATGAAAACGAGTATTTTCAAAAATCGAATGTGCTCGAGTATGATAAATGGGCATTTTAATTCGTCAAATAAACGTCCATTTATTTGAAATCACACGACAAGCAATTGTCCATTGTCGCATTTGGCAGATTTTTTTATTTCTATTTTGTTGCGTTCCAGTCGGAGCTTCAAGTGTCGAAACGAAAATAGGTGACTTACGCGACTCAACAAAACAACCCAGTTTGAAAGTAGGTTACGTCGCTTAGGATGCCGAAAATGTATACACAACGGACGTATTTTATAACACATTATTTTCATTTCGATTTGCTGACGACTGTTAACTGTTGGGCTGTCTATTCCCAGAAAAACATGAATGGAATTGAAACACATGAAAAAAAGCTTTAGTGATGTCAAGAAAAGCTTTGTACAGGACACAAGTGTGCAAGTGGACGATCTTGAAAAAGGGTCCTCCTAAACATCGGAATGACATGAAATGACGCGGAATGACACAGGAATGCAATAAAATGATGCGGAATGACATTTCTTTTACAAAATACTCGACCCCAGAATGTATTTTGTTTATTAACTAACAAAGTACCTCCCAAGCAACCTTCTTACATCTGGTCCTGTTCACACTTTCAGACTTAGGAAATTATTAGCTTAGTAGACTTTGTTGAAAGGCAGCCACAGGAGGGTGATGGGGGATTGGCACAAAGAAGAGGTGAGGGGTCATGAAGGAGAAGGTAGCAGTGGGGGATTTTCGGTCAATAATTACATTGTGATTTTTTAACCTGGCACAGATGCATCATAGACAACTGGACCTGGATTATTTTTTCGTTAATGGAGGACCATAAATTGAAAATATGAAGGGGTGGCGGGGGTGGTACATGAATATTCTTAATTTTCCCCACTTGCCTATGAAGTCTCCCTACATGACTCTGCAGTCTCCCTATTTTTTTCTGGAGGGAGACTTGAAGTCTCCCTAAAATTCCCCCCTAGGCTGGTCCCTGAAAGACATGATGACAAATTTTGGCAACCAACAAAAATTTAGCACTCCACCAGTTAATAAAGAAATATCAAATACATTTGTGTCCAGTTATAATTATACACCATTTTAAAAAAATAAATACCGTCCACATAATATCTGAGTTAATTTTCTGCAGGAAACAGCAAACTGGATGTTTACAAAACAATTATAATAAACAGACACTGTTCTGTAATCATGCTTTTTGCAAACACGTACAAATAACGTACAAATAAATATACATCAATCAAAAAAGTTAAATCTCATGATTTCCGAATTTTGAAAGACAATGCAAGCCAATAAAAACATTCTATGAGGGAATTTAATTAAAATGAGTGATTGCCTGAGAACCAAAACCCTTTTCTTTTGCCATATATTTCACTTCATCACCTCACAATATCTATTAGAACTGTGTAACAATTTTAAACAGCGTTCATACAGGTTTGGCACCCTGTTTTATCCACGGCTTATTCTAAAGTCAAAGTTTTCATAAGTTTCCAGGCCCTGGAAAATAAAACTGCTGTTTTCCATAATATTTTTGAAGTTTCCATAACCTTATGAGCCCTGTTTATACTCCGTTTTATGAAAATAAACATGATAGAAAATAAAAATCATTTTTCATACTCAAAACTAACAAGTTAAAATGTTCCCTCATGTCAAGAGGTTATATAATTAGAGGCAAATCAATATCGAAGACAATTTTTATACTCACAATTTTCGAATTCCTGATTCCCTAGGCCTATCAGGATATAGTTTTTCATCAGGTTCTTTGTATATGGGTCCCTGAACAGGAGGATCTTCTTCTCCGTGGTAATTTGATACTCTGAAAAAGTGCCAGATACTGTTAAACAAGGTACAGAATTTTTGTAACAGGAACTGAAGGTGATCCATGACAAACATATATAGCAGGGGACAATGAGGCAAGCAACAAAATGTCACTGAAAATTGCTTTGCATTTCCAACAACCAGAGACAGGTATCGCCTGTCAACTCCACATATTTCTTCTGACTTACACATCTTCATTTTGATTTCAAATGTTTGTAAGATTTTTTTAGATATGCCAAACAAGAGAATTTCTCCAATGTTCAAACATTCATACTGCTATTTAACCCTTTACCCAACGCAGACGATATCCAAATTTATTATTTTAATTACTGTTTTTTTTTAAATTTTCTAAAAAAATTCAACACAACCATATTGATGAGCTCATTCCAATGAGGGGTCACATGATATGGTTTTGTTGAAATATTTGAAAAAATTAATTTTTTTCAATTACTCAATTTGCTAATTACTCGGGCAGATGCAGGCAATTCGTTATGTAAAGGGTTAACAACCTGAGCATAATGACTATCATGCAACATATGTATTTTTGTGGTTTTTATATCACTTTCAGCATCTATGGCTGTATCATGACTGCAAGTCAAGTATTTATTTATTTATTGGTTTTTTAAGGTCACACACTTGTGCACAATGGCTAATCGTGACCTTTACAGTTTTACGGGTGGAGAAAGCCGGAGTACCCGGAGAGAGCCACCGAGCTGCTGTCAGCACCATTGACATGCAGTACGCCTTAGTACATGGTGTCACTGTGCCCCCATGTAGGCAACCAGGATAAAGTGCCTTGCCCAAGGACACAACGCGGGTCATCCCGGACGGGGATTGAACTCGGGACCCCTAGCATAGAAGTGCTCCCAACTCAAGTATTAAGGCAAGTTTAACCCTAAAGTCCTCATACAGCCACAAACTGACCATTTTTTATTGCTCTGTAAAAGTTGTCCCAAGTGTATTCGTCCTTGAGAACTCTACTTGAAGGATACATTAATCCTGAGTGTTTGCACATCATTGTTGGCTGCCTATACAGGCAGCCAACAATGATGTAGAAACACTGTTAAGTCATCTGAAACTGTGTACAGTAATTATTTATTTATTGGAGTTAAACGACACTTTTCACAGCCAGGGTCACCTTGTGTCAGACAGTTGTATGGGTGGGGCAAGCTGGAATACCTGGCATGAACCACCGAGCAGTGGTGAGCAACTGACAGACTCCCCAACATACAAACTCAAGAATGGTTAGCATTGGTTTGGTTGAAGACAAGTGTACCATCAACGTGCAGTATGCCTTGGTACACAAAGCCACCATGCCCTCACATGCACGTGGGAAATTGGGATAAAGTGCCTTGCCCAAGGACACAATGGAGTTACCCTTTGCAGGGATCGAACCATGGACCTTTTGGTTTGAAGTCCAATGCCATAAACACTAAGCCACCACGCTGCCTGTGCACAGTAGTTATTAATGTAAAATTAATCTAAGGACTTAAGAGTTACTCAGTCGTTTATACATTTGTGCCCACTTTGTAGGATTTCCATTTTATACGATGATTACCTACTCTACAATATATGAAAAGCCTATGACATAAATTTTAGCTTTACACACAACTGTGGTGAGCACGTGGTGAACACGCCAGCAATGGGATTTCAATAGTTAAAATTTACACCTACAGTAGAACTACATCCAAGATGACCTTTGGTAACATCGACCTGAATGCAACTTGTCCAAATTTATCACACATCACCTCACGAAGAGTGAAATGAAAGTAACAATTATTTATTACGTTTTTAAATGAGTTTACCCCATAAGACACCAAAACTTAACAAACATGCATTGTCTCATGTTAATAATGCATCCATAACTTGAAATGGTATGTTATTATGCTATTAAAACGAAAAAGGCCCTGTTTCATTTTCCATTTCGCTTCAGCGATAAATTTGACAGTGGAAGTATCGCCCACTGATGCTCATATAAACAAAAGCAGATTCGCACGTATGTACGTCTGCTGTTCAGTAAAATCGAGAAAAAATAATAGCGACTCTTAATAATCTGATGATCATGGTATATATAAAATATACCCAAAGTAGCTTGGTGCACCAAATGTTCACCACTCGTGGTGAAGTTGTGTTAACCACGCCCAAAGTCTCACGGTCAACACCACTTCACCACTTGTGGTGAACATTCGGTACACCAAGTTACTATGGGTATATTCTATATGTGCCCACTTTGTAGGACTTCCATAATATATACATTGTTAACCATGCCCTATTCTACCAGCAAACAGAGTATGTTTACCACATGAAACAAGCACAGCTGCAATTCTCAGTTCCTGTGGGGGAGTAACCATCTATAAATAGTTGGTCACTACATTCACATTGCTAAACCGCTATGTTATATCTCACATGACTTTCCCTTTCCTCTGATTGGCTGAGAGGAACTGTAATATATCCAATAGTTTTACCTATCAATGGTTCTACAAATAACGATCCACTATTCACTTTTTAAAAATAGCCATCATATATTCAAGGACGTTCAACTGATGGAACACAAAATTCCATTTTAAGAGAATATTCTGGAATTCTGTTTCATTATTTCTAAATTCAAGAAAGAAAATTGCTTGTCTTGGGCAAGGTCCTTGACAATAGACAGATTACGTAGAACTGTAATACTGATGGGTGGAAAGATTCTTGCTCGGTTTGTTTGATTTAATATAACAATTAGGCCCCTCAAAGTAGATCTTCTGTTTCTCAGGCCATTTTTTTATAAAATAGCATGTCCCCTTCCTCTGATTGGCTGAGAGGAACTGTAATATATCCAATAGTTTTACCTATCAATGGTTCTACAAATAATGATCCAATATTCACTTTCTAAAAATAGTAATCATATATTCAAGAACATTCAACTGATGGAACACAAAATTCCCTTTTAAGAGAATATTCCGGAATTTTGTTTCATTATTTCTAAGTTCAAGAATGAAAATGCTTGTCTTGGGCAAGGCCCTTGACAATAGACAGTTTACTAAGGACTGGTATGATGGGTAGAAAGATTCTTCTTTGGTTAGTTCAATTTAATATAACAAGTAGGCCCCCACTAAGTAGATCTTCTGTTTCTCAGACCATTTTTTGTAAAACTGCCTGTGGGCGAGCGGATTTCTATTTTATATTTTATTTTTGTAATATTTTTGTAATTATTTCTTTGCCATCAAAGTTCATATTCTTGGTTTGTTTTATGTTTCAGGACTCATAATCTACAGAATAGCATGGGTGGTGGTGTATTTCATCCCTTGAGTGCAAGAAAGCTTTGCAATGCTAAAGCATTTTTTAGGCCTTATGTAATAATTATTGTACGGTATGTCATTGACTACGCCAAGATAGTGGTCCTCAAGGAAGAATCAATCTTGGCATAGTCAACTCCAAGACATGCAATATTTATAATATATACTTTACATAGAATACTTGGAAACACAATTATATATCTCACATGTAGAAGTATCGAAAATCAATTATTATTGTTTAACCCTTTACCCAACCTTACACCCAAAACCGGCCATCGCTATTCACAAAATTCACCTTTCAATTTTTATTACTTTTTCATTTTTTGTCCCCAAAACATAGCTTATAATCCCCATTGGAATGAGATCATAGAGCTCGTTCCAATAAGGGGTCATAAGCTATGTTTTTGATGCAAAAAGATAAAAAACTTAGAGTTTCAAGAATTTTATTTGCAAGTGTTGTCCTCTTTTCGTGTTAGGTAAAGGGTTAATAGACTTGGTGTCAATGAGCAGAACATTCTTTATTCTTTTGTGTCAACAGTTAGCTTGGGTTATCATTAGTGATGAGCCGATATGAAGAAAGGCCCGTCATCAGAATGCCGATGTTCTGAAGACACAATCGGCCGATTGTCGATGCCGATGTCAGATTGTCAGTGTTAATTTTAATAATTTACTGTTACTGTGTTTGCACATTGGAACTACATGATAATTCAACCTCCAAACTCCCAATTCTGGCAGTTTTCAAATTTCAAACGGACCCTCCGTTAAGTGCAGCTGCATAACTGACTAAAATGAGACATTTCACTGTTAGAAGAAATTCAAGTTTTGTCATTTGGATTACCCCTCTGGCGAAGATAACATGAACCACATGTCATGTGGTTCAGTATTTCTACCTTCTCACTGGTTCAACATGAATCACCGACATTGATCATTTCGCTGATCCCTCTAGGGATAAAAACATTGTCACATGACATGTGTTTCAGTATTTCTACCTTCTCACTGGTTAAACACGAATCGCCGACATTGATCATTTCGCTGACCCCTCTAGGGATAAAAACACTGTCACATGCTTGAACAGCAGCGCTTTTGTGTTACAAGGTTGTCGATTGGCTAAATGAATACCAGAAACAAGGTTTGTAACTTTGTGTCCAATTATGGAAAATAAACGCACTTTTTCAGGTGGTAAAAGTTTGTGAAGACAACGAAATGCTGTAATTCAAAAACCCATGTGACTCGATTCGGATTACAGCCCTGCTAAAACCGCATGTGTGAGGCTGTAAGCTAAAAAAATTGAGGCATAGCATATGAAAATGTTAACAAACTTTTCCATTTTGACAATCGGCATTTGCCGATGTTAACCGCACCTTCTGAACCGATGGCCGTATATCGGCCGATGGCTGATTGTATACCAATTAATCGTCTCATCACTAGTTATCATGGTGGCTTGGTTTACCACTGGGTTAGTTTGGGTTCCCATTGGATTACCTTTTACCAGGTTACTTTGAAATGTGATCTTCTGGATAACAATGCTATTTATTTATTGGTGTTTAAGGTCACATATTTTTGCACAATGGCTAATCGTGACCGTAACATAGAGATAAACTGTCATGTTTAGTTAATCGTTTATACCCATGCTGCCCATTTTAGAGGACTTCCACTCCAAGCATTGGGGACTGGATCGTTATTTTACCCATAAAATAGAGCTTGTTTATCACAATAAACAAGCACTGCTTCACTTTCTACGGTTTCCACAGATAGAGGGCAGTAACCATTTGAATGTTTCTATCCCATTATTCTCGAGCATATAATATTACCTTCATTGAATATTGTAAGCTGTACATGAATTGTATCTTAATTTTCTTTAATAATTAAGATACAACGAAATCCTGTTCATTTAATAACCACTTTGCTGGTACAAACTATTCAATTAACCCTTTACCCAACGAATCGGCCGCATCCGCCCGTGTAATATGCAACTTCAGCAGTTGAAAAAATATTATTTTTCAAAAAATTTCAACAAAACCATATCATGTGACCCCTCGTTGGAATGAGCTCCTCGAGCTCGTTCCAACGAGGGGTCACATGATATGGTTTTGTTGAAATTTTTTGAAAAAATTTGAAAAAATGATATTTAAAATAATAAATTTTGATATCGCCTGCGTTGGGTAAAGGGTTAACAGGAATATTCCAATAACAAGAATTTGAAAATTTTACTGCTTCGGTTAACAAATTGTGCATTTATTCTATTATATCTTGTTTGACACAGCTCAGTGAGCTCTGTCAATCAAGCTATTATAAGTTATCTCCGCCAACATGTATGGTATATGGAGATTTAATACCTGGATGTGGTTTTTTAAACACCGAGCCGCAGGTGAGGTGTTTAAATGAGACATCCAGGTATTAAATCTCCATATACCAGGCCTGGCATTCTTTAGGAGTGCAGGAGTGCTGCACGCCTAGAAAAAATTGAGGAGGGCAATTTTTTTGCACCCCTTGATTTTCTGGAATGCCAAACCTGTTTGGGACTGCATTTAAAATCTATTATCATTTCGTCTACTGGCACAGAGAACACATTGGAACTCAGGGGACGATTTGTCAATGTTGCATTGATTTGCAATAATTCATGACCCATTCTGTGTCACATTTTGATAGATTTTGAGTGTAGAAGACAGTCACATAAGAATTAAATGCAACATTTTGAATAATGAGAAGGTGTGTGTGCCAATTTTTCCACTATGCAACTGAATGTAGTACAATTTTTCAGTCACAATATTAATACCTTGAAGTGAATTTAACCAAAATAGCATACAAGTTTTGCATTGAAAATTTCAGGTGCAATTGCACTTCCAAGCAATCTGATAAGAAAGGAAATTTACTATAAAATTTATACTTCTTATCAACCTACCTCAATTGTTTACTACAGGCTGAATAGACAAAAGGCTGGAGGGAATCACATAACCAACCCACACATAACTCAAGAGCACTGGGACCGTGGACAGAGGAAAAGATCCCTAGGCCTATCAAAATATAGCATTACAAACATTAGAAAAGACAATGAAAGATGAGGCGTATGATGAAGTGTGACGCACAGACAGAAAAGGCAGTAACAGCACAAAGCTGGAACTGACCCTGAAAAAAGCTGAAAGGCTGGAATAGACAACAGCCTGAGCCGAAGAAAGAGGGCCCCAAGGTTCTCTGTCAGCTCCTGCAACTGTCGCAGATAAAAAGAGAATGTAGCATTTCTCCAGAAGGCTGCCAGTATAACATCAGTCATCCGACAACATGACAGAGTTATTAAAAGAGGAAGACAATGCACGCACCTCGTGGCAGAAAAAACAATTGGTAATACAATCACCAGTAGCTAGATGAGCGGAAGCTGCACGAACAGCAAGACAAGACCATCAGGAAATGGATGCAGGAGAGATCTGGCATGTGGAAAAATGCATATTCATCGAGGAGAAAGGCGTGAATGCCTCCCACCCCCAAGCAGAGCAGCGCCTAAGAAAGTGACCATCTTGGAGTAAACTGCAAAGTCCTAGGCCTTTTCAAGGAAAAGAGCTGAACAAGATTGGAGAGGCAAGGATGAGTGTCGAAACAATGCGGTATCACATAGGAAAATATGTCTCCGAAGCATGGACATGTACCCATTGCTGGAGACCCCCAGAAACAAACATATACTAGAAACTCCGCAAGCGGTGTGATCGAAGGAGTGACAGAAGCAACAGAGTGATCGCACACCATCGACAGAAGAACCTTCCACTTAGCCACAGAGGCTAAACCAGTGGAGTGAGTGCCTCCTTGAAGAAGAAAAGCAACTCCACTGCGTGTCTCGAAAAACCACTACGGAGGAGACGGGACCTGATAAAAGACATGTGCGAAGGCACAATGAAGTCGGGTCAACTTGAAAACCTCCTCGGGCTACTTTGGCAAAGAATGTCGCGAGGTAGAGGGAGACATGCCGGAACCGCCACTAACAGAGAGCGGAGCAGATTGATTCACACCCACTGACGCGACGGGTGTGATCTAAAGGATTCGACGACTGCAGGTTCATATCTGGGTGAGAACCTGAGGCAGAATCGGAACCGGTAGGAAGGCATAGCCAACAAGACCATCCCAAAGGAGGGCCAGAGCATCCACGTCGAAAGCCAGAGCATCTGGACACGGGGACCCGAAAGTGTCCACCGGATGGTTCCAACGAGTCACAAGGGATCGATGGAACCCGCCATGTGGAGCATCCACCTGGTGGAAATGAACCTGCCCTGACGGGACAGGGAGTCGGCTAGGACGTTCAGGCGACCGGGAATGTGACGAACAGCCTGAGTGAGCAATATAAGATCCCAAGCCAATTCGTACATTGGAACAGAGTGTGTGCCGCCCTGGATCCGAATGTAAGCAACCACCGTCGAATGGTCGGACAACAGAAGGAACTGGCGATTCGACAGGTGAGGGATCCACTGCCTGAAATGCAGAAGAAGAGCAAGAAGCTCCTTCTGGTTGATGTGTAGAGCTGCATGATCCTGGTCCCACATCCCGTGAATGGAAAGACCTAGAGGATCCAACGTCGCACCCCATCCAAGATCGCTGGCATCTGCCGTCAGAACGCGATCGGACGTGGGTAAGTCCAATGGAACACCCTACGAAAGCCACTGGACATCCACCCAGAGGAGAAGGTGAGGATCGACACGCAGTCGACCTAGAGGAATGTGATCCGTCACCGAACAGCAGAGACCGATTAGCCGGAGAATACTCCGAGCCGTCGCGGATGTGGACTGGGACAGAGTCGGAGCAAAAGCTGAGAGAATCACAGCCTTGGCCTGGGGAACCGCCACCAAATTGAATTGTGTGCGGAAAGCCATCCCCGGATGATAAAAAGACTGAGAAGGGACCCGGTACGACTTCTCCTCATTGACTCTGAAACCTAGCGACGTGAGCAAGCTCAACAGAGTGGCGACATCCGACTCCAGTAAGGCAGCATTGGAAAGCCCCTGGAGGATATCGTCCAGATATGCCGAAGTAGTCACCCTGGACTGTGTGCGATGGAAAGCTATCACATGCGACATCAGTCTGGTGAAGGCCCATGGAACCAAGTTGAGGCCGAAAGTCATGGCCTTGAACTGGTAAACTCGCCCCAGAAAAACGAACCTGAGATACTTCCGTAATGCCCAATGAATCGGAACGTGAAAGTAAGCGTCTCGCAGGTCGAAGCTGGAAGCGAAATCTCCCTGGTGAATTGAACGGAGGACCGACCTGAAAGTCTCCATGCTGAACTTGGGAGCAATGGTAGACTAGTTCAGGAAACTCAGATCGATAACCGGTCGGAGTCGGCTGTCCTTCTTCGGCACCGAGAACAGGCGGGAATAGAAACCCACTGACCTAATGTTCTTGATGACCTCAATCGCCCCCGTTGTCAGGAGATTGTCTATCTCCGTGGACAAAAGTTCCCGACGTAAAATGTCTGAAGGAACTGTGGTTGGAAGAGGCATCCTGGACAGAGTGGGGTGCCGTCGGAAGGATATTCGCAGCCCGGACCAAACAACATCTAACATTCAAGGATCGGATGTGATGTTGGCCCAACGGTCTGCAAACTCTGCTATCCTTGCTCCAACCTGGGACGAGTCAAGGTGAGGACCTTCATTTCGAACCCCGACGAGGCTCGCGAGAGGAGAAAACACCTCCTCTACTGAATGAAGAATCCTGGGACTTCCCTCAAGACTGCCGACGCTTACCCTTACCTCTTGGGTAAGAAGTAGAAGCGGTGGAAGAAGGATCAGCCCCTTTGCTTCGCAGAGGAAGCAGAGGGTACTTGTTAGGCTTGGAACGGCCCGTGCCTACCCTAGAAGGCTGATCAAGCTGAAGAAACAGCAGCTGATCGTTGGAATGACATAGGACGTCATCCCGGACCGTCAACACAGAACCATGGAAAAGTTGCGGACCTGCCAAAAAAGCAGATCGAAGAGTAGCGCACTGCTCCTCAGGAAGGGATCGGCCTGTGTCCAGCACAGAGTCCCTTCGAAATAATTCCAGATTAGCCGTGTTACAGGCATGCGTGTGAGTAAGATGCATGAGCACCTTGGACAGCACACGCAAAGGAGCCTGTACCTCGTCAAACTTATCTGGAGGCAGATAAGCAGCTAAAGCTGAGACGACGTGATCGGAGAGAGAAAGCATACCAAGCATCTCTCTCGATAAGCCCAATGTGGACTCCAGAGTCGTCATCGGAATGACGGCAGACTTGGACTTGGAAAGCCCGAGGGAATTGGAGTCCTGATCCAAAACCGTCAAACTCTGGTAGACCGACAGATTGGCGGAATCGTAGGAACGATAACGCGCCGGAGGCAAAAAGGTGTCAACTTTGGTGAAGAACGAAGCCTTCATAGCCTTGGAACTTAGCTTAGAGTCCAAGGCTGAAAATGCTTCAACCAACTGTACCGATGGGCACGGTCAGAGACGCCCAGAAGCGGATTGCTCCATAGGCTGTTGGCGCGCGACCGATGATCGCGGCCTGGCTGATACTGTCTACTGGTTAGATGGTTTGAGATCCAGAAGGAACCCAAACACGAAATCAAGAGCTGCCCCTAAGTCCGAAGACTGCTGGCTCTCGACATCAAGCATGTCTGACTCTTCCCCCGAGTCGGAAGACACATAGCCCATCGTGAGCAAACCAGCCGACGCCTCCCATGGTGTCGGAACACCAGGGGGATCAGAAAGTGGCCTGTTTCCAATCCCGGAAGGCGGCGCCATAGGCTGTGCCTGGAAACCACTCGCTGCCTCGCTGGAAGCAACGGGAAGGCTCTTTGACAGAACCTGAGTGAGTAAGGAGAGGGCCTCCCTAAGCTCACTGCCCATACTGGCAGGTTCGACAGGGGAACGAACCGGCAAAGTGGCTTCACCTCTGACCCTCTTAACCAGCGAAGGGTCACGATTCTCCAAAACACCCGACGAGGGACGACGGGCGGCAGCCGAAACATCTGAAGGCAGATGTGTGAATAGGGGTGTGACACACCCTGAGGATCAACATAGCGGGAACTCATGAGAGTCACCGTGGACCTCTGCAGGGCAGAAGGTCCAGGCTGCACAAAAGACGGTGGTCCCTCAAAACTGGTCGTGTGGCCAGAATGAGTGGACGGAAATGCCACGGAGTTCATAGTGTCCCACTAAGAACAACCGAATCCAATGACAACTGTGGTGCGCGACGGCGCAGAGACCACAGGAGAAGGTCCAGCCGGTAGCCACTTCCAACTTCGCCGAGTTGAAGTCAGGGAAGGCTGAGGCTGATACCCCCACGTCTACACAACCAGACACCGCAGCAGACCACTGCAGGTATAAAACTACTGTGCTCAATGGCTGAGAGGACACAGTAGGGGGTTCAGTCGGCAGCCCCATCTGACTTCGCCGAATGGAAGTCTGAGAAGGCTGAGGCCGAAACCCCACAACCACACTACAGACATCACTGCAGACCCTGGCAGGGAGAAGCTGAGGCCGGCTAAAAACGGTGCCCAATGACGTTGTAGACGGAACAGCAGTAGCAGCAGATACGACGGGAGCTGTTGGAACTGGCGGAAAAGCGGAGAGAGCCACCAAGCTCGGCCTCCAAAGGAGGAGTCACAACCCTAGTGACAGCCTCAGATGTCGACTGGAGAGGGCGCATGGACCCGGAACCAGGCAACTCTACACCAGAAATCCAACAGCTCCCGCAGTATCCACCACGGTAAAACACTGCACATTCCCCACAGAAGGGGAATAACTCTCACCAGACATGATTGAATCGGGAAGCCCCGAAATGACAGCGGGCTCCCCCCCCCCCCCCCCCCCCCGCTGCTGCGGGATGAGCTGCACATCCCCCATGGAGGGGGAGCAATTCTCACCAGACATGGTCGAATCGGGCAACCCCGAAACGATAGCATTCTCCACCCCCCGCGGAAGCGGGAGGAGCTGCACATCCCCCACGGAGGGGGTCAAACTCACACCAGACTTGGTCGAGCTGAGGGGGCCCCGAAACAACAGTGTTCCGATGTCCCCACCCCCCCCCCCCCTGTGGGGGTGGGAGGAGCTGCACATCCCCCACGGAGCGGGTAAACTCACATCAGACGTGGTCGAGTCGGGAGGCTCCCGAAACAGCAGCATTCCACACCACCCGCGGGTGCGGACCAAACGGACACGAGAACGCACCAATGGCGAGGGCAAAAGGAATTGCCCTAAAGGAACTGAACTTGAAAGAACAGAGGTGAGAGCAGTAGAAGAAAAAGGTGAACTCAATAGAAACAGAAAGTAGAAGAATACCCTCAACTACAAGAGAAGGTGGCAGAACCCAGACGGCCGACACCTAACTCCAATAACAATTAAATTTTTATCAACCGAAAAATTCATTGTCGAATCGCGATGACACGATGTCGCAAACAAAACATTTGCGAAAACGGAATAGTAAATAATATACAATGAGAATGTGGTTGAATATATAAACGAGAATATATAAAACACAGTCCTGTTATTATACGATCTTCAGATCCATAAATCCAGTCACAGGAAAACCATTATCGACGAGTTAAAATATCACTGATACTTTAGCAAAGATGGCACACACACATCCACCACGTGTGCAGATATTCAAAAGAATATTCAAAAGAATGATGAATTGACGCATTGCGCACTGTGTTACGGAAGTCGTGGATTTGTACTATGGAAGAGCGTCCCATACTGGGTGTGCGCCGATGGCGCTCGACCCAGTTTTGGCTTATTTTTTCGTGGTGTTTTCACCACTTTTCTTTCCCAAATCTTGGGAAAGATTAAAATAGAGAGTATTTTATCCGAGTTAGGTTCTTCCACTGTAGTGCAAGCCTGTAGTAAACAATTGAGGTAGGTTGATAAGAAATTAATATAAATTTAAGGCCTAAAAAAGTTAAAAATCTGTTTCTCAGGCCCTCCCGCATGGTCCTTTTGGTTGAAGTATGCTCTCTTTTTATAACCAATGCAAATTTAAAAAAAATGAAAAATTAAATGGTTTATTCCTGATATTTTACCCAGGTTAATAAAATTGATAAATTTGTCCCCAGAGTGAAACAAGGCTTTGCAATGTTTAGCATTGCAAAGCCTTTGTGCACTTAAGGGACGAAATACACCATTACCCATGCTATTCTGTAGATTATGAGGCCTAAAACATAAAACAAACCAAGAACATACACTTTTGATGGCAATAAAATTACAAAAATAGAAAATAAAATTAAAAAAATGCCCGCCCACATGCATTTTTACAAAAAATGGCCTGAGTAACAGAAGATCTACTTTGTGGGACCCAACACAAGAAATCATTGGTGAAAAAATCCATTCAATTTACACGGGGCATATACAATGAAATGTGCCCATCTTATACTTATTTCAGTGACAAGAGAATCCCTGTGCTGGGCAGGAATATCTGTCAGCAGCGTGCAAAGAGTTGAACCCGTGGACCAAAATCAAGACAGAATCAAGAAAAACAAATAAAAATAGCATCTAAGATGAAATGTTTTCATCTTTCTTTTACGATGGCTAAAATTCTACAGAGTCGTCAGGTGTCGTGGGCAAAAAGCAGGCTAAAAATGGAGAACGACCAGATCACAACCTATTCGTTATCCAGTCCAAATTCTCTCTCTCCACTTTTGTAACGGCAGGAGTGTGCTTTTTGTATACTGAAAAGCAGGATATATTATGAAAAAAAAATGACTGCACGCAAAAAAAAAAGAACCCATAAAAGCTTGTTGCAAAGACATTACAAAAGCAAGCTTCAGCAGTATACTTAAACTAGATTTCTTTTAGCTGTAAACAACATAACCTGATGAATTAGAATGCAACAATGGAGGAGTAAGTGATTTAGGGCTGCACAGAATATCGATAAACCAATATATACCGGTATTCAAACCAATATCGATTGAATAGTGGTGTTATTACAAAAATATTGGTTTATCGTCATCATTTATTTACCCACAATTTAATTTTCAAGATGTCTTGAATTTTTTAACTGCAGCCCCGAATGAATAATATTATCCCTTTATCTAAGGAATCGTCTGCTTGTGCCTTCATAATATACAAATTCAGCAATTAAAAAAACAATTTTCAAAAATTTCAACAAAACTATATCATGTGACCCCTCATTGGAACGAGCTCGTTGAGCTCGTTCCAATGAGGGGTCACATGATATAGTTTTGTTGAAATCTTTGGGGAAAATCTGATCATCTAATTTTGAAAATAATAAATTCTGATATCGTCTGTGTTGGGTAAAGGTTTTTCGAACCGCATCATCAAGGCATGCTAATTCGTTCCAACTATGATGCCTCAGTCTCAATTGTGGTACTTGTATTCATGTCTCTGAACAGTTTTCTATATACCGGTATACCGCATTATTTTTTTTTAATACTTATACCGGTATTCAGTTTTGAATATCGTGCAGCCCCACAGTGATTAAAGGTCAAGGATAGATCATGCTGTAATTCAAAGAGTAGGAAATAGAGATTCCAAATTTTAAAATAAAATTCTTAACACTCTGCAAACTGATGTCAAAATATCGAATTGTCAACCTCCAAAATTTTCCCATAATGCAACAAGGAACTTAACCAATTCAACCTTGTTTGACAGAGCTCCGTGAGCTCTGTTCAAGAAGACTGAATTGGTGAAATTCCTTGTGGCATTGTTGCAAATTTTTGCAGCTTGAAATTTCAGTATTTTGACATCAGTGTGCAGAGGGTTAACCCTTTACCCAACATAACGGTCAAAATCGGCCATTTCTAAAAAATCGCCAATAAATTTTCATTTGTTTTCCATTTTTTGTCCCCAAAACATAGGTTATGAAACCTCGTTGGAATGAGCTCCTTCCAATGAGGTGTCATAACTATGTTTTTGAGACAAAAAAATTAGTTATTCAAGATTTTTTTTTGCAAGTGTTGACTGCTTTCCATGTTAGGTAAAGGGTTAGCATTGCTTAGGGCTTAAGAACTTTAACTGGTTGAGTGCCAGAAGACACTATCATGGCTTTATTGAAACATGCTGGAAGCCTCTTTAGTGGCTTTACACTGTATGCATTAGCTTGATGTTTGCTCAGTAGTGGAAAAAAATTCTGTTATATAACATTGTTTGGTTGCAATTTATTGGAGAGTGCCGATTGGCACTCTCCAATAAATTATAACAAAACAATTATTTAGGAACAAAATCTTGTTAAACTAAGGCTACTCTTGCTCTTAGCATGGTATCTTTAAAAAAATTACCCATGTTTCAAAAAAAAACTTGTCATGTCTATGAAATTCCCAAATTAGTCCAATCTGAAAACTTCTCAAGTCTACGATGTTCTCAAATTAGTCCAATCTAAAGGCCAGAAACTTAAAAACACTTGGGCCAGTGGTACATAACAAGGGTTTTTAATGTTTTCCTCATTACCAATAGTGTTGAACTCTAGGAACCCATCTTATTTATTTATTGGGGTTTAACGACACTTTCAACAATAAGGGTCACCTCGTGTCAGACAGTTTTATGGATGAAGCTGGAGTACCTGGAGAGAACCACTGAGCAATGGCGAGCAACTGTCGGACTCCCCAACATACTAACTCCGCACAAGCAGGGTTAGCATTGGTTGAAGACAAATGCACCATCGACGTGCAGTACGCATCAGTACACAACACCACCGTGCCCCCATGTGGGCAATTGGGATTAGGTGTTTTGCCCAAGGAAACAACATGGTTGCCACAGGTAGGATTCAAACCAAGGACCTCTTGGCTTGCAGAATGCATCTCTACCTACTGAGCTATAGCACTTCCATAGGAACCCATAATCCATAATATGATTCCAGGGGCTTGATTTAAACAAACTTGTGAATCATCTTAATAAAGCTGTTTTTTATGAAATATGGAAGCTTTTGGCACAGTGGTTTAGAAGAAGTGTATTAGGCCCCACAAAGTAGACCTTCTGTTTCTCGGGCCATTTTTTGGTAAAATTCCATGTGGGTGGGCGTTTTTTTATTTTATTTTGTATTTTTGTAATTATTTCTTTCCCAACAAAAGTTCATGTTGTTGGTTTGTTTATGTTTGGTGCCCCCACGTGGGCAATTGGGATTAAGTGTTTTGCCCAAGGAAACAACATGGTTGCCGCAGGTAGGATTCAAACCGAGAACCTCTTGGCTTGCAGACTGCATCTCTACCTACTGAACAATTTCTGGCACTTCCATAGGAACCCATAACACCCATAATATGATTCCAGGTGCTTGATTTAAACAAACTTGTGAATCATCTTAATAAAGCTGTTTTTTTATGAAATATGGAAGCTTTTGGCACTGTGGTTTAGAAGAAGTGTATTAGGCCCCACAAAGTAGACCTTCTGTTTCTCGGGCCATTTTTTTGTAAAATTCCATGTGGGCAGGCGTTTTTTTATTTTATTTTGTATTTTTGTAATTATTCCTTTCCCAACAATAGTTCATGTTGTTGGTTTGTTTTATGTTTTAGGACTCATAATTAATTTACAGAATAGCATGGGTGGTGGTGTATTTCATCTCTTGTGTGTAAGAAGGCTTTGCAATGCTAAAGCATTGCAAAGGCTTGTTGCACTCAAGGGACAAATTTATCAATTTTATTAACTTGGGTAAGATATCAGACATAAACCATTTACTTTTTCAAGTTTGCATTGGTTATAAAAAGAGTATGCCGCAGCCAAAAGGACCATGCGGGAGGGCCTGAGAAACAGATTTTTAACTTTTTTAGGCCTAATTCTTTGAAGATTTTAAATAGTTATTTGTAATGAGTTTATAACACCTTCAACAACAGGGGTTATATATTTTTAGGCCTTAACAAGATTTTATATTGTTTTCCCCATTACCCACAGTTTCAAAATCTGAGGGCTCCTGTGACACCCCTAAATATTACTCTTGGTGCTTGTAATTTGTATATCATCCAAATAAAGTTGTCACATGAGGAAGCATTTGGACAGATAATTTGTGCGAAAAATACTTTTAAAATATTTCCCCCCATTATTCAACGTTAAAATGAAGAACCACCACATGAAGTAGATCAAATATTTTTTGATTAACCCTTTACCTAACGAATCAGCAAGATCTGTCAGTGTAATTTACAAATTGAGCAGTTGAAAAAAAGATTATTTTCAAAAACATTTCAACAAAACCATATCATGTGACCCCGAGCTTATCAAGCTTGTTCCAGTGAGGGGGTCACATGAGATGGTTTTGTTGAAATTTTTGGAAAAAATAATATTTAAAATATTAAATTTTGATATCCTGTATATTGGGTGAAGGTTTAATGTGATCATATTCCTTCTAAGGATGCTCAAACCAATTACTTGTAATGTGTAGTTTAACCCTTAACTGGTAGAGTGCTAAATTAATTTTGGTCACCCAAACTTGTCCATGTCTCTTTGCCTTGTTACAATTTATGGGAGAGTGCCTAGTGGCACTCTCCCATAAATTATGACAAGGCAAATCCATACAGACTAAATAATTTCAATTCAAAAATAATATGAGGCAGACTCACAGAATATGAAGCCATTAAGTTGCAGCACCTGCACTTCAGAATAAAGCCCAAATATGGGTTTCAGCTGCAGCACTATACCAGTTAAAGCCCTAGAGACGTGTCCTGCATTCCACTGTTCCACACCCTGTAATAACCATGGTAAATATTTTCAACACCTTTGACTATATATTTATGATGACCAACACCAACTTTATGGTCAAGTTTAGACTATTATGTATAATTATTCTGTCCACTTTAGAGAACTCACACCCCAGGCATTCATCAGGCAAGTGGAATTCAGGCCATAAAATTTGAGAGGAACGATTCTATCGTTCCTCCGGTGGTTATCTAAATGATAAAAACAGATAACCGAGGTGTTCATCTGGAACTACAAACAATTCATCATAAAGTTGTGTCTTATCACCTCATTTGATAGCACTGTTTTAAAATGTTCCTGTGTGAAGACCCCGCGCTTCAATGCTCAAACTTCCTAAGACAACTGACACCCCTGTGCTTGCTGCAGATGCTTTCGAAATCTGTGAACTGTCAAACACTAGAGCCATCATGCATGGGTCAAAATCCACGGGTTATCATTTCTTCCATGCATATTATTCAGAGATGATCCACTATGACACCTTGTGAAATTTCCACCAATGAAGCACTGGGGTCATCCCGGTGCTTCATTGGTGGAAATTTTGCTAGGTGTCATAGAGGATCATCTCTGAATGATATGCGTGGAAAAAATGACAACCCATACATGTAGATTTTGACCCATCCACGTTGGCTGTAATGTAATCGGTCCTCTTTATTATATCCAGATGAACGGTAAATAGGTTTTCACAAAATCTGAGATTTTATTCCCTGGGAATTTGTCTAGTTTAGTAAATAAACACTTAATTCTCCACTCACTGAAGTTTGTGTCACAGAGACATTTCATCAGCCAAAACAAGCTATTAATTGAAAATAAAATATGGTTTTATTTTTGGAGTTCATGAAAAAAATCAAACTTTTCACAGTCCGTTCCAATGAGGGGGGTCACAAACTTAGTTTGAGAACAGTACTGGCTGGTTTTGGCCATTATGTTGGGTAAAGAGTTCATACAGATCAGATTTACACTAAAAATGTACAGTGCACAGGGTTATTTACTTGGTTAATAATGAACTTTTTTATAACCAGAAAGTGTGACTAACCCTGTGCATTGCACAGGGTTAGACACGCTTTTTTGTTATAAAAAAACTGGGAACTTCCATATCACACACTGCATGAAAATTTACACTGACTAAAGCTGTGAAAGGCATGGGGTTAGTTGGTTACTTGTTACATAGGGTGCGGGATTCAAGGAACTAATGGAAATATTGATACAGGATTGTGGAAATTTTTTTAAAATTAATTCCAAAAATGAAAACATATTCTATTTTCAATTAATAGCTTGTTCAAAACAAAAATATACATTAACCCAATTCTAGAATGAATAAAAACTGTTAACAATAACATAGTGAAGAAAGTGTAAATTGTAAAAAAAAAAAAAAAAATACTGTTTTCATGAGCAGCCAATGTACCTGGCTGAAAGCAACTTACTCTGAGGAATTGCTATGAATACTGTCTGTGTCTCCATTTGGAATGGCTGATGTTGGATCCACCAGTTCGGCAATCTGTTGTCTAAAACATGCAACAATCACAATATACAATCAAGCCACCATCACAACATGCATAAGAGCAAACAAATAATCACAAACACAGTGTCTTGGTAATGATGTCATTAATGACTTGATTAATTACTGCTCACTAATTAAAAGATCAATTACTGTTGAACAAGACGATTTGGTTATCAGTTATTGATGTGTTGACATTTGCTTGATAATCTAGTAGAATGAATTTATTTATTTATTGGTGTTTAAGGTCACATATTTAGTTAACTGTTTATGACTGGGTCCTATTTTACCAGCAAAACAGAGCCTGTTTACCACTTCCCAGGTTTCCGATGGGGAATCTAGTAGAAACCGGGCAGCCCAACCAGCAAATATGAAGTCAATGGATGACCAGGTAATTAATGTGACTGTCATATATTAATTTATTTGGGCCTAAAAAAGTTAAAAATCTGTTTCTCAGGCCTCCCACATGGTCCTTTTGGCTGCTGCATGCTCTTTTTTTATAACCACTGCAAACTTAAAAAAGAAAAATTAAATGGTTTTTGTCTGTTTCTGTTTCCCAGGCCATTTTTTTGTGAAATTGCATGCGGGTGGAGGCTTTTTATTTTATTTTTTATTTCTGTAATTATTTTCTCCTCCATCATATGTTCATATTCTTGGATTGTTTTATGTTTTAGGCCTTACAATCTACAGAATAGCATGGGTGGTGGTGTATTTCATCCCTTGAGTGCAAGAAGGCTTTGAAATGCTAAAGCATTGTTGTACTGAAGGGACACATTTACCAATTTTATTAACTTGGGTAAAATATCAGACATAAACCATTTAATTTTCATTTTTTAAGTTTGAATTGGTTATAAAAAGAGAGCATGCGGCAGTCAAAAGGACCATGTTGGAGGGCCTGAGAAACAGATTTTTAACTTTTTTAGGCCTAATAAACATTGATTTATTCGGAAACTCCTCAATCTTTATTATTCTCTATTTGAGTTTCTCTCAGTTCTAGACAAATACATGCTAAAAATGTACCCTGCAGCAGAAAGAACAGCATGTCTGATTTTAACATGAAATACCATACATCAATTTTGTATGGATGTGTAAAAATTCTCAACACCGATCCAAAGTTATACTTTATATTGGAATGATAATGTAAAGACACTGCTTTTTTTTAACAAATAATGTTATGAGCTACTATTGTCAGGGCAAAGTAAATTACAACTAATCCTTTACTTAATCCTTTACCCAACGAATTGGCCACATCTACCCTTGTAATATGCAAATTCAGCAGCTCAAAAAATACTATTTTTCAAAAAATATCAACAAAACCATATCATGTGATCCCTCTTTGGAATGAGCTCATCGAGCTCATTCCAATGAGGGGTCACATGATATGGTTTTGTTGAAATATTTTGAAAAATTAAAAAAAATGATATTTAAAATAATAAATTTTGATATCGTCTGCGTTGGGTAAAGGATTAACACAACTACAACTTCCAAACAGAGGACACCGTTGGATGGTGCATAATACGCCTGCACTTCCAGAAATTATATAACATTATTCATGTTCCAATTGTACATGTCCAACCATAACAAAAAAAAGTCTGGAAAACGAAAAAAAATCTGGAAAACTCTAAAAATTCTAAGTTGAAGGACAGTAACTCCACAAAAATCAACTGAGTGGAACGAAATTCAAACTTGATCTGTAAGTATCCATAGCAAAGCTGTAGACCAAAAATTTTCTCAATATGTCCATCAATAATAAAAAAAAGTCCAGAAAACAATTCCAGACAGATGGACAGATGCTAACGCCATAACATAATACAACCATTTTTATAAAACAGGCATATAAAAATAATTCCTGCAAAAACAATGAAAGTTTGAGCAAAAGTCAACAAACAAAGGGTGATAACTCCTTATTTTTTTAGATATCTCTGTGGTATTCAAACTTGTCCAAAACAAGTTAATATAAAAGAGTCTATCAAATATGATTGAAATCTAAGGTTTATTGTTCAAGTCACTGCATAAATAAAGAAATTTCAGGTAAAATTAAAACAACAAAGGGCAATAACTCTCAAAATTTTCATACAATAATTGTGGTTATCGAATAAAGATATTGTTAATATTAATATAAGGCAGCATACCCAAATTAATTAATATCAAATAACTATTTTTCAAGTTATCGCATAAAGAAACTTTTGGACTGGGTGGAAAGGTTGATGGATGCAAGACTGGATAAAAAGCCACACGGAAGGCCAGACAGACAGAGCTGCACACTTGTTTCCTGGTCTGTGGGGAATTCAAAATTCCTGAATGACTAAATATTTTTAGCCACAAAAGCATAGCTTATGGCCCCACCATAAGTCCAATCAGGTTGTTCAAATGAGGGGTTCTAAGCTCTGCTTTGGAGGCAACAATTGACAGAAATAATACAAATTTTTGAAAAAATTTGAAAAAATAATATTTAAAATAATAAATTTTTGATATTGTGTGAGTTGGGTAAAGGGTTAAATTTCTAGTTACAGTACAGTCGTCATGTACTGGTCACAATACACTCATGGGCAGTGCTGCATGCATTTATTTACCAGGTAATAAAAATCATCAGCAGCAAAATTTTAATTAATGAAGCACTGGGTTGTACCAGAGTTGTACCAAAGTTACCAAGTTACAGTAAAATCATTCCATAATGAGTCATCCTACCAAGTTACAATGAAATCCCTTCATGTATATCCCTTGTAGACTTTGCTAAAAAAATCTAGGTCACGTCCCGGTCTGGCAGTAACGGTAAACTGATCATGAACAAAATAGGATAGACTCATCTAGATATCATACAGTGCTATCCTACCAAGTTACAATGGAATTCCTTCATAAAAACAACCTGTAGTTAGTGATAAAGGAATCTAGAACATGAGCCGAAGCGGCAGTAATGACTGACCGATCATGACCAAAATAGTACAGTCTCATCTTGACATCATACAGAGTTATCCTTCCAAGTTACAATGAAATCACTTCATAAATATGAACTGTAGACTGTGCTAAACAAATCTAGGTCACATGCCTGTGCAGCCATTGCAGTTGGCCGATCATGGCCAAAATAGGATGTTCTTATCTAAACATTATACCGAGTCATCATTTACAATGAAATCTCTTCATAAATGCAACCTGTAGACTATGCTAAAGGAATCTAGGTAACGTGCCTCTGTGGCCATCACGGTTGACTGAACCTGAACAAAATAGGATGCTCTCATCTAGACGTTATAAAGAGTCATCCTACCACGTTACAATGAAATCCCTTCACAAATGCGATCTGTAGACTGTACGAAAGGTTTTCAGGTTTTGGGCCCGCACAGCCATCACAGCTGACCGATCGCGACCAAAATAAGACATTCTCATCTAGACGTGACCTCAAACCTGCATATGAAATTTTGTGATTATCGGACATGAAGTACTGGGATTAGCCTGTGCTAAATAAAATGTGAACAGACTCACAGAGTCCTGCACCCGTGATGGCAATTGCTTATCTTGACTTTGTCAAGTTTAGCTAAAAATGAGTGTTTGGAATCTAATATTATTGTGTCCATGGAAATATTGCCCAGCGTGGAAAGTGACCAGTCCACGGTGGCTGTACTCTACATTATAGGGAAAATTTGTTGCTTGAAATTTTGGCACTTTGACATTAGTGTTTCGGGCATTAACCCTTTAAACACTGGTGATATCTTCGTCAGTTGAAATGTAGCAATTACAAGAGTCCATATTCATTATTTGGGGGTAGACCAATCAATATTTTCAACGTGCAGCCATGGAGCTACACGTTGAAAATATTGATTGGTCTAACCCACCCTTAATTAGCAGGAATCCTACTTAACCCTTTACCCAACGCAGACGATATCAAAATTTATTATTTTAAATATTATTTATTTAAATTTTTCAAAAAAATTCAACAAAACCATATCATGTGACCCCTCATTGGAACAAGCTCAATGAGCTCATTCCAATGATATGATTTTGTTGAAATATTTTGAAAACTTTAATTTTTTCAGCTGCTCAATTTGCATATTACGCGGGCGGTGCAGGTGATTCGTTAGGTAAAAGGTTAATGCGAGTATGGCGTGCCATGTCCCTGGGCCAGTAAAGTGGTCTCTCATGCTCAAAGGGTTAACTGGTAGAGTGCTAAATTATTTTCAAAAGCGATTTGTGACATGAGTATTTTATTCAAAGATGCAATGCTTCCTGCAACAAGAGCCTTAGTTTAGCATGATTTTGTTCATCAATAATTGTTATATTCCTATTTATTGAAGAATGCCTGTTGGCATACTCCAATAAATGGTAACAAAACAATTTTATACGAACATTTTTTCTGCTACTGCATAAATAACAAGTTCTGTATACAGTATAAAGCCACTACAGTGGCTTTTAGCACTTTTCAGTGGAGCCCTGATAGTGGCTTCTAGCACTCAACCAGTTAAAGAGAATCTGGTAGCAATCCCCAATACATTATAACAACACACAATAATACAAAAGACCTCCATATTCAGTTGAGAAAATTATTTTTTTTTAAACTACAGCTCTGGGTAAATTTAATTGACTAAATTTTCAATTCCACTCCAGAAATTAATAATGGTATCTTCTGTCCAGTGTTACAATTATAATTTTACAACAGCTATATGTTAACATCATATCAAGAGACACTGATTTTAAAAATAAAAAACACAAAAATAATTCAACAAGCATTCCCAAAGAACACAAATATGTGAAAACTTCCATTTGAATGTTAACTCTTTACCTAACGTTATGAATTTTACCAAGAAGTCATTTCACAAAAATTGCCATATTCAATAATTTTAAAAAAAATTTTTCCCCCAATCAAAAAACTCCTTACTGGAATGAGTTATCAAACTCAATCTAACAAGGGTCAATGAGTCAAGTTTTTGAGGCAAAAGATGAAGGTGTTTAGTTAATCAAGAAATTCTTTTTACATGTGTCATGTGAATGTTGTGTTTGATAAAGGTCGAATGTTACTTTAGGTAAAGAGTAGAAGTGAAAACAAAACAAAAATTGAAAAGGCTGAAATAAAATATTAGCAAGAAGATAAGCAAACTGATAAACAACATGCAATGTTTTTACAGCTATGTGCTTTTTTACCCCTCACATTGGCCATACAGTACAAGTCAAAATAAGTTGTAGCACAACCGCAATAAACTAAGTATACTGCTGCTCCTGCACTGATAAGATCAGATTCTGACATCATTTTCTGGAAAGCTCTCAGTGAGAGCTTTCCAGAAAATGATGTCAGCTTCTGGTCTTATCAGTGTAGGAAGAGAATGATACATAATTTATAGTGGTTATCCTACAACTTATTTTGACTTTTACTGTATCTGACCAGGGTAGGTCAGAACTGAACAGAAAATGAGAAAGCTTTGAATTTTCTCTCATGAAGTCTAACTAAATGCAGCTTTTTGAGTCCACTGTAACATAGGAATATGGTTTGGCAGAAACTTCAAGTTTGTTGAAGAAAATTCTAGTTAGCCATACATTTTTAATACCCTGAAAGTTTTCCACCTTAAAAATCAAACAACATTTTTATAGTACTATTACAAACCTTTATAACCCTTTACCTAACGAATCAACCGCATCCATTTGCGTAATTTACAAATTGAGAAGTTGAAAAAAATATTTTAAAAATAATTTCAAAAACCATATCATTTGACCCCTCATTGGAACGAACTTGTAGAGCTCATTCCAATGAGGGGGTCACATGACATGGTCTTTTGAAAAATTTTGAAAAAATAACATTTAAAATATTAAATTTTGATATTGTCTGTGTTGGGTAAAGGGTTAATATACTCATTACACTGACCTCCGCTATCTAATGCTGTTAAATTCTTAACCTATTCTTGTAACCAGCTAACCATGGGTTGTAACATAATAACCATTTGTCCATGACCATTCTTACATTTACTACGTGATTGGAACAGTTGGAATTTCTGAAGAATATTCACAGAAACTATTCCAGACATACACAAACAAGTGATGCAGCACTCAACAACTTTCATTTGTTATTTATTTAATTATTTATTGGAGTTTAACACCAGGGTTACCTCGTGTCAGACAGTTTTACAGGTGGAGGATGCCGGAGTGACCAGAGAGAACCACCAAGCAATGGTGAGCAACTGTCAGACACCCCAACGCTCTAAATCCACACCAGCAGGGTTAGCATTGGTTGAATACAGGTGAATCATTAACATACAGTATGCCTTAGTAAACAGCTCCACCATGCCCCCACGTGTGCAATCGCGATTAAGTGCCTTGCACGAGGACAGAACACAGTTAACCCTGGTGGGAACTGAACCATAGATCTCTCAGTTTGAAGTTCAATGCCGTAACCACTGAACCACCGTGCTCCCGAATCTTCATTTGTAAAATGCACAAAGGAATAGTTTCTGCAAATACCCAATAGTCTTGGACACTCGACATAACAAGCATGAGACTTTAGTCAAATAAAAAAAATGGAAAATGAAATGAAATTGTGCTTGCATGAAGAGAAATATATCAAAATCATCCATTATGCCCCCAATTATACGATAACCAGTTTGTAAAGCTGTGATGGGACCTTTTATTTCTCGGAATTCACATGAAAATGTCTGGAAGACCATTTTATTGCACCAAGATGAAATTTGGGCTCCCATATTAAGCCCAAATATGAAACAAAGAACTTAATTTGAACAAACTTGAATCTGACCCCTTTAAGGATGCTGAATATCAAATATAATATTCTGGTCGATGGATCTGACAAAGACTGTTAAAGAATTTTCATCATATGGCACTAAGTTAAAATTTGGGTTCTCATAGGGAGCCCAATAGGAACACAGGGACATGATCTGAACCAACTAGAATGTGACCATGCCCACCCTCTCTCCTCTAAGAATACCGCATATCAATTCTGGCTGGTGGATCTGAAGAAGAAGATCTGCAAAGAAAATTCCTCATATTGTACTAGTTTAAAATTTGGACTCACATAAGAAGCCCATATATGGACATAGTGGACTTCATTTGACCAAACTTGCATGTGGCCCTCATAAGGATGCTGCTATCAGAAGATACCGACTGATGGATCTGAAGAAGAAGACTCTCAAAGAATATTCCTCATATGCATGAAGTTAAAATTTGGTTCCTAGTCCAAATCTGAACACAGAGGTATGATTTGAACAAACTTGAATGTGACCCCCCTCCCACCCACCTAAAGATGCTGTACACCAAATATCAAAAGATTGAGATTGGTGGATCTGAAGAAGATTTTTTAAGAACATTACTCACATAGCACTAAGTTAAAATTCAGGCTCACATAAGAAGCCCTAAAATGGACCCAGGGACTTGATTTGATGAAAGTTGAATCTGGCCCCCATGAGGATGATGCATATCAAATATAAGAAGATTCTGCCTGGTGGATCTGAAGAACTACATCTTTGAAGAATATTCCTCATGCAGCAATAAGTTAAAATTAGGGCTCTCATGGGGGTGGGGTGGGGTGGGGTCAGGGCATTCATTTATTTATTTATTGGTGTTTAAGGTCATATATTTCTGCACAATGGCTACGACCACAACAATCAGATAAAGTCAAGTTCAGTTAATCGTTTAAACCCTTGTTGCTTATTTTAGAGGACTTCCATCCTAAACATTGGTGACTTGGTCCTATTTTTTACCAGTAAAATAGAGCTTGTTTACCAAAGTAAACAAGCACACTGTTTCACTTCCCTATGTTACCACAGGAAACAAAGGGGGCACAAATATGACCCAGTGGGACTTGGTCTGAACAAACTTGAATCTGTCCCTCCCAAGGTTTCTGTATATCAAAAGATTCTGACTGGAGGATTTGAAGAATATTTTTAAATGAATTTCCTCACACTGCACTAAGTGAAAATTTAGGTTGAAATTGGGGAGTCCAAATATGAACCCAGGGACATGCTTTGAACAAACTTGAATCTGAACCTCCCAAGGTTGCTGCATATCAAATATCAAAATATTCTGACTGGCAGATCTGAATTGTCTATTTGATATGCAGCAACCTTAGAAGGCACTTGCAACTTTCCCCACAGACAGCCAGAGACAGCATTTTGGGGCACCTGTTGTGTTGCAGTAAAAAATTATTAAAGTAGGAATTAGGCCTTTGGGGGTTAAAATTAACTGAGGTAAGTTGTATAATTATGCACTTTATATATATTCTGTGACGAAAAGAAAACGGAAAGCCTCTCAATCCATGCCCATTACAGTACGTGGAGAGTGGATTATTACAATATCACCCGTGGAATGGAGTAAACACTCAAAATATCTCCTTCAAAATCTACACATGTGGACAAAAAACACAAGCAGTGTTTCAGCCAATGGACCTCCAGGTTTAACCTGGAGGTCCATTGGCTGGAACTTTGCTTGTGTTGTTATACTTTTCAACAAATTTGCTATTACTGCTTGGATGGAATCTCCACTCTGAGGGTGATTTAGTGATAACAAACTCTCCACGTACTGTATATGCAAGAAAGGCATAAAAATAAAAAATAAAACCCTCCCTCCCTCCCTCACTGATTTGAAAAAAAAAATTCCCTGAGAATCAATTATTTTATTTTGTGTGGCCTTAGGCAAACATTCTGTTACACAGAACAGATCTATTATTTATTTATTTATTGGTGTTTAAAGTCACATATCTCTGCACAATGGATGATCATGACTACAACATGGATATAAAGTCAAGTCCAGCCAATGGTTTATACCCATGTTGCCCATTTTAGAGGACTTCCACCCCAGGCATTAGTGACTGGGTCCTATTTTAACAGCAAAAGAGAGGTTGTTCACCACAGTAAACAAGCACTGCTTCACTTCCTGGGGTTCCTACAGGGATCAATGCTTTTTAAGGAAGGTTTCTAAATTCAAGAACTTTCCTGGGGTTCCTACAGGGATCAATGGTTTTTAAGGAAGGTTACTAAATTCAAGAACTTTCCTGGTACTTGACGAGGAATTTTAAATTCCAGGATTTTTAAGAAATTCATGGGAAACCTGTGTAAATACATCACATGAGACATTGAAAGAGAAATTATATCAGAGATCAAAGGTGTGGTGCAAATATGGTGAGGCTGTGATGTGAACAACATCATTTGGACTGAGTTCCGTACTGACATCAGTTGAAGCCATAATTTATCAAGATAGAATTGCTGAAGTGTGTTACAGACTGATGAGTAGCCTGCTAAAACATTATGGTGCTGCTGAACAGTGGTGTACCGTGGAGACTTGATTTTGTATTCTGACGTGCGAGAGGTGAACCATTAGCACTGAACTACCTGACAGACCATGTAGATAACATTCTAGAAAAAACTCACAAACTCAAGCAGCAAATCCATTGCTAACTGGAAGAGTTTTCAGTTATTTTGGAACATCTAAATTAATTTGTTCAACAATCACTGCCTTGTTACAATTCATGGAAGAGTACACACAGGCAGTCCCCCCATCTTCTCCTCCACTCAAATGCACTCTCCCATAAATTGTAGCAAGGCAAATGCATGAATACTAGCACACAGGCAGTTCAATATTTATGGAACGGAACAGCAAAATCTAGGTGGACTTAACCCTTTACCTAACACGAAAAGCAGACGACACTTGCAAATAAACTTCTTGAATAACTAATTTTTTTCATTTTTTGTCAAAAACATAGCTCCTGACCCCTCATTGGAACGAGCTCAACGAGCTCGTTCCAATGACGGGTCATAAGCTATGTTTTTGATGCAAAAAATGAAAATTGGATAGTAATTTTTGTGAATAGCACTGGCCAGTTTTGGCCGTTACGGTGGGTAAAGGGTTAAAAGTTACCTGATATACAGATCAAGTGTTTGAAGAGAATTAACAGGGATTTTTAAAGAATGTGTCACAAAACTTATCCCCCTCCCCCCCAAAAATAAATCTATAGTCTGAATGCAGTGCTTTTTAAGAAAAAGTGTGTGACTGCCAATGAACACAGAATTATCCCCTCAAACCAAAAGATGGTGAGATCAGCCTAAAAGTTATTATTAAATTCAACAATTTTACCACTTTACCAAAAGTGGCCTTTTCTTTCGCAAGTAAAATACTGTAGAATTGAGACTGAGTCAACAAAAGCAAAAAATAGCACCTTAGATGCAATTTTTTGAATTTTGTTTGGATGGGTGTGATTTTACAGTGTTGTGGGCAGGGATGGAGAATAGAAATTTCACCAGATTCTGACAAGGTTGTGATCTGGTTGAAATTTTCAGCTGCTTTTGCAACGACAGTACTGTAACTAGGGCTTTTAGGTCATTACTGCCTCTTTAGGGGTGGGTGTAATGAGCAGACCGTCCAAGCTTGAATGAATTCAATCATCAAAATGAGTGAGAGAAAGTCATTAGAGGAGTTTCTTACTGTGAGCATTCCTTGAGTTCTTTCCACAGTGATACTAGCAGTTCCCCAAACAAAAAGCCTGGAATTTCACAATATGGTTTGAAAACACTTATAATTATAAGGACCTACAAGTTACAAAAACCACTTTCAAGCATAGTACAGTATGGCTGCCATGGCCTGGTGGGCAGTATTTCCACGGATGCAATAATATTTAGACTCCAAACACTAATTATAGGAATAATCATCAGAAATTTAATTAATGAAATACCAGATACAACCCGGTGCTTCATTAATTAAAATTATTCTGAGGATTTTTATTACCTTCTTCATTAACTGGTAGAGTGCTAAATTATTTTTGACCATCAAATCTTGTACACATGTCTTTGCCTTGTTACAATTTATGGGAGAGTGCCCATAGGCACTCTCCCATAAATTGTAACAAGGCAAACCCTTACAGATTAAACAATAACTATTGCTGAAGGCAATAATACCCCCACTGCAGTGCTGGATTGATGAAGTATAAATGAATTAAAAACAAGTTCCATAATAATTTACTTAAGTTATGAAAGTTATGAATATTCTTGGACGCACAGATGCACAGATGGATGGACGCATGTAATCCAGTATACCCCCCATTTTCTTCGAAAGTAGGGGTATAATAATATCACTTCAAACATAATACAAAGCACATGCATTGAATATGAGCCTTCAAGCTGTGGTACCTGCACTTCAGAATAAAGCCAAAATATGGGCTTCCAGCACTCTACGAGTTAATTAAAATTATTTTGAGGATTTTATTACCTGGTAAACACATGCAAGCACATCACTGCCCACACGTGGATTATGACCAGTCCACAGCGACTGTACTGTAATTTCTGAAACTCAAGGTCTCTCAAGGGTCTCTATTGTACTCTGCAAACACTCACTGTACTTAAACAACTCACCCACCTTCCATTTTTTCATTAAATGAAAGCTCAGTTAAAATACTATCATTAAAAAGATATGCAAATACATTAATGGTCTGACAGGGAGTGTGTGACTAATTTATCCCCATCAAGGGACAGAATACAAAATCAGCCAGTGCATTTTGAATTTTGCAATAGCGATACAATGCTACGCATTACCTCCTTTCATATTTGTTGAATTCAGCATCACTGCAGAAATCAAATTCATCTTCACTGCAGAAAAGAGATGAGAGGTTTGACAATCGGTTCACGGCTGGCTAAGACAGAATGATTTACATTTCATTCCACTCCCTTCAACCTGAATGCAATTTTTCTTACCAATCAGTGGCCGTTTTCATTACTAAGCCTTTGAATTTGAGCTGTAACAAGCTATTAATTGAAAACAGAATATGTTTTTATTTTTGAAATTCACTTTAAAAAACTTTCATGATCCAGTATATGTATTTCCATTAGTTCTTTGAATCCTGCACCTTATCTAACAAGTAACCAACTAACCTTGTGTATTTTACAGCCTTAGTCAGTGTATAAATTTCATGTAGTGTGTGATATGGCAGCATAGCTATCAAGTAATCCAATGTAATGCCTATGGTCAGCCAGTGTTTGTCAGTTTAATTCAGTGCAATGCACAGGGTTAGTCATGCTTTTCATTCTGGTTATAAATATGAAAGCGTCAATGACACTGCAGCTCAACTTTTTCAAGAAGTGACTGAACTAAATAGAAAGTAGGGCTGTCATGATTATTCAATTAATCGATTGCTGATCGATCACGCCAAAATCAATTAGAATTTTTCGCTGTCAAAGAATCGGTAAATTTTTACCCCGTTATAGACGTTTAATAATTAAAAAAAAAAGTGGATGAAAAAACTATCGTTTCTTAAGGTAAAGGGTCAAGAACGTCGACGTTAAATCTCAAGAAGCCGTTAGAAGCATTTGCCTTTTAGGAACATTCAAAGCTTTGATGTTCTGAACTTTTGAACCGTCAGTGTAATAATCAAGACCCGTCGACAGTTGCGAACTTGCGAAGTTCGCAACTGACGACCAGTCTTGATTATTACACTGACGGTTCAAAAGTTCAGAACATCAAACCTTTGAATGTACCTAAAAGAGGATCGTCTTCGTTGTTTACTTGAGGAAGGTCAACTGACTTGAACTTCATTTTTAATGACTTCAAAGAGAGGGAAATGTGGGGGCGGGGTCATCTATGTATGATTAATCGATTATAATCGATTATTTGCGACGATTAATCGATTCCTAAATTCAAAAATTGTGACAGCCCTAATAGAAAGCTTCAGTACTGCCAAGTCATTCAATCAAGTTTCTACAGAAAAGACATCACACCAAAGCCACATATGAAATCTGCAAAGATCGGGTGAGGGATGCACCCTGTATAGTGGACTAATGGAATTGTTGAGAATTTATATACCAAAATCAAGATGGCCGATGACGACCATGTTTTTCAACAAAATTCAGACAAATTCGATTGCTTCCATGTAGAAATCATACCAAAGCTATATATGAAATTTGAAAAAAAAATCAGGTGAGAGAAGTGGCCTGTAGGGTGTCAGACATGTGAAAGAAAGTGGTGAGTCACATACAGATATTTTTATCACTGGAACTAGATCAAAGGAACTTCCCCAGTATCTCCCCAAATTCAAAGTTAAAAATGGCGGCACCCATCAACTGAATTGTGATTTACATTCTCTTTTCAATGTTCAAACACAGTGTTGCAGTTTGTAAAGCAAAACTTGGGCACCCTTATTCAAATGCAGAAAATGAAACACTATTAAAGGGGAATTCACAGTTGAATAAAACATTTTTTTACAAACCAAACATCTGAGGTTGTTGGTAATTAGGTGTTTGAAACTGGTCACCACAAACTGGCACAATGTAAACAGCTGATCGAGACAAATTTTGTACACTTTAAAAAAGGTACAAACATCTTTTTTTGCTTTTATTACTGAATTTTCCAGGGTAGTGTCAAGACAATAAATCTTTTGAAACTGATCACAAACTGACCCTCGAATCATTTCAAAACTACCAAATGTTTTGATTGATATTTTCTGGGATTTTCGGCCCAATGAGATCTTTTTCTGGAATGATGGGAACAACACTGAATTCCTGGGAATTTCCTGGGCATTCCGGGAGGGTTAACATGTCTGTAGGGTGTGCTAATGAAATTGTTGACAATTTATTATGCCAAATCCAAGATGGCTGCTGGCAGTTATGTTTTTCAACGCTATTCAGAAAAAATTGATAGCTCACATCTTGACATCACTCCAAAGCTAGATTCAAGTTGGCCACTGGTGGCCATGTTTTTCAACAAAATTCGGAAAAAATTCAATATCTCCCATCCAGATATTGCCCCAAAGACACGTATGAAATTTGGAACTGATCGGGTGAGAGCTGCGGCCTATAGGGTGTGCTAGAGGAATTGTGGATGGACGAACGAAGAATCGCAACCCATCCCAATAGCTCATACTGGACGTTTTCAAATTGAGCTAAAAATCATCTCTGATGTGACTGTAACCCTGTGCATTGCACAGCCTTAGTATGTGTACTTTTTCACGAAGTGTGTGATATAGCAGTTACAAATTTTTATAAACAGAAAGTGTGACTATCTCTGTGCACTGCACAGGGTTAATTACACTTCCGGTTATAAAAAAAAATTTTTCTTTATTAATTAACTAATCATGTGCACTATACAACCATAGTGTAAATCTCCAACGTATCAACTCTATATCCAACATAATAGCCAAAACCCACCAGTAATATTCTCTAAAAGCCTTCAAACCAGGCATGTCAAAGTACCACCAGTACCACCATAACCGGTACCGGGATGGGACAGAGCCTGTCCGCCTGAAACCGGTACCGGGACAAATCAACAATTGGATGACATATCGGAATCAGATGGCAGAAATTTGCATTTAAACCGTGGCAGTCCCCAAGATCGCAAGACAAACATGGCATCGTCCAATTATTCTGCGGTGACGTCTAAGTAATCATAAAACATGAAGATCATGCTTTATGATTACTTTGATGTCACCACAGAATAATTTCTTTGAAGCAGCCAATGACAGCGCTTCTGGTGTCTTTGATACGACGTATGAAAAGTCGAAATGGTCGGCCTTATCAAGTTGTGGTGCAGACAGAACATGCACCTGTAGAGTGTTTTGATATGTTCATTCACAAATAAGTTAAAAGTATGTTGTGTATGTGTGCCATACACGATTATCAACCTGTTTACCCTCATTCAATTAGAAATTTTCCCATGAAATAATTTTGTCCTGGTACCGGCGGGACAAAAGCTTCATTACCAGTACTGGTTGGGGCATGAGAGAACAGGCGGTACTGGAACCAGTACCGGTACAGGTACCGGTTGACATGCCTGCTTCAAACTCAGCTTATTACTCCTCAATGCAATGGGTCAGGGAGCAAACTGTTTTGAAAATTTTGCGTAGCAGTTTTTTCTTGACAGTCACAGCAGATGACACGAAGTGTCATCTGAACTGCGAAGCGATTCGCTGGGGCGAGCTCGAGAGGAGGTTCCCGCTCTCGTCGGGGTCCTCCGGGAAAATTTGAAATTTCAGAGGCCAGGAGATGCATTCTGATTGATTCTGAGAGTATAAAATGTTATGTGACGAGAGAGGAATGAATCAACTTTCTTAGAAATTCAGGCCTATGCGGGAAAGGCACGCCATTGCGCTCACGCCCCTATACGCGCCTGCATTTAAAATGGGGCGAGCAATTTTATGCACGCCTCGATAATCATTTGTAACGAGCACAACTCAGATTGCGAACATATCAGAGATGCCACAAATTAGGAACTTCCAAAGTTGATGCTATTCTCTAAAATTTTAATGTTCAAATTACCTCAATTTTCGGATAAATAATCCCTTGAATCAAAAGAATAGTTGCTCCATCGATTTATCTGTACACATGCGCAGTTGTGTCTGTTACCAAATATTGACAGAGATTTCCCAAAACGTGCACGCGTCTTGGAAAATCCCGGCCAATATTTGGTAACAGGCGCAACTGCGCATGTGTACAGCACAATTGTCTCTTTAGAGGGGGTCTGAACAAATGAATGACATTCACTCATTGAGACTCTTCTGGGTTCCCCGCTGGTGAATGCGACAGCGTGCAAAGTTAAACAGATTTTTCGGAAATAAATTAATCCAGCCTCGTAATTTGCATTGGCACTTTGCGATTCATAGACCTAAAATTGTATCGCTATGTGTGGATGTTGCATCGCATTTTGCGATGCGATTCCGGTCATTTTGCTCCCTGTGGGTTGCAGAAAGTTTTTTTTTAGTGGATTCCAAAAATGAAAACACATCCTATTTTCAATTGATATATTGTTCTTTGTGGTTATGCTTGCTCAATATCGAGCCTCCAAATGGTAGGTCAGGCTTGTGATTGAGCCTCGTAGAAAATCTGTTTTCGATGACAGCTATAATCATGCTTTTTCAAGCACAATAGCATTGACATCTGTTCAGGAAAAATATGAAACTTAGTTAACTGGTTGAGTGCTGGAAGCCCATATTTGGGCTTTAGTCTGAAGTGCAGGTACCATAATGTAAATGCTTCGTATTCAATGGATATGGTTCATATTGTCTTTGAAGTGAAATTATTTAGTCTGTTTAGATTTGCCTTGTTACAATTTATGTGAGAGTGCCTAAAGGCACTCTCTCATAAATTGTAACAAAGCAAAGACATGTGAACAAATTTGGGTGTCCCAAATTTTTTTTAGCACTATACCAGTTAATGTATGAATGCCTGCCATGCTTATCTTCAGGAAATAAACATGTAATGCCATCTTTGTCGACAACAATACCTTGTATGACTTCACACAATCAAAGTGCCGGTGTTACCTTTTTATCTAGAAATTATCTTTACAAGAAAGTGAATTTGGAACTATGATGACAAATGTAATGCAGGCAGGTGTTTGTAATAGTTTTTTATGTGTGTCTTTACACTTAAGATTGCAGACATTGGTCGGGAAAATATACACTTGAATAAAATATAGGTTATTACTACCATAGAAAGTTCTGAGATTGTTTACTGAAGCTAAGACTTTATCTCAGGGTATATATGGATGAATCCAAAGGACAAGTTGACATACAGCCCCGAGACAAAACTTCAATACATCATTTTGTAATGAACCCCCACTCCCCACAGTCGTAATGGCCAATTTTTCTCCCAATATTTCCTCAAAAAAGTAAGTGACCAACTCATCAATTAAACAATATCACCCCTGAAAAGAGACCAACTTGTCATTTAACCACAAAACTATTTTATTGTCCACAAACCAAAACTCGACTTTCCCATGTTCCCATGGGATTCTGTTGACAAGAGAATACTGCTGTCTTGGTGTAAATATATAACAGTAGCATGCAATCAATAACTAATTTTCTTTATAAAACATTGACCAAACTTAAAATTTCAAAACTGTATAGCTCTATTTCAAACCCAACCAGAAACATCAGGATAATCCAGGCTTGGCAATTTCAGGAGAGCGATTTTTTAGCTCTCCTCACTGCCCTCCTGAAAGAATTAAGGAGAGCGAAAAATTGCCCTCCTAAATATTTTGGTCTGGGATGATTGAGATTACATGTATTATGCTCACATTAAATTTTTGTTGTAAAGCAAAAATGTAATTTAACTTCGAAGTCACATAACATCACGTAATTTCATTTTGAAAGTGGTTTAGTGGTAAAAGGTAATGGCAGCAACCATACCCAAACACAGTTGAAATCATTTGAAGCAAAATGGGTCACAGCAATATTTTTTTTCTGTCAGTTTCAAGTTCAACAACTGACATCACAGTTTGAGGGGTAATTATTCAAGGAATATTGACACTATAATATACTACCATTACTACTATCCTGTCATTTGAAGCACTTGCACCAGGATGTGACTGTAGATTCAAGCAGACCTGTTGTCCAAGAAAGTCATACGCCTACCACTACCACCTTCAACCCCCCTTGGGGGGTTGAAGGTGATAGTGGTAGGCGTATGACTTTCTTGGACAACAGGTCTGGGTACACACACAGGTCTTGTCAAGTGTGTGTTCGGTTGTTGAGTGAGACATCTAGATGTCTAAGAGATTTCACTTTACCTTAGTAAAGTTAATAGAATCACTGATGTAGTCTGTTGGTTTCAGTTTCAATGAGTTCGTCCAACTGGATACTTAAAATGCTGTGTAAAGCTAATTGCTCTCCTAAGCTGATTGAGGAGAGCGATTTTTTGCCCTCCTGCATTTTTCAGAATGCCAGGCCTGATAATCATACAACCATCTTTCAGCATAGTATACATGAACTGAAAACATTCACCACATGAGACAATACATTATTTGTGTTTATGCTGTTTGGATTCTGTCGAAATTCAAATTCGTAAAACTTAAGAGATGGAGAGTTCAATTCTTGTAAAGACTGAGTTAACAGTCTATCACAATATTGTATAAAACTGCAACCTTCTCACAATAGAATGAACAATACGGATTCATAGTAATAAAAGGTAATGAGCAATGTTAAGAAGAAAACAGATTTAAAATAGCTAAACACTGGCAAGAAATTTTTTTTGACATTTACACATTTCCTCAATTTATTTATTTATTTATTTATTGGTGTTTATGGTCACATATTTCTGCACAATGGTGAACCATGACCGTGGCAGTTTTACGGGTGGAGGAAGCCGGAGTACCCGGAGAGAATAACCGAGCAACGGCGAGCGGCTGTCAGCTCCCCAACATACCAACTCCACACAAGCAGGGTTAGCATTGGTTGAAGACAGGTGCACCATCGACGTGCAGTACGCCTTAGAACACATCACCGTGCCCCCACGTGGGCAATGGGGGTGAAGTGTCTTGACCAAGGACACAACGCGGTTGCCGCAGGTGGGATTCATTTCCTCGATAAAAAGTTTCTGAGCTTAGCACAACACTTCTGATTACCAACTTATTAATTTGAGATCCTGTCAGATTATATGGAAACAATGTACAGATATGTTTCACTGTTCCTGGACAAAACATGCTTCCAAAACATAGGTTATGACCCCTCATTGGAACAAGCTTGTCGAGCTCATTTCAATGAGGAGTCATAACCTATGTTTTGGAAGTAAAAAGTGAATATAAAAAAAAATGAATGGCATTTTTCTTATAGGTAAAAGATTAATACAATATAAGGCCTAAAAAAATTTAAAATCTGTTTCTCAGGCCCTCCCGCATGGTCCTTTTGGCTGTCGCATGCTCTCTTTTTATAACCAATGTGAATTTTAAAAAAATTATAATTAAATGGTTTACGTCTGATATTTTACCCATGTTAAAAAAATGATAAATTTGTCCCTTGAGTGCAAAATGGCTTTGCAATGCTTTAGCATTGCAAAGCCTTCTTGCTCTCAAGGGACAAAATACACCACCACCCATGCTATTCTGTAGATTATGAGGCCTAAAACATAAACCAAGAACATGAACTTTTGATGGCAAAGAAATAATTACAGAAATAAAAAATAAAATAAAAAACTGCTCGCATGCATGCAATTTTACAGATAATGGCCTGAGAAACAGAAGATCTACTTTGTGGGGCCTACCCCACCCTAAATAGAACAGATAACTTAAATTCTCCCTACTGAAATTATGCAAATGTGACCCAGTTGCATTTTGTTTAGCCGATCAAATTGTCCAGTTTTGAAATTGACCAATGAAAGCTCCCAACTCTAATTATGCAAATTATGAAAATGTGGCCCAGTTGTATTTTGTTCAGCCAATCAAATTGTCTAGTTTTGAAATTGACCAATGAAATCGATGGAAGGCTTTATTTATCACTGATTAATATGAAAACAAAATATCAAATGTTTTAAAGTGAACAAAACAGACGAGTCATATGATAAATTTTAATATGGCATTGCTGGATTATTTATGACATACATCCCTGATAGATTGGTCATAGTCCCTCTTCATCCTTCGGTACTTGTCCAAATCTTGATTAAGAAGACAATACAAATAACTAGAGAAAACATGAAACTCTGTCTCTCCATCTGATTGCTTAACTAGTAAGCATCCACTATAACTTGAGATATTACACTGTTACATATTACAACTCTTTACTGGATTTTGTAATATGCTTTTTATTAACTAGCAGACCATACCTTGCTGATTGGAAATGCTTACAATAACTTTTATCAGTATCTTAAACAGTGAAACTATTTGCAGTAGAAGGATCAGTTTGCAACTGAAGTGCTAAAAAAATAAAAACCGGAAAATAACTGGTTCAGTGCTATATTTATTTAGAAGAAGCCCATACCTTATCACAACTGCCATATCCAGAAACCACCATTTATTTACAAACTTTGCTTTTGTTTTCAATTTGTGCTTCTAAAATCCAAAACAAAGCTTGTAATCCCTCCCTGTAATAAACTCACTGAGCTATATGTTTTTGGGGCAAAAAATAAAAACTTTCAAGAAATTTGTTTGCAAGTATCATCTTCTAGTCATGATAGGTCAGGGTTCTGCCTGCAGTACTTAGTGGTGGTTGGGTGTGTCTGGTACTTGTTTCATTTCCGACCACCACTTTAGTCTACCATATCCACTGGCGTAAATCAAAAAATTTGGCTATTCAAATTCGTTTTTTCAAAAAATGTCAACAAAATCATATCATATGACTCTCTCCTTGAAACAAGCTCATCGAGATCATTCCAATGAGGGATCACATGATATAGTTTTGCTGAAACTTTTTAAAAAAATGGAAAACAAAATAACAAAATTTGATACCTGGTGAGTTGGGTAAAACAAGCCAATTGTTCTTTATTTTTTACCCACGCCCATAATATCAAAAGTTTTTATTTGAATTATTTTTTTTAAAAGAAAGAAGAAAAAAACATATCATGTGACCTTTCATAGGAGTGAGCTCATCAAACCCATTCCAATGGGGGATCACATGAGATGGATTTATTGATATTTTTTGGAAAAATTGTTTTTTCTCGATTGTTCAATTTGGAAATTACAAAGATAGATGCATCCCATTTGTTAGGTACAGTACGTGGATAGTGCATTATCACTAAATTACCCACAGAGTGGAGATTCCACACAACCATTAATTGCGAATTTGTTGCAAAGCATAACAATCACAAGCAAAGTTCCAGCCAATCGACATTTAGGTTAAACCCGGAGGTCCATAGGCTGAAACATTGTTTGTGTTTTTTGTATATATGTACAGAATTTGAAAGTGATACTTTGGGTGATAACTCCACTCCATGAGTGATTTTATTACAATCCACTCTCCACATACTGTAAGGGTTAGTGTACAGTACAGAGAGAGTGGATTATTACTAAAACACCAGAGGGTAAATTTTCCACCCAACATAATAATACAATCTATCCCATTAATGATTGTTTCAATCAACCCTTCTTGTATTGCATAAATTGTCAGTACTGGTAGATGAATTTAATTTTAAATTGAATTTTTCTCATCACAGAACATTTTTGTTCAATTTATTCAACACTATGAGTTGGCACTCTGAATATATTGTAAGAAATTTATTTTTATGTAGAGCTGGGCAGTATTGAAATTTCAGGTATGGTTTTGGTATTTTTAGAATGATTTACCTCGGTATCAAGATGGTATTCACTTTCAACAACATTATGTAACCACACCAATACAAATAACAAATGGTATTTTTGGTATACTACCCAGCTATAATTCACCGTTTTACAGGAGACAAAGCTACTGAAGTGTCAAGATGTTGGAGGCTGTACAGGTACTCAACACGATACCAATACCAAGCAGTATTTACAATATACCCCCTGTCTCTATTTTTATGAAAAGAATTTCTGTTTAACAAGGTAACTATTAAATGAAATGAATGATGCACTGGGCCTAAATATGGGTTTTCACTACTTTCCAATAGAGCCCAAATATGGGCCTTTAGCACTGAACCTGCTAAACATTAATCTAACATGCTTCACCACAACACTACTATCGACATTGTGTTACCTGTCCTCTAAATAGCTGTACGTATGATGGGGAAACGATAAAAGCACATGTTAATATCAGGGTAGTCAAGGATTACACAGTATTATGATTCTTTAAGAGGCCAGAACAATTTTATGTAATTTTATCATTTTCCTTCACAGAAATGCCTAAGCCTAATCAACATTTTTTGTTAAGCTACTAAGCTGCCTCTACACAGAGGAAAAACTACTGATATAAAATTAATTTCTGCAGTTAAAAATAAAAAAACAACAAATACATATCACATTTATTTGGCAATTTAATGTACATGATTCAAAAGATAAGAACTGTTTCTCAGTCAGCAGACCTTTTCAGGGACATATATTTATTGGGAATTAAGATTACTTTCAATATCAATGACCAGTCTTTCAATTTTGAAAATCGTAGGTGCGTTATACATCGCTCGCTACTATTTGAAGGGAGGCGCGCTATCCTGTATCCATCCCCGTCGAGTGATGGTCGTGTTGATGGCAAGAACAATTAACATGCAAATTGCAATTAAGAATGCATCCAGTAATTGACAGCACTGTGCATTCAGTACGGTATTTGGGCACATCCATATTGAACGGCAACATGGAAGCTGGGTGATTTGGTGCTTTCATGGTTTTCATTAACCCTTCACCTAATGCTAATAGCAGACGACACTCGTAAAAAATTCTTGTATAACTAAAAATTTTCATTTTTTGCTTCCAAAACATAGGTTGTGCCCCCTCATTGGAACGAGCACGACGTGCTCGTTCCAATGAGGGGTCACAACTTATGTTTTGGAAGCAAAAAATGAAATGTTAAAAAAAAATTAAATGGCGATTTTCATGTATAGCGCTGGCCGGTTTTGGCCGTTACGTTAGGTAAAAGGTTAAATGAATCCCAACTTTTGGGTCATGACGATGTATTATTCTCCAAGTAACAAAAGAAAAGAGCACACTGCGGCTGTAATTTATGCAGAGCTAATAAATTTGCTCCATTGGTGAATACTGAATGGTGATTGGTCCAGGGAGCACGAACCTCTCAGAGAACACCAGGTTTTTCCAAACAGTAGAATTAAATAGGATTTATGCTGAATACATTCACACTGTTACTAAAACCCACTGCCAAATATTCGTCCCTTGTTACCTAATAAAAAATAATTTGCGGTTCACACAGAAGTTAAAAAATTTATAGTAATTTATATATTTTTTATACTTACCAATGACCCAGACTTAGCTGGTGCTAACTCTAACAAAACCAGGGCCAAACACAAATTTTGCCCCCCAATCCCCAAAATTTTCATCCAAAACAAAAAGAAATCATGTCCTAAAGGACCTCCATACTACGCCTCTACTGCGCATGCGCAGTGACGCAGACGTCCCGAAATTGGCGCCAATTATCATTCTTACTGGCAGTGCCTGGTCAGCGCTATGTACTCGGCGGGGAGGCAAGAGTTCCCAACTCCAGGGAGGGCCATCCCCGTCTGGGTCATTGGTAAGTATAAAAAATATATAAATTACTATAAATTTTTTAACATTTTTATACTGTACCAATGACCCAGACTTAGCTGAATAGTAAACAGGCTGGAGGGCCTAGGACATAGAGGAAAATCCAATAAGCTCAACTATATAGTAAAGAGGTAACCCCTTAAGGAGAAAAGGAGTATTAGGCTTTACATGTATCTTTCTTATTTAATATTAAATTAGAAAGATACACTACCCTTAATAATTGTTCACCATAACATTCATGTTCTGTATTAACATCCAGTATATCCCTTATACTAATTATTTTTAAAGTAAGCCAATAAATAAAGTAGTCCAGAGAATTGAGACTCTTTATAGTCCTTTAAAAGTGTCCGAGTATTGTATATTAAAGCCTGTTTGACACTTGACATATACAAATGCTTCACACCGAGCTATACTTTAAAAATAAGACATGAATGAATTTTAACATTAATATTACACTTTAAAACCATCCCGGAAGCGACTCAGAAATACTGACTTGGAGGAGGCATTCCCTTGCTTTTCACTATAAAGCAGGTGACCTAAGGGAACACACGCCCCCCCCCCCCCTCCCCCTTGCCCTGGGTCAAATAGCCCAGAGCGAAGAGGGCAGCCGGACGGAGTCACTGCCGGAACAGAAAGCCTGCATAACTATAGCTGCAACTGTTTAGTGGACGACACTCTGAGCAACAGATAACGGACCTAAACAATGCAGGTCTCCAGAAATGGACTCAATATTTCTGAGATAAAAATTCGTAAATGTGGATGGCTGAGACCAATAAGCAGCCTTCATTAAATCTGTAATAGCAACACTATTAGCATAAGCCCAGGAAGTAGAAAGAGCTCTTACTTCATGAGCGGAAATCTTAAGCACAGACTGCTGAGAAGAAGATAAACTCTCATATAAGCAGTACGGATAGTTAATTGAATCCATCTAGCAATAGAATGGACCGAAATGTCCTTTCTATTAGGCATCAAAGACAGAAAGAAACGTTTCCGTCCCTTTCTGATAAACTGAGATCTCTGTTTATAGATACGTAACGCTCTAACAGGACAGAGTAAAGGCCTACGCCCGTCTGAAGACGGAAGAGCCTTAATGACAATAGGTTCCGGATATTTATTAGGAGCCTGATTCTTAGCTAAAAAACTCACATTAGTAGTGAAGGTGATAGTGTTCCCGACACTACGATAGTGAGAATCATCCACCGACAGTGCATGAAGCTCACTGACTCTTCTAGCAGAAGAGAAAGCTAAGAGAAAAGCTGTCTTATAAGATAAGAATTTGAAATCTACTGTCCCAAGAGGTTCAAATGGCTTTTCCTTCAATTTAAGAAGAACCCAAGCTAAATTCCACTTAGGAATTAATCTAAGAGTTCTGGGTCTATTTATCGAAAAGTTTCTAACCAACTTAGATAAAGAGACATTAGATCCAATTTGTAAACTATCATGATGTGCATAGGTATCAGATAACATAGACCTATAACCCTTTATAGTAACAGGCTGCAGTTTGATTTCGTCAAACAAGTATACTAGAAAGTTTGCAATGTCTGGTATAGAGGGATCGAATATATCTACAGAATGATCCCTACACCAACGACGAAAAACCTTCCACTTAGCCGCATAGTTTAGCGAAGAGGAGGTCCTCCTACAGTTAGAAATCACGTCCACTGCTCGTCCTGTAAAGTGTTTGCCATGCAAGAAGGACCGCACAACGGAAAAACGTGAAGGTTGAGACCTTGCGGGTTGTGATGTAGTTGGCGCGATTTCCCCTGCGAAAGAAGATCCTCCCGTGGAGGATGCTTTCGCGGTAGGTCCCACAACAGACACCTGAGAAGATTTATCCACGGTCTCTGTGGCGACAGAGATGCTACCAACAGAATCTTGCATTGAGATTGTTTTATCTTTAGCAATACTTGTTGAATTAACGGCGCTGGAGGATACGCATATCCTATCATTCCGTCCCAAGGGATCGACAGAGCGTCTACTGCAAATGCTCTTGGATCCGGACACGGAGACACATACGTCTGCAACTGATTGTTGAGATGTGTCGCAAATAAGTCTGTCATTGGCCGTTCCCATTGGTAGCAAATCTGATTGAATACTTGTTTGTTGAGAGTCCATTCCGACGGCAACAAGCGACCCTTTCGTGAAAGGGAGTCTGCTAGCACATTCAGACGACCCGGTATGTGACGGACCGAAAGAAGAACGTGATGTTCTAGCACAAACAGAAGGATTCTTTCCGTTAGATTGAACAACGGAACTGAATGAGTGCCTCCCTGATTCCGTATATACGCCACTACTGTCGTATTGTCGGATAGGATTTGGACATGAGCATTGTGAATAATGTCCATCCAGTGACGTAACGCAAGCCAAACTGACATCATTTCCTTGATGTTTATGTGCTTGCACAGGAATTGCGGATCCCAAAGACCCTGGCATCTCGAATCCGTTGGGATTAATGATGCACCCCAACCTGTTTGACTGGCATCCGTCATAATGGTAAAACTCGGATCCGGCAACTGCAGCGGAACTCCCTGAGTTAACCACTGAATGTTTGCCCAAGTCTGAATCTCTTGTTTCACATGATCTGACAAGAGAACGTCTACGTCGAGCGAATGAATTTTCACACTCCAATTCTGAGTCAAGAAAATTTGAAGAGGACGTGTGCGTAACCGCCCCATCAGAATGAGATCCGCGGTGGCTCCGCACAGACCTATCAGTCTCATAAATTCTCTCGCTGTGACTTTGTCTGCGTGCAGACAATAGCGAGCGTAACAACTGACTAATTTCGCTCTGGTTAACGGCAGACGAACGAGATTGTTGTGCGTCTCGAAGCTCATTCCCAGATGAGTGAATGACTTGGACGGCACCAGATCCGACTTCTCCTCGTTTACTATAAAACCGAGACGTCGGAGCAATAGAAGAAGATTCTGAACATCGTTCTGAAGCGTTAACTCGTTGCCGTACCTCTGAAGAATGTCGTCCAGGTAGGCCGACATTACCGCAGACGAATGAGCTCGGAAATAGATCATTACCGAGTTCATTACCCGAGTGAAAGCCCAGGGAGCTAGATTCAATCCGAAGCACATCGCCCGGAATTGATACACCACTCCTAGGACTGCGAAGCGTAGGTACTTTCGGAATGTCGGATGTACCATGACGTGAAAGTATGCATCTTTGAGATCTATGCTTGTTGCATAATCATTCACCCGAATACTCGCTCTGACCGACCGAATCGTCTCCATATAAAACTTCGGAGCGACGATCAGCTTGTTTATCCAGCTCAAATCTATGACTGGACGGAACGAGCCGTCTGGTTTCGGAACCAGAAACAGATGGCTGTAGAATCCCGGAGATTCCTGGTTTTCTACGACCTCTACCGCGTTCTTCATTAAAAGAGACTGCACCTCTGATAACAGAGCGTCTCTTTTCTGCGGATTTGACGGAAGATGAGTCCACTTTGGACTTCAAGTTAATGGAGGCTTTCATTTGAAGGATATCTTTAGACCTTCCGAAGTCACTCCTCTCACCCAAGGGTCGTCCGTAATCGATGCCCATTCTTGTGAAAAGCTCGACAACCTTCCGCCAACCGGTACGCGATAGAGGTTTAAGCCATCACCTCCTGGACCTGTGAGGCCTGCGGTAGGAGAAACCACGTCCTCCACGACCTGCACCTCGCCCCGTCGACCTCGGGGCGTCCGACCGATTGTCCCGGCCTGAAGGACGTCCCGAACGAGAGTCGCTACCCTGACGGTCTCTCGAATAAGACCAAGAGGACGCACTGGAACCTCTATAGGAACCTCTCTTGGGCGCATTAGACCCAGAAGTGCCTGTCTTATTCTTGTATGCTGTATCCGACTTCTTAGAAGCAGATTTGAACAACAGAGAATCCGAAGCTTTCTTTGTAATTTTATCATAAATAGCAGAAAGCTTGCCGTCAAAGAGAAGTTCTCCGGAGACCGAAGCGACTCTAAGAGAGTTCTTCACCTTAGTATCCACTAGTGTGGATGTAGCTAGGGCTGCGTCACGTCTAACCAACTCCAGATTTGACACTGAAAGGGCGGAGTTACACGTGGAATAAGCTACTGCCCTTGAAAGAAGTCTTAAAGAGGATTGTATATCCTGAAACTCTTTCCCTTGAAGGCGCAGTGATAACGCCTTAGTAAGGTGATCTGCGTAAGATAAGGCATCTAAATTGGCTCTGTTAGACGCAATAGCTGTTTCCAACACCGCGGTTGGAATAGAAGCCGACGACGGTAATGATAGCTCTAAGTCTTCCGCCTCATCGTCCATACGCAGAGGAACTCTCGGGATACCCTGTCCTGCCGTATCGAATTTATTCCTTGCATTAATGAAAGGCAGGTTGAGAGTATTAGCGGACAAGAAACCTGCTTTCCCCGTCTTGGAAGCAAGTTTAAATATAGCGTCGTTCAATAATTCAAATGTTCTTGCAACATTATTGGACTGCGACGGAAACTCGGGAGCGATGTCCCTGAACCGCTCAAAAAATTCAGAGTCCAATGACGCTATAATCCTCTTGTCCGGAACCGCAGCAGTCTGGCCCGACGGAACAACTTGAGGGAGAAAGTGCCGGATGAAGTCCACGGCAGCTTTATGTTGTTCCGAAAGGGATAGCTCCAAGTCATCCGTATCCCTTTCACCATCCGGTCGGACCTCATGATGTTCCCGGTCGTCCGCCCCTGATGCTTCGGCGGAGCGTACCGACCCAGTGCCGTCGGATAATTCTCGATCCGACACCATTTCTGTCGGCTGCTGGGATGCTGCGATAAGCTGTGCCATCTGCACAAGAATGTCCGGCGTTGTGACCTGCGGAGGCGCAGTCTTTCGCTGCTTCGCCGAGGGCAGCTCCGCATCAGATGGCTCCCGCATACTTTTCCTATGAGAACGTCCGGAGTCCATCGGTCTCGAATCCCTGGCTGCCGGATGGTGTGACCTGGTCGCCGAAGAATCCTTGATCGGCGAAGCTGGTAATATATCGGCGGTCACGCAGCCAAGGTGCGGTCGTGTGCGCTGACGAGAAGAGGAAGCCTTAGCAGTCTCCGCGGACTGCCTATACAACGGAGCGTCCCGAGCGACGGACGTATGCTCCGCTTGCGACACATTTTGTACCACAACATCTGGTCCCAGATGTTGTTGTACGAGAGAGGGGCCTCTCTCGCTCGCGGCCCGGCTGGACCTGGACGAGCTAGGAACCGGACTCAAAGGCTTCCTCCGTTCTCGCTTACTATCCGCCGTCACTGGGTGTGCATCTATTATGTTTATAGTGCTCGCATCACCCAAAATTTCCTCCTGGACCGCATCGGACGAACCCGGCTGCCGAACCATTCGGTGAATGGACGCTACACCGGGCGAGCTAGCGGACGACATTTGTCTAATCTCCATGAGCACTTTTGCCGCTAGCTCTGAATTCATTTGTGACGACGGACGCACACTTGTAGAAGATAACATGGAAACATCACCCTGTTCTTGTTTCTCTGAAATAGAAACTGAGAGAGTAGAGTGACCTTGCGGAGAAAGAGCCGGCATAGCCCTTTCTCCAGAAACAACATATCGTGACACACGTTTCCAATGTTTCTCATCCCAATATTCACATATAGGACAGGGATTAATGCGAGAACACTGACTACAATTAATACAATGATCATGAAAGTCAGAGGAAGATTTCTTCCTATTACAATTTGAACAAAGTCCCTTCATTGTGAAAGGACAACAACAAGTCCTAGTTACTCGCAAAAACCCCTAACACAAAGATACATAATAACATGATCCATTAATAAATGAAAAAACAATTGCAAATCAAAATAATTTTGAAAAAATATTTTTTCAGCGAAGCCCAAGTTGCTGAAAAGTAACGTTGAGCCCCGATGGATCCGATGGCAAAGTGTGGTCAAAAATTTTAAATTTATATTAAATAATTAATGAGACACTTACAGATAATATAAATGTATCTTATAGTGAGATAAACTACAGCAAAGGCAAACAGCCCCCCTCAAAAAAGGCTTTTGCCAATGTGAACAAACAGTGTAAAACACCAGAAAACATGACTCCAGGCACTGAAAAAACTGGCCCGGAATCAGTCATCAAAATTACACTCTATCTGATGCAAAACAGAGACTCCCAGGGGAGAATCTGCAGAACATCAGATGGAAGATGCAGAACACAACGTTATACACCCATGGGTGAAAACGTAACTATGGGGAAAATAACAGAAAACATTCTGTAACCAAGCAACTCTCCCAGGAAATTTTAGAAATGAACTTTCTCAAAAATATGCCAAAAGCATGGGAGAATTGCAAGGGGGGACTTTAGAAGGCTAGGGGAGAGGAAACACTGAATAAGCAGTGCAACATTTAGCAAGAATGACAACAAGAGGCCCATGCCTCGAAAATAGGCAACTTAACATAATTTCATCAAAAAATTTTAAGTACAGCCCTGATTATTTTTTGTCACTTCTTTTTCCTCTCCTCCTTCTATCCTCCTTAGAATCACATTTTCTCCAAAAATTACGTGTCTGGCATCCTTTAAACTGAGATTTACAAGCACAAAGATCAGTGAGATGTTGACTGATGAAGGGCCAAACAGAGAATGATAATTGGCGCCAATTTCGGGACGTCTGCGTCACTGCGCATGCGCAGTAGAGGCGTAGTATGGAGGTCCTTTAGGACATGATTTCTTTTTGTTTTGGATGCAAATTTTGGGGATTGGGGGGCAAAATTTGTGTTTGGCCCTGGTTTTGTTAGAGTTAGCACCAGCTAAGTCTGGGTCATTGGTACAGTATAAAAATATGATATCTCAACTGCAATGAATTACCAGATTTTGATCGCTCTCTTAGCAGAACCGAGGTGTGCTGTTGTTGGCTCGCAAGAAGTTAACATTGCGGGCACCATGGAGTGCAAGAGCGATAGCGCACCTCAAAATCGAAAGACTGCAATGACAGAGTTCCTGCAGACAAGGACTGATGAAATTCAACGGTATTTAAGACCGTTTCTCGACATTTTACGCCATTTCCAAGGCCTTACAATAGCCAAATTCAAGGATTTTCAATGCCTGCCCTCACTAATTCTAACAAGGCCCTGTCTTGTCATTACCTCTTCCACCAACTTCCCTTCCAGGGAAGTGGGTGGAGGGGGTAATGACTGGAGGGTCCTCGTTAGTACAACATCTTCACAAATTCTGGCATATAGAACAATATAGTTATGATTATTTGCTTCGACAGCTTTTTTATTTTATAAAGATTCAAGGCTTTTCAAGGCCTCCTGGTCCATTTTTCAGGTTTTTCAAGGCTTTGAATGGCCCTTAGTCAAATTCAAGGCTGTTCCTTGAATCCAAGGCCCCATCTGAAACCTGAATAACTGTATCGCGACCACAATACAAGTACCAAGTCAACACAGATGATCACTTTTAAATATGTTCCCTATGTTGGAGGACTTGTACCCATGACACTGAAAACAGAGTACCATTATCCCAGTAAACTAAAACGTTCTTAGGACAAAACAGTTAAAAATCTGTTTCTCAGGCCCTTCCACTTTTTCCTTTTGGCTGTCACATGCACTCTTTTTATAACCAATGCAAACTTAAAAAAATAGAAATTAAATGGTTTATGTCTGATATTTTACCTACAGTTAAAACTAGAAGTCCTGTCACGAAATGCACGCTTACCTAGGCTTATTTGCGCGTAGGAATTGCACGCAATTGCCATATCAAATGGCATCCAAAGCATGGCAGGTTCTCCTGGTTACTTATAGCAAACACAGGCAATGTTTCGGCCAATGGACGTCCGGGTTACCTGGAGGTCCATTGGCTGAAACATTGCTTGTGCACAGGTGATATGTACATTATTTGATACCCTTACTATGGTCATAACGTGTAGATTAAAGCGCAGATCAACTTGCTATTTGTGCACATTTCGTGACAGGACTTCTAGTTTTAACTGTAAGTTAACAAAATTGATATATATGTCCCTTGAGTGCAACAAGACTTTGCAATGCTTCAGTATTGCAAAGCCTGCTTGCACTCAAGGGACGAAATACACCACCATCCATGCTATTCTGTAGAATATAATATCACTGCTATTTATTATTCACAAAAAATACATGCCTTCTTGATTATTGTAACCCTTTTCAGGCCATTTTCTGTAAAATTGCACGTGGGCGGGCATTTTTTATTTTATTTTTTATTTTTGTAATGATTTCTTTGCCATCAAAAGTTCATGTTCTTGGTTTGTTTTATGTTTTAGGGATCATAATTTTAAAGAATAGTACGGGTGGTGGTGTATTTCATCCCTTGAGAGCAAGCAGACGTTGCATTGCTAAAGCAAATTTATCAATTTTATTAACTTGGGTAAAATATCAGACATAAATCATTTAATGTATATTTTTTTTTAGTTTGCATTGGTTAGAATAACAGAGTATGCAGCAGCCAGAAGGACCATGTGGGAGGGCCTGAGAAACAGATTTTTAACTTTTTTAGGCTATATCCCAGTAAATAAAACATGCTTACGACCACAGTACACAAGCACTGTTTCAGATCCTAGGATTACCATAAGGATTTTGGAGAAGTGTGGAAGATTCTCTCACCTGCCAAATAATTATGATGTCACTATTATTTATTTTTGACAAAAAATACATGCCTTTATGATTATTTTAATCGTTAATAATTATTTAACCATTTACACAACCCAAACAATATCAAAATTTGTTATTTTAATCTTTCCTTTTTCACATTTTCCAAAATATTTCCACACATTCATATCATGTGACACCTCCTCATTGGAACTGAATCGATCGCACGGCCACATGATATGGTTGGGTAGAAATTTTTTTTAAAATAATTGTTTCTCACCAGCTCAATTTGTGTATCACATAAGGGATACGGTTGATTCATGTGGTAAAGGGTTACAAATAGTCCTTTTGTCGAGGATTTCGACAGACAGTACACCAATGGCATGAACAATCGTCCTAGTTTGTAAAATTTGGATACATGTATGTATTCTCACTCCAACATTAGTTTTTGAAATGTTTTATTATGGAGGAAATGGGGTGGGGGATATACTGGATTTTATGTCTCCAATTTCCTCATTTAGATGTCTTTCTACATGTGTAAATAGTGTCCAAACAACAGTGATGGACCATTTATGGTAATGCTGTGCATTTTCAGTTAAAATTAATAGTAGTGAAGGACTTTCCGCTCAAGTATTAAGTGTTTGGGATGACAGATCAATATTTAAATGTGTTCTATAGCTTTACTGAAATACCTTTGGTGAATGCCTTTTGTGTAGGTCTTCATTTAGCAGCTTCAACATTAGTAACTGGTTGAGGGCTAGATTATTTTTGGTGGTCTAAATTTGTTATGTGAAATTTGTTGTATTACAAATTATTGGAGAGTGCCCACAGGCACTCTCCAATAATTTGTAATAGAAAAAAACTTCTATAAACAAAATATTATTTACTTTTGACTGAATAGGAAACATGTGCAAGGAAAATGTTGAGTTTTGTTCTGGTATCCTCATTTTTTTAAAAGCCCTGAAAGTGGCTTCTAGCTCTCAAGCAGTTATTTATATTTATTTATTTATTGGTGTTTAAGGTCACATATTTATGCACAATGGCTAATCATGACCGTGACAGTTTTACGGGTGGAGGAAGCCGGAGTATCTGGAGAGAACCACCGAGCAATGGCAAGCAACTGTTAGCTCCCCAACATACTAATTCCACACAAGCAGGGTTAGCATTGGTTGAAGACAAGTGCACCATCGACGTGCAGTACGCCTTAGTACACAACGCCACCATGCCCCCACGCGGGCAATGGAGATGAAGTGTCTTGCCCAAGGACACAATGCGGTTGCCGCAGGTGGGATTCGAACCGAGGACCTCTAGGCTTGCAGCCTGCACCTCTACCTACTGAGCCACACTCAAGCAGTTAATTTCAGCCCAAAATGTGGTCCTTCACTATTATTCAGTCTTCACTATTATTCGGCGGGTGAGAGAACTACTTCAAGATGATGAAATATTTCATCAAAAACATGACTATCCTATCATTTATTAAAGTCTATAAAAGGATAAAAGAAGGCAATGTAAAGCAATCCTGTGGATAGCATAAGCTGTTAATTGGAGTGGTGGCATTTTGAACAAACATACAAATAAACTAACTCTGCTAAAGGTTACTTTCAGTATATTTAAGGTTACTTTCAACATCTATGGCTATATTATGACCACAACAAAGATATGAAATTAAGCCAATGGTTTATACCTATTCTGCCTACTTTAGAGGACTTTCGCCCCAGACATTCATTACCAGGTCCTATTTTACTAGTTCAACAGAACTTGTTTATCACAGTAAACAAACACTGCTCCACCTACCAGATTTAAAGCCGAGTGAAAAAGCTGAGTGAGGTTTACATTTTTCAACAGAATTCTATCTTTCCATACTTTTCAGGACATTTTCCAGACTGACACAAATTTTCATATATTTTTCAATAATTTCAAAATAGCTTAACTCTTGAGGGCCTAATTTCGACTTTGATCACATTTTTTTGCAACAGAAGAGGTGTCCCTACATGCAGTCTTTGGGGTAACTCACAAGTTATATTCTAAGCACCTTGGTAGTTGTTTTTTAGGCAAGCTTTGGTTGCCTAGATAGGCAGCTAAGACTTGCAAAAAAAAGCAGCAAAATCACAGGTTGTAGCCTGTAGAAATGTAGCAAAAATATGTAAAAATCTTGAAGCCCTCACAGGTTAAGAACCGTTTTATCTCTTTGAATACACTTGCTAACCATATATACTTCATTCACTTCAATCTTTCTCATGGTTTTGTGGGGACATTACTTATCTGCAATATTGGCCATGTGTTAGGACTGGTACTACTAACACAAAAATACTGGCCATACACTCTGAACTCTGAAAAAGATATTTTTTTAAGATATATATAATACACCTATTTTCTGCTTTAATAACAGGAAGCACATACACTAAGTACTATTGATGGTTCATACCTTGGTCTATACAATGTAAGCTCCTCCTCTACCTCTATCAGTTTGGTTTTCAGTTCATTTCTCTCTAATAAAACCTGCCTCAATTCAGCTAAAGTGAATCTTGGTCTATTCGGGTCTTGGAGATCTATCACCATTTTACCCAGCACCTTTAATTTCTCTTCCAAATTTGCTACATCTAGTTCTCCAATCTGAAATCATAGTTCCATTTAACTGGTTGAGTGCTAACTTAAGTTTCAAATGTGATTTGTTAAAGGAGTAGTTTTTTAACCTTTTACCTAACGAATCATATGCATCTGCCCGAGTAATTTACAAACTAAGCAGCTGAAAAAAAATGTCATCAAAAACATACCAGGTGACCCATTATTGGAATGAGCTTGGTAAGCTCGTTCCAATGAGGGTGTTACATAATATAGTTTTGTTGAAGTTTTTTGAAAAGATTTTAAAGCATCTAATTAACCCTCTGACCCAACGAATCGCCTGCATCTGCCCGCATAATATGCAAATTCAGCAGGTGAAAACATATTATTTTTCAAAAAATTTCAACAAAACCATATCATGTGACCCCTCTTTGGAACGAGCTCATGGAGCTCGTTCCAAAAAGGAGTCACATGATATGGTTTTGTTGAAATTTTTTGAAAAAATTTAAAAAATGATATTTAAAATAATAAATTTTGAAATCATCTGCATTGGATAAAGGGTTAAAATATAAAATAATGATAAAGGGTTAAAGATACCATACTGCCAAACTGGGGGAGTCTTAGTTTTAGTTTTGCAAGATTTTGTTCATAAACAAATGTTTTATTTTATTGGGGTGTCTCTTGGCACTCTCCAATAAATTGTAACACAAGAGGATCCAAGGGACTGAGGTGCACACCTGACAAATTTATTAAAAGAAGGATTTAAAAAGCATCTATGGCCAGTTAACACTACAAAGGAATGAAGTCATGCAATTATTCACAACTCTGTTGTCCATGTCAGGTGAGAGGGAGTCCAAATATTAATCCAGAGACTTGATTTGAACACACTTGAATCTGAGCTCCCTAAGGTATTATATACTAAATATCAAAAGATTCTGACTGGTGGTTCTGAAGAAGATATGTAAAGATTATTTCCAAAATTGCTCAAAGTTAAAATTCATGCGAGCTTTCACAGGGAAATCAAATATTAACCTTTGGAGCCTAAATATTAACCCAGTTTATTGATTTTAACAAATGTGAATCTGACTCCTCTAAGGATGGTGTGTGCCAAATATCAAAAGATTCTAACTCAGGGTTCTGGAGAAGAAGATTTTTAAAGAATAATCCCCACATCGCACTCTGTTCTGTGTGCATTGGTAAATATGGGCATTTTAAAGTATTTCTGTTTTTAGCTCCTGGGGGTTCCCATGGAGTTACAGGAAAATGTTTTTGCATGAATCAGGTACTTATGACTCAATAATTCCACATACCAAATTTTTTTCAAATTGGCCCATTGGTTCCAAAAGTGAAAATTATGGGCAGGGCCAAACATCTTGCCCCTCCCATTACAAAAGCAAATATTGCCCTATGAATTTTCTGTTTGAACAAGCTGTATTTATTCTATACCTCAAAAGGAAGCCAGTATCAAATGTCACGTCACTGTACCCATACAGAAGAGGAGCACTGTTTCCCACTTGTTTTCTATGGGGAAGGGTTAGATGATTTGAACAAAATCAAAATGCGATATCCCCACAAACAATCACATCATATTTCACTGAACTCAGTTCAACAGTTTTGGAGAAGAAGTTGCGAATACCATGTTCACGGACAACGAACAATGGAGTGATCACTATAGCACATTGTGACTTTCAGTCAGATGACCTAAAACTATACTCAGTAAATGTTTTTTTACTTCTGATGAACAGACAAGCTGATGCATGTGGTGTAAAGCCAAGGAAGTGGCTTTTAGCTATTTTCAATAGAGGCATGGTGTGGCTACTAGCACTCAGTTTGTTTATTAGTTGTTTATTGGGGTTTGATGACACTTTCAACAGCCAGTGCCATATTGTGTCAGACAGTTTTATGAGTGAAGACAACTGGAGTACACGAAAAGAATCAAAGAAATTTATGGCCCCTGTGAAGTTTCGAGATTCGATTCAATTTTGAATATCAAGTTGGTATTCAGTTCGATTAAAAATCAGCTTCCTGATTTGTTTCCCTTCGAATCCTTTCACTGGAATATAGTTTGGCATCAGTCATTTTCGTTGTCGCATAGTTCAGATGGAAACTGTACATAAATAACGCTGAAAGTGAAGACCAAGTGTAATTTTTGCCATATTAACATAAATAGCATCTGCACCCATGCCGCCAGCCAGGCTAATTCCAGTCTCACTAGTCACTACCACTGTTGGAATAAAATTTAACCCTTTACCTAACGAATCACCCGCATCCGCCCGCGTAATATGCAAATTCAGCAGTTGAAAAAATATTATTTTTCAAAAAAATTCAACAAAGCCATATCATGTGACCCCTCGTTGGAATGAGCTCATCGAGCTCATTCCAACGAGGGGTCACATGATATGGTTTTGTTGAAATTTTTAAAAAATTTTAAAAAATTATATTTAAAATAATAAATTCTGATATCGTCTGCATTGGGTAAAGGGTTATGGTTTCCAAGCAATCTCGACGATGAGCTGTAGCTAGCAGCTAGTCCTGTGTAGTACATAGTACAAACATTTCACACACTTGTTTCTGTTTCTGAACTATAACCCTTACTGTGTAGTATTCCAGCTACATCACCAAGCCATGCCTTTGATGATGGAATTCCTTGATGATGTAGCTGCAATATTTTATCAGTCGGGACTTGAGCTGTCACAAGCACAACACAACAAATCAGGTTTACAGCACCCCCTTCCCCAAATGGTCACCTTCTAAACACCCCCGATTCGATTTGAGGTTTGATTCAATTTTGAATAATAGACAATTTGAGATTCGATTCAAATCAAAAAAGTGTGATTCACAGGGCCCCAGAGAAGTGCCAAGGAACTGTCAGATTCACAAACTTACTAGCCTGGCACAACAGGGTTAGCATCAATTGAAGGAAAGTGTACCATCAATATACTATATGCCTTAGCGCACAACACTACCATGCTCTCACAAAGGCAACCGGGCTGAAGTGCCTTGCAGCACATAATGCAGATGATGTGGGACAGGATCAAACTGTTGACATTAAGATCTCAAGATCTCCAATGCTCTAACAAAAAACCATCGCACATCCTACTCAACCAGTTAAAAAGTAAATCACAAGGTGTTTGACTGTTAAAGGCCTGAAGATTTTTCATACATTTTTGCCACACTGTGACATTTAATGCTCTGTGACTTTGCAATTGTGTTGAGACTTGCATAGAATCATCTGCCAATGTACTTTGAGTGTCCCTTGCAAGTTTACCCAACCACAGCAAGTTGGAGCTCGTGTTCTATTACAGTAAAAATTTACTAAATCCCAAAAATAGGCCCATAAGGGTTAACCTTTAAAGGCCTGGAGAATTTAACAGTATTTCCACTACACCAAAGTCTGGTGACTTGGGAGTGATTTCAAGTTAAGTCTTGGCTGTCAGTAGAGTCTTTGATATACATTGCTTCTACTAGGGTTGTATAAATACAGATTATCATGATAATGTGCATGTCCTGTGATCTGTATCAGATTCGAGGTGGTGTCTAAAATGGGATCTCAACGAGCCGGTTTTGCCAGAGAGTTGTGATCCCACTTTTGGACACCACCGAGAATCTGATGCAAATCACAGGACATGCACATTATCATAATAATTCATTTATATAACAATTCTGTCACATAAACAGATTAAATCTTAAATTATTAATGAAGTCTTCGGAAATAATGTTTGGCGAGAAAACGTTTTAAAAAAACCCATATTTTATGGAATTATATTGTTGTGCACTCTAACAATGAGTCACGCTGTCACCGCAATTTTCAAAGATGTTTTCTCAGTTTTTCACTCGCAGTACCACTTCCAATGATGATACGCTTGAATTTACGAGTGTGTGATATTGAATTGTTCAGTTTCTATTTATTGTGTGTGTGTGGGCGGGAGGGGGGGGGGGGGGCATTGGCTATTAATAGTTTTGTTGCTAACTGCAAGAGATTTTGTTTGGCGAGAAACGTTTGGTTGAGTCGATCAATGAAACACACATAGAATGTATTCAAGCGCCTATTATGATAGCCTGTTGCGTTCCCGGAAACGAGTCGTCTATATGATACGGAATCAGACTGAGTCATCTATGTGATACGGAATCGGAACACATTATGTGATACGTACCGTTTCTCGAGGTTATCAGGCCAAAATCTTTATGATTGTTAGATAATACATCATACCTATTAACTCCTTGTATGTTGTTGGCTGATATTCCTGCCCGGCACAGGGAATTTCGTAACTGGAATAAGTAAAAATCTGAGCACATTAAACCAAATTTTCCCCAGCAATTTTTGACCAGTGATGTCTCGAGTCAACTGTCCATAAATTTTCATCAAATCCAGTCATGGCTGCTTCATAGATTTGATGAAATATTTTTTTAAATACTCAGTGGCTTAAAGGTTAATATTAACCCTCTGAACAGTGATGTCAAAAATTGAAACACCAAGCTGTAAATATTTCCAATAATGCATCTAGGAATTTATTCCATTCAATCTTCTTTGACAGAGTTCCGTCAATGAACTAGATCTAATGAGACTTAATTAACCTGGTTTACATTAATAGTTGCATTATGGGAAAAGGTTTTTGTGCAGAGGGTTAACTGGTTGAGGGCTAGATTACTTTTGGTGATCTCAATTTGTTATTCAAAATTGGTTTACTTACAAATTAGCACTCTCCAATACTTTGTAATAAAACAAATTTATCTAAACAAAATTTTATTTGCATCTGACTCAATATGAAACATGAGCAAGGAAATTGTTGCCTTTTGCTCTGGTACCCTTATTTTTCTGAAGGTCCTGATAGTGGCTTCTAGCACACAAACTAGAGCTGTAGGTTTTTAAATTTCTTGTTCGGTTTTGGTTTTGGTTTTTCAGGTGGAGTAAAACCTCAGTTCGGTTCGGTTTTCGGTTTGTTCATGAGGCCAAGTAAAATTCAATAAAAATCATTCTAATGTCCAGAGTCATAACTGAATGGCAGTGAAATTGAGTGAAACTCAATGAATGCCCGAAATAAGCTATAATACATGAAGAATCAGGAAGGCCAATATAATAATTACCTAAATATACAGAACTTTTATTGTGTTTGGCCATTTTTCGAGGTCTGACACCTACACGCAACTTGAGGAAAGCTGCAAACACAACTAAACTGAAATGTCGGAAATTCACAGAATGTAGTCTTCCCAGAGTAGTGAGACTACCCAGACACTGCCATTGGCAGTGTCTGGGTACTCTCACTACTCTGGGATTGCTACATTCTGTGAATTTCTGCAGCAAGACAGTATTTGAAAAAAACCCGAAAAACCTTAGATTACGGGATGTCGACGGTTTCGGTTTTGTTTTTTTTAAAAAACTAAAAACCTCGGTTCAGTTTCGGTTAACCTATAGCTCTAACTCAAACAGTTTAGCAAAAAGTCTACTACTAAGTTATTTATGTATTCCACTCAAAACTAAAGTGATAGGGAATATTACAAAAGCATTAGATAAATGTATGGTCACAGTAGGGATTTTAATTCACTCAAGTTTCTCTGACACAGTGGATAGTTACCAATACACTCCATGTACTGTATGAGTCCACTCACATTTACTCAGACAGCTAGTAAAATGTTTGCAACCAAATTACAAAGTACTACAAATGGGCCACAGAGTTCCACATGGATTGTTAGCTGAAATGTACAAGTACGTTCTATTGGACTTTTTACATCTCAGAATTTTCAACTGTTTTCTTACAATTTTTAAACTGATCCCCATTAGACATGCTGCTTTGAAATACAGTTTTGTGGCAGTTAAACCAAAACCAAAGTGGGAAGAGAACTAATTATTGCCAAAAACCCATAGTTTATGGCCCCTCCTGGGAATGAGCTATTCGAATGCATTGCAATGAGGGTCATGAGCTATGTCCTGAGGCAAATAACGATAGATTTTAGTTCCAGAATTTGTTTGGCAAGTGTTGTGTGCTATTCATGTTAGGCAAATGATTAAACAATATTACTATTTAAATATGGATTAAAAAAAAGTCTACAGTTATTTTTTTCTTCTACCTTGAGTTCACCTCAACCCCCATCTAACTCCTGTGACACACTTGTAGGTAACTGGATACAACTTGTTCTGAACAGCCAAACTTTTATCTTAAATTTACACAAGCCTAACACAGCTTAAATTATTTCAATAATCACGGAGTTTGCACATGCATTCATACCAGTTGACAATTCTTACACTTGTATCCAAATGCAATGAAACTTGCACCTAACACTAATCCTTGGAAAGGTCTCTCAGAGAAAGAAAAACAGCAACTAAGGCCACACAAAGTAGATCTTCTGTTTCTCAGGCCATTATTTGTGAAATTGCATGCGGGCGAGCGTTTTTTTATTTTATTTTTTATTTCAGTAATTACTTTTTTGTCATCAAAAGTTCATGTTCCTGGTTCAAGTTTTAGGCCTCATCATCTACAGAATAGCATGGGTGGTGGTGTATTTCATCCCTTGAGTGCAAGAAGGCTTTGCAATGCTAAAGCATTGCAAAGCCTTCTTGCACTCAAGGGACAAATTCATCAATTTTTTTAACTTGGGTAAAATATCAGACATAAACCAATTAATTTTTATTTTTTTTAAGTTTAAATTGGTTATAAAAAGAGAGCATGCGGCAGTCAAAAGGACCATGCGGGAGGGCCTGAGAAACAGATTTTTTATTTTTTTAGGCCTAACACTAATCCTTGGGAAGGTCTCTCAAAGAAAGATCACCTGCACCTAACACTAATCCTTGGGAAAGTCTCTAAGAGAAAGATCACCTGTACATTACACTCATCCTTGGAAAGGTCTCTCAGAGAAAGATCACCTGCACCTAACAGTGATCTGTGGGAAGGTCTCTCAGAGAAAGATCACCTACACCTAACATTGATCTGTGGGAATATCTTTCAGAGAAAGAACACTTGCAACCAACACTTATCCTTGGGAAGCTCTCTCAGAGTAAGAACACCTGCAACTAAATAACACTTATCCTTGGGAAGCACTCTTGGAGAAAGAATGCCCACAAGAAAAACTTATCCTTGGGAAGCTCTCTCAGAGAAAGATCACCTGCAACTAAGACATATGCTTGGGAAGGTCTCTCCAAGAAAGAATACCTGCACCTAACCCTGCAACTAACACTTATTCTTGGGAAGCTCTCTCAGAGAAAGAACACCTGCAACTAACTAACACTTATCCTTGGGAACCTCTCTTGGAGAAAGAATGCCCTCATGAAAAACTGATCCTTTGGAAGCTCTCTAGGAGAAAGGATACCTGCACCTAACACTGATCCTTGGGATGCTCTCTCAGAGAAAGATAACCTTCACCTAACACTGATCCTTGGGGAGGTCTCTCAGAGAAAGAACACCTGCAATTAACTAACAATTATCCTTAGGAATCTCTCTCAGAACACTGATCCTTGGGAAGGACTCTGAGAGAGAGATCGCCTGCAACTAACACTTATCCTTGAGAAGCTCTATTGAAGAAAGCATGCCCACATGCTAAACTGATTAATGGGAAGCTCTATCAGAGAAAGGTCACCTGCACCTAACACTGCTCCTTGGGAAGGTTTTTCAGAGAAAGAATGCCTGCACCTAATGCTACTCCTTGGGAAGGTCTCTCAGAGAAAGAATGCCTGCACCTAACACTGATCCTTGGGAAGGTCTCTCAGAGAAAGAACACCTGCAATTAACTAACACTTATCCTTGGGAAACTCTCTCAGAGAAAGGTCACCTGCACCTAACAATGATCCTTGGGAAGGGCTCTCAGAAAGAGAACACCTGCAACTAATACTTATCCTTGAAAAGCTCTATTGAAGAAAGCATGCCCACATGAACAACTGATCCTTGGGAAGCTATTTCAAAGAAAGGTTACCTGCACCTAACACTGCTCCTTGGAAAGGTCTCTCAGAGAAAGAATGCCTGGAACCAAACACTGATCTTTGGGAAGGTCTCTTGGCGAATGCATGCCCGCATGAAAAATTGACCCTTGGAAAGCTCTCTCATAAAAAAAGTGCCAGCACCTAACACTGATTTTTGGGAAGCTCTCTCGGAGTAAGAACATATGATACATGGGAAGCTCTCTCAGAGAAAGAACACCTGATCCTTGGGAGTACTCTTAGAAAAAGAACGCCTGATCTTTAGAAATTGCTCTCAGGGAAAGAACACCCAATCCTTGGGAAGCACTGTCAGAGAAAGAACACCCGATTCTTAGGAAACACTCTCGGAGAAAGAACACTTGCTCCTTTGCAAGAACACCTCATCTATGGGAAGCATGCTCAGAGAAAGAAAACCTGATCCTGGGGAAGCCAGAACACCTGCACCTCACACTCATCTTTGGGAAGCTCTCTCAGAGAGCTTCCCAATGATCAGTCTTAGCCTTGAGTATTAATTATTTCAGTGGCAAAAAAGCTACTTTAGGTAACAGAAGGACACAAAGAACACAGCTCTGAGTTACCAAATTGAGCTAAGCAAGTGCCTAAATATACTTTCCAAGAACTTTCCATGATATTTTTTTTAAGAAAATCCAAATTTCAAGCATTTTCAAGTGGCAGAATTACAGAACTTTGAAAATTCAAGCACTTCAAGGTCTCATGCGAACTCCTCATCACAAATATTACCTCCCCTGGAATGATATCTTCTGTGCGAACATCAACTGCTGACTCATCAAAGTCCGATGATTCAGAAATCCGGGTCACTTTCCGTCCTGGTTCTGCCTTGTCTACGGAATCTTGGTCTTTAATATTGGTTTGTATTACATTTATTTGCTGCTCTTTATCTTGTAACTTTGTCTCTAGGTCAGCCTTTTCTTCCATTAAAGTCAAAGCTCTCTTCCTTTGTGATGAGTTCTTCCGCCGCAAATCAGCATTAACCTTGGCTAGCCTCTCTAACTGGTATTGTAACTGAAAAAACCAAGAAAGTTTTTATTTCATGCCTGTTCTTTGAAATCCTCATCTACAGCAACACTAAACCATGTGGAAAATGAAAATCTGTTCTGTACATATGTGCAGAACGGAAATTGTTGACAGACTATTTTTTAAATAGAATCGAAATTTCATTGAAATTTTCTACAAATCGTGTAACGCGATTACAATTTGAATCCCTTGCGAAAGCTGAAATCATCCACTTAGTTCCAATGTGTTCTATGTGCCAGTAGTTACATAGAACACATTGGAACTCCGGGGATGAAATAGTAACACAAGTTCCCCTCGTAAATTTGGTTGGCGATAAAATGTGTTGTTTTTGTTGATAGTTGTCAAATGAATTGCTGAGTGTCCTTATAATAATGTTTTTTATAGACGTGAAGGCATATAATAAACACAGAATGATACACGTGTGTGAATGGGTTAATCAATATGGCACTTGTGTCATCGCGGAAAGATAAAACTTGAGGCCTGCAGCCTCTTGTTCTATCATTCCGTGCTAGCACTCATGCCATATCGATTAACCCATTCACACACGTGTGTCATTCTGTGTATTTCTTCAAATTGCTGGATACTCGTGACCTAAAATACATGATTGCTCTGTTCAAAGAGTTGTCTTCAAATTTCAGCTGATCATAAGCATAAGTATTAATGGGCAAAAACACTTGTAAAAATATAAAAAGTATAAATTTTATACTAAATTTCCTTTCTTATTATACCTACCAAAATTGTTTACAACAGGCTTGCACTACAGTGGAAGAACCTAACTCGGATAAAATACTCTCTATTTTAATCTTTCCCAAGATTTGGGAAAGAAAAGTGGTGTAAAAACACCACGAAAAAATAAGCCAAAACTGGGCCGAGCGCCATCGGCGCACACCCAGTATGGGACGCTCTTCCATAGTACAAATCCACGACTTCCGTAATAGTGCGCAATGCATCAATTCGTCATTCTTTTGATTCCGAACAACACAGGAGTTATGTGATCAGCGGGGAGGAAGGATTCTTACCTGAATAAGAAGATGGGAGGGCCTCCATGTAAACAATTTCGGTAGGTATAATAAGAAAGGAAATTTACTATAAAATTTATACTTCTTATCAACCTACCTCAATTGTTTACAACAGGCTGAATAGACAAAAGGCTGGAGGGAATCACATAACCAACCCACACATAACTCAATAGCACTGGGACCGTGGACAGAGGAAGAGATCCCTAGGCCTATCAAACCATAGCATCACAAACATTAGAAAAGCCAATGAAAGATGAGGCGTATGGTGAAGTGCGACGCACAGGCAGAAAGGGCAGTAACAGTCAAAGCTGGAACTGACCCTGAAAAAAGCTGAAAAGCTTGGATAGACAACATCCTGAGCCGAAGAAAGAGGGCCCCAAGGTTCTCTGTCGGCTCCTGCAACTGTCGCAGATAAAAGGAGAAAGTAGCATTTCTCCAGAAGGCTGCCAGTATAACATCAGTCATCCGACAACATGACAGAGTTATTAAAAGAGGAAGACAATGCACGCACCTCGTGGCAGAAAAAACAATTGGTAATACAATCACCTGTAGCTAGACGAGCGGAAGCTGCACGAATAGCAAGACAAATCCATCAAGAAATGGATGCAGGAGAGATCTGGCATGTGGGAAAACGCATATTCATCCAGGATAAAGGCGTGAACGCCCCTCACCCCCAAGCAGAGCAGCGCCCAAGAAAGTGACCATCTTGGAGAAAACTGCAAAGTCCTAGGTCTTTTCAAGGAAAAGAGCTGAACAAGCTTGGAGAGGCAAGGATGAGTGTCGAAACAATGTGGTATCACAAAGGAAAAAATGTCTCCGAAGCATGGACAAGTAAGTACCCATTGCTGGAGACCCCCAGAAACAAACATATACCAGAAACTCCGCAAGAGGTGTGATCGAAGGAGTGACAGAAGCAACAGAGTGATTGCACACCATCGACAGAAGAACCTTCCACTTAGCCACAGAGGCTAAACCAGTGAAGTGAGTGCCTCCTTGAAGAAAAGCAACTCCACTGCGTGTCTCGAAAAACCACTACGGAGGAGACAGGACCCGATAAAAGACATGTGCGAAGGCACAATGAAGTCGGGTCAACTTGAAAACCTCCTCGGGCGACTTTGGCAAAGAAAGTCGCGAGGTAGAGGGAGACATGCCGGAACCGATGCTAACAGAGAGCGGAGCAGATTGATCCACACCCACCGAAGCGATGGGTGTGATCAAAAGGATTCGACAACTGCAGGTTCATATCTGAGTGAGAACCTGAGGCGGAATCGGAACTGGTAGGAAGGCGTAGCCGACAAGACCATCCCCAAGGAGGGCCAGAGCGTCCACGGAGAAAGCCAGAGCATCTGGACACGGGGACACGAAAGTGTCCACCGGATGGTTCCAACGAGTCACAAGAGATTGATGGAACCCGCCATGTGGAGCATCCACCTGGTGGAAATGACCCTGCCCCGACGGGACAGGGAGTCGGCTAGGACGTTCAGGCAACTGGGAATGTGATGAACAGCCACCCCGGCGTGGACATCCTGAACGAGCAGTAGAAGATCCCAAGCCAATTCGTTCATTGGAACAGAGTGCGTGCCGCCCTGGTTCCGAATGTAAGCAACACCGTCGAATGGTCGGACAACAGAAGGACCTGGTGAGTCGACAGGTGAGGGATCCACTGCCTGAAACGCAGAAGAAGAGCAAGAGGCTCCTTCTGGTTGATGTGTAGAGCTGCATGATCCTGGTCCCACATCCTGTGAATGGAAAGACCTAGAGGATCCAACGTCGCACCCCATCCGAGATCGCTGGCATCTGCCGCCAGAACGCGATCGGACGTGGGTAAGTCCAACGGAACACCCTGCGAAAACCACTGGACATCCGCCCAGAGGAGAAGGTGAGGATAAGATAGTCTGGAAACTGAAGCACCAGATCCAGAAAATCTACATTCGGCCTCCAACGACTGAGCAGAAAGTGTTGGAGAGGTCTGACACGCAGCTGACCTGAAGGAATGAGATCCGTCACCGAACAGCAGAGACCGATTAGCCGGAGAAAACTCCGAGCCGTCGCGGATGTGGACTGGGACAGTCGGAGCAAAAGCTGAGAGAATCACAGACTTGGCCTGGGGAACCGCCACCAAATTGAATTGTGTGCGGAAAGCCATCCCCAGATGATAAAACGACTGAGAAGGGACCAGGTCCGACTTCTCCTCGTTGACTCTGAAACGTAGCGACGTGAGCAAGCTCAACAGAGTGGCGACATCTGACGCCAGTAAGGCAGCATTGGAATGCCCCTGGAGGATATCGTCCAGATATGCCGAAGTAGTCACCCTGGACTGTGTGCGATGGAAAGCTATCACATGCGACATCAGTCAGGTGAAGGCCCAAGGAACCAGGTTGAGGCCGAAAGGCATGGCCTTGAACTGGTAAACAAACTCGCCCCAGAAAAATGAACCTGAGATACTTCCGTAACGCCCAACGAATCGGAACGTGAAAGTAAGCGTCTCGCAGGTCGAAGCTGGAAGCGAAAACTCCCTGGTGAATTGAAAGTAGGACTGACCTGAAAGTCTCCATGCTGAACTTGGGAGCAATGATAGACTGGTTCAGGAAACTCAGATCGAGAACCGGTCGGAGTCGGCCGTCCTTCTTCGGCACCAAGAACAGGCGGGAATAAAAACCCACTGACCTAATGTTCTTGATGACCTCAATCGCCCCCTTTGTCAGGAGATTGTCTATCTCCGTGGACAAAAGTTCCCGACGTAAAATGTCTGAAGGAACTGTGGTTGGAAAAGGCCCCCCGGACAGAGTGAAGTGCCGTCGGAAGGATATTCGCAGCCCGGATCAAACAACATCTAACATCCAAGGATCGGATGTGATGGTGGCCCATGGTCTGCGAACTCGGCTATCCTTCCTCCAACCTGGGACGAGTCGAGGTGAGGACCTTCATTGCGAACCCCGACAAGGCTCGCGAGAGGAGAAAACACCTCTACTGAATGAAGAATCCTGGGAGTTCCCTCAAGACTGCCGACGCTTACCCTTACCCCTTGAGTAAGAAGTAGAAGCGGTGGCAGAAGGATCAGCCCCTTTTGCTTTGCAGAGGAAGCAGAGGGTACTTGTTAGGATTGGAACGGCCCGTGCCTACCCTAGAAGGCTGATCAAGCTGAAGAAACAGCAGCTGATCGTTGGAATGACGTAGGACGACATCCCGGACCGTCAACATAGAATCATGGAAAAGTTGCGGACCTGCCAAAAAAGCAGATCAAAGAGTAGCGTACTGCTCCTCAGGAAGGGATCGGCCTGTGTCTCCCGCACAGAGTCCCTTCGATCTAATTCCAGATTAGCCGTGTTACAGGCATTCGTGTGAGTAAGATGCATGAGCGCCTTGGACTGCACACGCAAAGGAGCCTGTACCTCGTCAAACTTATCTGAAGGCAGATAAGCAGCAAAAGCTGAGACGACGTGATCGGAAAGAGAAAGCATACCAAGCATCTCTCTCGATAAGCCCAATGTGGACTCCAGAGTCGTCATCGGAATGACGGCAGACTTGGACTTGGAAAGCCCGAGAGAATTGGAGTCCTGATCCAAAACCGTCAAAGTCTGGTAGACCGACGGTGTGGCAGAATCGTAGGAACGATAACACGCCGGAGGCAAAAAGGTGTCAACCCTGGTGAAGAATGGAGCCTTCATAACCTTGGAACTTAGCTTGGAGCCCAAGGCTGAAAATGCTTCAACCAACTGTACCGAAGGGCACGGTCGAAGACGCCCAGAAGCAGGTTGCTCCATAGACTGTTGGCGCGCGACCGATGATCGCGGCCTGGCTGACACTGTCGACTGGTTAGATGGTTTGAGATCCGGACCGAACCCAAACATGAAATCAAGAGCCGCCCCCAAGTCCGAAGACTGCTGGCTCTCGACATCAAGCATGTCTGACTCTTCCCCTGAGTCGGAAGACACATAGCCCATCATGGGCAAACCAGCCGACGCCTCCCATGGTGTTGGAACACCAGGGGATCAGAAAGCGGCCCGTTTCCAATCCCGGGAGGCGGCGCCATAGGAGGTGCCTGGAAACCACTCGCTGCCTCGCTGGAAGCAACAGGAAGGCTCTTTGACAGAACCTGAGTGAGTAAGGAGAGGGCCTCCCTAAGCTCACTGCCTGTACTGGCCGGATCGACAGGGGAACGAACCGGCAAAGTGGCTTCACCTCTAACCCTCTGAACCAGCGAAGGGTCACGATCCTCCAAAAGACCCGACGTGGGAAAACGTTTGAAGGCAGACGTGTATAGGAGTGTGACACACCCCGAGGATCAACATAGCAGGAACTCATGAGAGTCATCGCTGACCTCTGCAGGGCAGAAGGTCCAGGCTGCACAAAAGACGTTGGACCTCCAAAACTGGTCGTGTGGCCAGAATGATTGGACGGAAACGCCACGGAGTTCATAGTGTCCCATTAAGAACAACCGAATCCAATGACAACTGTGGTGCTCGACGGCGCAGAGACCACAGGAGAGGGTCCGGCCGGCAGCCACTTCCAACTTCGCCGAGTTGAAGTCAGGGAAGGCTGAGGCCGATACCCCCACGTCTACACAACCAGACACCGCAGCAGACCACTGCAGGTATAAAACTACTGTGCTCAATGGCTGAGAGGACACAGTATGGGGTTCAGTCGGCAACCCAATTTGACCTCGCCGAGTGGAAGTCTGGGAAGGCTGAGGCCGAAACCCCACAACCACACTACAGACATCCCTGCAGACCCTGGCAGGGAGAAGCCGAGGCCGGCTAAAAACGGTGCCCAATGACGTTGTAGACGGAACAGCAGTAGCAGCAGATATGACGGGAGCTGTTGGAACTGGCGGAAAAGCGGAGAGAGCCACCAAGCTCGGCCTCCAAAGGAGGAGTCACAACCCTAGTGACAGCCTCAGATGTCGACTGGAGAGGGCGCATAGTCCCAGAACCAGGCATCTCTACACCAGAAAACCAACAGCTCCCGCAGTATCCACCACGGTAAAACACTGCACATTCCCCACGGAAGGGGAATAACTCTCACCAGACATGGTCGAATCGGGAAGCCCCAAAACGACAGCGGTCCCCACCCCCCGCTAGTGCGGGAGGAGCTGCACATCCCCCACGGAGGAGGAGCAATTCTCATCAGACGTGGTCGAATCGGGCGACCCGAAACGAAAGAGTTCACCCCCCCCCCATGAAAGAACAGAGGTGAGAGCAGTAGAAGAAAAAGGTGAACTCAACAGAAACAGAAAGTAGAAGAACACCCTCAACTACAAGAGAAGGTGGTAGAACCAGACGGCCGACACCCACTCCATTAAAAATTTTTATCAACCGAAAAAAAAAATTCATTGTCGAATCACGATGACACGATGTCGCAAAACATTCGCGAAAACGGAATAGTAATTAATAAACAATGAGAATGTGGTTGAAAATAAAAACGAGAATATATAAAACACAGTCCTGTTATTATACGATCTTCAGATCCATAATTCCAGTCACAGGAAAACCATTATCCACAAGTTGAATTATCACTGTTTCATAATGCATATGGCGGAAACACATCCTGCTCGTGCTTCGGATAGAAAAAGAATGGCGAATTGATGCATTGCGCACTATTACGGAACTCGTGGATTTGTACTATGGAAGAGCGTCCCATACTGGGTGTGCGCCGATGGTGCTCGGCCCAGTTTTGGCTTATTTTTTCGTGGTGTTTTTACACCACTTTTCTTTCCCAAATCTTGGGAAAGATTAAAATAGAGATTATTTTATCCGAGTTAGGTTCTTCCACTGTAGTGCAAGCCTGTTGTAAACAACTGAGGTAGGTTGATAAGAAATATCAATCAATATGAAAATAAAATAAGTGTACGATAAAAAAAAATAGCACAAAAAATGAAATTAAACCAATTAAATTTGATTCCCAAAACACAACTCATAAACAACACACTGATCATATGCATACAGTACAGTTGCTGTGGACAGGTCGTAATCCACGTGTGGGCAGTGATGTCCACACATGCATTTGCCAGGCAATAAAAATCATCAACAGCAAAATTTTAATTAATGAAGCACTGCGTTGTACCCGGTCCTTCATTAATTCAATTTTTGATTATTCCTACATTTAGTATTTGGAATCTAATATTATTGCGTCCATGGAAATATTGCCCACAGGTGGAAAGTGACCAGTCCACGGCAACCATACTGTATTACTGTATGCTGGACCTTACCTTATGTAGCGAAAAAAATTAACTTTACCCTCAACACACTGATGTCAAAATACTGTAATTTCATGTCACTGTTTTTCCCATAAAGCAATAAGAAATTTAACCAATTCAATCTTCTCTAACAGGGTTCAATGAGAAAAATTTGCAGCTTGAAATTGAGATATTTTGACATCAGGGTGAAGAGAGTTCATTTAAAATTGAATGATTGTACCGCAAAACAATTCAACTCGCTAATGCCCCCGACCACAAACAAATTTCGAAAGAGTGAAAAAGAGCCATAACTAGAAAAAATGTGTGGAAGAAACTCATGCTACACAGGTATCTTTACCCCATGATGCTCTATCACAACATCAAATATCAATCAAATCGGAGTAGCAGTAGCGGAGATACACAGGAAAATGTTGGTACAGACGGACGCCCCTACAAATCAGGTTTATGTGGCTCAACTATTTGAGGAATATAAAATGCAACCACTAAAAACTCTTTTTTAAGTCTAATTTCTACGTGGTAGCAAACCCTAACCTTCTCAGATTACTGACCCTAATCCTTGGCCCAACATAAAATCCCTGAAAATACAATATCCACTTTTTGTCACATTTTAGCCACATAGCTAACTTTTTTAGGCACATAAATGCCACTTTTAAGTTCAACTTTATGTGGCTAGTCACATAAATCAGACTAGATGCATAACAGTGCTCTGTACCAATAACTAGTAAGGCTTCCACGTTTAGACAAAATTGTAAACGTTTAAACGACTATCTGTAAACGAAACGGAAACGTTAACACATACTAACAATGCAAGTAGTCAATATTTGATAGAAGTGTGTAATAATACACAGTAAGTTCATCATATCTTTGCGTACAGGGCATACAATTTATGTTATTGAGACAACCGATTTACAGTTCGTCCAAAAACGACATAGACGAACGATCACAGCATGCAGATGCCGAAGGCAAAGTCGCTTGGTCTATGGGGGGAGGGGGGGGGGGGGCAGGAGTCTGGGGGATTTTCCCCCAGGTAAATTTTGAAATTTATGGGGTTCTCTGAGCTCATTCTGGTGGGTTCGGGTTGAAATTCCTTGTGTTTTTTCAAACAGTAATGTTGGAGCGAGTTGCCATGGCACACAATAGTGACAATACCGGACTTGTGAGTGGAATGCAATGTCGCAAAAATAAACAAAGTCTACAAACCATGCAGGGGAATCCAAATTTTCAAACACCGCAAGTGCCAGTCTGTCTGTCAAACTCTATAAATCGATCCTAAGATCATCCCATGTGTGAATAATAAATTAATAATCCATGTCAGGTAACGAAATCATTGAGAACAATTGTGTATCACTTTGGGAATATACATGTAAATCCGAATAAACTAAAACATCCCACACATGTTTCGAAGGAAACACCAAAGATAAGCATGTGCCATGTGGCTCACGTGACTGTGTCACATATGATATCACATGATTTGAAGATGATTTCGTTCGGTTACTGTGGCGGCGGCGCCAGTCGGAACCAGTACACAGTTTTTCTGAAGCATTACCAAAATACTGCATTGCAAAGTTGGAAATTTTTTTTGTTTCTTTGACTTTCTGCATTAATCTGCAATTTTGAAATTACTCTATTAAAACTTCATTCCGTGTATACGTTTGCCAGAACTGTAAACGTTTAATGCCCATAAACGAAACGTTCACGTTTACACGTGTAAACGTGGAAGCCTTAATAACTAGGCACATAAACATGATTTGTTTGCTCGGATGAATGGACGGACATCTGGACAGATGGATGGATGAACAGGCAGACAGAAGGCTCCACAAGATACCCCTTCGACTTTTCAAGTCGGGGCATAATAACAGGTATCAATCCACAACCACCCTTATACCAACTGTGATGAATTCTGTTTTGTTTTTGTGAATATAAGGACAGTACTGTGATCACAAAAGTGGTATTCTCCTCGATCAGATTGCGACACATTTGTATATGAGTATGCCATGGTTCTCAAAATAAAATTACAAAATTAAGACAGATGCATGAACAACATGTAAAAACAGCATCACAAATTTCAAAGTTGTTGAATGTCTTTTCTGATGGGTGAGGATCTATAGTACCTTGGGGAGAAAAGTGGAAGTACAATTTTGACTGGATTGTAACCCAGACATAATCTGACTGAAATTCTTGGCACTTTCAAATAAATTATAACAAATTATTTTTTTGTGTACAAAATCTTGCTAAATTCAAGCTCCCATTGCTGGTAGCAATAAAATCTTTGACAAAAACACTCATGTTACAAGTAAGGTCCAAAAAAGTTAAAAATCTGTTTCTCAGGCCCACCCGCATGGTCATTTTGGCTGCCACATATTCTCTTTTTATAACTGATGCAAACTTAAAAAAATATAAAAATTGAATGGTTTATGTCTGATATTTTACCCAAGTTAATAAAATTGATAAATTTGTCTCTTGAGTGCAACAAGGCTTTGGAATACTTTAGCATTGCAAAGCCTCCTTGTACTCAAGGGACGAAATAGACCACCACCCATGCTGTTCTGTAGATTATGAGGCCTAAAACATAAAATAAACCAAGAACATGAACTATTGATGGCAAAAATAGATGAAAGTGTCAATTACACTGTAACTTACTGTGTCTATGTGTTGTGTTTGATGAAAAGGATAACGTTCAATGCTTATGAAAGGATTATGAAATAAGACAAGAATTGTGATAATTGGGAATATGTTACATAAGTTACCAAGTTACAGGGAAATTATTCCAAAACGAGTCATCCTATCAAGTTACAATGAAATCCCTTCATAAAAATGGCCTGTACACTGTGCTAAAGGTTTTCGGGATTCAGGCCTGTGTAGCCATCACGGTTGACCGATTGCAACTAAAAGGGGACGTAATCATCTTGACATTATACTGTCATTCTACCACGTATCAATGAAATCCCTTCACAAATATGACCTGTATTTTCGAGTTCTGGACTCGGGCAGCCATCATGGTTGAATGATCACAACCAAAAGGGGACATTCTCATCTGGGCATTATCTGGAGTGATCCTGCGAAGTTACAATGAAATCCCTTCATAAATATGACCTGTAGACTGTGCTAAAGGTTTTCAGGCTTCGGGCCCCTGTAGCCGTCACAGTTGACCAATCACGACCAAAAGGGGATGTTATCATCCAGACATTATTTGGAGCCATCCTACCAAGTTACAATGAAATCCCTTCATAAATATGACCTGTAGACTGTGCTAAAGGTTTTCTGGCTTCGGGCCCCTGTAGCCGTCACAGTTGACCAATAGCGACCAAAAGGGGATGTTCTCATCTAGACATTATATGAAGTCAACCTACCAAGTTACAATGAAATTCCTCCATAAATATGACCTGTAGACTGTGCTAAAGGTTTTCAGGTTTTGGGCTTGGGCAGTTGTCACGGTTGACAGATCGCGACCAAATGAGGATGTTCTCATCTAGACATTATACAGAGGCATCCTTTCAAATTACAATGAAATCCCTTTATAAATACGACCTCTATACTGTGCTAATGGTTTTCGGGTTTCTGGCTCGGGCAGCCATACCGGTTGACCAATCGAGACCAAAAGGGGACGTTCTCATCTAGACATGACCCCAAACCTGCAAATGAAATTTCGTGATGATCAGACAAGAACTGCGGGGTGTAGCCTGTGCTAAAGGAAAATGTGAACAGACTCACAGACTAACAGACTCACAGACTAACAGACTTCCGCACACGTGATGGCAATAGCTTATCTTGACTTTGTCAAGTTAAACAAAAAATAAAATAAAAATCTCCTGCTCACATGCAATATTACAAAAAATGGCCTGAGCAACAGAAGATCTACTTTGTGGGGCCTAACCTTCGAAAAATAATTCAGTTCTCAACCATTTAGTGAAAGGAATGTGCGACTATCAGTAAATTATTTCTTTACTGAGGTTTATGATCACTCTCACTATCTATATAGATTATTACCACTATGTGGGTTTCCAAGATGGTGTATTGAAGTTGAGAAGTCTTCTCTGGGTATATATCCACAAGTCCATTACAGTAGAACCTGTCTTGAGAGACCACCACTTTTGCCGAGCAAAAGTGGTCTCTCAAGACAGGTGGTCTCGCATTACAGGTTTGAGGTTTTTGCTAGTCAATGAATGACCAACCAGGGAATACTTGTTGCAGAAATGGAGAAGAATTGATTTTTTAACATTTTTTATTATTGTTTTATTTTAATTCAGTTTTAATTCAAGTACAAAGGCATTGTTTAATAATAACAGTGTAATTGAAAGCCAGTTAATATAATTTTCAGACAATCTACAGTGAAAGATATTTGTCATACATGTATATGTTTTCAAATATTACGGTTTCGGGGACAATTATCCTGACTGACAATTTCACTGTTGGGCAGATGTCCTGTTACATTTTTGAAGTTTTTATTTCTGTACACACTGCATTGATCTTAACTGGCTGGAAGCCACTATCAGGGCTTTCAAAACAATGAGGATATCAGAACAAAAGCCATCTTTTTCCTTACTCATGTTTCCTCTTCTGTCAAACACAAATATTTTGTTTATATAAATTAGTTTTATTACAAACTATTTGAGAGTGCCAACAGGCACTCTCCAATAATTTGTAATAAAACTAATTTTGAATAACAAATTCAGACCAGCTCCAAAAATCTAACCCTCAACCAGTTTATTGATTTTAATACTCTGACAATTTCCAAACATTGATTTTCTGGTCTCTCAAAACAGGTGAAAAACTGAGTTTTTGCCACAGTTTTGTGGTCTCTCAAGACAGGCGGTCTCTCAAGACAGGTGGTCTCTCATGACAGGTCCATTACAGAGTGAAACCAAGCGGTACATGGCCACAGTGGTCTCTCAAGACAGGTGGTCTCTCATGACAGTGGTCTCTCAAGACAGGTTTTACTGTAGACACCTGCAAATCCAGACTGTAGAAAGTAGTTGCACCGAAAACAGGTGAGCTGAATAACAAATGAAAACTTTTAACTTTGAGGTCTTCGCCAAAATTATTTGCAAGAATGACCACATGACTGTGTATTAAGAGCGATCACCTTGACCACTTCACCACTCAATTAATGCGTGTTGTTGATTGACCAATACGTGACCTGTTACACTGAAACAAACAGACAGTGTAATTAACTTGTGAATATCTTACCGCGTGAACGCCTGCAGCCTCGTGTGTACAGCTGCCGGCAGAATACCCTGTCATGATGCACAAATCAGGATGGCACTTTGTGCCATCCTGGTATTGGTGGTAATAACCAATTTATCTTACAATATTCCTCCTTTCTTGACTTGTTCACATACTGAAGGGATTGAGTACAGTTTTAGCTGAATATTCAACAAAAGGGGACATAATTCCTACAGGAATTGATGGAACTGGGTGAATATTCAGAGGTAAAATAGGACAGTGTTTGTATACAGCAAAACAGATATTGAATTTTAACAATATGGTGACCCAGTAGGAATCTAGTATAAATTCTGTCTGCTTTTGCAATCAAAGTACATGTACAGTACAGGTCAAAATAAGTTGTAGCATAGCCGCAATAAAATAAGTATACTGCTGCTACTGCTGCTACTGAACCGATGAGATCAGAATCTGACATCATTTTCTGGAAAGCTCTCAGTGAGAGCTTTCCAGAAAATGATGTCAGCTTCTGGTCTTATCAGTGTAGGAAGGGAAATATACATAGTTTATGGTGGTTATCCTACAACTTATTTTGACTTGTACTGTACTCTTACCTGCCTAATAGTAGTGATGGCTTAATAATAGTGATGGTCAGGGTATTTGATTGGAAATAATAGTTGTGACGGCATTTTCCCTCTACTTCTCACTGCAAAATACAAGTGATAATAATGTCAACACTATTAACAGGCAGGTGAGAGTACAGTATATGATTCTATTCATAATGAATTTTACATACTGCATCACAATCAACTGATTTCTGCTTCCAGTCTCGTCTGACTTTACGAAGTTCTTCTTTTTGTTTATCAACAGTTTCTTTTAATTTGGTCAGAACTTTGATTTCTTCATCTTCAGCTTCTATAAAAATAGAGAACAGAAAAATAAAAACACATGTGAATTAGCCTCCTTGCATGCTGCGGACAGATATTCCTGCCCCAGACACAAAATATTTTGTCACTGAAATAAGTATAACTTAGGCATATTTAATCCCTGAGAGATTGACTGGACTTGTTGACCAATGATCTCTTAATTGAGTCAAATTTAGATGAATTGCTTCAAACAGTCATGACAGATCTGCTGAAAATTATTTTGAAAATACCCAGCCGGTTTAGACCAAGTAACCAACAAAAAATTCAAAGTGTGAAATCCTGTTTCCCCTTAATGCATCATACCAATCAACTCTGCCCTGTGCCGAGCACAAAAAGTGTTAATCAGATTTTCATTTTTTAATATTCCCTTTTAAACCAAAACTGATGAACCCTCATTAACACAACTTATTAACTGGTAGAGTGCTGAAAGCCTATATTTGGGCTTTATTCTGAAGTGTAGATGCCACAACTTAAAAGCTTCACATTTTGTAGATATGCTTTATACAGTGGAGCCCACCTAATTGGATATCTCTTAACTGAATAACCCTGTTAATTGAATATAATTCCTAACACCAAACCATTTACCATATGTCCAGTACAAATTTGACCTGTTAATTGAATATTGGTTATAGAGTATAAACTCCTGTCAATTGACTAAAAAAATCTTATAACCTAGCTGTCAAGAAATTACCTCGACTCTTCCCAGTTTTTCTTTGTTTATAGATCTATTCGGCCTCAGTACATCCACTACAGGCATTTAATCTATTATATCTTGTTTCACAGAGCTCATGGAGCTCTGTGAAACAAGATATAAAAGACTAAATGCTAAGTTTATCTCTAGAATACATGAAAGTGACACTATCCCTGAATAGACCAGTTAATTGAATAAATAATCTTGTAACCTCTCAAGAAATTACCCTGACTCTCCTCAGTTTTCCTTTGTTTATAGACCTATTTGGCCTCAGTACATCCAATACAGGCATTTAATCTATTATATCTTGTTTGATAGAGCTCATGGAACAAGATAAAATAGAATAAATGCTAAATTTATTTCTACAATACAGGAAAGTGCCACAATCCCTGTTAATTGAATACTCCTGTTAACTGAATAATCTCCATTGGCAAAGTGGCTATTCAATTAACAGGGTGCCACTGTATTATCTTAGAAATGAAATTATTCTATCCATATAGATGAGAGCATGGTGGCTCAGTGGTAGACTGTTGGACTTCTATGCTAGAGGCCCCGAGTTTGATCCCCATCTGGGACGACCCACGTTGTGTCCTTGGACAAAGCACTTTATCCCAGTTGCTTACATGGGAGAACGATGATGCCATGTACTAAGGTATACTGCACGTCGATGGTGCACACGTCTTCAACCGCTGTAACCCAGCTTGAGCAGAGCTTGAACAGAGTTAGAATGTTGAGGTGATGACAGTTGCTCGTCAATACTTGGTGGTTCTCTCCGGGTACTCCGGCTTCCTCCACCCCTAAAACTGTCACGGTCACGATTAGCAATTGTGCATACGTATGTGACTTTAAACACCAATAAATAAATAAATCTATATAGATTTGCATTGTTACAATTTATGGGATTGTATCGAACCAAATACATGTCAGCAAATTTAGATAATCAAAAATAACTTAGCACTCTAGCAGTTTAATAACAGGTAGTTTGAAAATCCAAAAGTAGTTTTTATTTATTTCGTGGAAAAATTTTCTATAATCTCCTGGTCATAGTTAAAGGGTTACTCCTTTACCTGAGGTAATGGCCAAAACCAAACAGAGCCATTCAGATTTCATTTTTTGTGTCAAAAACATAGTTTATTACCAGTCATTGAAATTAACTTGTTGGGCTCATTCCAATTTGGGATCATAAGCTATCATGGCTCTACTGAAAAGTGTTGAAAGCCACTTTAGTGTCGTTCAACTGTATGAATCAGTTTGTTGTATACTCAGCTGTAGAAAAAGAAAGAATATATAAAATTGTTTTGTTACAATTTATTGGAGAGCACCAAAAGGCAATCTCAAAAAATGGTAATAAAACATTTATTTATGGATAATATCTTGCTAAACTAAGTCTCTCCTTGATGGTGGCATGGTATCTTTGGAAAAAAAAACACCTCATATTACAAATCATCATTGAAAAATAATTTATCACTCTCCCAATTAAAGGAACTAAGCACCATAAATTCCAATATTTTCAGCTGTTGAGCCAATAAAGTGCCCCCATACTCCCCCCCCCGCCCCCCAACAAAAATAAAATAAAATTTCTGCAGTCCGAAGTCACAATACAGTCCACTTTAGTGGAAATCTCTTAACTGATTAAACATATTAATTGACATAAATTCCAAACATCAAACCGTTCACCAGAAGTTCAGTACCAATTTAACCTGTAATTGCATATAAGTTATACAGTTAATTCCTATTAATTGAATGAAAATATCTTGCAATACAGTACACTCGCCATGGACTGGTCATATTCCACGCATGGGCAGTGATGTCCACACATGCGTTGACCAGGTAATAATGAATCGGCAAACAGGAAGTGGCTACACGGCAGATCTGAAAATTGCATACACGATACAATTGATCATTATCAGGCTCCAGATGAAACATAAAATCAATCCCTTGCATAGAAGCCGAGAAAAGTTTGACGAAAAATTTCAATGTTCAGTGGGTACAGTAAAACTTCAAAGTATCGGCAAACAGGAAGTGGCTGCACAGCAGATCTGAAAATTGCTTACACGATACAACTCATCATTATGAAGCAGCAGACCAAATATAAAATCAATCCCTTGCATAGAAGCTGAGAAAACCTTGACAAAAAATTTCAATGTTCAGTGGGTACAGTAAGATTTCAAAGTATCGGCAAACAGGAAGTGGCTGCACGGCAGATCTGAAAATTGCTTACACGATACAACTCATCATTATGAAGCAGCAGACCAAATATAAAATCATTCCCTTTCATAGAAGCCAAGAAAACTTTGACGGAAAAAGTGTTTCGGACGGACTGATGGGACAGACGGATAGACGGACTGACAGATGGAGTCGAGCGGTTACTAGACCTGCTCTGCCACTGGCGACGCAGGTAAAAATCATCATCAGCAAAATTTTAATTAATGAAGCTCCGGGTGGTACCCGGGGCATCATTAATTAAATTTTTGATGATTATTCCTATAATTAGTTTTTGGAATCTCATACATGTATTATTGAATCTGTGGGAATATTGCCCACCTGTGGAAAGGGACCAGTCCATGGCAGCTGTGGTGTATGTCAAGCAATTACCCTGACAATCACCGAATTCCTCCTTTTTTTAGACCTGTTTGGCCTCAATATATCCAACACAATTCAATCCATTATATACTTAAAGTTTGCTAAGCACCAAATATTTGACACATCATTGTGAAATTTGCTTGTGACATATTTGCGATATTTTTGTTTGGATATGACTGAGAAATGTATTGAGATGGCCCCCAGCATTCACATTAGCTCTCTTGACATGCAGACTTTTCGTGACAGTCATGGAAAGCATGTACCCCTTGATTTTCATGATGTGTTTGTGTACTGTCTACATGTACATGACATGTGTAGGGTATTCAATCTTCATTTCAACACAAACCCTTGTGATTTAATGATTGAATATGGCAAAAACAAATGTAAGAAGACATTTGTCTGAAGCAGAAATGTGGCGGGCTAACCATCGTCAGGTTGGTGAATCTCTTGGTGTGCACCATACGGTGATCACCAGAGCCTGGGCAAGATTTCAGCAGTATGGCACACCAGTAAGACGGCATGGTGGTAGCAGAGACAGGGCAACACCTGCAGCTGAAGACCGGTTTTTGATCATTCAGGCCCATAGGAACTGCTTTGCCACAGCAACCCAGCTTCGCAGTGACCTTCTAAATGCATCTGGGGTAAATGTTTCGACGCAGATTATCCGGGCAAGGTTGCAGGAAGGTGGTCTCCGATCGAGAAGACCATGTATTCGCATTCCGCTGTCTCTGAACCACTGCCAGGCATGATATGAATGGGCCATGGACCACGTTGGATGGACCAGAGAAGATTGGCGACCTGTCCTTTTTACAGATGAGTCAAGGTACTGCCTAGACAACACAGATAGGCATTCTAGGGTATGGAGAAGACCAGGAGAGTGATTCCATGCAGCCAACATTGCTGAGAATGACCGCTATGGTGGAGGGTCAATCATGGTCTGGGGTGGCATCAGCAGGGATGGACGTACAGAGCTGTTTGTCATTGAACGTGATACATTGACTACACAGTGGTATATTGATGAGATCCTGGAAGTCCACGTCAAATTGTATGCAGGTGCAGTGGGTGATAGATTCATTCTGATGGACGATAATGCCTGTCCTCATGTTGCCCATGCTGTCCGGGAGTACCGACAGAGGGAGGGGACTGAGTGTATGGACTGGCCAGCAAGATCCCCTGACCTCAATCCAATCGAACATGTCGGGAATGAGTTGAAGCTTGCAATTTTCCAGGAGTGTCCAGGAGCTTGGTGCCATGCTGGTCCAAGAATGGAACAACATCCCACAACTGACAACCAGGAATGGGTCTCATACTCGATACTGAACCCATATCAGTTCGCTCCGTCTTTTTGGCAAATTTCAAAAATTTCCTCTTTTACCAATAATATCCACTTTCCATGGTTATCGTATTCAAAAGCTAAAAAATAATGTCAAACACAAACAAAATCTTAATTTCTGTGCTTAAATCATTAAAGATGTAATTAAATAAAAAATAGATACACTTTTCATTACAATATTTCAACTAAAACATAAAACAGGTAGTTGGATATGCTTGGTGCTAAGCAAACTTTGAGTAGTATATATTGTTTGACAGAGCTCCATGATTGACTAAATGCTCTGTTTTGAATGTCTAGAAAACAGGAGAGTGACCAAATCCCTACTGAATTAGATACTTCTGTTAATAGAATAATTTTCACTGGCAAAGTGGTAATTCATTTAACAGGATGCCGCTGTATTTGGTAAAAGTTTTTCTTCTCTTTGGGAGATTTCAAATGAGTTTCTAAAAGAGATGTTACCTCCCCTGATGAGCATGAGCTAAACAAAAGTTTGCAATATGCCTTGTCAAATCACACTGAACCATGTAATTCATCAGAGCTCTCAAGGAATGGTGAGTGATCATAGCACTCTCCTATTACTCGGAGATGATGATCACTCGCCTTTAAGACCCTTAAAATCATCCTTTAAAGGCTAACTGCTGTTTCAATTACTTGCCATGACTCACGGTCACTCACCTAATCTCATATGTAGATGAGTGACGTATCACTCACCACCAATTTGCTCCTTGAGAGCCCTGATTCATCATCATCATACTGGGGAACATTAAATTATTTTATTCATAACTTTTTATATTTGTTTATATTCGGTAGTGACTGGATATTTTTTACTTGAATAACACTGTTAAAAGCATATAATTTCCAAACACCAAACCATTTACCACACATTCAGTACAAATGTGACTGGTTAATTGCATGAAGGTAAACAGTACAATCCTGTTAACCCTTTACCCAACGCAGACGATATCAAAATTTATTCTTTTAAATATCATTTTTTTCAAATTTTTCAAAAAATTTGAATAAAACCATATCATGTGACCCCTTGTTGGAACGAGCTCATTCCAACGAGAGGTCACATGGTATGGTTTTGTTGAAATTTTTTGAATAATAATATTTTTTCAACTGCTAAATTTTAATATTGACCGATTTGTTGGGTAAAGGGTTAACTAAAAGTAGTATCTTGCGATCTATCAAAGAGTTTAAGCTAAATCCATTCTCAAGAGGAATAATCAAAGTGAACAGACCATTTTGACTGGAATGTAATATGTCTACTTTTCTGTCCACAATACAAAAGAGTATTTATTTACTGGTGTTTAAAGTTACTTCAGCACCTATGGCTATAACAAGACTGCAACATAAGTATAAAGTCAAGTTTAGTCAATTGTTTATATCTATGTTGCCCATTTTAGAGGACCTCCACCCAAGGCATTGGTCAATGGGTCCTACTATACCAGTAAGGATGACATTGTTTACCAAAGTAAGCAAGCACTGCTCAACTTCCCAGGGTTCCCACAAGGCACAAAACAGTATACTCTCACCTCTTGAAAATAGAAATTCAAAAACACTACATTTCAGATATTATTTTCTTTTAATTCTCACGATCCAAACAATGTTTTGCATTATAACTACTTTTCACCCAACTAATGATGCAAAGTTGTGTTAACAGGGTTCCTTAAGGTATCACAGGGTGAATTTTTTAAATACAATTTGGATAATTTACAAAAATTAATATAATTCACCCTGTGATACAGGGAAGGATTGATAAAATTCAAGGCTGTTTCTTTGCATTTTTCAACATTTCTCAAGGTCCAACAATAGTGATATTCAAGAATTTTCAAGGTCCTGCCATCACTAGTTCTAACTAGGACACCCCGGTCATCACCCACTCCACCCACTTCCCACAAAGGGAAGTGGGAGGTGGGGATAATGACTAGAGGGCCCTAGTTAGCAGCCCTGGTAATTAACCCTCAGCAATCAGCAGTGCCGAGGAAAATGGAGAGGAAATGAAAAATATCAACAGCAAAAATACTGCCGAGGATGGGTTCTTCAGAAAGCCTCGTGGTGGCAGAAATTACTGAACTTCTAGGTTACACAAGGAATTAAACTATGTGGGTTGCACTATGCTGTATTGCTAATCTTACAATTTACAGTACAAGATGCAGTATAACCACCAGAAACTGTGTGTTCTGCTTCTTCTATTTTGATAACACCAGAATCTGACATCAGTTTCTGGAAAGCTCTTACAGAGCTTTCCAGAAACTGATGTCAGATTCTGGTGTTATCAACATAGAAGTGGTGAGATACTTAGTTTGTGGTTATGCTACATCTGATTTTCACTCATACTCTACATATTGAGCAAGTCGCCTATTTACTTAAGATTTTTTCTCCGATTCACATGGTTCATGATATTTGCATGATCTAATTGAGTGAAAGATTCTGCACGTTGATTGTGATTATATACACATGTATCTCGAACTACTCTCACATGTTAAAGTTACTTGAAAGTTTTCTCTTTGCCGCATACTACATATACATGGCAATTGAGATTCTGCACAGCCCCGAAGATTTTTACACAATTGAACAGGCAATTGCCATAGAAGCACCAGTTTTCCACAGAATTTTTTTGTCGAGGAAACAAGGGTGAATTCCCAGGACTGAGTTAGGCAATGCCTTCACAAACTCTGGTATCTAAAACTATATTGTTATGATTACATGCTTCATCCACATTCTATTTTTGAGAATATTCATGGCTTTTCAAGGCCACCAGGCTCATTTGCAGGGATTTCAAGGCCTTAAATGGCCTTTAGTCAAATTCAAGCATGTTTCTTCAATCCAAGACCAAGCAGGAACCCTAGTTAAAAGCACAACTGACAATATACTTCAGGGTCTCAAAATAAATTGACGACCACTCCTTGACTTCATGGATTGTTTTAAATTTTACAGGGTTGTCATCTCAATATCTTTGAAAAGTTGTATTCACAACTTCAAATATTCATACCTGAAAGAGAGACGATGGATGCTTTGTTTGTGCTGAAAAATATGTTTGTTTTGGGAGGTTTTTGCACAGCCCTTCAGACTGTCCTAATTTGGGCACAACAGGTTAGAGTTACAGCTGCTACCAGGCCAACCATGGTTTTACCCAGTATTTTGCCCAGTAGGAGAAATATTGAAAATATAGGACTGAAACTAGTCGCTGACTTGCATCTGAGGCCCACAAGAGAACCATGTTCAACATGATTTTGATATCAGATGGGGTTGGGGGTGTTCTGGAAACAGTTGGGAATACTTTTAGTGGAAAAATGAGTCAAATGAACCTATATGTGGACATGTCATTTATTTTGGGCACAGGGTTTACTGCCAACAGTTTAAGGGGCAGTTTCTATGACATCACTTTCGTCAATGTATACCTGCCTCTAGTTTAAAAATCTCCACATCAATCGTTGAATGACAATTTGTTTATATGTTCCTGGTTTTGAGTTACCTCCCATCACTATGTTTTATCACCTGTCTCATGTCACAAGCAGAGGGTGCAGGTGTTCTGGAAACAGTTGGGAATACTTTTAATGGAAAAATGATTCAAATGAACGCATAATGTGGACATGTTATCGTATTCTGGGCACAGCTAGGATTTTCAATCAGGAATTTAAAGGCCTGTTTCTATGACATCACTGAAGTCAAAGTATACCTAACCTGCCTCTAGTTTAAAAATTTCCACATCATTCATTGAATGACAATTTGGTTATGCTCCTGGTTAATAAGAATTTTGAGTTACCTCCCACCACTATGTTTTACCATTTGTTTCATGGCACAAGCAGTTAATCCCTTCCCAAACCCATTTGTTTGAAACAAAATTATTTATACCTCATCTGTTTATAAGAGTAGCATCCCATTTTATCACTATCAAGGTATCACTGAACTAAATATTTGAATTAGAAATGTTGCACTCCGAAATGATGCAATCTCTAAACATAAACAGCCCTGGGGAAAATCAATAAACTTTTGAAACATTCTATTGACATCTTGCATTATTGTTGAATATTCCTGATAAAAAAGAGGGTGACTGGATGACTTTTGGACCGAAAAAATACAATTTACTTTTTGTGTGTTCTGTAGGGACTTCCCAGAAAAATATGTGCACGTAACTGGCACTTCCCTGTGTGTAATTTTTTCTCTCTTATTTGTTGCATGAACTCCGGTTTTCGGATCAGAAAAAGTTGTCTGAAGGGCTAAACTTGACAAAGATATTTGAATTAAAAAATTAAAGTGATGCGATCATAATTTTTTTCGCCTGAACATTATAATGGCTGCCTATGGGAAAATATTTAGTTCCATGATACCTCAACTGAGGCAATCAGAAACATCAGTTTGAAATATATAGGAGACGATGACCATTCCAGGTCAACCCAGAGGTCTACTGGTTAAAACATTGCTTGTGCTTATAATTTTACATGGAATTTGTAATTGTTTGAGTGGAAACATCATTTCACAGGTGTTTTCATAGTAATCCACTCTCCACATATGTATACACTTACTTTTATTTGCAGCAGTTACTTCAGCAAATACAAGTTGCTCATGCTCATGAAGAGAACTTTTCAATTTCCTGTTCTCTTCCTGCAGTTTGGCAACACTCTGAAATAAATCTTTCACTTCACTTTGCCATGATGCTTCTATATGTTCCAATTCCTGAATAAGAAAAAAATTAAAAACCATTATATTACCTACAGCAGTGTTTCTGCTAGGTCAAAAACAGTGCGGCTGTTTCAGAGATGAAAATGCGAGAGCATTTCCATTATCATGGCTTGCAAAAGAGTGTACTATTATGGAATGTACCCGTGATAACTCAGTTCTCTCACACGAGAGGTATTGTTAAACCATGTATCAACATATGGCCTCATCATTCTTGAGAGCTTGTATCAGTTAGCTGCTCTCACAGAATAAAATCATCTCTCAGTGTACTTCCTTGGCAACCATATCAGCAAATCTTGAGCTTTCTCTTGCAGAACGTCTAGGTATTAATACATCTTCCCACAGGCAATGTTTTGCAGCAGCAAAACATTGCCCTAGGGAAGACATATTAATACTTCTGCAATTTCTCTGTGCAGAAAACAATAGCCACAACTAAATTAATAAGAGCACCGCCAGGCATGGCTTAAAATTTGCCTGTTAGACATTTTGAATTGTACTACCGCAAAATACAAAAAAAAATGTTAATAACGGTTAAAATCTAAGTTGAAAAGGGGCCGTAACTCATTTAAAAGTAAATGGATGCAATACATATTCAAACTTGGCCTGCATTACTAGCTGGGTAATACAGAAACTAACTTTGGATCAAATAATCCAAACTGGAGACAGATGGACGGACAGTCTGATTACATAATACAACAGTTTTTTTTAAATGGGCATATAAAAACCAGTCTTGTTATAAGCAAAAACTATATAACAGGGTACAAAATCTCTTAAAATTCATGTCAAAATCAGAATCGATTCTCGCAAATGATAATCAAGCAAGGAAATTTAATTCATGTAAGAATCCAAATCAATTCCCACAAATAATTCTCACAAGGAGCTCCAGAATCAACTTTGATTCTCACAAAATGTTTATTTCATTCTTATCATAGAATGCAAAATTAAACTGTCCTTCATGACCCGGATAATTCTATTTATTTTTGTATTAATATAACACTTTTGACACGAAGACACATTATAACCAAAATCTGAACCAGGGGCGAATACTATAAAACTTTTACAATTGTATTTTCTAGAATTGTATTTTCTAGTTAGGACTTTAACCCTTTACCCAATGCAGACGATATCAAAATTTATTATTTTAAATATAATTTTTTTTAATTTTTCAAAAAATTTAAAAAAAAACATATCATGTGACCCCTTATTGGAACAAGCTCAATGAGCTCGTTCCAATGAGCGGTCACATGATATGTTTTGTTGAAATATTTTGAAAAATTTAATTTTTTCAACTGCTCAATTTGCATATTACGTGGGCGGATGCAGGCGATTCATTAGGTAAAGAGTTAAATGGGTTGAAATGAACCATTAGCATTTTCAAAGATGTGACAATTTGCCAGTTGGCAAATTGCCATATCTTTTAAAATGCTAATGATTAATTTTAGTCAGTTGTATTAATAGGTAAAAAATACAATTCTAGAAAATACAATTGTAAAAGTTTTATAGTATAGGTTCCTGGTATTTACAGGTTAAACATTAGTCAATAGATAAATAAGATGAGATTCCTCTCACGAGGGTTTAACAGTTCTCTCAAATTCAAAAGTATTCAAGAATGGAAAACTGATTCTTGCAGCACAAGTTTGTCAGAAACAAAACCGATTCTCTCGAAAATAGACAAATTTTAAGGTCCGACTTCAGGGCACAAAATCTCGCACTGACGTTAACCTACAGATAGTTACACTGATTCGATATGGATGACAAGTCATTCAGTGACATGATTTATTCTGACAAGAGATTAATGTTACTGCGTACCTTTATTATTACTGAAGAAATGTTATGCGATGCACTGAAAATTTCTTTAACCCTTCACCTAACATAATGCCAAAAACCATTCAGCTCTACTCACAAAAAACCTCTGGAAAAGAGCTCAATGTGGGATCATAAGCTATAATTTTGAGGCAAAACCAAATATTTTTAGTTGTTCAAGAATTTTTGTTTGTAACTGTCATCTGCAATGCATGATAGGTGAATAACTGGGTAGTTCGATGACCTTTGATTATATTTCAACTTTTTGGGCACTTGAATAGTCTGATCTACTATTCTTTGTACAGTTTTATGGTGAAAAGAGTCTCATGATTCACCTTATTTGCATAGCAGAATTATATGTGTGAGTTTCTATCATATTTATTTAATCAACGTGATGGACGACTTGGGATTTTTGTGGGTCAGAAATGGGAAAAACATTTGGAGTGGGCCCATATTCTGACCCTGTTGTAAACCGGTCAATTCCTGCCACATATACCACAAACTGTACTCCATTTAACCCACTGCGGACCATAATGTCAATGTATCAAACATTTCAAGTTGTACATTATTCTCATAAGGCAACTAGGGGGAGCGTGGGAGCTCAGTGGTTATGGCATTGAACTTCAAACTGAGAGGTTCACAGTGCGATTTCCACCATGGATAACTGCACTGTGTCCTTGGGCAAGGCACTTAACCCTTTACCCAACATAGTAGCCAAAAGCAGCCAGAAAATTAACCAGAATAAGCCTTCCACAACCGAAAATATCTTAGAAGTTTCTCAGTAAAACCATACAAATATGGATATCATTAGAACCAGCTCATCCAGCTGGTTCTAATGATATTCATATTTGTATGGTTTTATTGAAAGATTGTGAAATTTGTTTTCGCAAAATGTGAAATTTAATTTAGGATAATAGACTAGAAGTCCTTTCTGTTCAGACCGAACGGTATGAGCGTTTTAAGTTGGAAGATCCATGTAATTTCAGCAGTGCGTCTTCTATCCGTGTTTTTCGGGTCATCTGGATTGGTGTTTAGAATTTGTGTAATCCTATATTTGACGTTGCTCAGTGCGTGGTTTGGTTGGTTGAAGTGATAAGAGACAGATGTGTCTCTTTTGAGTCTAATATCCGCGAGGTGTTCTTTGATGCGGATATAAAAGTGGTGTTTCGTTTCGCCCACATATTGTTTACCGCATTTTAAGCAGTGGATGAGGTAAATGCAATTTCTGGACATGCAGTTTGTTTTGAAAGGGCCTCGGTATCAGGTTTTCGAGGCTGTTCCTGAGAACCATTTGGATTTGGGTAGCTGGTTCTCTAAATTACCCATTTCGTTTGTGAGCTGTACAATGGTAGCCAGCAAGATTTCATTGCTGGCTTTAATAAGTATGTCCTGAATAATTGTTTTTGTGATGTCAGTTCTGGGGCCCTGACATTGTGGTATGGCGGCCCTCAGTCCTGTCGGGGATAGTTGCTCCGAAGCGCATTTATTGAGGAATTGTTTTTGTAGTTCTTGTTTGGCAATTTTGACACTAAGATTTCTGAGGTTCTTGTATGTTTGGCGGTTGGCCGTGGTGATTTCTATATTGGGCGTGTCGGTGTCCATGGTGTGAAGTTCTTTTTCGTTGAGTCTTTGTCGTTTTCTGCTACGGTCCTCATCATCGTCGGCTAGGAGTACAGTGGTGGTACTGCTAGATGTTAAGCTTAGTGAGCTTAAAGAGCACTCGGCTGTGATGTTTTCCATAGTTTGGCTATCCACTTAAAGTAATTACAATTTATTAAATAAAAGCTCTGGTGAGCCCGAGAGAGTGGATAGTTAGGCTATACCCTTGTTGTAGCTATGCTAACCTGACAGGTTTCGTTCTTTATTTGAACTCGTCAGAGGTGGAGTGGTGTTTCGGCCTTCCCTTATTTATACTATTTGGTGTGGCTTTACCGTTTCTGGTGTGGCGGTACCGCTTTGTGTGTGGCGGTACCGTTTATTCGGTGTGGCGGTACCGTTTTGTGTGTGATGGTACCAGGATTGACATGGCAGTACCGTTAGCGATTTGTGTGTTGTACCGGTACCGTTTTGTTTGTTCTCTGACGTCACAATGGACTGTATTTTTTAGAGTTTCATCTGGCGGTAACGTTGAGGGTTTGGCGGTACCGATGTTCTAATACAGTGTTAATGGTGTTAAAGGGCCTTAATGTGAGCCCTGTGAATGAACCTGGTAATATAATATTATTGAAGAAAAGGATACAGCTCTTGTTTAGCTGTTGTGTGAATGGCTATTTGCTAAATGTTCCAAGCTTGGAACATTTAGCAAATAGCCATTCACACAACAGCTAAACAAGAGCTGTATCCTTTTCTTAATGTGAGGAAGAGGATCACAGATCCAGAAGTCGAGTTTTGACATTAAATTCTAAAGAAATAAGCTATTTATAGTAACAGTGACCTTGACCTTGGAGTCCCAGACTCCAAAATCAATAGGTGTCTTCCCTTCCTATAAGGTAACCTCTGGTATAAGTTTGGTAAAGGTGCGTCAAATAGAACTAAAGTTATTGCCCGGAAACCAATTTGTCACAAAATATTCTATTGATAGTAACAGTGATCTTGACCTTGGGGCCCCATACTCTGAAATCGATAGGTGTCTTGCCTTCCAATAGGGTAACCTGTGGTATAAGTTTGGTGAAGATACACGGAATAGAACTAAAGTTATTGCCCGGAAACCAATTTGTCATAAAATATTCTATTTATAGTAACAGTGACCTTGACCTTGGAATCCCAGACTCCAAAATCAATAGGTGTCTTCCCTTCCTATAGGGTAACCTCTGGTATAAGTTTGGTAAAGGTGCGTCAAATAGAACTAAATTTATTGCCCGGAAACCAATTTGTCATAAAATATTCTATTTATAGTAACAGCGACCTTGACCTTGGAGTCCCAGACTCCGAAATCAACAGGTGTCTTCCCTTCCTATAGGGTAACCTCTGGTATAAGTTTGGTCAAGGTGTGTCAAATAGAACTAAAGTTATTGCCCAGAAACCAATTTGTCACAAAATATTCTATTTATAGTAACAGTGACCTTGACCTTGGGGCACGAGACTCTGAAATCGATAGGTGTCTTCCTGTTCTATAGGGTAACCTCTGGTATAATTTTGGTAAAGGTGCATCAAATAGAACTAAAGTTATTGCCCGGAAACCAATTGTTTACGCCCGCCGCCACTTCATCAACTATAAGTCGAGTTTGACTTCGTCAAAACTCGACTAAAATACTGTGTTGGGTAAAGGGTTAATCCCACGTGGGGGCACAGTGACATTTGTGTAGTAAGACTGCATGTTGATGGTGAACTTTTCTTCAACCAATGCTAACCCAGCTTGTGTGGAGTTGGGGAGTCTTGACAGTTGCTGGCTGTTTCTTGATGCTTCTCATCGGGTACTCCGGCTTCCTCCACCCTTAAAACTGTCGGACACGAGGTGACCCTTGTTGTCAAACCTGTTGTTAAAACCACAATAATAAATAATAAATGAGCTCTGTCAAACAAGATTGAATTGGTTAAATTTTAAGTTGCATTGTGGAAAAAAACTTCAGCTTGGAATCTGAGTATTCTGTCATCAGTGTGAAGAGGGTTAACTCTTAAACCCTCTGAGTATTTTAAAGGCATTTTTCATCAAATCTCATCAAGACTGATTTAAAGCTGCCATGACAAGTTTTGATGAAAAATGCATCTAAATTTAACTCAAGAAATCAATGGGGAAAAAAATCCATTCAATTTAAATCTGCTTAAATGAGCCCAAATTATACTTATTTCAGTATTATTTATTTATTAAGCTTTAATGACACTTTAACAGCCAAGGTCATATCGTGTCGGTGACAGTTTTACAGGTGCAGGAGGCTGGAGTTCCCAGAGTGAACCACCGAGCAATGATGAGAAGCTGCCAGCTCCCCCAACATTGTAACTCCACACTGCAGCACAGGCAGGGTTAGATTAGTTGAAGAGATGCGCACCATCAATGTGGAGTATGCCTTAATACACAGAGTCATCATGCCTCCATGTGGACAATCAGGGTTAAGTGCCTTGCCCAACCAGTGAAATAGCTCCCCACTCTCTGAACTCTGAACTTTCTTATAATTGGCATTTGAGTTGGACTACGAGGAAAATTTTAACTGAAATTTTCTTGGGATTATCCAACAACTCATTTCAGTTGATCACAATTTTCACTTAGGTACTTTGTACATGTATGTTCAAACATAGTCAAAGGCAATGGATGCAGCCAGTTGTACATAAGTAGGCAGGCACTGCCCCACTCTTAGTTTTCAAAGGAAATTCACCATTAGAAAAACAGAAGTCATTCTAAAAATTCAAACAAAAACAGAACATTAGGAAAGATATTCATGTAAAAAAGGAACTTGTTTTGACTTGGAATAAGAAAGCTATTTCATGCAAAACATTATTTCATGTTCAACTGTATTGTGTATATAAGATCTTACTACAAAGGAAAATATATTTACATGTCCTATAAATAGACCTGTTATAGCCAGGTAGGCTCATTCATGTCAAATTTCAAATGATTCTGCTAACACTGCTCAGCACAATGATTGACTGGCAAAAATAAAGAAAAATCGAAAGATATTCGATAGAGAACAACATGACATATTTCAAAAGCCTATACCCCAAAATCAATAGAAAAATAAAACGGTAATTGAATTTCCAGGAAACCTTAATTAAGAGCGTCAAATTTGTTGTGGTCTATAACACTACAATCAAAGGTGTGGAAATGTATGTCCGGATAGGCATACACAGTATTTAACATCGTATTAATGAAGACTAATTGGAAAAGAAGGTATTAACGGTCTGACAAGGAAATTACTATTGCTAGTCCCTGAATCAAAATCAATCACTTTATTATGACAAGTGAACGACAGCCACCATAGAATATAATTGTCACTGGCTCTGAAACCACTTCAAATTTAACCCAAACCTGACATAACTTTATAATATCAATATTTCTTCACAAATATTGCTCGAGAAAAGAGTTCAGTTATTATTAATAAACTGAAATTGAAATTTCATTACCACCCCTTTGCCGGATAGCGTATGTGACGAAAGTCCAAAGGGGCCATTGGTCCACTATCCGGCAAAGGTGTGAACATGTGTTCTCATTGTCACAGGGGGACAGCGCCAGGATTTCAATTTATGGAGGGGGGGGGGGGGGGGGGGTAAGATATGTAGGGTCCAAGGTTGAAGGCATCTCCCAAACACTGCAGACCTGAGCTAGAAGAGGACAGGGAAGGAGGTAGTTTCAGCAATCTGAACATTGTGGCTACCCCCTTACAGCTTACAGGGGGGTTCAGAACTGAACCAGGGAGGAGCAGGCCTGGCATTCTGAAAAATGCCGGATGGCAAAAAATCGCTCTCCTCAATCAGCTTAGGAGAGCAATTAGCTTTACACAGCATTTTAAGTATCCAACTGAACGAACTCATTGAAACTGAAACCAACAGACTACATCAGTGATTTTATTAACTTTACTAAGGTAAAGCGAAATCTCTTAGACATCTAGATGTCTCACTCAACAACCAAACACACACTTGACAAGACCTGTGTGTACCCAGACCTGTTCTCCAAGAAAGTCATACAGCTACCACTACCACCTTCAACCCCCCAAGGGGGTTGAAGGTGGTGGTGGTAGGCGTATGACTTTCTGGGACAACAGGTCTGCTTGAATCTAGTCACATCCTGGTGTAAGTGCTTCAAGTGACAGGATATTAGTAATGGTAGTATATTATAGTGTCAATATTCCTTGAATAATTACCCCTCAAACTGTGATGTCAGTTGTTGAACTTGAAACTGACAGAAAAAAAATATTGCTGTGACCCATTTTGCTTCAAATGATTGCAACTGTGTTTGGGTATGGTTGCAGCCATTACCTTTACCACTAAACCACTTTCAAAATGAAATTACGTGATGTTATGTGACTTCGAAGTTAAATTACATTTTTGCTTTACAACAAAAATTTAATGTGAGCATAATACAGGAAATCTCAATCATCCCAGACCAAAATATGTAGGAGGGCAATTTTTCGCTCTCCTCAATTCTTTCAGGAGGGCAGTAAGGAGAGCTAAAAAATCGCTCTCCTGAAATTGCCAAGCCTGGAGGAGAGTGTCCCCTTCGTGTTTGTAGGGGTGTCTTTTTCAGTAATTTGAAGTTTGATTTTGGAGAGCCCAAGGAAAAAGTATGGGGTGGGGGTGGGGGGGGGTGGGGGGGGGGAAGTAAGATATGTAGGGTCCAAGGTTGAAGGCATCTCCCAAACACTGTAGACCTGAGCTAGAAGAGGATAGGGAAGGAGGTAGTTCAGCAATCTGAACACTGTGGCTACCCCCTTACAGGGGGGTTCAGAACTGAACCAGGGAGGAGAGTGTCCCCTTCCTGTTTGTAGGGGTGTCTTTTTTGTGGGTTTGATATTGGGTGGGAAAACCATGGTCATACAGTAATTTGAAGTTTGATTTTGGAGAGCCCAAGGGAAAAGTATGGGGTGGGGGGGGGGGGGGGGGGGGGGGGCAGTGGCGCTCCCACTGCATTGTCACATTTTCTCCCTTATTGACTTGTCTACCATGATCTGATTGATGACACTGAGGAAAGCTCTTTTCAGTAAAAATGTATGGACATTAATACAAAATCACAATTTACATTATGAGCTAAATGGTCAGTGGCAGACTCTACAGTACGTGGAGAGTGTATTATCATTAAATCACCCACAGAGTGGAGATTCCACCCAAGCAATAATTGCAAATTTATTGCAAAGCATAACCATCACAAGCAAAGTTCCAGCCAATGGACCTCCGGGTTTAACCCGGAGGTCCATTGGCTGAAACATTGCTTGTGTTTTATGTCCTTATGTACAGAATTTGAAAGTGACACTTTGGGTGATAACTCCACTCCGTGGGTGATTTAGTTACAATCCACTCTCCACGTACTGTAGATTTCTATTCCAATAAGTAAAACATGAATCATTACATTACTGTTGATTTAGAACAACTCACTGAATTTATCCTGCCTGAATTTGCAATTCATTTCCAAATTATTAATTGGTCATTGAAATTCAAATTCTCTCTCATTTAAACATTATTGTGTTCAGTTTCTTCAAACAAAATTGCATTTCACAGTTGCAATTTTTTCACTATTCTGATTCAATCAAACTGGCTGAGACCACTTTTGTGCAGATCGATGTAGTATAGTTTAACCCACTGCACTCTGGTGTCAAAATATCAAAATTTCAATCAACAAATTTATCCCATAATACAACTTGAAACTTGACCAATTAAATCTTGTTTGACAGAGCTCAAAGAGCTCTGTCAAACAATATTGGATTGGTTAAATTTCAGGTTGCATTATGGGAAAAAATTGCAGCTTGAAATTTTTATATTTGGACATCAGAGTGCAGTGGGTTAAAGCACTTTATTTACAGGTTTACATAACTGGAAGTAACATGAATAATTGATCAAGGTACAGTAACTAACAACTACATGTATGAGAGAGTGCACTAAATATCTGTCCCAGGATCTTGATTTCTTACAATCTGAATTTTAAGCGTGACCCTTGAAATGTGCCCTTGACATTTAAAGTTATGGCTATAGTGTGCGGCACATCCCTCCATTGTCTTTTACAATTGTGTGAAGTTTGATGACTGTAGCCCCAATAGTTTCTGAGTTATTGTCTCGGATAAGCACATAACCTCAATCTTGTTTAACCATTTTTGACGGGACTTGTTGTTTTTACTTTAGTTCTCGGTGACAAACAAGTCCCACAAAATCAGACAGACAAATGCTAATCCATTGTTTTCTTTGCAAGGTTTCAGTAAAAAAACAAAACAAAATCTTTGTGGGAACCCAAACACTATTACATGTCTAGGTTCTCACAAAATCAGGAAGACAGACCCTCACACACACTCATACACTTCAATCACGAAAGGCGACTAAGGTCGGGGGCACTAACATACCAGAAAATAAGTGGTCAGACAAGGACAATGTCTGGTACAAAAAGGCCAATGTCAGACTGAGGTTTAAAATCAGCAGTCAAAATGTCTGATGCCAAAATTATTAATGAAGTTCAGTGATCAGAACATCATGCATGCTGGAAATCATGTACATAACTAGCAAGCCGAAAATTAATGATTATTATGATTTCTGGTCCTGGCAAGTTGGGATGTGTGAAGAAAGTGACTGTACAGCTCATCAGTATTAACAGCATGTGAAGAAATATGATCTGACATGGCCATACATGTATCTAAATTATGTTTGAAGGGTAATTCAGTTCCAATTCAGGATGAAACCAATCATACCTTGTTTGGCAGGGCTCATTGAGCCCTGCCAAACAAGGTATGGTTGGATGAATTCTGAGCAGTTTTAAGATGAAGGTCCATGTACACCCAAAACACATTATTTTGAATACTCAAACTCCATTTTGTAATATGTCAGATATCATTCTCAAATGAGACTTGATTCATTTGGTGTCTGACATTTTGTCTGGAAGCGCACTGAAAATTATTTTCAGACTTGGGCACTAACCCATTGATACCTTTGTATGTCTTATCACTTACAAAATCAAACAGCGCGTTGATATTTGTGGTCATTTGTTTTATTATTTTGTGATTTTTTTTTAAAGTTTTAACCTCATTTCCTATTTTCACCTGAATAGTGCTCAGTGACAACCATTGAGCCAACTGTTATCGCAGCTTAAAATACTAATATAATCCTGCTGTCAAGAATTCTTAACTGGTCGAGTGCTAGAAGCCACTATCAGGGCTTTCAAAAAATGAGGATACCAGAGCAAAAGCCAACACTTTCATTGCTTATATTTCATATTCAGTCAAACACAAATAATACTTTGTTTATATAATTTTTGTTTTATTACAAATTATTGGCAAGTGCCTGTAATGAAACAAGTTTTAAATAACCAATTCAGACCACCAAAAATAATCTAGCCCTTAATCAGATAATCACTTATGTGAAAAATATCTTGTTATTTGTACTTTCCGACGTTTGATGTAGCATTTTGAAAAATGTTGAAGAAACTGAATTCCCGGTGACGTTTGAACATCACGATAATTAACTGGTAGAGTGCTGGAAGCCCATATTTGGGCTTTACTCTGAAGTATTGGTACCACAACTTAAAGGCTTCATATTTTGTGGATGTTGTTCATATCACCTTTGATTTGAAATTATTCAGTCTGTTAGGAATTGCTTTGTTACAATTCATGGGAGAGTGCCTATTGGCACTCTCCCATAAATTGTAACAAGGCAAAGATATGTGAACAAATTTTGATGACCAAAAATAATTCAGAACTCTACCAGTTAAAGACTCAATGGGTTAAAATAGAAATCTCAAAAAGTAAGATAAAAACACACTTTCTACAGTAACAGCTATCTAAATCTCTGTTAGTTGAATGCTTAAAAATGTGGGCAGACTAATGGAACAGTTAAACAGTGACAAATGTAACATTTCCGTTCTTTGATGTATTGCTGAAAGAAGACCAAGCAGTTCCAAGAAAGAAAAAAAAAAGATGTGATTCTATCAGTAATAAAAATGGTACACTGCACATTATAAAATTAGATTTATTGATTGTTGATTATGGGATGATGTGATTTTTCTGCTGTTATAATCTCTATTTTGCAACTTATCAGCATTTACATGCAGTTGAGACAGCAGATTGTTCAAGTTGTGCAATACATTTACTACCAAAACATCCATGCAGTGCAATTTCCACCATGAAAATTGTTAAAACAGTGGAGGCCACTTAAGTGGATATTTCTGAACTGAATAACCCTGCAAAACTGAATATAACCTCCAAACACAAAACATTAACCATACCTTCATTGCTATTACAGTTAAAACTAGAAGTCCTGTCATGAACTGTGCACTTATCTAGGCTTAATTGCGCGTAGGAACTGCGCGCAATTGCCATATCGAATGGCATCCAAAGCACGGCAGGTTCTCCTGGTTACTCACAGCAAACACAGGCAATGTTTCTGCCAATGGACCTCCGGGTTACCCGGAGGTCCATTGGCTGAAACATTGCTTGTGCAAAGGCCATATGTACATGATTTGATAGCCTTACTATGGCCATGGCGCGTAGATTAACGCGCAGATCGGCATGCTATTTGTGTGCATTTTGTGACAGGACTTTAGTTTTAACTGTAAATTTGATCTGTCAGATGCATATAGCTAAAAGGTAAACTCCTGTTAACTGGTAGAGTGATGGAAGCCCATATTTGGGCTTCATTCTCAAGTGCAGGTACTGCCACAAAAAGGCTTCAAATTCAATGGATATGCTTCATATTGTCTTTGAAGTGATATTATTCAGCCAGTTAGGATTTGCCTTGTTACAATTTATGGGAGAGCGCCCACTGGCACTCTCCATAAATTGTAGCAAGGCAAAGACATGTGAACAAATTTTGGTTGCCAAAAATAATTCAGCACTCTACCAGTTAATTGATTTTATTTATTTATTTATTTATTTATTTATTGGAGTTTAACAACACTTTCAGCGAGGGTCACCTCGCGTCGGACAGTTTTACGGGTGGAGGTAGTCGGAGTACCTGCAGAGAACCACCAAGCAATGGCAAGCAACTGTCAGACTCCCTAACATACTAACTCCACACAAACAGGGTTAGCATTGGTTGAAGACAGGGGAACCATCGACATGAATTACGTCTAAGTACACAGCGCCACCATGTCCCCACGTGGGCAATCAGGATTATATTATCCTTTTTATGGAGCTATACATATATATGGTAGCAGTACATTCAATACAGGCATTTACTCTAGAATAAGGCTGCCATGGACTGCCCACTTTCCACGGGTAGGCAATATTTCCATGCATGCACTAATATTAGATTCCAAACACTAATTATAGGAATAATCATCAAAAATTTAATTAATGATTATTTAAAATTCATTAAAATTCATTAATTAAAATTTTGCTCATGATGATTTTTATTACTGGTATTTTTAAATGCATACAGTTAAAACTAGAAGTCCTAGCTGTCATGAAATGCACACAAATAGCATGTCGATCTGTGCATTAATCTACGCGTTATGACCATAGTAAGGCTATCAAACTCTGTACATATGGCCTGTGCACAAGCAATGTTTCAGCTAATGGACCTCCGGGTAACCGGAGGTCCATTGGCAGAAACATTGCCTGTGTTTGCTATGAGTAACCAGGAACACCTGCCTTGCTTTGGATGTTATTCAATACACGCAATTAAGCCTAAATAAGCGGACAGTTTGTGACAGGACTTCTAGTTTTAACTGTATGGTCAACATCCCTGCCCACACATGGATAACTACCAGTCCATGGCGACTGTACTGCACTATATCATGTTTGAAAGATGCTCTGTCCAACAAGATATAACAGAATAAATGATAAGTTTATCTCCAGAGTACAGGAAAGTGACCAAACCCCTGTTAACCCTTTACCCAATGAATCGGCCACATCCGCTACTTAAAATGCAAATTCAGCAGCTGAAAAAATATTTCCCAAAAATTTTCAACAAAATCATATCATGTGACCCGTCTTTGGAACGAGCTCGTCTAGCTCGTTCCAATGAGCAATCAGATGAAATGGGTTTGTTGAAATTTTTGGAAAAATTTTAAAACAAGAGGCCCCACGTGGCCTTAATCGCTCACCTGACAAAGTGACTCTAAGAAGTATTTTAGGTCACCTTCACCATGTCATGCCTCATCAACATTAACTGGTTGAGTGATAGATTTTGTTTGAAGTTCAACATTTGTTACCTAAAATTAGTTTTATTTAAAATCATTGGTGTGTGGCCAATCTCCAATGATTTTTAATAAAGCAAATTTATCTCTGCAGACAAACTGGTTTAGCATGAAGCACAAACAAGGAATGTGAAGAGATAGCCTTGGACATCTCTCCCCAACTGTGGATATCTTCCATGTGCTACATGTATATATTTGCATGCAAGAAAACAAAAATTTTCACAAATTTTTTTTTTTTTTATCATCATTAGAACAAGCTCAAACAGCTTATTCCAATAGGGGTATGGGAAGATCAGGTATATTTTTGAGACAGAAATGTGAATATATAAATAATGGTGTTTTTTTGTGAATGATGCTGGAGAATTTTGCGTAAAGATATGGTAAATGGTTTGTTCTAGATACAGAATGATGCAAAAGTATTTAAATTTGATTAGGCAAGTTGTTCCTATAATGCATTTAAAAATTGAAGTAACTGTTTTTTTGCTGACGAACTTTTAGATGTGTGTGTCTGTGTTTGTGTGTGTGTGTGTGTTTGTGTGTGTGTGTGTGGGGGGGGGGGGGGGGGGGGTAAGAGTGTTCTTGCAAACAAAATTCCAGAATAAATGGAAAATTTTATTTTTTGTGTGAAAGACATAGTGCGTGAATGTTGATTGGAACAAGCTTAGAGAGCTCATTTTAATGTGAAGTCATAAAGCTGTGTTTTACGTACGAAATTCTGGAATAACTAAAAAAATTGCTTTTTTGACTCAAAAAGCATGGTGTGCGACCTCTCATTGGAATGAGCTCAAAAAGCTCATTCCAATGGGGTATTTACAAGCGATAAGTACATGTATGTTTAAGAGACAAAAATTAAAATTTGAATAGCGATTTTTGCGAAGAATGCTGACAAGTTTTGGCAGTTATGCTGGTAAAAAGGTAAGATATGCAAAGTGGTTGTTTTTTAGAGGCGACATTTAATTAAGGGGAATTAACCCTTGATTACTGAGGTAACTTCTAAAAGTACTGAAATTTCATGAAGCAATGTGAATAACAGACAACAGTTGCCTAAAAATTTCATGAATAACTAAAATTTTTATTCCTTTGTCTCGAAAACATGGCATATGACCTTTGTTGGAATGAGCTGAATGCGTGTGTTCCAATGAGGGGTCATAAAATTTGAACGAAGATTTGTGTGAATAATGCATTAGTACTGCTAGATTTGGGTAAACGGTTCACCCTGGATACCACCCCTTCTATAGTAGATCTTTTCTGCAAATTTTGTCTAAGATTCTATCAACTTTACAAATAAATACGTTCATGAATCACAATCAGATCCACCCTACAATGTTGCATACCAAATATCAAAAGATTCTGCCTGCTGGATCTGGAGAAGAAGATTTTTTAAGAAATATGCCTGAAACGCACTAAGTTAAAATTTGGGCTCCTATACGGAGCCCAAATATAAACCCAGGGGGCCGATTTGAACAAACTTGAATCAGATCCACCCCACAATGTTGCTTACCAAATATGAAAAGATTCTGAAGCTGGATCTGGAGAAGAAGATTTTTTAAGAAATTTGCCTGAAATGCACTAAGTTCGAATTCGAGCTTCTATAGTGAGCCCAAATATGAAACTAGGAAGCCGATTTGAACAAACTTGAATCAGATCCACCCCACAATGTTGCATACCAAATATCAAAAGATTCTGCCTGCTGGATCTGGAGAAGAAGATTTTTTAATAAATTTGCCCGAAATGCACTAAGTGCGAATTCGGGCTTCTATATTAAGCCCAAATATGAATCCAGGGGGCCGATTTGAACAAACTTGAATCAGATCCACCCCGCAATGTTGCATACCAAATATCAAAAGATTCTGCCTTCTGGATCTGGAGAAGAAGATTTTTGAAGAAATTTGCCCGAAATGCACTAAGTTTGAATTCGAGCTTCTATAGTGAGCCCAAATATGAATCCAGGGGGCCGATTTGAACAAACTTGAATCAGATCCACCCCGCAATGTTGCATACCAAATATCAAAAGATTCTGCCTGCTGGATCTGGAGAAGATGATTTTTTAAGAAATTTGCATGAAATGCACTAAGTTCGAATTCGAGCTTCTATAGTGAGCCCAAATATGAATCTAGGAAGCCTATTTGAACAAACTTGAATCAGATCCACCCCACAATGTTGCATACCAAATATCAAAAGATTCTGCCTGCTGGATCTGGAGAAGAAGATTTTTTAATAAATTTGCTTGAAATGCACTAAGTTCAAATTTGGGCTCCTATACTGAGCCCAAATATAAACCCAGGGGCCGATTTGAACAAACTTGAATCAGATCCACTCCACAATGTTGCTTACCAAATATGAAAAGATTCTGCCTGCTGGATCTGGAGAAGAAGATTTTTTAAGAAATTTGCATGAAATGCACTAAGTTCAAATTCGAGCTTCTATAGTGAGCCCAAATATGAATCTAGGAAGCCGATTTGAACAAACTTGAATCAGATCCACCCCACAATGTTGCATACCAAATATCAAAAGATTCTGCCTGCTGGATCTGGAGAAGAAGATTTTTTAAGAAATTTGCCTAAATGCACTAAGTTCGAAATCGGGCTCCTATACTGAGCCCAAATATGAACCCAGGGGGCCAATTTGAACAAACTTGAATCAGATCCACCCTACAATGTTGCATACCAAATATCAAAAGATTCTGCCTGCTGGATCTGGAGAAGAAGATTTTTTAAGAAATTTGCCTGAAATGCACTAAGTTCGAAATCGGGCTCCTATACTGAGCCCAAATATTAACACAGGGGGCCGATTTGAACAATCTTGAATCAGATCCACCCCACAATGTTGCTTACCAAATATGAAAAGATTCTGCCTGCTGGATCTGGAGAAGAAGATTTTTTAAGAAATTTGCCTGAAATGCACTAAGTTCGAATTCGGGCTTCTATAGTAAGCCCAAATATGTATCCAGGGGGCCGATTTGAACAAACTTGAATCAGATCTACCCCGCAACATTGCATACCAAATGTCAAAAGATTCTGCCTGCTGGATCTGGAGAAGATTTTTGAAGAAATTTGCCTGAAATGCACTAAATTTGAATTCGAGCTCCTATAGTGAGCCCAAATATGAATCTAGGGAGCCGATTTGAACAAACTTGAATCAGATCCACCCTACAATGTTGCATACCAAATATCAAAAGATTCTGCCTGCTGGATCTGGAGAAGAAGATTTTTGAAGAAATTTGCCTGAAATGCAGTAAGTTCAAATTTGGGCTCCTATACTGAGCCCAAATATGAACCCAGGGGGCCGATTTGAACAAACTTGAATCAGATCCACCCCACAATGTTGCATACCAAATATCAAAAGATTCTGCCTGCTGGATCTGGAGAAGAAGATTTTTTAAGAAATTTGCCTGAAATGCACTAAGTTCGAAATCGGGCTCCTATAGTGAGCCCAAATATGAATCCAGGGGGCCGATTTGAACAAACTTGAATCAGATCCACCCCACAATGTTGCATACCAAATATCAAAAGATTCTGCCTGCTGGATCTGGAGAAGATGATTTTTTAAGAAATTTGCCTGAAATGCACTAAGTTCGAATTCGAGCTTCTATATTGAGCCCAAATATGAATCTAGGAAGCCGATTTGAACAAACTTGAATCAGATCCACCCCACAATGTTGCATACCAAATATCAAAAGATTCTGCCTGCTGGATCTGGAGAAGATGATTTTTTAATAAATTTGCTTGAAATGCACTAAGTTCAAATTTGGGCTCCTATACTGAGCCCAAATATAAACCCAGGGGGACGATTTGAACAAATTTGAATCAGATCCACTCCACAATGTTGCTTACCAAATATGAAAAGATTCTGCCTGCTGGATCTGGAGAAGAAGATTTTTTAAGAAATTTGCATGAAATGCACTAAGTTCAAATTCGAGCTTCTATAGTGAGCCCAAATATGAATCTAGGAAGCCGATTTGAACAAACTTGAATCAGATCCACCCCACAATGTTGCATACCAAATATCAAAAGATTCTGCCTTCTGGATCTGGAGAAGAAGATTTTTTAAGAAATTTGCCTAAATGCACTAAGTTCGAAATCGGGCTCCTATACTGAGCCCAAATATGAACCCAGGGGGCCGATTTGAACAAACTTGAATCAGATCCACCCTACAATGTTGCATACCAAATATCAAAAGATTCTGCCTGCTGGATCTGGAGAAGAAGATTTTTTAAGAAATTTGCCTGAAATGCACTAAGTTCGAAATCGGGCTCCTATACTGAGCCCAAATATTAACACAGGGGGCCGATTTGAACAATCTTGAATCAGATCCACCCCACAATGTTGCTTACCAAATATGAAAAGATTCTGCCTGCTGGATCTGGAGAAGAAGATTTTTTAAGAAATTTGCCTGAAATGCACTAAGTTCGAATTCGGGCTTCTATAGTAAGCCCAAATATGTATCCAGGGGGCCGATTTGAACAAACTTGAATCAGATCTACCCTGCAACATTGCATACCAAATATCAAAAGATTCTGCCTGCTGGATCTGGAGAAGATTTTTGAAGAAATTTGCCTGAAATGCACTAAATTCGAATTCGAGCTCCTATAGTGAGCCCAAATATGAATCTAGGGAGCCGATTTGAACAAACTTGAATCAGATCCACCCTACAATGTTGCATACCAAATATCAAAAGATTCTGCCTGCTGGATCTGGAGAAGAAGATTTTCAAAGAAATTTGCCTGAAATGCAGTAAGTTCAAATTTGGGCTCCTATACTGAGCCCAAATATAAACCCAGGGGGCCGATTTGAACAAACTTGAATCAGATCCACCCCACAATGTTGCATACCAAATATCAAAAGATTCTGCCTGCTGGATCTGGAGAAGAAGATTTTTTAAGAAATTTGCCTGAAATGCACTAAGTTCGAAATCGGGCTCCTATACGGAGCCCAAATATGAACCCAGGGGGCCGATTTGAACAAACTTGAATCAGATCCACCCTACAATGTTGCATACCAAATATCAAAAGATTCTGCCTGCTGGATCTGGAGAAGAAGATTTTTTAATGTTTTTCCCATTGCCTACAGTGTTAAAAAGTGCTGACTCAGCACTTTTTCAAAGTCCCGAAACTGTACCCTATGATAAAACCGATGGCAATTTTTTTTTACCAATCCTTTCTGTTGGTCCTAAGGAAGCTGCACACCAAATAAAAATTCTCAGTGCCGTGCAGTTTTGGAGATATGGGCGTTTTAAATTTTTTCTATTTTTAGCTCCTGCGGTTCCCACGGGGCTGCGGGAAAAATTTTTTTTGCATAAATCAAGTACTCATGACCCAATAAGCCCTCACATAAAATTTGGTTCAAATCAGCCTCTCGGTTTGGAAAATAGAAATTTTGGGCGGGGCAAAAAATTTTGCCCCTCTCATAACAACGTCAAGTATAGCCCCACAAACTTCTCTTGAACAAATCTGAGTCTACACCTCAAAAGGAAGCTGCACACCAAATATCAAGTCTCTGCTACCGCTGGTTCATGAGAAGAAGATTTACAAAGATTTTGGTGCCCCTTGGGAGTGTGGCACCACCCAGAAGGAGGGGCAACTTCATTTGAACAAATCTGAATTGGCATTAGGTAATAAACATTTAGCCATCATTTGAATAAAATTGGGCTAGTGGTTTAGGAGAAGTCGATAATGTAAAGTTAACGCCGGACGGACGACGACGGACGACGGACGCCGGACGACGGACGCCGGACAGAAAGTGATTAGTAAAGCTCCCCTTGAGCTTCGCTCAGGTGAGCTAAAAATAATATTTAAAATAATAAATTTTGATATTGTCTGCATTGGGTAAAGGGTTAATTGAATACTCTTGTTAACTGAAAAATTATCATTACCAAACTTGCTATTCAATGAGCATGGGTTCTATGTACTAGTGTTTAACTAGGGCAGTGTTAGAAGCCCAAGCCGATACCCATATTCAGGCTTCAAATAATTACAGAGGCCACAATAATATAAGATACAGGATGTTTTGTGGTCAGATATGATGCATGTGAGGCGAAGTGAGATCAATATTCGATGAGGTGTTAGCCGAGCCTAATATTGATCTCACTGAGCCTCTCATGACACCATATCTGACTACTAAACCACCTGTAACTTTCTTATTATGTCTGCAGACAAAATCCAGTATGTCCCTTTAATTAATCGGCCTGTAATTTATTTTCTCATTGGGTTGGTTTGTAAAATGTAAAGAAGCAGACTAAGTTTACAATGTAAGGGGAGTAACTCTATCTAGCAATCGTTTCATGCTGAAGTAATTATCGATCCGTACGATTAATCGGTTGTGAATGTTGGGCGTGTTTCGATTTACATTGGGCTGTTGGATGGGGTTTCTCAATTTGGGACACATATTATAAACAGATTATTTCTTTTTGTTCAAGTGAGTTTAATGAAACATTAATCACATTCAACAGACGATTCATAACGTTTACTGTAAGATTGCCATTTTTGAGAAGAGGCGGTTGTATATTTTATTTCTAAAAACAATATGGTGGACACACACCTAATACTGATTTCATATGGGGTCACCAATCATATCATCATCGACCTGATATGGCTTCATAGGCCGCCACCAATTATCCACGCTGATTGGTTGAGCACAAGAGCTGACATAAGAAGTTCTCATATTCTTAGTATGAACTTTACATATTCACAAGAATTTAACATTTTATTACTATAGGCATAAATTTTGTTAAGTTTAGGCCAAATAAAAAAAATGAATTGATTCTCAGGCAATTTTTTTTCAAATCAGTGAGGGAGGGAGGATTTTATTTTTACTTTTTTAAAAAAATTTTTTTCATGTAAAAGGTTTGAGTATACTCAGTAAATCTTTTTGCTGTCTTTCCACTTGAAAAAGAGAAAAGGTTGTATTTTAGTGTAATTATAGTATACCTTTTATAACTAACTGTGGTAACAACAGCTAAAAGGATTTGTATTTTATTGTTCTTTTTAATGGTATAGATCTGTCAAGCATCATGATCCATTAGAATAAGCCCCACTAACCAATGCTTGGGGTAGGAGTCCTTTAAAATGGGAAACATGGCTCTAAATGATTGGTTAAACTTGAGTTTATATCGGTGTTGCGGTCATTTTTAGCCATTGTGCAGAAATATATGAACTTAAACACCAGCAAATAAATAAATAATTAAATCATGATCTAGTATATCAGAATTTTCTTTGTTACAGTTTATGGGAGAGTGCCCCTGGGCACTCTCCCATAAACTGCAACAAGAAAAACCAATTTACTGCTAACACAGCTAAATAATTATATGTCAGGAAATGCGAAAAAATTACCATTCCAAGTTTTCACAAATTTTTTAAAAAACATGACATAATAAAAATGTCCAATGAGGAGGTTCAAATCCAATGAGGGAGGGCCTGAGAAACAAAACATTATTTTTTTTTAGCCTTATATGTTGTTTTTTATATTATAAATTTATAAATTGTAACAACACAAGAATTGATAAACAAGATGTGACAGCCAAAAGTAATCTTGCAATTTACCAGATAAAATCATTTTCAGCTTCTATGGCTATGTGATGACTGCAACACAAGTTTCAAGTCAACTTCTGAAATAGCCAATGATAAATACTAATGTCAGAGGCAGACTGGGCATTTGGTTCACCGGGAAAATTGCCGGTGGACCCACTACTGCATTCCCCAATATTGAGCTCTGTCAAAAATAGATATAATGGATGAATTAAATAAATATGTGGCAAATTAGAGGGAATTCACCAACTTTTGTTTACTGAATAATCCTCTGTTAACCCTTTACCCAACGGATTGCCCAGATCCGCCTGCGTAATATGCAAATTTAGCATCTGAGAAAATATTATTTTTCAGAAAATGTCAACAAAACCATATCATGTGACCCCTCTTTGGAACAAGCTCGTTCCAATGAGGGGTCACATATGATTTTGTTGAAATTTTTTGAAAAATGTTAAACAATGATTTTTCAAATAATAAATTTTTATATCGTCTGCGTTGGGTAAAGGGTTCAAGGCGCATTTATATCAATGTTGGTATGCAAACAACAGGGTTTCACTTCACCAACTTTCAAAAATCCAAGAAGTTGTTTTGCCTGACATTATTTATATTTCTTGTATTGCAATGCTCCCTAATGCTAAATAAAACTGATGGCCAAATAAAAGTGATGCTGCACATTTTGAGTAAGAGTGATGACGTTTTTGCCTTTTATTTCTCAACCTAATAAATGTGATGCTGCCCTCTGTCGCGAAAAATTAATAATAGTTTCATCACTTTTATTTGGCCCTAGAGAGTACATACAGTACGTGGAGAGTGTACTATCTTTAAATCACCCACAGGGTGGAGATTCCACCCAAGCAATAATTGCAAATTTATTGCAAAGCATAACCATCACGAGCAAAGTTCCAGCCAATGGACCTCCGGGTTTAACAGAATCTGAAAGTGACACTTTGGGTGATAACTCCACTCCGCAGGTGATTTAGTTACAATTCACTCTCCACGTACTGTATATATAACAATAATACCTACTCACTCATGAGCAATGTATCACAGTTCAAACCATTCACAATGATTAATTGCTGTAGCCCTTTTGATTACTGTGGTAAGTAAACATGTACTGTTTTACTGGTAGAATAGTACACAGCTACCTGGAGTGGAAGTCCTCTAATGTGGGCAACACTGGTAAGGGGCAGACGGCATGGGCCAAGAAAAATTAATGGGTTATGCATTAATGGGGGCCCAGACACGGAAAAAATTTTGATTTTTCAAACTGAATGAATATCCTCTATGCATCCGCATAGAGGATATTTCAATGGCATTTTCTATCATTTTCATAATGGTTGATCAGTATACCAAATATCATATAAATCTGACATGCACTGGCCGATATTCCGAGGTCTAAAGTTGTTAGGGACGGATGGGCGAATGAACAAATGGATGGATGGATGGATGGGCGAATGGATGGGCCCCATTGCTAGATCCCCTGCAAACTTCATTTGGCAGGGGATAATAATGTACTATCTCACCAAAGCAAAAATAATTTATTTCTGCAGAAATTTCGTAAAGAAGTAAACAACCTGGTTGGTCCAGTAAAAGCAGAGAAGATGGACGGGAGAACATCACAACACTTTTTTTCCTGCTAATGGGTTACAATATAAGCTATTTGTTTTCAGGCCGCAATACAATTTTATTCATTTTTCAGCTGTGTTAATTGAGGCCTTATTATACAGAATACTACATAATGTATCTGACATGTTAAGTAGTGGTTATTATCCAACCAACTTCAACTGTGCTAAGAATTAAGTATCATTTTTAGATTCCTCTCAGATACACCACCAATGAATTAAAAGTAATTCCAAAGCAACCTGTTAAATTATTTGAATGCGTTTTTCTCTTTATTAGCTTTGATATTCAAACATTTTATTCTCAGACATTTTGTCCTCAGAAAATTGAGTCAATGGATTTTTTCTGTACTGTTGTGACAGGGGTTATTTTGGGTGTCTACAGCGGCTGAATATGGCTCCATTTCCCAATGACAATTTGGCTTCATTTTTCCCAATTGAAACCAAAAATTTCCCAATTTCAATACCCATTCAAATAAAAATTTAATTCTTCTTTAATTCTTGATGGTCTAATGTTGACTTTCACCACTTTTTACTGCAACAGAAAATAGGTGCACCAACAGGCAGTTTTCAGAAATGTTTGAGAGTTACATCTGTGAACGTTGTCAGTTGTTTCTAGGCAAGTCTTGGCTGCCTACATAGGCAGCCAAGGCTTGCATAGAAACAACTGCAAAGCCACAGAATGTAGACTACTGCATAAATTATTTATTATTTACTATTTATTGGTGTTTAAGGTCACATATTTATGCACAATGGCTAATCATGAAGACAGTTTTACGGGTGGAGGAAGCCGGAGTACCCGGGGAGAACCACCAAGCAGTGGCGAGCAACTGTCAGATCCCCAACATACCAACTCCACACAAGGTTAGCATTGGTTGAAGACACGTGCACCATCGACATGCAGTACGCCTTAGTACACAACGCCACCGTGCCCCAACGTAGGCAATGAGGTGAAGTGTCTTGCCCAAGGACACAAGGCGGATGCTGCAGGTGGGAATCGAACCGAGGACCTCTCGGCTTGCAGCCTGCACCTCTACCTACTGAGCCACCGCGCCCCCACTATTGCATAAATATTTTCATTATATAATAGTATAAGAGCAATTTATTTGACAGAGATTACAGAGACTGATCATTATTTCATCATATTAATGCAACTGATTGTTATAGAACGTAGTACTTATACTATACATGTAGTAGCTTCTGTATTAATATTCTCAGCTCGATATGAAGGTAACATTTCTTATTCTTTGTGTGTTTCTTCTCCCAAACAAATTCCCAATTGGAACCTTTCCCAAAGAGGGCAGAAGAATTCCTGTGTGAGCAGATGTCTGGCAAAGCACACAGTACCAGTGTTCACTCTGTCAGGTGCCATTGGGGCCAATTCCTCTAAAAAATTTGTTTGGTGCCAAAAAACCCCAGCATTTGACACCACAATTTGGCACCCAAGATATGCATTTGGTAGGTCTCAAAAGCTTTATGGTTTATTATTTCACTGAGTTATTTTCAAAGAATCACTGTCTGATGATGACACTAGCATGACATACTTCACGCCTGTCAACCCTTTACCTAACTTGAAAAGCAGACGACACTTGCAAAAAAAATTCTTGAATAACTAATATTTTTCATTTTTTGTCTCAAAAACATAGGTTATGACCCCTTGTTGGAACGAGCTCGACGAGCTCGTTCCAATGAGGGGTCATAACTTATGTTTTTGAGACAAAAAATGAAAAAATAATGAAAATTAATTGGCGATTTTTGAGAATAGCGCTGGCCGGTTTTGGCTGTTATGTTGGGTAAAGGGTTAAGTAATCCATAGGTAACAGGTGTAAACATGGCTCTTTATTTCAGGTTAACCCTTTACCTAACATGGAAAGCAGATGACACTTGCAAAAAAAAATTTTTGCATAACTAATTTTTTTCATTTTTTGTCTCAAAAACATATGTTATGACCCCTCATTGGAACGAGCTCGATGAGCTCGTACCAATGAGGGGTCATAACCTACATTTTTGAGACAAAAAATAATAAAAATTATTTGGTGATTTTTTAGAATAGTACTGGCCGTTACGTTGGGTAAAGGGTTAACTGAATTAACAGCTTATCCATTTAATCAGATTCTTATCAAAACATTTGGGGGTGCGGTGGCTCAGTAGGTAGAGGTGCAGGCTGCAAGCCGAGAGATCCTCGGTTTGCATCCCACCTGCGGCAACCGCGTTGTGTCCTTGGGCAAGACACTTCACCCCATTGCCCACATGGGGGCATGGTGGCATTGTGTACTAAGGCGTACTGCACATCGATGGTGCACCTGTCTTCAACCAATGCTAACCCTGCTTGTGTGGAGTTGGTATGTTGGGGAGCTGACAGTTGCTCGCTGTTGCTCAGTGGTTCTCTCCGGGTACTCCGGCTTTCTCCACCCGTAAAACTGTCATGGTCATGATTAGCCATTGTGCAGAAATAAGTGACCTTAAACACCAATAAATAAATAAATATATCAAAACATTTTTTCATTACATGCACTCAGCCATTTTTATCTTGCTTAATTTTTTATAATACTTCTGGAAGATATAGAATTAATTGTTACTAGTTTGTTTGGAGTGAATAAACAGTGAGTAAATAATAACCATGAAATAATTTTGTTAATGTAATGGCCTTTTACTTTATTTATTTATTTAATATTAGTTTTTTATTGCCAATATTTTTATAATTTGTATTCCAGGTAACACTAAATTAAAATATTATCCTTTGAGCGCAACAAGATGGCACCTTGTTGCACTCAAAGGACACTATATGGTTAATTTGTTGTCATTTCCAATCAGATTCCATTTGGCACCAATATCTTTCATTTTTCTCCCCCACTCCCCCCCCCCCCCCCCCCCCCCCCCCCCCCCAATAGCACAAATAGTCCTCAAACCATGGGCCTCTGAGATTGGTCCCCAATAGTCCACAAATATCCACATTATTAGTCCATACTGGTCCATACAAACCATAAAGATATGGCTCTATGTGATTTAGGAGTCATAAAGGCTATAAAGTAGGAACTAAGAAGAGAATTCTTCCACAGTACTTGAGTGAAAACAATTGAATTGTAAGAACCTAGCATAAAACCAATGTGGGGCGGAAGATGGTATGGCTTTTGACAAGCGACGTGTGCATCCAAGGCTAAAAGGCACAAAAAGGGTACAGAAACTCCATACTATGCTACCATACTAGACAACCAGGTACCATGGTCTAGTATTAGGTACGACCCATAGAAACCATAGGGAAGTAAAAAGCATAACATGAGTCACTAGTACCAAGGGCTAACATTAGACTAAAAGACATGCACACATTCCATCCTATACTACCATACCAGACAAAGAAGCATACCCCACATAACTGCCTGACAAGATACTAACTTGTAATTTAAAAAAAACAAACATGCATTTTCTTTTTGGATGTTCAAATTTCCACTTGCCTTTGGGGATGTCTATATATAACCCTTGGGCATCGAGCACCAAATCACTCTGTACTAGAGTCCAGACATTTCAACAAAATAAAAATACAATGCTAGGACTCAGTGAACCTTTGTTCCACCCTAATTTATTATTAATCAATGTCTACATAGTTAACAATGTGAAGAAAGCTGTGTAATTGTAATGTTACTTTTCAAGTACAAGTACCTTGAAGATCAATGAACATTCCACAATGTCTGGACAGAAAAAACAGATGTCCTGAACACTATACATGTATATTGGGGGTGGAGAAAAACAGTGTCATTCTTTCTATTTTTCTTATTCTGATTATATTTTAACATTTTTTTTTACATTTTTTTTTTTGGGGGGGGGGGGGGGGGTATGCAAAACATGTATATTTAGCTATTAATTAATATATTGAATATTTTCAAGCCTGAAAATCAGCAAACTGTCATTTGCCGAATGAGGTTCCCACAAGGTGAATATGCTGATGCTATCCCACACAGTTGGCTTACTTATCCTCTATGTACCTCTTTCTGTTTAGGCTTGAGACCTAGATTCAGATTGAAGTTCACAGAGGGTAAATGCAATTGTGGGCAGCATCAACAAATTCACCCTCTGGGGACCTCATTTCAAAGACAACAGTCTGCTTATTTTCAGGCTTGAATATGTTTTCATTTTTGGGATTCTCATTAACAATATTTCTAAACTTCTGTATAAGTATTTCCATTAGTTACTTGAATCAGAGACCTTATGCAAAATTTTTACAGACTTAGAGTATATTATAATATTAGAACGTTTCTTTTCATGTTCTATCGGTCGAAAGTACCTGAGTTTGTGTGATTTCTGAAATAAAACCTTCAGCAGCGAACAAAAAATAACTTCCATTGTTAAGCGTTAATTTCAACATGCCATCAATCTTGTAACAACAATGTAGTTGAATCCAAAAACATGACGTCATATCGAACAAATGACGTCTGTTCAAAAATGACTTGTCACAAGTGCCGTCGCTTTGGGAGTTTCTATATCACCAAATGCCAGTGTTTACAACTGCATCATGCTGTTCATGTTATAATTCATAGTTAATGCTTGTGTGGTAAGTGGTATAAATTGATGGAATATAAATTCATGTTTCTCGGACCATGACAGTTGATAGAATTAAAGTGAGTGAAACAATTTATTTTGAACTTGAGGTGGAGGCTCAGTGAGGTCGAGGAGTACTAAACTTGTGGAAATATCATTGATTAAAGTCATAACTCATATTCAGGATTCACTGAAGTGGTGAACAACACGTGAGTTTTTAATATTTCTGATTCTTTTGAATTCATTGTTTGCAGTTAAAATTGAAAACACACCCACTGAAGATGATATATTTGTTGGTAAGTTTGTGTTTACCGGTGATGAAAAATGTTAAACGGACACGGAGCCAGCGTTTGGTGTTGAGAAATTCCAATCGAAGCTGAATAATGGAAGTGGAGTTAACATTTTCTTCGTTCTCTTGTTTCCAGGGAAAAACGTTCCGATAGTACCCGTGTTTTGCCCCAAAACTCCAGTACTATGACTTTTAGAAGGTGTCAAATTAACCAATCACGGCTGATGTTACAAATGTGAGGCATAATAATTTCATATAGTGTGTGATGTGACAGGCTAACAACTAATCCTGTGCAATATCTATGGTCTGCCAGTGTCTGGTAACTTACCAACTAATGCACAGGGTTAGTCACTCTTTTCTTTCTGGTTATAAATAATATCATCTCCATTATGTGACTAACCCTGTGCAAGCACAGCCTCAGTGAGTGTACATTTTCATATAGTGAGGGAACTGGCAGTCACCAATTTTGTTTACCAGAAACTGTGACGAACCCTGTGTAATGCTGTTAAAGGCCCCTATTATGATATCAGAATTGATATGTCTTTGATTAACTGGTAGAGTGCTGGAAGCCTATATTTGGGCTTTATTCTGAAGTGTAGGTACCACTACTTAAAGGCTTCATATTCTGTGGATGTGCTTCATATCATCTCAGAATTGATCTGATTTAGTCTCTTTTAATTTGCCTTGCTACAGTTTATGGGAGAGTGCCTATGGGCACTCTCCCATAAATTGTAACACGGGAAAAACATGTGAACGAATTCTGATGACCAGAAATAATTTAGCACTCTACCAGTTAATAATTATAAACAATTAATATTTTCTAAAATTATTGTTTTACTATGATAAGCAGACTCTAGCTTGGCTTGTGACTTCACTTATTAGCACTCATGACCTTTGAATGTACCTACTTGTATTAACATGTTTACAAATACTCTTAAACATGAACTATTTAAGCTCAGTAATTCTTTACTTGGGTCACATTTGTTTACTTGAAATTAGACAGAATCATCCAGAAACTTAATGAGGTGACTTTATTCAGCTAATAGCAAGTCATGGAACAAGAGAACATTGGAGAAATTTCTCATTCTGGAACTTTCTATTTGAAAACTATACAAGTCTCTCTCAACAGACTTCCGACATCCTTTCATATCACACAGCATTAAGAAGTGACTGACTATGGTTTATACATTCAGCATTGGAGATTATTATTACAGGACAGTGCATTACTACAGATAGCAGCTGAGTTTAATATATTTTCTACAGAATATTACTTTGTGATCTGAGCATCATTTTTGTACATTATTGGAAAGTGTTTCCAAAATTTGAAAAGAATGCATTCTTCTTGTGTGGAACAGGATATATTCTTGTGATAAACCAGGATTCAACTGGATTATTTTCGAACTACCTGAGGAGCAAATATGTGTTGGATGTTGATTCCATTTGAATTTTGCTGAGTGCTTTATTGGAATTTATTGGAGGCTGCTGAATTTTGAGTTAACATTTCATTGAATTTTATTGGATACTGTTTCTGCAGACACATTCTTGGACATTACAATACCAGCTGCAAAATTTCTTCATCACTTTCCAGCTATTAAACTATTTTTTGGACTAACTGATTAGTATTTCTGTTTCATTTTTCTGTAAACCATACAGTGTACAAGATATTGTATCATTTTTCTTTTCATATTATTATTTTTATTAAATTTTGGAATAGTTAAACTGAAGTTATCGTTGATTCGAAGATTTCTTTTGTTACCATTATTCTGATTACACACCATAACAACTGCACAGGGTTAGTCACACTTTCTGTCTATAAAACATGTCATTATTTATTTATTTATATATTTATTTATTTATTTATTTGTGTTTAAGACCATATATTTCTGTACAAACTCACTCACAATGGCTAATCGTGACCACAACATGGATATAAAGTAAAAGTCACCCAATCAGTTATACCCATGTTGACCATTTTAGAGGACTTCCACCCCAAGCATTGATCACTGGCTTCCATTTTACCAGTAAAACAGAGCTATGTTTACCACAGTAAACAAGCACTGCTTCACTTCCTGGGGTTCCAACAGGGCTATGTGATTATTAACTGAGTAACTAACCCTGTGCACTGTACAGCCTCCCTGTAAATCTCATCTTTCGCAACTCTTTACCAAACATAATGACTAAAACCAGCCAGTGATAATATTGTCAAGAAGCATTTAACTCTTTACCAAACGTAACGGCCATTAAACCGTCAGCACTATCCTCAACAAGAGGCCCCATGGGGCCTGAAGTGCTCATCTTGAACAGAACACAATATAAACAGAGACCAAGAATGAGTCTGCATTAAGCAATCCATATCCATAGGCTAGACTGTCAATCGTCAAGTCCCTCAGGAGTGACAAAAATAATCCAGGCATCATGCCTTTTCATCAGTTGATCATAATGTAGAGCTCCCCTAGGAAGCCCCTTGATACAACCTATGTGGATCAATCTTCTTTACACACCTCTAGAGGGTACAGAATACAAAATTTTTAATTCTTCAGCAAAATGGCCAATTCCGGCTCCCATAGGGAGCCCAAATATTAACCCAGGCTCTCGGTTTGAACACAGTTGAATCTGACTTCCCTGGAGATGTTGTGTACCAAATATGAATGCATTCTGACTGTTGGATCTGAAGAAAAGAAATTTTAAAGAAATTTCTTCATATTGCACTAAGGTAAAATTTGGGCTACCATAGTGAGCCCAAATATTAACCTATGGATCCGATTTGAACAAACTTGAATCTGACCTCCCTAGAGATGTTGTATACCAAATATGAAAGCATTCTGACTAGGGGATCTCAAGAAGAAGATTTCTTAAGAAATTCCCTCACATTGTACTAAGTTAAATTTCAGGTTCCCATATGGAGACCAAATATTAACCCAGGCACTTGAATTGAACAAACTGGAATCCCCCCCCCCCCCCCCCCCCCCCCCCCCCCCAGAGATGTTGTGTACCAAATATGAAAGTATTCCAACTGGTGGATCTGAAGAAGAAGATTTTTAACGAAATTTCCTCATATCGCACTAAGAAAAAATTTGGGCTACCATAGCAAGCCCAAATATATACCTAGGGATCTGATTTAAACAAACTTGAATCTGACCCCTCTGGAGATGTTGCATACCAAATATGAAAGCATTCTGACTGGTGGAACTGAAGAAGAAGATTTTTAAAAATTATCCCCCATATTGAACAAAGGTCAAATTTGGGCTTCTGTAGGAAGCCCAAATATTAACCTAGGGACTTGGTTTGAACAATCTTGAATCTGACCCTCATAACAATGATGTATATCAAACATTAAAAGATTCTGACTGGTGGTTCTGAAGAAGAAGATTTTTAAAGAATATTCCCCATAGTACCCTATATAAACAATTTGGGCTCCTGTATTGATCCCAAATATGAACCAATGGGCTTTATTTTAACAAACTTTTATCTGACCCCCCCTATGAATGCTGTATACCGAATAACAAAAGATTCTGATGATTGGTTCTGGAGAAAAGATTTTTAAAATTTTTTGCAAATATGCTGACTCAGCATTTTTTTGATGCCCATTACAGAACACCCTAACATAACCGATGGCAATTTTTTTCACCATTCAATTCTACTGGTCCTAAGAATACTTCATACCAAATAAAAGCTCTCTGTTCCGTGTGGTTTGGGAAATATGGGCGTTTGAAAATATTTCTATTTTTAGCTCCCAGGGTTCCCATGGGGGTGCAGGAATTTTTTTTTTGCATGGGTCAAGTACTTATGACCCAATAATACCACATAACAAATTTAGTTCAAACTGGACCATCGGTTCAGAAAACAGAAATTTGGGGCAGGGCCAAAAATCTTACCCCTCCCATTACAAAGCCAAATATTGCTTCACGAACTTCGTTTGAACAAACTTGATTCTACACCTCAAAAGGACGCTTCATAGCAAATATCAAGTCATTGTAGTCAGTGGTTCATGAGAAGAAGATTTTAAAAATATTTTGGAGCTTTTTCCCACACTCCCTCCCTATGGGGCTGGGCATGTTGAGTTGAACAAAAATGAAATGCCCCTTTGGGACCATCACTCACACAAACTTTCACTTAAATTGGCCCAGTGGCTTTGGAGGAGAAGACCAAAACATGGTGTTGACGGACAACGGACGGAGAGTGATGAGATTAGCTCAGCTTGACTTTGTCAAGATGAGCTAAAAATCACCATTCAATTTTCATCATATTTTCATTTTTTGTCTCAAAAACATTGCTTATGACCCTCTCACAGGAACATGCTCATTGAGCTCATTCCAATTAGGGGTCATAAGCTATATTTTCAGGGCAAAAATTAAAAAAAATTAGTTATTCAAGAATTTTATTTGCAAGTGTCATCTGCCCTTCGTGTTAGGTAAAGGGGTAAACTCAGCTTATGGCTCCTCAGAATTGATTGTGGAAAGGTGTTTTTTAGTGAATTGCAAAAATGAAATCATATTCCATTTTCAGTTAATACAGCTTGTTCTATACTGCAAACACATCACTCACACAAACTTTCACTTAAATTGGCCCAGTGGCTTTGGAGGAGAAGACCAAAACATGGTGTTGACGGACGACGGATGGAGAGCGATGAGATTAGCTCAGCTTGACTTTGTCAAGATGAGCTAAAAATCACCATTCAATTCTCATTATATTTTCATTTTTTGTCTCAAAAACATTGCTTATGACCCCCTCACAGGAACGAGCTCATTGAGCTCATTCCAATTAGGGGTCATAAGCTGTATTTTCGGAGCAAAAAATTGAAAATATTAGTTATTCAAGAATTTTATTTGCAAGTGTTATCTGCCCTTCGTGTTAGGTAAAGTGGTAAACTCAGCTTATGGCTCCTCAGAATGGATTGTGGAAAGGTGTTTTTTAGTGAATTCCAAAAATGAAATCATATTCCATTTTCAATTAATACAGCTTGTTCAAAACTGCAAACCCATCACACCCGCTCAAGTCGATTGATTTGCAGAGTGTGGTGGCGGGAGTATTCCCTTCTCAAACTGGGAATTTTTTTTTTTAAACGATATGCATAGGGCCTAAAAAAATTAAAAATCTGTTTCTCAGGCCCCCCCGCATGGTCCTTTTGGCTGCCGCATGCTCTCTTTTTATAGCCAATTTTTAAAAAAAAAATTTTGTATAGTTTTGCTAGGCGGTTGGTGCCAAAGGAAACTCTCTCAGCTTGGGTTCGAACCCCTGCCATGCCAATGTAAAAAAATTAAATGGTTTATGTCTGATATTTTACCCAAGTTAAAAAAATTTATAAATTTGTCCCTTGGGTGCAAGAAGGCTTTGCAATGCTTTAGCATTGCAAAGGCTTTTTGCACTCAAGGGATGAAATACACCACCACCCATGCTATTCCATACATTATGTGGCCTAAAACATAAACCAAGAACATGAACTTTTGATGGCAAAGAAATAATTTCAGAAATAAAAAATAAAATAAAAAAACGCTCGCCCACATGCAATTTTACAAATAATGGCCTGAGAAACAGAAGATCTACTTTGTGTGGCCTAGTGAATTTTAATTTCTGAGAGCATCGCAGACCACGTTGTTCATACACTGTTAACAGCAAGCTGCTATAGGAGTCTTTAAAAAGGCAAGATTTATTCTTATTTTCAAAATATTTTCCATCAAAACCTAGTCATGGCTGCTCTGAAGCAGCCATGACTACATTTAATGAAAAATTCATGTAACTGACCAAAAATGAAGTCATTAGTCAAAACGTCCAATCAATTAAGTTTGGTTAAAGGTGCCCAAAATGGCAAGAGATTTATTGCAGCATGCAAGAAGTTAATTACCACACATGGTAATATCATTGACGTGTGTTGAGTCAAGAGTTTATGTGCGATGCTCGACATAAAAATATGGAAAATGGCCAGACTGAGTATGGAAGATGCGGCTAGCACCAGGAAAACATTGCTTGTTTGTTGGTTCATGAGAGGAATTTTTTAAAACTATTACCCAGATGGCAATATCTGGGGACATTTGATGGCTTGATGGGTCCATCAGTTTACACTAAATGTGGAGTGATATCTGTAATTACATTACTTGCCATACCATACAGACCAAATTTGGACCAAATTTGGAAGGATGGGGGAGATGGAAGGGGAGGATCCTGGCATGATTTGAGGGACCAGGCCCAGGACGCACCATGATTACACAACTTCTACAGTATGTGTAGAGTGTATTATCACTAAATCACGCGTGGAGTGAAGATTCCACCCAAGCAATAATTGCAAATTTGTTGCAAAGCATAATAAGCATAAGCAACGTTTCAGCCAATGGACCTCCGGGTTAAACCTGAAAAATATTGAAATATTGCTTGTGTTTTTGTCCATATGAACAGAATTTGAAAGTGATACTTTGGGTGATAACTTCAATCTGTGAGTGATTTTGTTACAATACCCTCTCCATGTACTGCATATGCTTTTTGTCTAATAATATATTCATATCTTTACAAATCGGCACACATTACAACATTTGAGGTCATATGTTGAAGAAGGGATTTCTTCTGTATCGCGAAAATATCCATTTATCAATGTACAGTACCATAAAAACCAGTCTCTTTGTTTATTGGATTGTGATCCGATTGCAACACACAGATATGAAATGAGATTTCAAAAAAATAAGATAGTGAGAAATCAAAGGCCGAATCAAGAAACACAAATGAAAAAAAGCATCAGAGATTGAATATTCTTGCATATACTTTTCAAGGGATAAGATTCTACAGCACTGTGGGAGGAAATCAGACAGAGAAATATGACCAAATCACAGTCCATTCAACTGAATCACAATCCAGTCTGGGGCTGTCATGATTTTTGAATTTAGGAATTGATTAATCGCTGCAAATAATCGATAATAATCAATTAATCGTACCTAGATGACCTTCACCACCCCTCTCTTCCTCTTTTTGAAGTCGTTAAAACTGAAGTTCAAGTAAGTTGACCTACCTCAATTAAACAACGAAGGTGATCCTCAAGTTCACAACTGACGACCGGTCTTGATTATTACACTGACGGTTCAAAAGTTCAGAACATCAAAGCTTTGAATGTACGTAAAAAACAAACGCTTCTAATGAATGGCTTCGTGAGGTTTAATATTGATGTTCTTGACCTTTTACCTTTAGAAACAATAGTTTTTTCATCAAATATTTTTTTAATTATTAAACATCTAAAACAAAGTAAAATTTACCGATTCTTCGACAATGAAAAATACTAATCAATTTCGGCATGACCGATCGACAATCGATTAATCGTGACAGCCCAAATCCAGTCAGGAACCAGTTAAAATTCTTTATTCCTTGTTCTGATCACTGAACTAGCACTTCCGATCATTCACATGTTGATAACTCAATGTACAATTTTGGTATTCATTCACTTGCTGTGATCACCACCCCCGAAATGACCACCCATGTGATCTGTGGAAACACAGTGGATCAAGGTAGCTGAAGCTTTTCAGTTGTTGCCCATTGCTGTTCTGCTGTATTTCTGAGTGGAGATGATAAATTGTCGATAGATTTTCAGCAAATTACATGTACATGTATGTTACTGCTTTGTGAGTGTTTATAGTTTCCATGTTCAACTACTTTGTACCCCCATTCACAAAGCTTGTTTATACAGGGACACACAAATTGGATTACCCTGCGTTAACTTCCTCCAAAGGTTATCCAAAAATTTTTGGATAACCTTTTCTCACCCCTCTAAAATCATGAGGTTCAAATTAGAGTTTCAAACAATTTTATCATAAACCCTTTCCGACTGTCAATTGTTTCATTCTATTTTTGTTGTTGTAGGTTTTTTGTGTAATATTTCTTGCTTGTCAGTATTTGGGAATTGCACAGAATTTGAGGAATTTTGCTTTCATTTGCCTCAGGAGTGGTGTATTTTGATGACCTATGTTATACATCTGATCAGTCAAAAACTTGGCCAATGAAGATTGAAGGGATAGGTGCTGGAGAAATTACACTGTATTTGCTGAAGGAATATCAACTGAATATGCCATAGACAGACATCTTACTTTTCTGTTCATCAACTGGTTGAATGCTGGAAGCCCACATTTGGTCTTTATTCTGAAATGCAGGTGCCGTAACTTAAAGGCTTCGTATTCTGTGGTTCTGCTTCATTTTATCTTTGAAGTGAAATTATTAAGACTGTGTGGATTTCCCTTGTCCCAATTTATGGGAGAGTGACTACAGGCACCCACCTATAAATTGTTACAAGTCAAAGACAATTAGTTAGCAAATTTGAGAACCAAAAATAATTCTGCACTCTACCAGTTAAAACAAGAGCTCACGTATCGCTGAAGCAATACAATGTCCCCTACTGGACTAATGAGCATTAATAATTATACAAATGTTATAACCTAGATGTGATCAGCATGAATTCTGTTGAAGCATTTCAAAAAAAAGTCCAGAAAACTGATATTTTGGCGCTTTTCCATATTTCCAAGGGCCATAACTCACACAAGAATAATGCAATCAGCATGAAACTCAAACTTGATCTGTAAGTCATCGTTCTATAGTAGGTTACCAAGAATGAAATCATTCGGTTGAAGCATTTCCAAAAAAAGTCCAGAAAACTAAAGTATGACTGACAGACTGACTGACAGACTGATGGATGGACAGAGTACAAATGAAACTTGATCTGTAAGTCATCGTTCTATAGTAGGTTACCAAAAATGAAATCATTCTGTTGAAGCGTTTCCAAAAAAAGTCCAGAAAACTAAAGTATAACCGACAGACTGACTGACAGACTGACGGATGGATGGACAGAGTGTAAATGAAACTTGATCTGTAAGTCATCGTTCTATAGTAGGTTACCAAAAATGAAATCATTCTGTTGAAGCGTTTCCAAAAAAAGTCCAGAAAACTAAAGTATAACCGACAGACTGACTGACAGACTGACAGATGGATGGATGGACAGAGTACAAATGAAACTTGATCTGTAAGTCATCGTTCTATAGTAGGTTACCAAAAATGAAATCATTCTGTTGAAGCGTTTCCAAAAAAAGTCCAGAAAACTAAAGTATAACCGACAGACTGACTGACAGACTGACGGATGGATGGACAGAGTACAAATGAAACTTGATCTGTAAGTCATCGTTCTATAGTAGGTTACCAAAAATGAAATCATTCTGTTGAAGCGTTTCCAAAAAAAGTCCAGAAAACTAAAGTATAACCGACAGACTGACTGACAGACTGACGGATGGATGGACAGAGTGTAAATGAAACTTGATCTGTAAGTCATCGTTCTATAGTAGGTTACCAAAAATGAAATCATTCCGTTGAAGCGTTTCCAAAAAAAGTCCGGAAAACTAAAGTACGACTGACAGACTGACTGACAGACTGACAGATGGATGGACAGAGTGTAAATGAAATGTGATTTGTAAGTCATCGTTCTATAGTAGGTTACCAAAAATGAAATCATTCCATTGAAGCGTTTCCAGAAAAAGTCCGGAAAACTGATATTTTGGTGTTTTTCCATATTTCCAAGGGCCGTAACTCACACAAGAATAATGCAAACAGCATGAAACTCAAACTTGATCTGTAAGTCATCTTTCTATAGTACTTTACCAACAAGAGGCCCCCTGGGGCCTGAAGCGCTCATCTTGTACAGAACACAATTTAAACAGAGTCCAAGAATGAGTCTACATTAAGCAAGCCATCTCCGTAGGCTACACTGTCAATCCTTGAGTCCCTCAGGAGTGACAAAAATAATCTGGGAATCATGCTTTTTCTTCAGTTGATCATAAGTAAAATGTAGAGCTCCCCTATGAAGGCCCTTGATACAACCTATGTGGATTAATCTTAGTACCTCTAGAGGGTACTGAATACAAAATTTTTAATTCTTCAGCAAAACGGCCAATTCCCGCTCCCATAGAGAGCCCAAATATTAACCCAGGCTCTTGATCTGAACACAGTTAAATCTGACTTCCCTAGAGATGTTGTGTATCGAATATGAAAGCATTCTGACTGTTGGATCTGAAGAAGAGAAATTGTAAAGAAATTTCTTCGAACTGCACTAAGTTCAAATTTGGGCTACCATAGCGAGTCCAAATATTGACCTATGGATCCGATTTGAACAAACCTGAATCTGACCCCCCCTAGAGATGTTGTATACCAAATGTGAAAGCATTCTGACAAGTGAATCTGAAGAAGAAGATTTTTGAAGAAATTCCCTCATATTGTACTAAGTTAAATTTCATGTTCCCATATGGAGCCCAAATATTAACCTAGGCACTCGAATTGAACAACCTGGAATCTGACCCCCTAGAGATATTGTATATCAAATATAAAAGCATTCCGTCTGGTCGATCTGAAGAAGAGGATTTTTAAAGAAATTTTCTCATATTGCTCTAAGTAAAAATTTGGGCTACCATAGTGAGCCCAAATATATACCTAGGGATTTGATTTCAACAAACTTGAATCTGACCCCCATAGAGATGTTGCATACCAAATATCAAAGCACTCTGACTGATGGATCTGAAGAAGATTTTTTTAAATTACCCTCCATATTGAACAAAGATAAAATTTGGGCTTCCGTAGGAAGCCCAAATATTAACCTAGGGACTTGGTTTGAACAATCTAGAATCTGACCCTCATAACAATGATGTATACCAAATATTAAAAGATTCTGACTGGTGGTTCTGAAGAAGATTTTTAAAGAATATTCCCCATATTACCCTATGTTAAAACTTCGGGCTCCTGTAGAGAGCCCAAATATGAACCAATGAGCTTTATTTCAACAAACTTTTATCTGACCCCCCTATGAATGCTGTATACCAAATATCAAAAGATTCTGATGATTGGTTCAGGAGAAAAGATTTTTTTAAATTTTTGCAAATATGCTGACTCAGCATTTTTTCGATGCCCATTACAGAACACCCTAACATAACCGATGGCAATTTTTTTTACCATTCAATTCTACTGGTCATAAGGATATTTCATACCATATAAAAGCTCTCTGTTCCGTGGGGTTTGGGAAATATGGGCTTTTGAAAATATTTCTATTTTTAGCTCCCAGGGTTCCCATGGGGATGCGGGATTTTTTTTTTTTGCATGGGTCAAGTACTTATGACCCAATACTACCACAAACCAAATTTGGTTCATACCGGACCATCGGTTCAGAAAATAGAAATTTTGGGCGGGGCCAAAAATCTTACCCCTCCTATTACAAAGCCAAATATTACTTTACGAACTTCGTTTGAACAAACTTGATTCTACACCTCATATGGAAGCTCCATAGCAAATATCAAGTCATTGTACACACTGGTTCTTGAGAAGAAGATTTTTAAAATATTTTGTAGCATTTTCCCCCACTCCCTCCCTATGGGGCTGGGCATGCTGAGTTGAACAAAAATGAAATGCCCCTTTGGGACCATCACTCACACAAACTCTCACTTGAATTGGCCCAGTGGCTTTGGAGGAGAAGACCAAAACATGGTGTTGACGGATGACGGACGGGAAGCGATGAGATTAGCTCAGCTTGACTTTGTCAAGATGAGCTAAAAATGAAATCATTCCGTTGAAGCGTTTCCAAAAAAAACCCGGAAAACTGATATTTTGGTGCTTTTTTCCATATTTCCAAGGGCCGTAACTCACACAAGAATAATGCAATCAACATGAAACTCAAACTTGATCTGTAAGTCATCATTCTATAGTAGTTTACCAAAAATGGAATCATTCCGTTGAAGCATTTCCCAAAAAATTCCGGAAAACTAAAGTGTGACTGACAGACAGACAGACAGATGGACAGACTGGCGGATGGACGGAGTGCAAACCTATAGTCCCCTCCGGCGATGCCGGTAGGGGACTAATAAAACACTGACAAAAGATAGTGCAATGTGATTGGATTATCTTGGCTCAAAGTTTGTTTGCATACCCTTTATGGGATAATACTAAATATTCATCCCTGTTTACATCAATGTTTACATTAGAATTTAGTGTCACTTTTAGCATGTCTTGCTATATTACCTCAATAAAACCCAGCATGTAGCCAGGATTTTATAACAAGGGCACAATAGCCAGTTTGGTGGGGTGGGGACAAACATTATATCTGAAAGGCCACTGGAGGGTGGCAGGGGACAGGAGCCTCGCTAGTCCTAACTCAGACCCTCCTGTCATTAAAACCTCCTCCCACTTCCCTTCAGGTGGAGGTAATGACCAGAGGGTCCTAGTTAGAAGAAGCCACCCCCCCCCCTCCCGCCCCACACCAACCTTCAAAATTTTTTTGCAAAAATCAGCGCTCTTAAGAACAAATATATGGCATCTGTAGCATGAGTTGGCCTGTATTAGACACCATTTTGGGGATCTATGTTAAAGTTGTATGGAGTCAAAGTTTGGGTGGGCGAGCGAGCGACAATTTTATGGTCGCACAAACATGGTCTGAGCACCAAAATAATCTACCAGTGCTTCATTTTAAACTGTTTAACCCGTAGGTCACCATTCAGCCACAAACTGCTACTTTTATATTTCCTCGAAAGACTTACCCTAGTTGTATTCTTCTTAGTGAACTCTACTGGTATAGACTGCATTTATCTTGACAAGGTTTCCACGCCATTGTTGGATGCCTGTACAGGCAGCCAACAATGATGTAGAACCATTGTTAACCCTTTACCCAACGTAACAGCCAAAACCAGCCAGCTCTATTCTCAAAAATCACCAATTAATTTTCATTATACTTTCATTTTTTGTCTCAAAAACATAGGTTATGATCCCTCTTTGGAACGAGCTCGTTGAGCTCATTCCAAAGAGGGGTCATAACCTATGTTTTTGAGACAAAAAATGAAAAAAATTAGTTATTCAAGAATTTTGTTTGCAAGTGTCGTCTGCTTTTCATGTTAGGTAAAGGATTAATTCATCTGCAGCCATGTACATGTATATATAGCAGTTAACATTTATTTATTTATTGGGGTTTAACAACACTTTCAACATCCAGGGTCACCTCGTGTTGGACAGTTTTATGGGTGGAGGAAGCCAGAGTACCCGAAGAGAACCACCGAGAAACTAACATACTAACTCCACACAAGCAGGGTTAGCATTGGTTGAAGACAGGTGTACCATTGACTTAGTACACAGTGCCAGTGTGCACCCACATGGGCAATCAAGATTGAGTGCCTTGCCCAAGGATACAATGCAGTTGCCAGAGGGGAGATTCGAACCGAGGACCTCTCGACTTGCAGCCTGCATCTCCACTAGTTCAGCGAACTGAACATAGTGGCTACCCCTCTACGTTCAGATTCTTCCCATTCAATTGTGTAGAAAAAGTTCTCATCAAGTTTTTATGGGAACTCAAAACTCAAAAATAGGAATATATATCAAGCTTTCGCCCTTATTACCGACTGCAATCGATAGTACAAGTATTTCCTTACATTTGGGCAGAGTTATTGATCTAAACTATGTTTTATCCTTTATCATTATTTGAATACTCGCGAAAGATCAACTAATGTTTCGAAATCGTCCAGGTTTTTGTATAAATATAAAACAGTAAAAACAATAACCCGGTAATGGCGCCGAATCTAGATCTCATTCCCACAGAGGAGGTTATCAAACTCGATCGCATTCGCACAGAATAGGTTATCAACCCCCTCTGCATAAATGTAAGGAAATACCTATACTATCAATTGCAGCCGGTAAAATGGGTTATCAATATATATTCCTATTTTCGAGTTTTGAGTTCCCATAAAAACTGGATGGAAACTGAACGTAGAGGGGCAGCTACTACATTCAGATCGCTGAACTAGCATCTCCACCGACTGAGCCACATAGTTATATTTATTTATTTATTGGTGTTTAAGGTCACATATTTCTGCACAATTGCTAACCATGACCATGACAGTTTTACGGGTGGAGGAAGCCGGAGTACCCAGAGAGAATCACCGAGCAATGGCGAGCAACTGCCAGCTCCCCAACATACCAACTCCACACAAGCAGGATTAGCATTGGTTGAAGACAGGTGCACCATCGATGTGCAGTACGCCTTAGTACACAACGTCACCATGCCCCCACATGGGCAATGGGGGTGAAGTGTCTTGCCCAATTACACAACGTGGTTGCCGCAGGTGGGATTCGAACCGAGGACCTCTCGGCTTGCACCTCTACCAACTGAGACACCACGCCCCGAGCCACATAGTTAACATAAAACTAATCTGAGGATTTAACCCTTTACCCAACGCAGACGATATCAAAATTTATTATTTTAAATATTATTTTTTTTAATTTTTCAAAACATTTCAACAAAACCATATGATGTGACCCCCTCATTGGAACGAGCTCAACGAGCTCGTTCCAACGAGGGGTCACATGATATGGTTTTGTTGAAATATTTTGAAAAAATAATATTTTTTCAACTGCTGAATTTGCATCTTACGTGGGCAGATGCGGGCGATTCGTTAGGTAAAGGGTTAAGGGTTAACTTACAAAGGTCCTCATTTTCCCAATTCTGAAACTATTTTGCTGAAGGAAAAGAAGTGACTTTTTGATGTAATGCTAACAGTGATTTAAAAATAGTTTATATTGATCTGCTTGTCTAATCAGTATAACACAGGTTCTAAAATGTCCCCAAACACAATAATATTGAGTTACTCTTCTTTTGAAGAACAAATTCCATGAAACACACTATATCACAATAGTTAGCAAAATACATTACTTGAATAATTGCAAGAGTAGAGGTACTAACAGCAGGAGAAAAATTGTTTGCAAACATGTTACTCTTGCATACTAGAGGCTGGTGTGCCTCCCACCCCTTCAAGTAATAGCAATGCCTTCCCACAAATCCAACTCTTTCAATATACTTCATAAATTATTATAAATGGTTAAATGCTGCAAGTAAAGAGGTCCTCGGCTCGAATCTCACCTGCGGCAACCACGTTGTGTCCTTGGGCAAGACACTTCACCCCCATTGCCTGTGTGTGGGGGCACGATGGCATTGTGTACTAAGCCATACTGCACGTCGATGTTGCACCTGTCTTCAACCAATGCTAACCCTGCTTGTGAGGAGTTATTGTGTTGGGGAGCTGACAGTTGCTCACCATTGCTTGGTGGTTCCCTTTGGGTACTCCGGCTCCCTCCATCCATAAAACTGTCGTGGTCATGATTTGCCATTGTGCAGAAATATGTGACCTTTAAATACCAATAAAAAACCAAGAGGCCCCACGGGGCCTGAAGCGCTCATCTTGTACAGAACACAATTTAAACAGAGTCCAAGAATGAGTCTACATTAAGCAAGCCATCTCCATAGGCTACACTGTCAATCCTTGAGTCCCTCAGGAGTGACAAAAATAATCTGGGCATCATGCCTTTTCTTCATTTGATCCTAATTAAAATGTAGAGCTCCCCTATGAAGCCCCTTGATACAACCTATGTGGATTAATCTTAGTACCTCTAGAGGGTACTGAATACAAAATTTTTAATTCATCAGCAAAATAGCCAATTCCGGCTCCCATAGAGAGCCCAAATATTAACCCAGGCTCTTGATTTGAACACAGTTAAATCTGACTTCCTTAGAGATGTTGTGTACCGAATATGAAAGCATTCTGACTGTTGGATCTGAAGAAGGTAAGTTGTAAAGAAATTTCTTCGAATTGCACTAAGTTCAAATTTGGGCTACCATAGCGAGCCCAAATATTAACCTATGGATCCGATTTGAACAAACTTGAATCTGACCCCCCTAGAGATGTTGTATACCAAATGTGAAAGCATTCTCACAAGTGAATCTGAAGAAGAAGATTTTTGAAGAAATTCCCTCATATTGTACTAAGTTAAATTTCATGTTCCCATATGGAGCCCAAATATTAACCTAGGCACTCGAATTGAACAACCTGGAATCTGACCCCCCTAGAGATGTTGTATAACAAATATAAAAGCATTCCGACTGGTGGATCTGAAGAAGAAGATTTTTAAAGAAATTTCCTCATATTGCACTAAGTAAAAATTTGGGCCACCATAGACTGTGAGCCCAAATATATATCTAGGGATCTGATTTGAACAAACTTGAATCTGACCCCCATAGAGATGTTGCATACCAAATATCAAAGCATTCTGACTGATGGATCTGAAGAAGATTTTTTTAAATTACCCTCCATATTGAACAAAGATAAAATTTGGGCTTCCGTAGGAAGCCCAAATATTAACCTAGGGACTTGGTTTGAACAATCTAGAATCTGACCCTCATAACAATGATGTATACCAAATATTAAAAGATTCTGACTGGCAGTTCTGAAGAAGAAGATTTTTAAAGAATATTCCCCATATTACCCTATGTTAAAACCCAAATATGAACCAGTGAGCTTTATTTCAACAAACTTTTATCTGACCCCCCTATGAAATCTGTATACCAAATATCAAAAGATTCTGGTGATTGGTTCTGGAGAAAAGATTTTTTAACATTTTTGCAAATATGCTGACTCAGCATTTTTTCGATGCCCATTACAGAACACCCTAACATAACCGATGGCAATTTTTTTTTTACCATTCAATTCTGCTGGTCATAAGGATACTTCATACCAAATAAAAGCTCTCTGTTCCGTGGGGTTTGGGAAATATGGGCGTTTGAAAATATTTCTATTTTTAGCTCCCAGGGTTCCAATGGGGATGCGGGAATTTTTTTTTTGCATGGGTCAAGTACTTATGACCCAATACTACCACAAACCAAATTTGGTTCATACCGGACCATCGGTTCAGAAAATAGAAATTTTGGGCAGGGCCAAAAATCTTACCCCTCCTGTTACAAAGCCAAATATTACTTCACGAACTTCGTTTGAACAAATTTGATTCTACACCTCATATGGAAGCTCCATAGCAAATATCAAGTCATTGTACACACTGGTTCTTGAGAAAAAGATTTTAAAAATATTTTGGAGCATTTTCCCCCACTCCCTCCCTATGGGGCTGGGCATGCTGAGTTGAACAAAAATGAAATGCCCCTTTGGGACCATCACTCACACAAACTTTCACTTGAATTGGCCCAGTGGCTTTGGAGGAGAAGAGCAAAACATGGTGTTGACAGACGACGGACGACAGACGACGGACGGAGAGCGATGAGATTAGCTCAGCTTGACTTTGTCAAGATGAGCTAATAAATAATAAAAGGATGGATATTATTTATTCACTAGGCCCCACAAAGTAGATATTCTGTTTCTCAGACCATTTTTTGTAAAATTGCATGTGGGCGGGTGATTTTGATTCTATTTTTTGTGTAATTATTTCTTTGCCATCAAAAGTTCATTTTCTTGGTTTGTTTCATGTTTTAGGCCTCATAATCTACAGAATAGCATGGGTGGTAGTGTATTTCATCCCTTGAATGCAAGAAGGCAAAGGGTTGTACCCGGTGCTTCAGTAATTATATTTTTGATGATTATTCCTGTAATTAGTGTTTGGAATCTAATATAATTGTGTATGCGGAAATATTGTCCATGGCGGCCATACTGTAAGGAGGTGCAATATTTACAGTTTGAAGATCCATGAAATTCTATTCAAGATTCAATTCAATCTGAAAGCCTCCACCTGATTAGATTTGGGATTCAATTTGACACAAATTTTGAGATTCATGGGTTCTATTGTAAGATGCTACCAAGGATTTAGTGGGGAGAAGATCAGGCTCATCCTGTTACATTTTTAAAACTTTTCTCCAACTGAGATGATTGACCCAGTGGTTGCAGGGGAACCAACAGTTGCTCAGTTTAAAGGCTCCTAAGGTACTTGAAGGGTCTCCACATCTGCTTGGGTTTGTTTGCTTTTTAACATAGAACAAGTTATTGCCTAAATACTGGAAACTATATTCTGTCAGCGTTTTTGTCAAGTTCTGAAGCAAAAAAAAATTAAAATTCTTGAAAAAAATAAAAATTTTCATTTTAGGCCTCAAAAGAATAGAACAATCTCATGGGGCAAAAATGTGAAAGTAATAAAATTATATTGGTAATTTTTGTGAATGGCGCTGGATGTTTCATGTGACGGTTAAAAAGTGACACACACAAAAAGCTGGAATATATTAGTGCTCAAACGACTAGTGAATTCCAAAGTCGACTAGTCAATACCCAAAAGTCCAGTCGACTTTGACTAGTCATTGGTGATAACTTGTCTCCTTATAACAGTGTTGGTGTTCCAGTAGAGTGCTGAAGGTCCAAATTTGGCTTCACTTGGGCATTCATATACAGCAACTTACTGGAACATTATTCTGTTAATGTGCTTCTAATTATGCTAAGAGTGAAATTATATAGTCTTATTTAATTTGCCTTGTTGCGATTTATGGGAGAGTGCCTATAGGCACTCTCCCATAAATTGCAACAAGGCAAATTAATAACATATCCTGATAGCCCAAAATAATTCAGCACTCTACTAGTACCAGTTAAAACAAGCTACTGTCACTACTATTAGATGGCAATAGATGTATACATTGATTGCCCAATATCGCTGTTCAAACTGTCTGACAGTGCACAGAAGGGATACTATTTACCTAAAAGCTTGAACTCCTCCGACTAGTCGACTGCACAATTGAGAGTCGACTACTGGTTTGCCCAGAGTCGACATCGACTAGTCGACTTATCGTTTGAGTACTAGAATATATATACCAATTCAGAATTTTTTTTTCCAACGAGCCAATGTAAACTTTTTAACCATTTATCTTATGAATCAGCAGCTTTTGCCCACGCAATTTATTTATTTATTCATTTACTGGTGCTTAAGGTCACATATTTTTGCACAATGGCTAAGCGTGACTGCAACATATATATAAAGTCAAGTCCAATCAATCATTTAATTATACCCCTGTTGCCCATTTTAGAGGACTTCCACTCCAAATGTTGGTGACTGGGTCCTATTTTACCAGTAAAACAGAGCTTGTTTACCACAGTAAACAAGCACTGTTTCACTTCCCACGGGGGAAATTAAACAGTAGAAACAAACAAAAAATGTTTAACCCTTTACCCAACGAATCGGCCACATCCGCCCGCGTAATTTTCAAATTCAGCAGTTGAAAAAATATTATTTTTCAAAAAATTTCAACAAAACCATATCATGTGACCCCTCGTTGGAACGAGCTCGTTGAGCTCGTTCCAACAAGGGGTCACATGATATGGTTTTGTTGAAATTTTTTGAAAAATTTAAAAAAATGATATTTAAAATAATAAATTTTGATATCGTCTGCGTTGGGTAAAGGGTTAAAAAACTTTCAACTAAACCACATCAAGTGAGGCCCTCAATGGAACAAGCTTGTCGAGCTCATTCCAGTGAGGGCTCACATAATATAGTTTTGTTAAAATAATAAATTTTGGTATCCTGTGCATTGGGTTAAATATTTTCCACTGATTAAATATTAACATATCTATACCAATACTGATGTATGGCTATACTTTGATATCACCTGAAAAATCAATCAAATCAAACGTCACATTTAGGGCTATAAAAGATTTCATAAACGTTTTGAGCAATTTGTAGAAATACATTTATTTATTGATTCCTCCACAGTATACATTTTTATTACACATATGTAAAAGTAATAGTGACGTGTGATTAGAGAAATTAGGAAATTCACACAGTGGTTGCAGGAAGAAAAAAATGTTAATAAATGTAGCCCACACTGCTGGACTCAACAGCTCTCCCCACTTAATGACCAATTTTTTATACATAAAGGACACTCATATTTAATTTGTGCCAATCCTTTCATACTTCCAGTTTTCAGACAATTTCTTATATTGAATGGAATAAAATTTGCATTAACTGTAAGAGTGCTAAATTATTTTTGATCGTCAAAATTTGTTCCAGTGTCTATTTGTATAGGCATTCTCCCATAAATTGTAACAGACCTTAAAATTTGAGTAGATCTGCGAGAATTGGTTTTTATTCTTGTGAACTCATACTGTGAGAATCAATTTTCAGTTCTTGAATAATTAAGAATTTCAGAGTAATGTCAACTCGTGTCAGTGCAACAAGTAAATGTTCCATATACAAGGAAGCCCACTTAACTGGATATCTCTTAATTGAATAACCCTGTCAATTGAATATAATTTCCTACACAAAACCACAACCATAAGACCAAAATGACATCATGTCAGAATTACGAGATCTTTTCTACAAAGGGTACTACATGGATACTTATCAGTAATAGTAGTTTCAGAAATCTGATATGTTAATTGAATATAGGTTAAAATTATAGAGTAAAATCCTCTTAATCGAATAAAAGATCTTGTAACCTGTCAAGAAATTAAACAGACTCTCCACAGTTTTCTTTTGTTAAAAGACGCAGTTGGCGTCCGTACATCCAATACAAGCATTTAATCTATTATATCTTGTTTGACAGAGCTCAGGGAGCTCTGTCAAACAAAATATATAATAGAATAAATGCTGAGTTTATCTCTAGAATACAGGAAAGTGACACAATCTCTGTTAATTGAATAATGCTGTTAATTGAATAATTTTCATTGTCAAAGTGGCTATTCAATTAACAGGTTCCACTGTAATATTTATTTATTTATTTATTGGTGTTTAAGGTCACATATTTATGGACAAAGGCTAATCATGACTGTGACAGTTTTACGAGTGGAGGAAGCCGGAGTACCCGTAGAGAACCACTGAGCAATGGTGAGCAACTGTCAGCTCCCCAACATTCCAACTCCACACAAGCAGGGTTAGCATTGGTTGAAGACAAGTGCACCATCGACGTGCAGTATGCCTTAGTACACAACGCCACTGTGACCCCACATTGGAGATGAAGTGTCTTGCCCAAGGACACAACGCAGTTGCCGCAGGTGGGATTTGAACCGAGGACCTCTTGGCTTCCAGCCTGCACCTCTACCTACTGAGCCACCGCACTCCCATTCCACTGTAATAGTATACAACATACCTCACATTTCTTTTAAGTTCTCTGTATATTTACTAGAGCTAGACCGTTGAGAGCCCAGTTCCAAGATGGTTGAGTTTTCTTGTCTTACACATTGAACATGTTCTAAAAAGATGACCTTCAGTGGTTTTGCAGCTGGAAGTGACAGTACCTTGGCAGAGGTTTCTAGTGAAGTTTTGATAAACTATACAAGCAAGTCGGGGAAATAAGCAGACTGTCATCTTTATTCATTTATTTGAGTTTAATGACATTTTCAACAGCCAGTCACTTCATGTCGGACAGTTTTACAGGTGGAGAAAGCCGGAGTACCCAGAGACTGTCATCTTCAGAATGAGGTCCCCAGGGGGTGAATTTGGTGATGCTACCCTGCACAGCATTGCATTACTAAATTTATCCTCTGTGAACATCAATCAGAATCAAGTTCTCATTACTATATAGAAAGAAGTACCTAGACGATAAATTGGGGGATTCTAGCCCACTGTATGGGATAGCATCAGCAAATGGGGACCTCATTCTGCAAACAACAGATTACTTATTTCCACGCTTGTTAATATGAGAAAAACATTAAAAACAAGAGGCCCCAGGGGGCCTGAGGGCACTCACCTGACATGGTAGCCTAAATATCAACCCAGAGAATTGATTTCCATAAGTTGCATCTGCTCCTCCTAATAAAAGCTGAAACCAAATATCCAAATATTCTGACCAGTGGATCTAAAAAAAGATTTTTAAAGAATATTCCTCATTTTGAACTAAGTCATAATTCGGGCTCCCACAGGGAGCCCATATATGAACCCAGGGACTTGGCTTTAACAAACCTGAAACTCACACCCCTAAGGATTCTGCACACCAATTATCAAAACATTCCGACTGCTGGATCTGAAGAAGAAGATTTTTAAAGAAAATTCCTCATTTTGAACCAAGTTACAATTCGAGCTCCCACAATCAGCCCAAATATGGACCTAGGGACATGGCTTGAACAAACTTGAATCTTACCCCCCTAAGGATGCTGCATAAAAAATATCAAAAGCATTCATCTGCTGGATCTGAAGATTTTTAAAGAAAATTCCTCATTTTGAACTAAGTTGTCATTCAGGCTCCCATAGTGAGCCCAAATATGAACCAAGGGACTTGGCTTGAACAAACTTGAATCTCAGCCCCCTAAGGTTGCTCCATGCCAAATATCAAAACATTCCAGTTGCTGAATCTGAAGAAGAAGATTTTTAAAGAAAAATTCCTCATATTGACTAAGTTATAATTTGGGCTCCCACAGGGAGCCCAAATATGGACCCATGGACTTGGCTTTAACACACTTGAATCCCCCCCTCCCCCCCCCCCCCCCCCCCCCCCCCCCCCCCCCCAGGATGCTACTCACCACATATCAAACCATTCCGACTGCTGGATCTGAAGAAGAAGATTTTTTAAGAAAATTCCTCATTTCGAACAAAGTTACAATTCAAGCTCACACAGGCCCAAATATGGACCTAGGGACATGGCTTGAACAAACTTACATCTCACCCCCCTAAGGATGCTGCATACCAAATATCACAAGATTCTGCCTGCTGGATCTTGAGAAGAAGATTTTCAAAGAAATTTGCCTGAAATGCACTAAGTTTGAATTTGGGCTTCTATAGTGAGCCCAAATATGAATCCAGGTGGCCGATTTGAACAAATTAGAATCAGATCCACCCCACAATGTTGCATACCAAATATCAAAAGATTCTGCCTGCAGGATCTGGAGAAGAAGATTTTTGAAGAAATTTGCCTGAAACGCACTAAGTTCGAATTCGAGCTTCTATAGTGAGCCCAAATATGAATCTAGGGAGCCGATTTGAACAAAATAGAATCAGATCCACCCCACAATGTTGCATACCAAATATCAAAAGATTCTGCCTGCTGGATCTGGAGAAGAAGATTTTTTGAGAAATTTGCCTGAAAAGCACTAAGTTCAAATTTGGGCTCCTGTACTGAGCCCAAATATAAACCCAGGGAGCCGATTTGAACAAGCTTGAATCAGATCCACCCCACAATGTTGCATACCCAATATCAAAAGATTCTGCCTGCTGGATCTTGAGAAGAAGATTTTCAAAGAAATTTGCCTGAAATGCACTAAGTTCAAATTTGGGCTCCTATACTGAGCCCAAATATAAACCCAAGGGGCCGATTTGAACAAACTTGAATCAGATCCACCCCACAATGTTGCATACCAAATATCAAAAGATTCTGCCGTCTGGATCTGGAGAAGAAGATTTTCAAAGAAATTTGCCTGAAATGCAGTAAGTTCAAATTTGGGCTCCTATACTGAGCCCAAATATAAACCCAGGGGGCAGATTTGAACAAACTTGAATCAGATCCACCCCACAATGTTGCATACCAAATATCAAAAGATTCTGCCTGCTGGATCTGGAGAAGAAGATTTTTTAAGAAATTTGCCTGAAATGCACAAAGTTAGAAATCGGGCTCCTATACTGAGCCCAAATATGAACCCAGGAGGCCGATTTGAACAAACTTGAATCAGATCCACCCTACAATGTTGCATACCAAATATCAAAAGATTCTGCCTGCTGGATCTGGAGAAGAAGATTTTTTAATGTTTTTCCCATTGCCTACAGTGTTAAAAAGTGCTGACTCAGCACTTTTTCAAAGTCCCGAAACTGTGCCCCATGATAAAACCGATGGCAATTTTTTTTTACCAATCCTTTCTGTTGGTCCTAGGGAAGCTGCACACCAAATAAAAATTCTCGGTGCCGTGCAGTTTTGGAGATATGGGCGTTTTACATTTTTTCTATTTTTAGCTCCTGCGGTTCCCACGGGGCTGCGGGAAATTTTTTTTTGCATAAATCAAGTACTCATGACCCAATAAGCCCTCACATAAAATTTGGTTGAAATCAGCTTCTCGGTTCAGAAAATAGAAATTAGGGGCGGGGCCAAAATTTTTGCCCCTCCCATAACAACGCCAAATATTATCCCTCAAACTTCTCTTGAACAAATCTGAGTCTACACCTCAAAAGGAAGGTGCATACCATATATCAAGTCTCTGCTACTGCTGGTTCATGAGAAGAAGATTTACAAAGATTTTGGTGCCCCTTGGGGGCGTGGCACCACCCAGGAGGAGGGGCAACTTCATTTGAACAAATCTTAATAGGCATTAGGTAATAAACATTTAGCCAACATTTGAATAAAATTGGGCTAGTGGTTTAGGAGGAGAATTCGATAATGTAAAGTTAACGCCGGACGGACGACGACGGACGCCGGACAGAAAGTGATTAGTAATGCTCCCCTTGAGCTTTGCTCAGGTGAGCTAAAAACTGTACATGATCATGTCATCAAAATAAATAGCAAGACAGCAGGAAAGAATAATACCAAAAGCCGAAATAATGCCGGGCAAATCAGTCCAATGACAGGAATACATGTACTTTTCAAAAATGAGATGTGAAAATATGGGGGAAAAAATTCAAACTTTTTAAAAAGATCGATTTGATTTCTTTCAGAAACAAGAGAATTTTTGAGGGGCGATTGTGTAAAATAGTTCTCTCAGAGACAGTACACAAAAATGTTGCCATCTGATGCCATTAAAATAAGGAAAATCTAATAGAATATGCTCGATTATCAAAGTACATTGACAAGGAACACATTCTAGTCGCATATATCTCCCACCAAAAAATAAATAACGATGCGTATGTCTTGTAAGACCAATATGACATCATGTCAGAATTACGTGATCTTTTCTACAAAGGGTGCTACATGGATACTTATCAGTAAGAGTAGTTTCAGAAGCGATGGAGCTTGTTATTTGTACAGTTAAAACTAGAAGTCCTCTCATGAAATGCGCACAAATAGCACGCCGATCTGCTCGTTAATCTATGTATTATGACTTTAGTATGGCTATCAAATTCTTTACATGTGGCCTGTGCACAAGCAATGTTTCAGCCAATGGACCTCCGGGTAACCCGGAGGTCCATTGGCTGAAATATTGCCTGTGTTTGCAATGAGTAACCAGGAGATGCCGTGCTTTGGATGCCATTCGATATGGCAATTGCACGCAATTAAGTCTAGATAAGCGCACAGTTCAGGACAGGACTTCTAGTTTTAACTGTAACACCATCACATTGCAAGTCACGGAAAAGAAGATGGACATTTATATACCCCAACGATTGGTCAGTGGCTCATTTTTTACCAGTTAAGCATACAAATGTGTGTCACTATATACAAGCTCCTTAAATATTCAATTCTTTGAGTCAGGGTAACAAACGAACTTGGACTGTAGATAATTTGAAAGTACAGTATAGCCATTGTGGAACGATCAAAATCCACACATGGGCAGTGTTGCCCACGGGTACTTTTCTCAATCAGTATTCAGTATAGTACAGAAATGGTTAACCGGATAATCGGTTTTAAACCAGTTAGCTACCTAACCGATTAGAAAAACCGTCAACCGGTTATCCGAAATATCGATAGTGATCGTTATTCCACGTTTAAAAAGTAGGAAATCTTCCGCTTCTCCTTTGTGATAGATTACACATCGAAGACGCGTTGTGTATATTGAGAAATAATCAACTCTGGCATTCAAGACTTCGTTAATGATCGGCAGTTTCTGTGAGTAATGAGTAATGACAGAAACTATTCCGTAGTGGGTATATAAATGAATGTTGTCGAGTACCTGACAATGTTCGTTTGTATACACACTACGGAATAGTTTGAGGATACTGCTTTCCAGTTCCTATAGTTTTGATCCCATATCGGTGAAATAATGGCCTTGGATAACCGGATATTATCCAGTTATCGCTCTCGGTTAGCCAGTTATGAAAATGAGCCAACAATTCCAGCCCTAATTCAATATTTTTCAGCAAATATTCAATGAAAGAAACACCTAGTCATTCCTGATGCTCCATTCATTGAAAATTTGATGGCGTTTCAATTGTTTTATGTTGTAGATTCACTGTTAACTGATATATAGCCTTTCCCTGATGACCGTACTGTAGCTGGACATGTATATACCCATGGGATTGGTTAGCAGCTCCTTTTTTACCAGTAGAGCATAAAGAATGTTTATCACAGTAAACAAACTCTGTTTCACTTCATGAGGTCCCCAATGGTGATACAGTTAAAACTAGAAGTCCTGTCACGAAGAGTGTGCTTATCTAGGGTTAATTGCGCACTGGAATTGCGCACAATTGCCACATCGAATGGCATCCAAAGCACGGCAGGTTCTCCTGGTTACTCATAGCAAACACATGCAATGTTTCTGCCAATGGACCTCCGGGTTACCCGGAGGTCCATTGGCTGAAACATTGCTTGTGCACAGGCCATATGTACAGAATTTGATAGCTTTACTTGGACCATAACGCATACATCATCGCGCATATCAACATGCTATTTGTGTGCATTTCATGACAGGACTTCTAGTTTTAACTGTAGGCATACACACATGATCACAGTTATCCTCTGGCCAAGTAGAGACCAGGACAATACATTACTGTTTGTGTGTTTGTTTATTGGGGTTTAAGGAAACTTTCATAAACCAGTGTCAGACAGTATTATGGGTGGATCGATGAATCCGGAGTACCCAGAGAGAAACACTAAGCAGCAGCAAGCAACTGCCAGGCTCTCCAACATTCTAATTTAACCAAGCTCAAGCCAAGTTAGGAATGTAGCTATGGTTGAAGGCAAGCACACCACTGACATGCAATATGTCTTATGAATATGTAAACAGTGCTAACGTGCTTCGACCTGGGCAACTGGGATTAAGTGAACCATTTTGGAAAACCTGGTATAATAATTATTTATATTTATTTATTTATTGGTGTTTAAGGTCACATACTTCTGCACAATGGCTCATCATGACCATGACAGTTTTACGGGTGGAGGAAGCCGGAGTACCCGGAGAGAACCACCGAGCAACGGCGAGCAACTATCAGCTCCCCAACATACTAACTCCACACAAGCAGGGTTAGCATTGGTTGAAGACAGGTGCACCGTCGACGTGCAGTACGCCTTAGTACACAGCGTCACCGTGCCCCCACGTGGGCAATGGGGGTGAAGCTTCTTGCCCAAGGACACAACGCAGTTGCCGCAGGTGGGATTCGAACCAAGGACCTCTCGGCTTGCGGCCTGCACCTCTATCTACTGAGCCACCGTGCCCCCTGGTATAATAATTAACGAAAAAATGCGTAATTATTTTAAATAATTTAAAAATTGCACGAAAATTGCTCCATATTTCATATGGTGAAAAAATACCACACATGTCCATTGTAACTGCATTATAAAGTCTTGTGATACTGGTACAGGTCTGTGATTACAACTGTGGTCTCTTCTCAATCAGATTGCAACATAATGACATAAGTGGGTCGAGATTTGATGATTAAAATATTTTAAAGTCAAGCCCAGAAGGACAGCAAAAAGAAAATAGCATTTGCTATTCAACTAAGTCACGTTTCTTTTTCGACTGGTGGCATTCTTAAGTATTGTGGGGAGGAAAGCTGACAGAGAATTTTGGTCGAATTGTGACTTAATGGTCTGGTAAAAATTCTATGTCCACTTTTGTAATCATAGTGGTGTCAATAGGAGGACTCGGTTCTCTTCAGCATCATACTAAGTTCTCTTCAGCATCAAACATTGTTTTGATTAACCTTTTACCTGAAGCTCATATGAAAATTTGTTATTTTAATTAATATTGTTTCAAATTTTTCAACAAAATGCAAAAAAAACATATCATGTGAACCCTCAATGGAATGAGCTTCATGAGCTCATTGCAATAAGGGGTCACATGGTATGGTTTTTGTTAAAAATTATTTTTGGGTGGATGTGGTAGATTTGTTGGGTGAAGAGTTAATAATGTATTAGACAAAATGGAGATATTTGCAGGACAGTAAAGAAGATTTGCTTCAACCCTTAAGGATATCATTCTGACCCTATTCATTTTTTCTACTTTAGAACATGCCTCAACCTCTATCCTGTGTGTTAATTTGTTGGTTAAATTCAAAGTACATGTTATAGGCCCCAATAAGACTAAAATCCTCCTCCTCTGATTGGACGAGAGCTCGCTTATTATATTCTATGTTTACGGCTCAAGTGGCAAAATGTTATCGTCTGACGTCGCAATGCGAAATATTTGAAATGACGTTGCCTGTTTCGTAATTGCTTCACCAACAGAGTGGATTTTTCTCTCATGCAGCAGATGGTGTTCCGGATGAAGTGTTGTTTAAATTATCAACCGATTTACAATTTGAACTGAGATGGAATGAGTATATCTGGTTTATTGATTATTTATCCAGAGCCATCGTGTGGTACACGAGTGGTTTATTTACTAACCCTGTGATCGTTAAAAGTTGGCTTGAACAAGGCAACTTTTAACGATCACAAGTTTAGTAAATAAGCCTCTCATGTTTCACAATGTTGGTTTTGGGCTATGGGTAGTGTCTTATTGGAACATATACGTTATTGTGATGAATTGATGGTAACATGGTCTGAGGTTTGTGGCTCGGAGCATATGTTCAACCTTGATGCTTCGCATATCGGTTGAACATAAACGCAAACCTCAGACCATGTTACCGTCAGTTCATCACAATAATTTATATTGTAATATCAGGATTGATATGTCCTTGGTTAATAATTATAAACAATTAATATTTTCTAAAATTATTATTTCATCCGAATAAGAAGGGAGCATGGAGACTCAGTGTTGATGGCATGGAACTTCAAACCTAGAAGTCCACGGTTTGAACACCACCAGGGGTAACTGCATTGTGAGCCTGAGCAAGACACTGCATCCTGCTTGCTCCCCCTGGGGGATGGTGAGTACTAAGGCATACTGCATGATGATGGTGCACTTAGCTTCAACCAATGCTTACCATGCTTGTGTGAAGTTAGTATGTAAGGGAGTCCGGCAGTTGCTTGCCACTGCTCAGTAGTTCCCTCTGGGTACTCAGGCTTCCACCACCCATAAAACTGCCTGACACTAGGTGACCCTGGCTGTTGAAGAGTTATTAAACCCCAATGAAAAATAAAATTAGAAGAAGCCGACTCTGGCTTGTGTGGTCACTTATTTGCACTGAGTGACCTTTGAATGTTTCTAACAACATGTCTACAAATACTCTTCAGCAGGATCTATTTTTAGCTTTTAGCTTCCTAATTGTTTATTTGGGTCACACTTGTTTACTTGAAATTTGACAAAATCATCTAGAAACTTAATGATGTGACAAAATTCAGCCAATCAGCAATTAATAGAACAACAGAACACTGGGGAAATTTCTCATTCTTTTAGTTTCTATTTGAAGACACTATAGATAACCTCTGTCAACAGACTTCTGACATTATATTCATCTCACACATTATTGAGAATTAAGTGACTTCTTTCTACAATGAAAATTTGTTTAACAGTAACCGGTTCTCGTCAGATCCCCGAAGTTAAGCAACGTCGAGCCCAGTTAGTCCTTGGATGGGTGATCATCTGAGCGATCGAATCGGACTCTCGCATTGTGTCCTTGGGCAAGGCACTTCACCCCAATTGTCCACATGGGGGCATGATGACGCCGTGTACTAAGGCACACTGCATGCCGATGGTGCGCATGTCTCCAACCAATCTAACCCTGCCTGTGCTACAGTGCAGAGTTATGATGCTGGGGAGTTGGCAGCTGCTTGTCACTGCTCGGTGGTTCTCTCCAGGTACTCTGGCTTCCTCCACACGTAAAACTGTAACCAACACGATATGACCCTGGCTGTTAAAGTGTTGTTAAACCCTAATAAATAAATAATAAAATATAACATTGGAGATTATTATTACAGGACAGTGCATTATTATAGATAGCAGCTGCGTTTAATTTATATTCTAAGGAATGTTATTTTGTGATCTGAGCATCATTTTGTGTTGGAAAAGTGTTTCCAAAATTTGAAGAGAATTTATTCTTCTTACGTGAACTCTTGTGGAAAACTAGGATTGAACTGGATTACTTACAAACTGCCTGTGGAGCCAATACTTGTTTGATATTAATTCCATCTGAATTTTGCTGAGTATTTAATTGTAATTTATTAGAGACTGGTGAAATTTTGAGTGAATATTTCAGTGAATTTTATTGGATTCCGTTTCTGCAGGCACTTTCTTGGACATTACAATACCAATTGGAAAGTTTCTTCATCAGTGGATTTCTGGAGTTTATTCAACTTTATTTTGGACCAATCGATAAGTATTTCTGTTTTTTATTTTTCTGTAAACCATACACTGTACAAGATATTGTATCATTTTCTTTTCATATTATTTTTTTTTATTAAATTTTAGAATAGTTAACCCTTTAACCAACGAATTGCCCACATCTGAACGCGTAATATGCAAATTTAGCATCTGAAAAAATATTATTTTTCAAATAATTTCAACAAAACCATATCATGTGACCCCCTCATTGGAACGAGCTCGATGAGCTCATTCCAATGAGGGGTCACATGATATGGTTTTGTTGAAATGCTTTGAAAAATGTTAAAAAATGACTTTTTAAATAATAAATTTTGATATCGTCTGCGTTGGGTAAAGGGTTAAATTGTAAGTTATTGTTGTTGATTCTCAGATTTCTTTCTGTTATCATTATTGTTATTGCACACCATAACAGTACACTGGCAAAGTCTTGGTTGCCTATGTACATGCAGTACAGTCACTGTGGACAGGTTGTAATCCACGCGTGGACAGTGATGTCCATGTACATGTACGTATTTTCCAGCTAATAAATATCATAGTCTGCAAAATTTTAATTAATGAAGCGTCGGGTTATAACTGGTGCTTCATTAATTAAATTTTTGATAATTATTGTTTGGAATCTAATATTATTGCATGCAAGGAAATATTGCATAACCGTGGAAAGTGACCAGTCCATGGCGGCCGCACTGTATATAGGAAACTAAGACTCAACTAGAATCCATTGTAACTAAAGCCACATGTAGGGCTAGATATGCTTGTCACACATGGCAAAAAACCTCGTAAATCATCGTAGTCTTCAGGGGTTAGATCATTTCAACTGCACCACTAGTTGTATTAGAACTGCAAGCTATAATGTTACATAATATACATGACAACAAGTACATTAACAGACATACGGTAACTTATATGTTTTCTGAGAAACATGTTTAGTAAAAAATCAGAGTCCTCAAGTAACAAGAACACCTACTAATCTGTCTAATTCTATTGATCTCTAAATCAGGAGACAGTACAAGAAAGTTATACAGAATGTCTAGATAATTCAGGACAGAAAGACACTGGATCACAACTTAACTGGTAAAGTTCGAAGTTATTTTGAGTCATCAAAATTTGTTCACATGTCTTTGCCTTATTACTATTTATAGGAGAGTGTCCACAGACAAGCTACTGTAAATTGTAACAAAGCAAATCGATACAGACTAAATTATTTCACATCAAAGATAATATGGCACATAGGGCCCTGCGAATCATATATATAACTGCACATGTCTGTATCTATCTCACTTTGTTCCAGGTGAACTCCTCCGTTTCTCGACCGATCGTTCTCAAATTTTGTACACGAGGGTAATTCGTCCCTGCGAGTAACATGGGATGGGTGCCATGCCCATGTGGGGTGACCTTGACCTTGAATTGATGACCTTGACCTTTTATTTTGAAAACGGCTGGGCCGATCGGGCTAAAATTTCATATGTGCGGGTATATTGACCTATCGATCATTTTGACTTTATCTGGGTGCCTGTGTGGGGTGACCTTGACCTTGAAATTGGTGACCTTTGCCTTCTATTTCGAAAATGGCTGAGCTGATCATATCTGAGGGTATATTGACATAACCATCTTCTCCCGTGCAACGCCAGGTATTCACCCGCTAGTTAATTACAAAATGAGAGTTTAAGGCAGCCAAAATGACCATGCAGGAGGGCCTGAGAAACAGATTTTTAATTTGTTTAGGCCTAATGGTGCAGTTTGAGTTTGAAAGGGACAAAAGTGCACATTCTCAGTGCACTATTACTTCAAAATAGTGTAGTGCACAATACAGTGACAGGACTTTTGGTTTCAACTGTAGAGCTGCCTCAGAGTGGTGGGGTGCATTTAATTATATCGAAGACATGCCGATAATGACCCATCTATCTGAAAAGTGTATATCCCTCGATTTGAAAGGCATCTATGCATCTAGCATTCATTTGAGGTAAGCTGTTGTTTGATGCAATCACTGCTATTTATATAAAGGTATCAAGACAATGTGATCTGACAGGCATCTGATTATTTTGTCTCATGAGCATGGTACGACTACCTATGTAAATCTGACCTCAAATGACAGCATACAAGTCAATTGAGTCATCATTCACATTCCACAAACAAGATCTGACAATATGTACACTATACACTGCCCTTTGAAAGTAAAGGGCTTCTGTTATTTATTCAGTGGATTGATGTCCTGACAGAACCTCTTGCAAACAGTTTAATCATCATTCCTTTCCACAACTAACAGAATGGTTAACAATGGGAAGAAGGAACTCAATCTTAAATCAGGAAAGAGATGGAAAGCAATTAAGGTATAGTTGATTTCCTGTGATGGGATGAAATGATGCAGTCAAGAAATGAATATGAAATCAATTTATATGAAGAATTCAATCCAGTGTTTCAGCTATCAATACAGTACCGTGTACCATGTCATCAACCCACTGGATATCTTCCCTTGCAGAGGTAGAGGTTATCTCCCTCTCCCACAGGGAGGGGAAAGCTATCCTAGTATATCTTCCCCAGCCCTAAATATCACCCCCCCCCCCCCCACCCCCTCCATGATTTTTTTTTTCTTTTCATTGCTCAACGTGTTGAGGAACTTGGGGCATACATTTTTGTCATTAATTTTGAGTTAATCCTTGGATATCATCTCCAGCCCTGAATATCTCCTCCACCTCCATTTTTTTTCTTGTTTATTCAATGCCATTTGACGCTCAAATGTTGAGACATACAGTACAAAGCAAAATAAGTTGTAGCATAACCGCAGTAAACTAACTATATGTACTGCTGCTCCTGTGCTGATAAGATCAGAATATGACATCATTTTCTGGAAAGCTTTCAGTGGAAGCTTTCCAGAAAATGATGTCAGCTTCTGGTCTTATCAGTGTAGGAAGAGAAAGATACATAGTTTATAGCGGTTATCCTACCAGTTATTTTGACTTGTACTTTACAAACATTTTTGTCATTAATTCCAGGTGTCTGGGTGCGCTGTGGCTCAGTGGTAGACTTTTTAACTTCTACAGTTAAAACTAGAAGTCCTGTCACGAAATGTGTGCTTATCTAGGCTTAATTGCTCGTAGGAATTGCGCGCAACAGCCAAATCGAATGGCATCCAAAGCATGGCAGGTTCTCGTGGTTACTCACAGCAAACACAGGCAATGTTTCTGCCAATGGACCTCCGGGTTACCCGGAGGTCCATTGGCTAAAACATTGCTTGTGCACAGGCCGCACAATTGTACACAATTTGATAGCCTTACTATTCATAACGTGTAGATTAATGCGCAGATCAATGTGCTATATGTGCGCATTTCAGGACAGGACTTTTAGTTGTAACCGTATGCTAGAGGTCCCGAGTTCGATCCCGTCCAGGACAACCCACGTTGTGTCCTTCAGCAAGGCACTTTATCCCAGTTGCCTACATGGGAGCTCGATGAGTCGATGACGCTGTGTACTAAGGCATACTGCACATCAATGGTGCAAGTCTTCAACTGCAGTAACCCTGCTTGAGCGGAGCTTGAACAGAGTTAGACCGTTGAGGAGTTGACAGTTGCTCATCGATGCTCGGTGGTTCTCTCCGGCTTCCTCCACCTGTAAAACTGTCACGGTCAAGATTAGCCATTGTGCATAAGTACATGTACAGTTAAAACTAGAAGTCCTGTCAGGAACTGTGCACATATCTAGGCTTAATTGTGCGTAGGAATTGTGAGCAACTGCCATATCGAATGGCATCCAAAGCATGGCAGATTCTCCTGGTTACTCAAAGCAAACACAGGCAATGTTCTGCCAATGGACCTCCGGGTTACCCGGAGGTCCATTGGCTGAAACATTGCTTGTGCACAGGCCATATGTACAGAATTTGATATCCTTTCTATGGTCATAACGTGTAGGTTAATGTGCAGATCAACGTGTTATTTGTGCGCATTTCATGACAGGACTTCTAGTTTTAACTGTATGTGACCTTAAAAACCAATAAATAAATAATTTCAGCTAGGTGTTTGAGTTTGGAGAAAACATCACTCCAGCAAATAGTAATGTCATTTAATAGGCATTGCCTTGAGTCCTACCCTCAATATTTATTATTTATTTATTGATGTTTAAGGTCACATATTTATGCACAATGGCTAATCATGACCATGACAGTTTTACGGGTGGAGGAAGCCGGAGTACCCGGAGAGAACCACCGAGCAACGACGAGCAGCTGCCAGCTCCCCAACATCGTAACTCCACACTGCAGCACAGGCAGGGTTAGATTGGTTGAAGACATGCGTACCATCGGCGTGCAGTACACCTTAGTACACAGCGTCATCGTGCCCCCACGCGGGCAATGGAGATGAAGTGTCTTGCCCAAGGACACAACGCGGTTGCCGCAGGTGGGATTCAAAACGAGGACCTCTCGGCTTGCAGCCTGCACCTCTACCTACTGAGCCACCGCGCTCCGTCCTACCCTCAATGGCATGAGTATTGAAGGAAAAGTAATAGGCATGTAACAAATTATCTGCTGATCAGGTTGGTGCAGAGAGATACAGTACTGTGATTTCAATAGCAGACAAAATTTTGACAACGACACAACACAAAAAAATATCACCCTACCTAAAAATAATGTCATTTCAGTCATATCATACCATATCATATGACCCCTTGTTTGAATGAGCTCACTGAGCCCATTCCAATTAGAGCTGTAGGTTAACCGAAACCGAACCGCGGTTTTTAGTTTTTTTAAAAAAACGAAAACGCCGACATCCCGTAATCTAAGGTTTTTTGTTTTTTATTAAATACTCTCTTGCTGCAGAAATTCACAGAATGTAGCCATTCCAGAGTAGTGAGAGTACCCAGACACTGCCAATGGCAGTGTCTGGGTACTCTCACTACTCTGAGAAGGCTACATTCTGTGAATTTCTGACATTTCAGTTTAGTTGTGTTTGCAGCTTTCCTCAAGTTGCGGGTAGGTCTCCGACCTCGAAAAATGGCCAAGCACAATAAAAGTTCTGTATATATTTAGGTAATTATTATATTGGCCTTCCTGATTCTTCATGTATTAATAGCTTATTTTGGGCATTCATTGAGTTTCACTCAATTTCACTACCATTCAGTTATGACTCCGGACATAAGAATGAGATTTATTGAATTTTACTTGGCCTCATGAACAAACCAAAAACCGAACCGAACCGAGGTTTTACTCCACCTGAAAAACCAAAACCGAAACCGAACAAGAAATTTAAAAACGTACAGCTCTAATTCCAATGAGGGATTACTTGATAAGATTTTTGCTGAAATTGCTAAAAAAATTTGAAAAAAATAAAAAATAATTAAAAATTTTTTTTGATATCTTGTACTTTGGCTAAAGGGTTAATATTTCACCTGCAGCCTCTCACGAGGAGTTATGTTACTCTGAAATGGTAAAATGGCCTAACTGCTGATAATGTATTGATGAATGTCTTGCTATATTTGGTAACAATGAAATAAAACTGAGGTGTGTCTCTTTATAAGCCAAGGTAATTGTTCAAATTGGTCATGCTGTTTTTTCTGCTTTCTATTATTGCACCTGTTTACCTCTTTGTTAGAGTCATTTTGTAGACAATAAAATATTGATGGTATTGATTACTGCCCACACAAGTGTTCAACAATCCGCTTGAAAAAAGAAAATATCAATATTAACCTATCAGTTTCACTTTCAATATTATTCTCAATTTTCTGCATGGAAACTGTTTTATCAAAGACACATCAAGAAAATTCACCGACCTCAAAATAAAGTTTTATAATTTGATTTAAAAATTCCTTCAATTTCATTTATGCTTTCTGCTGCAAGATAATTTTAAGGGATAATTCATTGATTCCACCAACGGTTTTCCTAATGGATCAATGTAATATCAAGTTCCTCTGACAACAATGATTATGTCAGCAAATTAGTGGTGTCTGTGGTTTCTGTACAGATGATGATCCCTCAGGGCTTAAAATTCAACTGAGATTTAGAGCTGTAGGTTTTTAAATTTCTTGTTCGGTTTTGGTTTTTCAGGTTGAGTAATACCTCGGTTCGGTTCGGTTTTCAGTCTGTTTATGAGGCCAAATAAAATTCAATAAAACTCATTCTATATGTCCGGAATCATAACTGAATGGCAGTGAAAATGAATGAACTTCAATGAATGCCCGAAACAAGCTATAATACATGAAGAATCAGGAAGGCCAATATAATAACTACCTAAACATACAGAACTTTTATTGTGCTTGGCCATTTTTCAAGGTCTGACACCTACGCGCAACTTGAGGAAAGCTGCAAACACAACTAAGCTGAAATGTCGGAAATTCACAGAATGTAGCTATCCCAGAGTAGTGAGAGTACCCAGACACTGCCATTGGCAGTGTCTGGGTACTCTCACTACTCTGGGATGGCTACATTCTGTGAATTTCTGCAGCAAGAGGGTATTTTAATAACAAACGAAAAACCTTAGATTACGGGATGTCGACGGTTTCGGTTTTTTAAAAAAACAAAAAACCTTGGTTTGGTTTCGGTTAACTACAGCTCTACTGAGATTTAGAATCAATTCTCGCAAATGACATTCTTTTGAGAAAAAACAGTCAGAATTAATACTAGAGATGGGCAGTTTTCAAATTTCTTGTCGGTTTCGGTTTCATTCAAAGAGTCGGGTTTTCGGTTTTGGTTTTCATTGTACAAACATAACAATACATTGCATTTGCATATAAGAAGATGTATTTGGCACCAGTCTGTGTCACTGGGACTCCCTTTCCAGTTCAACTCAACTGTGTAATAGCCTATACTGGTACTCTGATTTCTTGAGCACAATGTATTTGCATAAATTATCTCAAGAGTTTCAATTTCGAAAAAAATGATTTTTGCCTCGAGTCTGATGCAAAATTAGCCCCCCTCCCCAAATACCTGTGTTCAGGGTAACCCCGCACACCCTAAAATATTATGCCGACCATAAACATTTTATTGAGTAAAAGTCGCTCATATAGGTCATTATAACCCAAAATTTCCATCCAACTTCAACTGTGATTCTGACGCTGGCTTTGGAGTTCATGCTTTCAAAATTACGTGTAGAAATAAATATATTTGTCATTATAAATGTGGAACAAGTGTCAATTTAGTTCCAGTTCAGCAAAGGAAATTGCATTTGATAAACAAATGAACGTTTAAAACACAATGCATAAGAAGTTATTTTGTCACCTATTTTTTTGTGGTAAATGCCATGCTTGAACACAATACCAATTACTGCAGCTGGAAAACGGGGTATCGCGACTCTGAAGTTTGAAAATAGGTTAATTTAGGTTGTTTATCTCTTTATTCATAGAATTGAAGACCTGATTAGAGTTTTTCAACAGTGAAGTTGAAAACTGCGACGACGGTTTTCTGTAATTGTTTCAGTTTTGATAACAAAACCAAAACCGAACCGAATTTTCAGTTAACCACCCATCTCTAATTAGTGCCCATAGGCACTGTCCAATACTTTGTAATAGAACATATAAATATTAACAAAATATTATTTGCATTTGAATGAATATGAAACATGAGTAAGGAAAACGTTTTGCTCTGTTAATTACCCTCACTTTTTTTGAAAGCCCTGATAGTGGCTTCCAGCACCCAACCAGTTAAGGACTGGACAATTCCTCTCTATTTTTTTGGTCCATCAAAATAAGATAACACTTTTACTGAGCTGTGATGTCTAATGAGATACTGGCTTCCTATACAGGCAGCCAAGACTTCACTAGAAAATTACTGCGATGGTACTGTAACCTCCATCAGCATGACCACCAAAAGTCATGAAAAAACGTTTACATGGGAAGCACTTTCAAATTGAAAGATCCAAGGTTAGATCCTTGCTTGGGGGTAGCAGCTTTGTGTCATTGGGAAAGGCACTTAATACTGATTGCCCACGTGAGGGCACAGTGTACTAAGGTGTACTGCATGGGAGACCACTTTTGCCTGGCAAAAAGGATCATCTCTCATAGAGTTTAACCGATTACCAAAATGGTTTCTGACTCATTACCGGTTATTTGAGCTCACAATCGGGTGATTCTGATTCCCATTCCGAATGTAATACCGTGCACTACTACACCATGCAGTCAAGGTTCGAAAGAACTACATTAAACTGAACATTTTTCACAGTGTTAAACTCCGTTGACTGGGGTCGAAGTAAAATTACTAGTCACGCACACATGGGCGGTAAACGTAGCTCTCAGAGCCACGTTTACCGCCCAAGTGCATGTGACTGGTAATGTTACTGCAACGTGGCTCTCAGAGCCACGTTTACTGCCCAAGTGCGTGCAACTGGTAATTTTACTGCAACCTGAGTCAATGGAGTGGTGCAGCCTTCACTTTTCCGGTATGAACTGGTGATTGTCACAAGTACGCTCAATTGTAAGCTTTACATGTCATTTAAATTGTATATCTCGTAAAGGGGCATCTAGAGAGATTAAGAATACACATTGTGGTTGTTTCTCAACTTTATTGAATGGTATCATTGACATCATTTTACATTAACAATTGAACAATTCCAGAAGATAATAAAATACTGTTAATGAATCATCACAAAATGCTTGGCAACAATCGGTTAAACTGATGTTACAGGAGTCGTTGCCATTGTCATCCAAATGTCCACAATCGGACAGATGTCCACAATCGGCAGATTGTGGTGGCCAGTTCCGATCATCGGTTGAACACTCGTTTCTCAAGACAGGTTCTACTGTTCTATATTGTATTTCACAATTTATGTCTACTGATAAAGTAAGTATATTCAGTTTGTGAAAAGTAGAATTCAGGGATGCACAAACTGGATAACCCTGTGTTAAATTCATTCAAAGGTTATCCAGAATATTCCAGGATAACCTTTTGTTGCACCTCTAAAATCACCTAGTTCAAATCAGAGTTTCGAACAAATTTATCACAATTAAGAAAATGTTTTGTGCAAGCAAATGCCCATGAAACACTCTTCTTTTGTACATATATCATGCAATCTCTTTGTATGAGAACATTAACAAGAAATATGCAGTGAAGAAAGTTCAATCTCTCTCACTAAAAGAAGGTGAATAACACGTCAAAGCATTGTGACTGGTGATTCACAAGAAATTAGTTTAAAATAATTTCAAGTTCATTCCAGGCTATGGGGGACAATATCTTCCTTCAAAAACACTTGACAGGACACCCCTCCTACTCTCAAACACCCCCCCCCCCCCCCCCCCCACCAAAAGATCAGCTTTCTGGGATATTTATTTATTTTATTAGGGTTTAACGACGTATTAACAGCCAAGGTCATATCGTGTCGGTGACAGTTTTACAGGTGGAGGAAGCTGCGGAGTACCCAGACAGAACCACCAAGCAACGACAAGCAGCTGCCAGTTCCCCAACATCGTAACTCCGCACTGCAGCACAGGCAGGGTTAGATTGGTTGAAGACATGCGCAACATCAACATGCAGTATGCCTTAATGCACAGCGTGACATCGTGCCCCCATGTGGACAATCAGGGTGAAGTGCCTTCCCCAAGGACACAATGCAGGACTCGACTTGGGACAAATGCCTGTGCCGAGGTGATTTTGAGAGGAACTGACCGGTACTATCTCCAAGTATTGACAGTGGTGGTTCTCGAAAATTCTTTTTAAAAAATTTCAAGCTCATTGGACAGCGTGGGTTGGGGGGGGGGGGGGGGGGTGGGGGGGGTGTTTGGGGGGGGCAAGAAGTGTTACAGTTTTCGGATTAAGATCTCCAATCAAAAAAAAACTTGTATAACTACCCCACCCTTCCATACAAAATAAACAAAGCAGAACGCTTAAATGTAGGCTACAGACGTATCGCAAATTGGGGGAAAATATTCAAGTGGACATTGATATAATCGAGGGTGGATGTATCATAGCAATGAAAGTGTCAATGACACTGTAGCTTAACTTGTCTGTGTGTTGTGTTTGATGAAAAGGATAATGTTCAATGTTTATGAAAGGATTATGAAATAAGACAAGAACTGTGATAATTGGGAATATGTTAATTTCTGTTCCCTGTATGCTATGTTTTTAATAAAAATAATATGAGGTGTACACTGTACTAAAGAGCTGAGGGGTGGGTTAATATGACCTCACAGTTAATGTATGTGGCCCTCACAGTTAACGTATGTCAACAAAAGTTACCAAGTTACAGTGAAATTATACCAAAAACGAGTCATCCTATCAAGTTACATTGAAATCCCTTCATAAATATGGCCTGTAGACTGTGCGAAAGGTTTTTGGGCTTCAGGCCTGTGTAGCCAGGATAGTAGACCGATTGCAACTAAAAGGGGACATCCTCATCTCGACATTATACTGAGTCATTCTACTAAGTTACAATGAAATCACTTCACAAATATGACCTGTAGTCTGTACTAAAGTTTTGGGGGTTTTGGGCTCGGGAAGCCATCATGGTTGACAGATCCCGACCAAAAGGGGGCGTTGTCATCTGGGCATAATCTGGAGTGATTCTACAAAGTTACAATGAAATTCCTTCATTTTTATGACCTGTAGACTGTGCTCAAGGTTTTCGGGCTTCAGACCCCTGAAGCCATCACAGTTGACCAATCACGACCAAAAGGGGATGTCATCATCTAGGCATTATATGGAGTCAACCTAACAGGTTACAATGAAATCCTTCCATAAATACGACCTATAGTCTATGCTAAAGGTTTTTGGGTTTGGGGCTTAGGCAGCCATCAAGGCTGAATGATCGCAACCAAAGAGGACGTTGTCATCTAGACATTATTTGGAGGCATCCTGCCAAGTTACAATGAAATCCCTTCATATATATGACCTGCAGACTGTGCTAAAGGTTTTTTGGGCTTCGGCCCCCTGTAGCTGTCACAGTTGCCTAATCGTGTCCAAAGGGGGTTGTTCTCATCTAGATATTATATGAAGTCAACCTACCAAGTTACAATGAAATCCCTTCATAAATATGACCTGTAGACTGTGCTAAAGGTTTTCTGGCTCGGGCAGCCATCATGGTTGAATGATCGCAAACAAAAGGGGGCATTCTCATCTGGGCATCATCTGGAGTGATCCTACAAAGTTACAATGAAATCCCTTCATAATATGACCTGTAGACTGTGCTCAAGGTTTTCAGGCTTCTGGCACCTGTAGCCGTCACAGTTGACCAATCACGACCAAAAGGGGATGTCATCTTCTAGGCATTATATGGAGTCAACCTAACAGGTTACAATGAAATCCTTCCATAAATACGACCTATAGTCTATGCTAAAGGTTTTTGGGTTTGGGGCTTAGGCAGCCATCAAGGCTGAATGATCGCAACCAAAGAGGACGTTGTCATCTAGACATTATTTGGAGTCATCCTACCAAGTTACAATGAAATCCCTTCATAAATATAACCTGTAGACTGTGCTAAAGGTTTTCGGAGTTCAGGCTCCTGTAGACGTCACAGTTGCCCAATCATGACCAAAAGGGGATGTTCTCATCTAGACATTATATGAAGTCAACCTACCAAGTTACAATGAAATCCCTCCATAAATGTGACCTGTAGACTGTGCTAAAGGTTTTCTGGTTTTGGGCTCGGGCAGTCATCATGGTTGACAGATCGCGACCAAATGGGGAAGTTCTCATTTAGACATCATACAGAGTCATCCTACCAAGTTACAATGAAATCCCTCCATATTAAATATGACCTGCAGACTGTGCTAAAAGTTTTTGGGTTTCGGGCTTGGGCAGCCATCACGGTTGGCAGATCATGACCAAAAGGGGACGTTCTCATCTATCATCTAAGCATTATACAGAAGCATTTTACCAAGTTACAATGAAATCCCTTCATAAATACGACCTGTAGACTGTGCTAATTGGTTTTCGGGTTTTGGGCTTGGGCAGCCATACCGGTTGACCGATCACGACCAAAAGGGGACGTTCTCATCTAGACATGACCCCAAACCTGCATATGAAATTTTGTGATGATCAGACAAGAACTACTGGGTGTAGCCTGTGCTAAAGAAAAATGTAAACAGACTCACAGACTAACGGACTAACAGACTTACAGACTAACAGACTTCCACATGCGTGATAGCAATAGCTTATCTTGACTTTGTCAAGTTAAGCTAAAAATGTTTTTAAAAAGTATTTCTAAGTTTGTAGGTGGCATAACACAACACAAATATTGATGACATTGAATACAATGAATCCCAGTTAAATAACGAATTTTGCATATTAGTGGATCCAGTATATCTATAGTTAAAACTAAAAGTCCTGTCACGAACTGTGTGGTTATCTAGTCTTAATTGCGCATAGGAATTCCGTGCAATTGCCATATTGAATGGCATCCAAAGCACGACAGGTTCTCCTGCTTACTCATAGTAAACACAGGCAATGTTTCTTCCAATGACCCTCCGGGTTACCTGGAGGTCCATTGGCTGAAACATTGCTTGTGCACAGGCCATATGTACAGAATTTGATAGCCTTAGTATGGTCATAATGCGTAGATTAACGTGCAGATTTGTGCACATTTCATGACAGTACTTCTAGTTTTAACTGTACGGTTCCATTTTTCATTATTTTCCAAGTCAATTGAATCGATCTGAGAATTCAGTACTGCATGATCTGGAGCAATTATTTGCCCAACTATCAATTGTTAGTTAGTCTGTGTGAAATGCACAAACTATTGTTTTTCTTTGGTTTCTTTTTCTTTTTGCTTTATTTTTTCTTCAAGTGGAAAATTAATTGTCCTGTGTAGCTGATTTTTGGCATACTGATAGATAGTCACAAGTTATTGGGCCACCTATGTTTTTTCAGATTCCTGAGGCATTGGGGATGTTTTGAAAGTCGGTCACCACAGAAAACAGTCACTGCTTTACTTCACAGTGTTCCCACAGGGAAAAATACTCATTAGGTCAAGAATTAAAACACTAGAAGTATATTACCAACAAGACATTAACCCTTAACCTGCTGAGTATTTTCAAAATATTTTTTTATCAAAGCTAGTCATGGCTGCTGTGTGGCAGCCATGACTAGACTTAATGAAATATTCATCTAAATTTAATTCAAGAAATCATTAGTGAAAAATCCATTCAGTTTAAAGAGTGGAAATTTGATTGAATGTGCCTGAATTATAGGGCTGAAACGGTTGGCTCATTTTCACAACCGACTAACCGAGAGCTATAACCAGTTAATATCTGGTTATCCGTAGCCATTATTTCACCGAATCTGGGTTCAGAACTATAGGAATTGGAAAGCAGTATTCTCATAAACTATTCCGTAGTGAGTATACAAACGAAGGTTGTCGAATACTCGACAATGTTTGTTTATATACCCACTATGGAATAGTTTCTGTGATTACTCATTACTCACGGAAACAGCTGATCATTAACAAAGTCTTGAACGCCAAAGTCGATTATTTCTCAATATACACAACGCAGCTTCGATGTGTAATCTATCACAAAGGAGAAGCGGAAGATTTCCTACTTTTTAAACGTGGAATGACGATCACTATCGATATTTCGGATAACCAGTTGATGTTTTTTCTAATCGGTTAGGTAGCTAACTGGTTTCAAACCAATTACCCGGATAACCATTTCAGTACTATACTGAATACTGATTGAGAAAAGTACCCGTGGGCAACACTGCCCATGCGTGGATTTTGATCATTCCACAGTGGCTGTACTGTACTTTCAAATCATCTACAGTCCAAGTTCTTTTTTTACCCTGACTCAAGAATTGAATATTTAACTGTTCGTTTGTATACACATTACACACTACAGAATAGTTTCTGAGGTCACTCAGTACTCATGGAAATTGCCGATCATTAACGAAGTCTTGAAGTCAAAGTCGATTATTTCTCAATATATACAGTGCTGCTTCAAGGTGTAATCTATCCTAAAGGAGAAGCGGCAGATTTACTACGTTTTAACCGTGGAATGACGATCACTAACGATATTTCAGATAACCGGTTGGCGTATTTTTCAAATCGGTTAGGTAGGTACAGTTAAAACTAGAAGTCCTGTCATGAAATGTGCACAAATAGCACGTTGATCTGCGCGTTAATGTGCGCGTTATGGCCATAGTAAAGCTATCAAATTCTGTACATATGGCCTGTGCACAAGCAATGTTTCAGCCAATGGACCTCCAGGTAACCCGGAGGTCCATTGGCAGAAACATTGCATGTGTTTGCCATGAGTAACCAGGAGAACCTGCAATGATTGGGATGCCATTCGATATGGCAATCGCGCGCAATTCCATCACGCAATTAAGCCTAGATAAGCGCACTATTCGTGACAAGACTTCTAGTTTTAACTGTAACCGGTTTCAAACCGATTATCTGGTTAACCATTTCAGTACTACTGAATTAAACTAATTATTTCAATGGCAAAAGAATTGAATTCTGTTTTGGGCAGGACTGTCCATCAGCAGCATGCAAGGAGTTAAATTAGATATAATAAATGAAAGTGTCAATGACACTGTAGCTCAACTTGCGTAAGACATGTACATGTACAGTTAAAACTAGAAGTCCTGTCACTATAGTGTGCTTATCTGGGCTTAATTGCGCATTGGAATCGCGCGCGATTGCTATATCGAATGGCATCCAAATCATGGCAGGTTCTCCTGGTTACTCATGGCAAACACATACAATGTTTCTGCCAATGGACCTCTAGGTTACCCGGAGGTCCATTGGCTGAAACATTGCTTGTGCACAGGCCATATGTACAGAATCTGATAGCTTTACTATGGCCATAACGCACACATTAATGCGCAGATCAACATGCTATTTGTGCGCATTTCATGACAGGACTTCTAGTTTTAACTGTATAGTATATGACACAGCAATGACACACATCTCGGTAATGATCTGATAACAAAGGTCTATGTAAAGTATTGTAAAGGTCTGTACATAAATACTGACCGCAGCATGTAACAAATGTTAGAGCTCAAACGATTAAAGGGTTTTCTTGATCGATTAATCACATGGATTAACCTTGGTTAACCGATTAATCAGTTGTCCCAATAGATCACTGAAAAGCTGTCATGCTGTTGATGATTTACTGTGTTAATAATGTCCCATTTTCTGGCTATTGATACAGTGAAACATTCACGTGAGTGAACAAATATATCAGCACGCAATTTGCAAGCTGTATTCTATTCTGTGGAATCTAAATAATATGAAAGAGAAACATTGTTCATGGCCTAAGATTTACCCATGTGGCATGTGCAGAAACAAAAGAGGAGTTGATGTTCATAATCCCTGGTAAGTATATTGCAGCAGACCTTCGATTTTTAAGAGCACACGATCATCCTTACAGCTTTTCACCTGCACCGAGCCCTAGGAAACACGTGCAGTATGATGCACGCTGGAAACTGGAAAGGCTATATGGTTAAAAAAAATTAATATGTGTCTGCACTGTCTTCCAGTTCCAGACTGCCAGCAGCTTTGATGTTATGTTGATGTGTACGAATATCGAGGACTCGCTTGCAGTGCGCATGTCGTATCTCGTTCAATGAGTCTGCACACGGAATTAGTTTTGGTGGCATCGTTTGATCTTTTCCAGTGAAGTTGCAGACTTGCAGCTACTTCAAGAACATCATAAACCAAACAACTCAATAATTAATAATTTAACCCTTTACCTAACGTGAAAAGCAGACGACACTTGCAAAAAAAATTCTTGAATAACTAAATTTTTTCATTTTTTGTCTCAAAAAATGAAAATATTTTGAAAATTAATTGGCGATTTTTGAGAATAGCGCTGGCCGGTTTTGGCCGTTACGTTGGGTAAAGGGTTAAATAGAGGCAAAGCTCTCAACATTCCCTACAGTACCCATGTTATAACTGTTGTTTTGACACCTCCGCCTCCCAACCTCGGTACCTCCTACACACACACATACACACTTGTTTTCTAGTTCGACTCGATTTGATCTGCAGTTGAAAAGACGCAAATGGTGCCCATATATTATATATCTGTCAATCTTATAGTGTATCTGCCCCATTCATGTGACGTCACACTCTTATTTGTTAATGGAATTACTGAGACGTAGGATACTTAACATTCAAATATCAATGATCACACACAGTGCTGACAATGCCATGGAATGTTGAGTTTTACTTTAGAACATGACCCTACAGAATGTAACTGAGATTCTCGAACGAAGGCCCATTGTATGGTGCCCTGAAAGTGAGTATGGGTTAAAGTAGATGACACCACCGAGAGGTGGCACCTACTGAAATCTCGCACTCAACGTCACAAATGAGGGAGAAAATTGCATGAAAATACGGAAACTGAAAGTGACAATGTTATCGGGATAAATCACATGCCAACTTCACTAATGTTTTGACAACGTCATAGCGAGTACTGCATGCATTTGAAACTGACAACTCGCCGATGAGCGAGTGTGGCAATGTCTATGTGAGTCGGGGTGTCAGGGCTTATATTTCATCTAAATTTGTGAGAATCCATTTGGATTCTCATGAAAATGGTTGCGAGAATCCATACCTACTATGAGTGTCCCAGGATTCCATGAGGCCACCATGGCTGAACCACTGTTGTATACTGATAACACATGTTAACCTTTTACCCAACACACCTTTTTAATTTTTAAAACTAAATTTGATAATTTTTAAACAATAAATAATAAATAAATGATAAAATAATTAAATGAACAATATTTACCAATAAAATCTTACAAGTATGGCTGTTGTTGGAACCGGCTCAATGAGCCGGTTCCAATGACAGCCATATTTGTAAGATTTTATTGACAAAGTGTCAGGATATTTCAGGTCATGTTAGCCTTCTATTGGTTAAATTGTTTCTGCTGTGTTAGTTAAAGGGTTAAATTGACTTATTTTTTTTCACGCGAATCCTAGCAGAGGTGCAGCAAGAATCTACATGGATTCTCACCGGTTTTATTGTGTGAATCTTTGTGCGAATCGATTTTCCGATTCTCGTCGAAATATAAGCCCTGCGTGTGTTTGTTACAGTCTTATCACCCATAATGTGGTAGTTCAAATGTAAAGGTTAATCGATCAAGGACTTTTTTGATCGATCATGATGATGATCGTCGGTTAATCGATTAACCGGTTAACTGTTTCAGCTCTAACAAATGTACAGGTAAAGTATTGTAAAGGTGGGTGACAGATGCTAAACTACAAAAGAAATTTCCATGGGGAAATCTATAATGGGGATCCTTGTATTTGGTGCACCATAAGCCATATGTTAGCAATTGTTTTGGCCTGTTTGATTCAAACCCTTCTAAGGTTGATTTATACTAATTAATAAATATTTGTCCAGTTCTTCTTAAAATATAGGTATTTGAATTTTTTATCTTTAGTTCATAGGGTTCCCACGAGTGAGGGTTTTTTATTTTTCTCATTGGAAATAGAAAATCGGGTTGTGCTAATAATGTTTACCCTCCCCAAACAACAACAAATATTAACACAGAAACTGGGCTTCAACACATTTGAATATACACATCCTACTGGGTGCTGAATTCAGGAAACATTATTTTGACTGTTTTTTGGGGAAAAGATTTTTAATTATCTCCCTTTTTGAGTCTCCAAGTGGGTCTGACTGAACCCAAAAATATTTGTTCTTACACCACAGTGATAACAAATTAAGGCACCCAATAAATTTATAGCAAACATTACTGACATCAAAAATCTTTACAGGTTCTGTACAAAAAATGTAATACAAACAATTCCCGTAAATATAACTGCCAACAGGCATTTTGAATTTTGGGCCAAGCCCAAAAGCACTTGTTACCATCCCATGATGATAACAAATGTAGTCCTAGAAGTTCTGTACAAAAAACTGATTGCACCTAATTTTGGTATAAAATGGACGCTGGCAGCTATCATGAATTTCGGACTGCACCCCAAAATACTTGTTCTCATCCCTAGGCGATTACAAAGGTACCCAAGAAGTTTTGTGAAGATCGGTTCATAAATACAGCCTCTAGCCCAAGCCGTATTGACATGTGCACTTACTGTGTATAAGTAGCACTGAATAAATCAAAGTTCATCTAATTTGCATAATTTCTGTACAAGAAAAAAACCTGTATTATATGTGATGTATTCCATGTTACTAAACATTCATACAAAATTTATTCAAATCAAAACTTGCATACAGAAGTTCTGTACAAAAAACTGATTGTACCAAATTTTGGTACAAAATGGCCACCGGCAGCCATCTTGAATTTTGGACTGCACCCAAAAACACTCATTCTCGTCCCAAGGTGATAACAAAGGTACCCAAGAAGTTTCGTGAAGGTCGGTTCATAAATACAGCCCTCTAGCCCAAGCCGTATTGACATGTGTACTTACTGTGTATAATATAAGTAGCACTGAATAAATCAAAGTTCATCTAATTTGCAAAACCTGTATTATATGTGATGTATTCCATGTTACTAAACATTCATACAAACATTTATTTAAATCAGAACTTTCATACCGAAGTTATGTACAAAAAACTGATTGCACTAATTTTGGTACAAAATGGCTGCCGGCAGCCATCTTCAATTTTGGACCCCACCCCAAAACACTCTTCTCATCCCACTGTGATAACAAAGGTACCCAAGATGTTTTGTAAAGATTGGTTCATAAATACGGCCTCTAGCCTGAGCCATATTGAATTGCTGATAGACGGACAGACGAACGATGGGCCATGACAAGACCTCAAATTGGACTACGTCAAAGTTGAGCTAAAAAGCATGAGAAACAACAGCAATGCCTCAGCTATGAGGGGCCCAGTGGCTGAAACTTGTTGGGTGGTTTCGCAAGTTTTTTCACTTAAATGAATATGAGTTATACCTTTGGTATCTTGGGTAGAAATACTGACATGGTACTTTGCATCTGCTGCAGCCCCATCCACAAGCCAAGGACAAAGAGGGATCAGAACCCCTACTCCTTCTCTAGTGTCACCTGTCAGCAGTAATCCACTCTAAGTGTACTGCAGAGGTGAATGTAAATGCCATTTCATTTCACAGCCTCTGACAATTTTACAAGTGCTCAAAATGTTAGGTTCTACCTCTAAACCAGTCAAAACATAACTGATCTGAGTGACCAAGATCAAACAGTGATAAATATTGACAGTAGTGGTCCTTGGTATAATGGATAGATCAACTCCTCTCTTGGGTATTAAGAGAAGAGAAAGTATTAATAATTCAAGCCAGCCTTTTCTTCCCTGTCCAGAAAAATACGATATTGGAATATTTATTTCATGTACACTGATTTGATAAAGTCATTTTGCTGTTAATGAAAATTCTTTGACAGGTTCGTGTTATCAATTAACAATTTTTGTGAGTGGTAGAAGACTCAATGTGTGTCAATTATCAATCCAGGCAGATGTATTTCGTAACCATCCCCTTCATGTTAATTTTTAATTAACAAAACAGCTATATTCAGTGAGCTTTATTCACAAAACCCTCTACTGAAATTCTATTATTTTCTTAGTTTTTAGCTCCACATTACTTGACCACACTTGGAAGGAGCTTGATGGAAAAAAAACCCTTTCTATTCAACTGCTTAATTTGAAAATAACATGGGTGGATTATTTATTTATTTATTTATTTATTTATTTATTTATTTATTTATTTATTTATTTATTTATTTATTGGTGTTGAAGGTCACATATTTTTACACAATGGCTAATCATGACCTCAACATGGAAATCAAGTAAAGTCCAGCCAATCATTTATACCCATGTTGCCCATTTTAGAGAACTTTACACCAGGCATTGGTGACTACTTTACCAGCAAAACAGAGCTTGTTTATCACAGTAAACAAGCACTGCTTCACTTCCCACATGGATGAGCTTATTTGATAAAAAGTTACCTTAAATCCTTTCTCAAACCATGAGGTTTAACTCTTAACCCGCTGAGCATTTTCAAGATATTTTTCATCAAATCTAGTCATGGCTGATCTGAAGCAGCCATGACTAGATTTGAAGAAAAATTCATCTAAATTTAAATCAAGGAACCACTGGTGCAAAAATCCATAAACTTTACAGGGGGGAAATTTTGATTAAATGCGCCCAAGTTATACTTATTTCAGTGGCTAGAGAAATTGTGTTCTGGCAGGAATATCCGCCAGCAGCATGCAAGGAGTTAATGCTCCAGCCTGGTGTAAAGATATATATTCTCCTGCTTGTATTTTAGGAGGAGAAGGAAAAATGTACAGATGTACCACAGTTTCAAATGTATGTTTGTTTGCTTGTTCATTTAACAGCCTGAGTCATATAGTTTTATAGGTCAGTGTAGGGGAGGGGAGTGGGAGAGAACAACTGAACAGTAGCTAGCAACTGTCAGACTCTCCAACTTACTAACCAGACACAAACAGAGTTAGCAATAGTTGAAGGAAAGTGCACCATTAGTATGCAGTACAGTATGGCCGCCATGGATTGGTCACTTTCCATGGGTGGGCAATATGTCCATGGACGCAATAATATCAGATTCCAACACTAATTATGGGAATAATCATAAAAAATTTAATTAATTAAACACCGAGTACACAGCTCATACCAGCATACCACCTCCTATCAGTCCTATGCAATCATGTTTAAGTGTCTTGCCACAGAAAACAGCACAAATGGTATAGGTCAGGATAGAACTATTGACCTTTTGGTTTAAAGGCCAATGCAGGCCTTGAAAATTCCATATTTTGGTAAACCTATAAACAGGTTACCCATTAAGTTGTTTATTAACCTATTCAGAAGGTTAAGTAAAATTGTTTCATTAACCTGTTGGTTAACCAAAAATCCAAACACGATATGCCACAGGCATATCCTGAAGGCCATAGGCCTGAGCTGGGGGAGGGTTTGGTTGAAAAATATAGAGTTATGCCTTTTCTGTTGGCAACATGCGATGACTTCTGATGATAAAAATATCCGCGAAGCAGAAATATGCAATCACTAGAAATATAGAGTTGTGCCTCTTCTATTGGCAGTATTGCATATACATGTCAGAACCTGTAGCGGTGAATAGGTTGAAAATTTATTTGGCAGTGGTCCCATTCTACATTAGGCTGCAGTGCATTTCAATTTCCATAAACTATTATGACATGCTTCTAATTATACTTACAGCTGAATAATACGCCCAAATTTAATATTTGCATGTGTACTGCTTTCTCAGGCATCTAATATGAAGGTCATAAAAGAGTTGGTTAACTGGTAGAGTGCTGGAAGCCCATATTTGGGCTTTATTCTAAAGCGCAGGTGCTGCAACTTAATGGCTTCATATTCTGTGGATATGCATCATATGGGGGGTGCAGTGGCTGTTGGTAGAGGTGCAGGCTGCAATCCGAGAGGTCCTCGGTTCGAATCCCACCTGCGGCAACCGCGTTGTGTCCTCGGGCAAGACACTTCACCCCCATTGCCCATGTGGGGGCAAGGTGACGCTTCATACTAAGGCGTACTGTACGTCGATGGTGCACCTGTCTTCAACCAATGCTAGCCCTGCTTGTGTGGAGTTGGTATGTTGGGGAGCTGACAGTTGCTTGCCGTTGCTCGGTGGTTCTCTCCGGGTACTCCGGCTTCCTCCACCCGTAAAACTGTCACGGTCATGGTTAGCCATTGTGCAGAAATATGTGACCTTAAACACCAATAAATAATAATAATAATGCATCATATAATTTTTGAATTGAAATTATTTAGTCTGTGAGGATTTGCTTTGTTACAATTTATGGGAGAGTGCCACTAGGCACTCTCTCATAAATTGTAACAAGGCAAAGAGACGTGGACAAATTTGGATGACCAAAAATAATTTAGCACTCTACCAGTTAACAGATGGATCCTTTTAACAGATCATTTGTTCGCCTTAATTTTTGTTTGTGTAACCACCAGGCGAACGGAACGATCATTTGTCTGAATTGTCGAGGCCTGCCACTGCTCTAACCAATGGTCCACAACTCTCCCTAGTTTCAAATAATGTGAGTCGTATAGAAGAACAAACATGATGCCACAACTCAGAAATTAATTTTTAAAAGTTTTATCAGTGTTCAAGTGGTTGAGTGCTATATTATTTTTGGTGGTCTGAATTTAGTGATCAAAATTTGTTTTCTTTGCCCACAGGCCAGGCATGTCAATCAGTACCTGTACTGCCAGTTCCCTCATGCTCCAAGCGGGACTGGTACTGAAGCTTCTGTCCTGCCGGTACCGGGACACAATTATTTTATGGAGAAATTCCTAACTGAATGAGGGTAACGGGCTAATAATTCATCCCCTGAGTTCCAATGTGTTCTATGAGCCCACTGGCACATACATGTAGAACACATTGGAACTCAGGGGACGAATTGTATATGGCACACTTACAAGACATACTTTCAGTTTATTTGTGAATGAACATATCAAAACACTTTACCGGGGCATGTTCTGTCTGGACCACCACCCCGATAAGGACGATCATTTTAACTTTCCAAATATGCATCAAAGACAACGAAAGCACTGTCATCGCCTCCTTCAAAGTAATTATTCTTCGACGACATCAAAGTAATCATAAAGCACGATTTTCATGCTTTATGATTACTTTGATGTCACTGCAGAATAATTGGTACGATGCCACGTTTGTCTTTGTGATCTTGGGGACTTTGTCGGTTTAAATACGAATTTCTCCCATCTGATTGTGATGACACCCAATTGTTGACTTGTCCCGGTACCAGTTCCGGTTTCGACAGGACAGACTCGGTCCCGTACCGTACTAGTTATGTTCAGGGTATTTGATGACTGGATTTGCATCGCAAAATGCTATACAAGAATGTCCAAATGCTAACCATTTTCTTTCATAATGGTCTTATATTCACTATTTATCATCACTTTTTGAAACCAAGATGGAAACTGCTAATCAAATTTTTAAAAACAAAAAATACCCTGATGTTGGTACATGCCTGCCAAAGGAACTCTCCAATGATTTGTAATAGTACAAACGTATATAAACAAAATATTATTGGTGTTATTTGACTGTATATGAAACATGAGCAAGGAAAATGTTGGATTTGCTCTGATACCCTCATTTTTCTAAAAGCCCTGATAGTGGCTTCTGCAGCACTCAATCAGTTAAGGGCACAGTCATCATCTTTGGCTATATCATGTCCACAACAAAGGGATGAAATCAAGTTCAGACAATTGTTTATACCTATGCTACCCACTTCAGAGGACTTCCATAACAGGCATTGGCTCTACGTCCTATTTTTTCAAGTAAAGCTGTTCAAACTTGTTTACCACAGTAAACAAGCACTTCTCCACTCCCATGGTGGCCCAGAAATGAATTACGACTGAAAACTGTGCCTGCACATTATAATAAATGATTCTATCTCAGTCTGAAATACAGTCTGTGGAGAGTGGATTGTAACCAAATCACCCACGGAGTGGAGTTATCACCCAAGCTATAACTTTAAAATTTTGTACATATCGACAAAAAACACAAGCAATGTTTCAGCCAATGGACCTCCGGGTTTAACCCGGAGGTCCATTGGCTGAAACTTTGCTTGTGCTGGTTACGCTTTGCAACAAATTTAAAATTATTGCTGGGGTGGAATCTCCACTCTGCAGGTGATTTAGTGATAATACACTCATTACATACTGTAGTCTAGTCATTTCCAGTTGTGGGTTAACATGCTCATGTTACAAAATTCTATACAGAACAAAACTGCATCAATTGAATTATGATAATTAGGAGTTTTGATGCCACTAGATTCATCTACTTTTCCTAATACTATTAGAAATCTGATATTGTTTGGTCAAGAAAATTGAAGAAATAGGGTATTGATTTATCAGCATTCCAAACAGACTATTCACAAAGTAGCATACATTTTATCTGATTGCTACCTCTTTAAGAAAGTCAGAACAAAACTGTTTGGTTTCTGCCTTACATTAACTTATCCCACAGCTTTTGGTGAATATTACAAGAAGAAAGTGGCTGTTTAATTGCATCATCAAAGAATTAATTAACACCTAACACTCTGGTAGTGCAACAGAATTTTCTCTAATCACTCTCTTTTTCTCATGTATAACTATGAATTTATCCAATTATATTGTGTTTGACAGAGCTCTTTGAGACAAAAAATGAAAAAATAATAAAAATTGCCGATTTTTGTGAATAGCGCTGGCCGATTTTGGTTGTTACATTGGGTAAAGGGTTAAAGTCTGTATTAATTGTGAGTGTAGGCAGACTGGCTGCTATAGCTAACTATGCTTTCAGCAGAACAGTGTCAATGTCCAAACTATCCAAATACATTTCAAGTAATGGTGCTATCGTCGCTTCACAGTCTATAAGGCAACTGATGAAAACCCCAGAAGTGAATTGACACCTTTCATTACAAACTGCTTGGCAAAAATCACCGTTCAAGTTCTACTTTGAATTTGTCTAATAACTGAATAAACGTGTCAGTTCATAGATGTTCTGAAACATTTTCGGGCTGATCTCGTTGACCTGTTATACAATACATTATACTTGTTATACCGGATATCAAAAAACAACATAAGTATTATAGGTGTTACATATTCTCATCGGCCAGCTGGATTAAATTTGTTATCAATGACCTTAATTAACTGCATACTCTATCAACAACAAGTGTCCAAAATTGTATGCGTAACTTTATCCCTCTGGGCCAGCTGGATTAAGTACCGTTATCAACGACTCATGTTATGTTATTCATTGGCATAACATAATAAACTTGACTGACAATAGTTAACTTAATACGGTTCCGGTACATCCGAACTTCATAAATTTAATTTTTTTTCTCCCCCCTCCCCCCATGCCCCCCCCACCCCACCCTGGTTACGTCCTTGTGAAGAAGGTCTATAGTATATTCTATTTTTAGGAATGTCTACAGGACTTTGACAAGGTGACAGGGGGTGGGAGGGGGAGATTATCCAGGCCTGGCCATCTTTTCCTCCACCTTCGTCCATTTTTGTCTCCAAAATTACTGCAAGGTCTGAGATTGTCTATTTCTGATTCACTGTTCATGTTATATATTACATTATCATACCAGAAAATAAGTGGTCAGACAAGGACAATGTCAGGTACAAAAAAGGCCAATGTCAGAGTGAGGTTTAAAATCATCAGTCAAAATGCCTGATGCCAAAATTATCAATGAAGTTCAGTGATCAGAACATCATGCATGCTGGAAATTCTGTACATAACAAGCAAGCCGAAAATTAATGATTGTTCCGAAAATTAATGAATGTTGTGATTTCTGGTCCTGGCAAGTTGGGAAGTGTGAAGAAAGCGACTCTTCAGCTCATCAGTATTAACAGCATGTGAAGGAATATGATTTGAAATAGCCATACATGTAAAAAAATGTAAAATTTTGTCTGAAGGGTAATTCAGTTCAAATTCAGAATGAAACCAATCATACCTTGTTTGTCAGCCAATGCCAGGGCTCAATGAGCCCTGCCAAACAAGGTATGGTTGGATGAATTCTGAGCAGTTTTAAGATGAAGGTACATGTACATATACACTCAAAACACATTATTTTGAATACTCAAACTCCATTTTGTAATATGTCAGATATCATTCTTAAATGACAGACATGATTCATTTGGTGTCTGACATTTTGTATGGAAGCGCACTGAAAATTATTTTCAGGCTTGTATATTATATGAGTACTAACAGAGTACTTGGCAATGTTTGTTTGTATACACACTATGGAGTAGTTTTTGTGAATACTGTTTTCCAGTTCCTATAGCTGTGATCCAATATTTGGTGAAACAAGGTGCTACACCACTGGTATCCCCCACCAAGGGCTTCTTAGTTGAAGGGTTTCTAAATTGAAAAAAGTGGATAACTCTAGAAAAATAAATGGACAAAACCTGTTACTTGTGAATATCCTTTCCCCCATGGTGGTCTATCAGCATACCAAAGATCATTTAAATCCAACATCCACTGACTGATAATATAAGGATCCAAATTGTTGAATGCAGGGTATTTTTCGTTTTTAAAAAATTGATTAGCAGTTACCATTTTGGTTTCAAAAAGTGATGATAAATAGTGAATATATAGCCAATATGAAAGAAAAATAGGCCGATGAAATCGTCAGATGTGTACCCATATGTGCAACTAGTAGAAAGCTGTATGACGGAGGGCCACCATGGATGCCGACATTATGTACACCATACAAGATATGGGTACATATAGAAATGGATTGGAGGAATGTCTAATTTGAGGGATAAAGGGTTAATATCTCAGGATCAAATTATCAGATTTACATAAAAACCTATACAGCACAGCACATCAGTAACCTGAATAAATATATAAAGTAACTAGACAATCCAAGCAATATTTTTCAAGTTATCGAATGCCAAAGGGATTGGGGGAATTTTCAATTTGAAGGATAAAGGGTTAATATCTCAGGATCAAATTATCCGATTTACACCAAAAACTATACAGCTCAGCACATCAGTAACCTGAACACAAATATAAGGTAACTTGACAATCCAAGCAATATTTATCAAGTTATCGAATGCCAAAGGGATTGGAGGAATTTTCAATTTGAAGGATAAAGGTTTAATATCTCAGGATCAAATTATCCGATTTCCACCAAAAACTATACAGCTCGGCACATCAGTAACCTGAACACAAATATAAAGTAACTTGACAATCCAAGCAATATTTTTCAAGTTATCGAATGCGAAAGGGATTGGAGGAATTTTCAATTTGTAGGATAAAGGGTTAATATCTCAGGATCAAAATAACAGATTTACATCCAAAACTATACGGCTCGGTACATCAGTAACCTGAACACAAATATAAAGTAACTTGACAATCCAAGCAATATTTTTCAAGTTATCGAATGCCAAAGGGATTGGAGGAATTTTCGATTTGAAGGATAAAGGGTTAATATCTCGGGATCAAATCATCAGATTTACACCAAAAACTATACAGCTCGGCAAATCAGTAACCTGAACACAAATATAAAGTAACTAGACAACCCAAGCAATATTTTTCAAGTTATCGAATGCCAAAGGGATTGGAGGAATTTTCAATTTGAAGGATAAAGGGTTAATATCTCAGGATCAAATTATCCGATTTTCACCAAAAACTATACAGCTCGGCACATCAGTAACCTGAACACAAATATAAAGTAACTTGACAATCCAAGCAATATTTTTCAAGTTATCGAATGCCAAAGAAATAGATACGGACACCAGACGGACAGACAGATGGGCAGACAGACAGATGGCCAGACAAAGGATGGACGAACGACGGATGGTCACCCCGGAATGCCGGCATTATGTGTACCATACATAGTATGGCTACACATAAAAATGGTTAGCATTTGGACATTTTTGAATAGCATTTTGCAATGCAAATCCAGTCATAAAATGCCCTGGAATGGATGGATGAATGGATGGTTGAACGAATGGACGTATCCCATTTCTATATCCCCTGCAAACTTCGTTTTGGCAGGGGATAATAATGGCCATGGATAACAACAGTTAATACTAGAAGTCCTGTCATGAAATGCGCACAAATAGCACGTTGATCTGCGCGTTAATCTACGCGTTTTTTACCATATTAAGGGTATCAAATTCTATACATATGGCCTGTGCACAAGCAATGTTTCAGGCAATGGACCTCCGGGTAACCCGGAGGTCCATTGGCAGAAACATTGCCTATGTTTGCTATGAGTAACCAGGAGAACCTGCCATGCTTTGGATGCCATTCGATATGGCAATTGCGAGCAATTCCTACGCGCAGTTAAGCCTAGATCAGCGCACAATTCGTGACAGGACTTCTAGTTTTAACGGTAGATATTATCCAGTTACATTTCTCGGTTAGTCAGTTGTGAAAATGAGCCAACCGTTTCAGTCCTATCTTCTTTCTACAGACTGTTTGGCAAAATCTCTGACCCAGACATGACTTATGTCACAAAAGCCACTTGTTTTGACTTCTCTTGTATCAACACATTAAGAATATTCCTACTAATTACATTGTTGGCAATGAACATTTGATCATTACCTATTCAGCTTAATATCTGTATGAATAAATCTAAACTTTAGAAGATCTTTTAATAAACCCACTGAACCTGAATAATTTATAATCAAGTATATGGATCCAGGCATTTAGGGTTTTTGGTTAAGAATGCACCCAAACATAACCATTGAGATAGATCAATCACTGCATCTATAGTACTGATATAACTTATGTTGTTGAACTGTTACATGGAATGTCATTCACTGCTGTTGAAGTGTATAGTATAAGCAATGAATATAATTACCACTATAAAGGCTACCAGAATTTTTCAGTGTGGCCTGGTTTTTGTGTCTCCAAGCACAGAGACACATTGACTGACAAGGAAAAGAATGCAGGCGAGTGAATAATCACTCTCCTCATTTTGATTTTGCAAGAGTGAAAAATTCAGGAAAGTGATTTTAACCACTTACCTGCTATGACAGCTCAAACAGACCAGCACTATACATTAAGTTAAAACTAGAAGTCCTGTCACGAACTGTGCGCTTATCGTGGCTTAATTGCGCGTACGAATTGCGCACAATTGCCATATTGAATGGCACCCAAAGCACAACAAGTTCTCCTGGTTACTCATAGAGAACACAGGCAATGTTTCTGCCAATAGAGGCCCATTGGCTGAAACATTGCTTGTGTACAGGCCGTATGTACAAAATCTGATAGCTTTACTTTGGTCATAACGCGAAGATCGACGTGCTATTTGTTCTATTTGTGCACATTTCATGACAGGACTTCTAGTTTTAACTGTACATGAAAATGACCATACAAATTTTGTTAGTTTTTCATTTTTGCTCTAAAATCATAGCTGATGACCCCTTATTGGAACAATCTCATTAAGTCCATTCCAATGAGGTGTCACAAGCTATGGTTTTCGCAAAAATGAAAGATTTTGGTTGATGTTCAGACATTATTTCTACATACATCATGAAGGTGAGTGATTAATTGCTCCCCTAGTGAAAAGTTGTGGAGAGTGATGTCGAGTGATCACTCTCCTTTCCCGTCAGTCCCTGGAGCCGAATCACAGATTGTGTTTCTATTTTGAGACAATTTTAGTGTTATCAGTGCTCGTCGTTGCTCGGTGGTTCTCTCCAGGTACTCCAGCTTCCTCCACCCGTAAAACTGTCACGGTCATGCTTAGCCATTGTGCATAAGTATGTGACCTTAAACACCAATAAATAATAATAATAATAATAATAATAAGTGTTATCAGTAACTGTACACACACTCGAGTCAGACAACTCAAAATTTTAAGCAGAAAATTTTCCCCATAATTTTATCAGTTCTAGGGTTGTGCAGTCTTTGGTTTTCTGGCTAGCCTTCAGGTTGGAAGATGACTGAAGTAGAAGAAATGGGCAGGATAGTGACCACACCATGGCATGCACATCTTAACAAGAGACTAAAGAGCATTATGGTACATTTACCGATATGATTGTAAAACTTTTCTCCCGCTGGAACGAACCATTGAGGTGTGAAAATTTGAGCCCATCCACTATTATCTAGAGCTGTAGGTTAACCGAAACCGAACCGAGGTTTTTGTTTTTTTAAAAAACCGAAACCGTCGACATCCCGTAATCTAAGGTTTTTCGTTTTTTATTAAAATTCTCTCGTGCTGCAGAAATTCACAGAATGTAGTCATCCCAGAGTGGTGAGAGTACCCAGACACTGCCAATGGCAGTGTCTGGGTATTCTCACTACTCTGGGATGGCTACATTCTCTGAATTTCGGACATTTCAGCTCAGTTGTGTTTGCAGCTTTCCTCAAGTTGCGCGTAGGTGTCAGACCTCGAAAAATGGCCAAGCACAATAAAAGTTCTGTATATTTAGATAATTATTATATTGGCCTTCCTGATTCTTCATGTATTATAGCTTATTTCGGGCATTCATTGAGGTTCATTCATTTTCACTGCCATTCAGTTATGATTCCAGACATATACACAGAGTTTTATTGAATTTTATTTGGCCTCATGAACAAACCGAAAACCGAAACGAACCGAGGTTTTACTCAACCTGAAAAACCAATACCGAACAAGACACTTAAAAACCTACAGCTCTACTATTATCGAGGTTCACCAGTCTTTGTGGATCAATCGGTGTCTGGTGCGGGCATCATTTCAGCTAGCTTGTGCATAATGACACAATTTATGTAACAGCCAAAAAATAGCATTGCATTGAGAAGCAATTCCCCATGTGTCCCTGATGATCCATGACATGAACAGAACTACAAAGAACTAAACACTTCTGAAATTTGCAGTAACTAAGTTAGTTTTCCAATAAAACAAATAACGATATCAGTTTTCAACAAATCAACATGGCTTTCAAATCTGTCCAAGACAATGTTAACCCTTTAGCCAATGTAATGGCCCAAACTGGCCAGCACTAATGCACAAAAATCACCATTCAATTTTTATTATTTTTCACTTTTTGTCTCAAAAACATAGCTTACGACCCCTCATTGGAACAAGCTCATTGAGCTCATTCCAATGAGGAGTCATAAGCTATATTTTTGACACAAAAATGAAAAAAATAATTATTCAAGAATTTTGTTTGCAAGTGTCGCCTGACTATCATGTTAGGTAAAGGGTTAATATAAAACAGCATGCCAAAAGTTATTGAAATGATCAAACCTGAAGACTACTTTTCATGTTAGCACATGAACGTCAAAAATTAAATTGTGTTCAACTGATAATCGGAACCGACCACCACAATTGGCCGATTGTAGGCAATCAAATGACAACGGCAATGGCTCCTGGAAAATCAGTTCAACAGATTGTTACCAAGCATTTTGTAATGATTCATATTTTATTATCTTGTTCAGTTGTTAATGTAAAATGATGTTAATGATACCATTCGATATAAAATTGAGAAAAAACCACAATGTGTTTTCTTAATCTCTCCAGATGGCTCTTTACGGGATATACAAGTCAGATGACATGTATCGCTTACAATCCAGCGTACTTGTGGCAATCGCCAGTTCATACCAGAAATGTGAAGGCTGAACTTCACTGAATCAGGTTGCAGGAAAATTACCAGTTATGCTGAGAGCTTTCCTGAAAATTATATGTCAGATTCTGATCTTATAAGTGCAGCAGCAGTCGTATACTTAGTTTATTACAGTTATGCTACAACTTATTTTGACATATGCTGTATAGCCCTATGTTACGGTGTTTGATAATGAAAGAAATCTGAGAATCAACAATAACTTCAGTTTAACTATTTAAAAATTTAATGAAAAAAATATGAAAAAAATTATATAATATCCTTTACACAGTATGGTTTATACAAAAATAAAACAGAAATACTTATCAGTTAACCCAAAATAAAGTTCAATAGAATCCAGTAATCCAGTGATGAAGAAATTTTCCAAGTGGTATTGTAATAACCAAGACTCTGCCTGCAGAAAGAGTATCCGATAAATCAAAATGAAATGTTCACTAAAAAATTCAGCAGTCTCCAATAAATTCCAATAAAACACTCATTGAAATTCAAATGGAATTAATATCCAACAGGTATTTGCTCCTCAGGTAGTTTGCAAATTATCCAGTTGAACCCTGGGTTTTCACAAGAATAAATCGTGATTCACACAAGAAGAATAAATTCTCTTCCAATTTTGGAAACACTTTTCCAATAGAAAATGATGCTCAGATCACAAAATATTCCTTAGAAAATATATTAACCTCAGCTGCTATCTAATAATAAGGTACTGTGCTGTAATAATAATTTCCAGTGTTCAATGAATGCTGAATGCATAACTGAGTTACTTCTCAATGCTGTATGAGATGAATTAGTGTTCAAAGTCTGTTGACAGAGGTTATTACATGTGTAGTCTTCAAATAGGAAGTTCCAAAATGAGAAATTTCCCCAATGTTCTTTTATTCTACCAATTGTTGATTGGCTGAATTAAGTAACCTCATTATTTATTTATTTATTGGTGTTCAAGGTCACATATTTTTGCACAATGGCTAATCATGACCACAACATGAGTATCAACTCAAGACCAGGAGTGAGAGTTAATAAGCCATGTTGCCCATTTTAGAGAGTTTTGCACCTCCCAAGCATTGGTGATTGGGTCCTATCTTACCAGTAAGACAGAACCTGTTTACCACAGTGAACAGGCACTGCTTCAATTTCCGGAGTTCCCGTGGGGGAAGTCACCTCATTAAGTTTCTAGACGATTCTGTTTTATTCCAAGTAACAAATGTGACCCAAATAAACAACCAGTGAGCTAAAAATAGATTCTGTGTAACAGTATCTGTAAACATGTTGATGGGTACATTTAAAGGTCACTCAGTGCAAATATGCTATCAGTCCAAACAAAGATCTGCCTTCTTTAAATCATAACAATTTAAGAAAATATCAATTGTTTATAGTTACTAATCAAAGAGATATCAATGTAATGGGGGCCTGTAACACCCTATATTGCAAACTAATGTTTTGGCTCAATGTTATGTGAAACTTGCAGTGGATCAATGTATTTTAGGAGTAGCCAGGGAAACTTTTAGTGGGGGAGCAAGGCCCAACCAGACTCCTCCTCTGCTTTATAAGTACTGTTGTAACAGTGTACATGTAACTTGAAAGACAAGCATACAGATTAAAGCCGACTGAACCAAAAATGACACAGGCGCCTATTCTTTCATTTCTGTGGCATGATTCCACCAATAGAAGACATTCATTTGCCATCCTCCCTTCGTGAAAAAACTAAAGTCACGCCAATCCAAAAATACTAATAAGGAAGCCAATTTGATGTTGATCTCGAATCAGGCCATTGATATAACATCAAAGCGAATATTCAAAGCTTCACAGGGCCCTACAAAATCAGCCTCCAAATCTTTTTCCGAGGCATATTGTGGGCACCGAGATAATATTTTACCACAAACTGGTAGGGTGCTAAATTACTTTTGGTCCACCAATCTTTTTCACACATATCTTTGCCTTATTACAATTCATGGGAGAGTTTGGATGTATAATTTGTGTATATTTAATTTGAATTCAAGGAATATGAGAGGTGGAAATTTCAAAATAAACAAAACTCTGTTACTTATATAGCACCTTAAGTTAAATGAACCCAGGCTTCAATGTCACAAAAGTAGATCACAAAGCTTATTTTACAAAGGTAAAGACCCATGATTATTTCAAAATGCAAAGCCTGTACAATATTTTATTAACAAAATCTTGATCAAAATGTGTAAATGCTTCCCAACAGATTGTGATCCACTGAGAAATACATCGCTTTTGCAATCAAATTATCAGTGGCAGTGACAGGCTGGTTATTTCTAAAAGTAGCAACAAAACTGAATCATCTTTCATGTAACAATCAAATAAAAAGTATTCCCAAACAGATACTCTTTCTAAATTGTACCAAGCATGACTTGAGGTTTTTCTACTGGTAGTGGGCCATCAGCTGAATAACAATCAACACAGCATGAATAATCAAAGTCACATATCCTATATGATACACAGACATGAAATCCCAACAGATATGACAAAAACAAATTATAAAACATGACCTTTAACATAATATCCAGCACGGAATTTCCACTCACTTGATGCGATCTGCCAGATGGAGGCAAAATTGGAAAAGATTTACTGAGATGGGAAGCAAATACATGTGATGTATTATGTTCATAAAACCGAGCTATTAAGGACTAAAAAAGTTAAAAATTTGTTTCTCAGGTCCTCCCGCATGGTACTTTTGGCTACCACATGCTATCTTTTTATAACCAATGCAAACTTCAAAAAATAAAAATTAAATGGTTTATGTGTGATATTTTACCCAAGTTAATAAAACTGATAAATTTGTCCCTCGAGTGCAACAAGGCTTTGCAATGCTTTTACACCCATGCTGTTCTGAACTGTAGATTATGAGGCCTAAGACATTAAACAACCAAGAACATGAACTTTTGATGGCAAAGAAGTAATTACAAAAAATTAAATATAAAAAAAAACGCTCTCCCGCGTGCAATTTTACAAAAAATGGCCTGAGAAACAGAAAATCTACTTTATGAGGCGTAACTGAAAATCTAATATGTTTTCATTTTGAAATTCACTAAAAAAACTTTCCACAAAACATAAGGCAAGTTTATATGCTTTTTGAGAATATTATGGGGTGGTTTTGAGAATATTATGGGCTGGTTTTGAGAATATTATGATTTGGTTTTGGCCATTTCATTGAGTAACAAGCCAAGACCGATACCGGGTCTGGACCTGTGTCGCTGCATGCAATTGATTACAGAGATGAACAGACTTCAAAGTATCGGCAAACAGGAAGTGGCTGCACAGCAGATCTGAAAATTAGATACACGATACAACTCATCATTATGAAGCAGCAGACCAAATATAAAATCATTCCCTTTCATAGAAGCCAAGAAAACTTTGACGGAAGAAGTGTTTCGGATGGACTGACTGACGGACGGTGTTGAGCGGTTACTAGACCTGCTCTGCCGCTGCTGACGCTGGTAAAAAGTTACTACAAATGAAATTTACACCAAGACTGTAAGTGAGCAAGGTTACACATAGTTACTCGGTTAATAATGAAACCTTTTTATAACCAGAAAGTGTGACTAACCTTGTGCAATCAAGCAGCCAGATGGAGCCCCAGGATTTAGATTGTGCTTTAAACGCAATACCTACGATCAAGTAAAATCATGGTATATTCCATCAAACTGAAAGCAGGGATGTAATGTTGAGGTGTTTGGGGGGGGGGGGATTTAAGTTAGAGCTTGGGACAGTCAGGAATCTTGAACACACAAATACTGTCATGCAGCCCCGGTATTTAGAGTGTGCTTTGAAGCCAATATCTACATGCATGGTATATTCCCTCATACTGATAATATCAGGGATGTAATGATGGGGGAGGGGGTTGAGGATGAAAGGGAAAGTTTGATTCATGGTTACAGCTGGGAAAAGCCAGGAATCTTGAATGAACAAATACATTCATGCAGTCCCAGTATTCAGAATGTGCTTTTTAGCCAATATCAACTACATGAGTCACATATATTCCATCCAACTGATATTATAATGGATGTAATTGTAGGGGTGGGATGGGAAGGTGGTGGGAGGGACACCATCACCCATTAAGATATTAATTTGTAGCTGATTTATATATGCCATCTAACTGACTATGAACTAGTTATGATTTTTTTCCACTGAATTGTACATTTCTTAAGGGTCAGTGGATTTTTCACTATTTTCGTGACAGAGGTTACACATTTTGGATATCTGTATGAGCATTTTGTATATAAAGAATGACCAGGGGCCAATACTATAAAACTTTTACAATTGTATTTTCTAGAATGGTATTTTCTAGTTACGACTTTAAATGGGTAGAAATGAACCATTAGCATCTTCAAAGATGTGGCAATTTGCCAGTTGGCAAATTGCCATATCTTTTAAAATGATAATGATTAATTTTAGTCAAAAAATATTCTCTACTAAAGAGCAGGAGTGACCTACACGATTAATTTTAGTCAGTTATATCAATAGGTAGAAAATACAATTCTAGAAAATACAATTGTAAAAGTTTTATAGTATTGGCTCCAGATATGTTTTGCTTCTTTGTTCTACTCCTGTCTAGAAGATAAATATTTGTCTGAGTCTAAGTAAAACCCTTTGAAGTGTTGTCCTGGAAAAACAAATGTATTCATTTCATGACAGAGGTTACATGGAAAAAAAATTCTAAATGAATAATAAGATTTTATAAATTCCCTTAAGAATGCACATAGAATTTTTATTGATAATTAAAGGAAGCTCACGACATGAATGTTAAGACTGCTTTAAGTTTTATTGATAATTAAAGGAAGCTCACGACATGAATGTTAAGACTGCTTTAAGTGATTGTATTCATCATTTATATTTATCATAAACCAACAAGAAAATAACTGCCAATATATGACTTAAAAACATAATTTAACATTCAAATAATTAACTTTAAGAAATCACATAACGAAAACTAATTCAAAATCAGTTTCAGAAAATTCATGATATGGCCTTTTAACCCAAAACAATTTAAAAATTGCAACACAAAAATTGAAAATGGATGCAAGTGGAACCTTAATATGGAATTAACCTGAAGCAAGCAGAATATTGCTAAAATAAATCTCCTCTAATTGTCTGATATAGTGGAACCCTGTTAACCCTTTACCCAACGAATCGGCCGCATCCGCCCGCGTAATATGCAAATTCAGCAGTTGAAAAATTTTTTTTTTTCAAAAAATTTCAACAAAACAATATCATGTGACCCCTCGTTGGAACGAGCTCATTGAGCTCGTTCCAACGAGGGGTCACATGATATGGTTTTGTTGAAATTTTTTGAAAAATTTGAAAAAATGATATTTAAAATAATAAATTTTGATATCGTCTGCGTTGGGTAAAGGGTTAACTGAATAACCACTTTGCCAGAGAAGATTATTTAATTAACTGGAGTATTCAATTTACAAGGATTTGATCACTTTCTAGATATAAACTGAGTGGTTATTCTATTACTATATCTTGTTTGACAGATCTCATCCAGCTCTGTCAAACAAGATGTAATTGATTACATGTAAATGCCTGTACTGGTTGTATATGTACTGAAGCCAAATGGATCTATAAACAAGGGCAATTTGCTCTAGTTGTCAGGTAATTTCTCGACATTCAAGACTTTTTTATTCTACTAAGAGGAGTTTATAACCCATATGCAGTTAAAAGTTCAAATTTATACTGAAGGTTTTGAGTTTGGAAGATATATTCAACTGCAGGCCTGTCGATTTGCAGTGAACGGCCATTTGGGTCGCATTGAGGTTACCTAAAATGAAAATAATGCAAATGAAAAAGGAGTCATCCCAAATTTTTGCCATGTTGAATGACCTAGTACGAATGAATGGTGGAATGATGCTGAGCATCAGTCAGTCATCAGCTGCATAGGTATTTGCATCTGCCTGAAGTATAGCTGCTCTGTTGGCCATTCATTGGCCAGCACAGCAGCTATTATACTTCAGGCAGGTGCAAACACCTAAGCTGATTACTGGTTGATGCTAAACATCATTTTAAACTGTTGATCATCTAAAGATGTGATATAGGTACAAAATCTGAAAATGGCAATAACTCATGTCCCTGTGCCAAATAGTGATTATGGATGCCATACTCTTCAGCAGCATGCTAAGATTAAGCTATAATTGCAACAAATTTGTATCTGAATTGCTGCAACATAGCCTCATTATTGTTCCTAAGGATTCATCTCAGTTCATCAGGATATTGCCATAGGAGCAAGAACTTGCCGGAGACAACAGTTCATATATCAGCATAGGTGCAATACATATATATTTACGTTACTTAATGTGTTACCTGAATCAAGTACAGGGGAACAGATTTATTTATTAGGGTTTAACGACGCATTAACAGCCAAGGTCAAATCATGTCGTTGACAGTTTTATGGGTGGAGGAAGCCGGAGTACCCAGAGAGAACCATCGAGCAGCTGCCGGCTCCCCAACATTATAACTCCACACTGCAACACAGGCAGGATTAGATTGGTTGAAGACATGCACACCATCAACGTGCAGTACGCCTTAGTACACATGTTATTGTGCCCCCATGTGGACAATCAGAGTGAAGTGTCTTGCCCAAGGACACAACGCGGGAGTCCAAATTGGTCACTCAGATGGTCACCCATCCAAGGACTAACCGGGCTCGACATTGCTTAACTTAGGTGATCTGATGAGAACTGGTTACCGCAATGCCACCGCGCCTCCTAAGGGAACAAATGATAGGTTACTAAAGCACCAACCAGGTGAACGATAAATGGGTGATGCTAAAGTCTGAAATCACCAGGCCTGCAATTTACAGGATTATTCAATTACAGAGTTATCCAATTAAGTAGGCTCATGTCAGTTTTCAACAATTTTCAACGATACTTACAATATTCAAGGACTTTCCAAATCGTGGGAAGGAATTTCTAAATTCAAGAACTTTCAAGGAATCCAAGTACCCATAGCTGCAGAAACCCTTACTCAATCCACTGGCCCACAAACTGGTAAGTTGAGGATTGTACTGCTAAATAAGTCCATACGGTTAAAACTAGAAGGCCTGTCATGAAATGCGTGCAAATAGCGTGTCGATCTGCACGTTAATCTGCGCGTTATAACCATAGTAAGGCTATCATATGGTCTGCGTACAAGCAATGTTTCAGCCAATGGGCCTCCGGATAACCTGGAGATCCATTGGCAGAAGCACCTCTTGTTCTTGCAATGCGTAACCTCAAGAATCTGCCGTGCTTTGGATGCCATTCGACATGGAAATTGCGTGCAATTCCTACGCGCAATTAAGCCTAGATAAGCGCACAGTTCGTGACAGGACTTCTAGTTTTAACTGTATGTGGATGCAGGGATATCTGTGGGCTCTATAACTAGGAAAAATTTGCATCATGAAGGTCCAAACTGAGAAAATAATATGTTTTTTTTCCAAGTACACACAAATGATGATCTTGATTGATATTTGTTGTCTAGATGTATCAGATGTCATGTTGTTATGAAAAAATAGATATTTCAGAAGAACAATTTGTCATTTTTAATTGAAAAAAATACATCATTATCACGAATGAACTGCACAAGTTTCAGTGGTTCAGGGCAGAGGATTGGGAATTTTCAAGTAGGATTTGGGAAAAATAAAGCCAATTTGGCATTGGGAAAGGAGCTCTTTTTTGGCTCATGCTGGCTCGGACTGTGTCTAGGATGCCCACACATTGTGTGGCCAATCATCAAATCACAAATATGTCTTTCCTACTGTGATTCAATAATAAGAAGTTTTTAATTGAAAATAGAATGTTTTCATTTTTGGAATTCACTTTAAATAAAATTTCACAATCCATTATAAGTATTTCCATTAGTTCCTTGAATCCCGCACCCCATGTAACATTTAACCAACTAACCATGTGCATTTTTACAGCCTTTGTCGGTGTAAATTTTCATGTAGTGTACATATATGGCAGTTAGCTAGTTACTAATATTTTTATAACCAGAAAGTGTGACTAACGCACAGGGCTAGTCACACTTACTGGCCACAAAAAATGTTCATTAAAAATTGAGTAACTAACCCTGTGCGCTGCACAGCCTTAACCCTTTAGCCAATAACAAAATTTATTCCTTTAATATTTATTTTTTCAAATTTTTCAAAACATTTTAAATGGTACCATATCATGTGACCCCTTAATGGAACGAGCTCATTGAGCTCGTTCCAATGAGGGTCACATGATATGGTTCTCTTGAAATTTTTTTTAAATATATATATATTTTTTATCAACTTAATTTGTAAATTACAAGGGCAGATTCGGCCAATTCGTTAGGTAAAGGCAGGTCTGCAAACACAGAAAAATATTGGGGGGAGGGGGTGTATTATCATTCTGTCCTACTGTCAGCACATATTGCCCTGCATATATATCACCTTTTTGGGTGCTTTCATCAGCACTTTTGTCTTTGGTGCAAAAACAACCACAAAGCAATGACGAAAGAAGAAGAAAGTTTCGATGGAATGAGCGATTTTTTTGTACAGGCCCTAAGCGAGTATGAGATCATCTCATTGTAATCAGGATTGCCAGTGCCAACGAGTTGGAATAATGGTCAAGAAAAAAATTCCAGTATATTATACAGTATAATAATTAAGCCCTTTTTAAAGAGATAATTCAGCATTCTAAAACATGTACATGTACTTTCATTCTGCATTTACAAATGAAGTAACTTTTCACAGTAAATTAATTTCACTTAATCTCTGGAGGCCCTCAACTGGCGAAGGGCCCTGGGCTGCAGCCCATAAAGCCCATTGCCTTAATCCAGCACTGACCATTCCACAATCCATTGCATTGAGGGATCATAAGCAGAGTTTGAACGCTTTTTGAAAATAGTACAGGTTGGTTTTGGCCATTATTTTGGGTACTGATATGATATCAATGAGATTTACACTATTAGGCTGTACAGCACACAGGGCTAGTTACTCATGCAGTTAATAACAACCACTTTTTATAACCAGAAAGCGTGATTAACCCTGTGCAGTGCACAGTGTTAGTCACACTTTCTGGTTATAAAAAAACTGGTAGCTGCCAAATCACTTATATGTACTACAGTACATGAAAATGTACTCTTATTAAGGCTGTGCAATGCACTGGGTTAGTCACATACATATAAAAGAGATGATCTGATTTATAACCCGACAGAAACGAGTGAGTAACCCAACAGATTTAGTTGGTAAGCTACCATACATTGACTAACCATCTATAGGCATTGCACAGGATTAGTTGATAGGCTGCCATATTATAAATTACTTGAAATATACACTAAGGCTGTAAAAATGTACAGCTTTAGTTGGTAACATACGGTGCAGGAGTCAAGAAACTAATGGAAATACTTATACAGTGGAACCCTGTTAATTGAATAGCCACTTTGCCAATGAATATTATTCAATTAGCAGGAGTATTCAATTAACAGGAATTGTGTCACGTTCCTGTATTCTGAAGATAAACCTACCATTTATTCAATTATATCTTGTTTGACAGAGCTCCATGAGCTCTGTCAAACAAAATATAATAGTTTAAATGCCTGTATTGGATGTACTGAGACCAAATAGGTCTATAAACAATGGAAAACTGGGGAAAGTCAGGGTAAAATCTCGACAGGTTACAAGATATTTTATTCAATTAACAGGAGTTTACTCTTTAACCTATATTCAATTAACAGAACAAATTTGTACTGGAGGTATGGTTTTGTGTTGGGAAATTATATTCAATTAACAGGGTTATTCAGTTAAGAGATATCCAATTGAGTGGGCTCCAATGTACCGGATGTGGAAAATTTTTAAAGTGAATTCCAAAAACAAAAACATCTTCTACTTTCATTTAATAGCTGGTTAATACTGTACATGTATTTTCAGTACATGATCAAGTTCATGATAATTATTTGGACTTCGAACACACAAACCAGCATTCAACTTCATTCTTCATTCACGTTTAATTTGGCCCTGTCGAAAGTCAATATAGGAGAAAATGGAATTGACTTTCCTACCATCAACACTCTTAGATGAGAATTTCTGATGTGACAAAAATCCTAAAGCTAATTACCGATATTATGATGTGGTATCTGCTGATATAATCGAACAACTGTCTGCCTCACTAGGATTGATTTTATATTAAATATTGACATTATTGGGACAAAGTGATATATTCCAGATAAGATTTTTTTTTCTGTAATGATTCTGTGCAATTTTTAATGGTATTTTTTAGTGCACATGTATCTCTCTAACTCAATTACTCACTACTAAAACTAATAACAAAGACAGTGCTGTGCATACGTGTATAAGCGCAAATAAAGTTGAGTGACAAAATCTTCCAAAACAAAAATGATTTGGGACATAGATGTATATCTATTACAGTTAAAACTAGAAGTCCTGTCATGAAATGCGCACAAATAACATGGATCTGTGCATTAATCTACATGTTATGACCACAGTAAGGCGATCAAATATTCTGTACATATGGCCTGTGCACAAGCAATGTTTTAGTCAAAGGACCTCTGGGTAACCCGGAATTCCAATGGCAGAAACATTGCCTGTGTTTGCTATGTGTAACCAGGAGAATCTGCCGTGCTTTGGATGCCATTGAAATGGCAATTGCGTGCAATTCCTACGCGCAATTAAGCCTAGATAAGCACACAGTTCATGACAGGACTTCTATTTTTAACTGTAGAGATGGGCAATATCAGGCCTGGCATTCTTTAGGAGTGCAGGAGTGCTGCACGCCTACTGCACGCCTAGAAAAAAGGAGGGCAATTTTTTGCACCCCTTGATTTTCTGGAATGCCAGACCTAGCATATGGTTTTCGGGTTTTGGGCTTGGGCAGCCATACTGGTTGCCTGATCGCGACCAAAAGGGAACGTTCTCATCTAGACATGACCACAAACATGCATATGAAATTTCGTGATGACCATACAAGAACTGCGGGGTGTAGCCCGTGCTAAAGGAAAATGTGAACAGACTCACAGACCAACAGACTAACAGACTTCCGCACGCGCGATGGCAATAGCTTATCTTGACTATGTCAAGTTAAGCTAAAAATGGAACCAAATCCATCACCGAATACTGAAAATGTCTGAATTTTCATATTTTCCTACTTGTGTTATTTCCAAGGCCTGTCTGGGTTTGATAGCAGTTCATTTTCATGAAAGAAGTAACTGATATTTTTTTTCATTTTCATTTCTGTTAACCATTAAGGGTCTTGGAAATTGCCCTGAATTCCCCCTCGACTGTAGCCTGTACATTTCCAGCTGCTTAGCTATGATTTCTAGTCAATTAGTCTTGGTGGCCTTAAGCTCTCAAGGCAGCCAGGATTTGACTAGAAGTTATATCACCGCTCTGGTGGTGAACTGTGGTTTATCTATTATCAGCAGGATCTACTAATAATGGAGGAGTGTCTGGAACAAGTCAGAAAATTACTGTACATATGATTTATGTTGGTTAACCTTTACCTAACTTAACAGCCAAAACTGGCCAACGCAATTCACAAAAAATGCCAACTAATTTTCATTATTTTTTTTCATTTTTTGTCTCAAAAACATAGGTTACCCGGTATGATCCCTCTTTGGAACGAGCTCATCGAGGGCATTTCAATGAGAGGTCATAACCTATGTTTTTGAGAGGAAAAAAAATTAATTATTCAAGAATTTTGTTTGCAAGTGTCGTCTGCATTTCATGTTAGGTAAAGGCTTAAAGAATATGCTAATGTGAGCTTAATGGCAGTGGCACTTGTGGTGAAGTGGTAGAATGACACAGGAACAACTTATTCTGTATTTTCCTGTTGTGATTAACCAATGTTTGGCAATTGCATCTGACATCAGCCGATTTTAAGCCATCGGCTGACAATCGGTAGAGGTGTTTGACCATCGGTTCATGCCGATGGTTACATGGAACACCACTGGATCAAAATTGTTTGTATTTACGTTTGATTTACAATCTCATACAAACAATAACAAACTTAATAAGTTGCCACAATGATTGGCAGGAATCAAGATTGGCCTAATCTCATTGATTAGTCTGATCTTCCCCTTGATTGCTGTCATGACACACATGTCACGTGATGTGTGATGACTCAATGAAATATGACATCAGCAGAAACAAGTTAACAGAGAAGCAGCTTCGATCATTGATCAAAGATGCTACACTGTTAACTTGTTTCCACTGATGTTGTATTTTTATTTTATTACACACATTGACATACTCTTCAGGTCAACAAACCAATGAACCTGATTGCAGTCATTGCACTGTAAAAGTAACCCTGTTCTATGCATTCTTAAACATACTACTCCTTTTGGTTGTTACTATCTGACATCGGCACTCACAACCGACAGACTGTGTGCTCAACTAATCAGCAAGCAGATGATGGTCGCAAATCCTTTTCGGTTAATCACTATTTTCCTGGTGTGAATTCCCCTTTGGTACTATCACAAATCTCAGTCGTCAGATACCGAATAATGAACTGATGTCATGGTATATCCCCCATTTATTTATTTATTGGTGTTTAAGGTCACATATTTTTGTACAATGGCTAATCATTACCACAACATAAGTATCAACTCAAGACTAGGGGGTGAGCGTTAATAAGCCATGTCAGGGACCAGCCTAGGGGGGAATTTTAGGGAGACTTCAAGTCTCCCTCCAAAAAATAGGGAGACTGCAGAGTCATGTAGGGAGACTTCATAGGCAAGTGGGGAAAATTAAGACTATTCATGTACCACCCCCGCCGCCCCTTCATATTTTCAATTTATGGTCCTCCATTAACGTACAAATAATCCAGGTCCAGTTGTCTATGATGCATCTGTGCCAGGTTAAAAAATCACAATGTAATTATTGACTGAAAGTCCCCCACTGCTACCTTCTCCTTCATGACCCCTCACCTCTTCTTCGTGCCAATCCCCCATCACCCTCCTGTGGTTTCCTTTCAACAAAGTCTACTAAGCTAATAATTTCCCAAGTCTGAAAGTGTGAACAGGACCAGATGTAAGAAGGTTGCTTGGGAGGTACTTTGTTAGTTAATAAACAAAATACATTCTGGGGTCGAGTATTTTGTAAAAGAAATGTCATTCCGCATCATTTTTATGGCATTCCGGTGTCATTCCGCGTCATTTCATGTCATTCCGATGTTTAGGAGGAATCTTTTTCAAGATCGTCCACATGCACACTTGTTTCCTGTACAAAGCTTTTCTTGACATCACTAAAGCTTTTTTTTGTGTTTCAATTCCATTCGTGTTTTTCTGGGAATAGACAGCCCAACAGTTAACAGTCGTCAGCAAATCGAAATGAAAATAATGTGTTATAAAATACGTCCGTTGTGTATACATTTTCGGCATCCTAAGCGACGTAACCTACTTTTAAACTGGGTTGTTTTGTTGAGTCGCGTAAGTCACTTATTTTCGTTTCGACTGGAACGCAACAAAATAGAAATAAAAAAAATGCGCCGAAAGCGACAATGGACAATTGCTTGATTTCAAATAAATGGACGTTTATTTGACGAATTAAAATGCCCATTTATCACACTCGAGCACATTCGATTTTTGAAAATACTCGTTTTCATGTAAACCTCGCATCACTCAATTCAGCCTTTTCTCATTTTGGCCAATTTTTAGAGGGCGACTTGTAATCGCCCCGACTATTTTTCCAGGCGACTTTGGGATTAGAAGGGCGACTTAATCGCCCTAGTCGCCCTCACAGCTGGTCCCTGAGCCATGTTGCCCATTTTAGAGAGGGTTTACACAGTGAACAGGCACTGCTTCACTTCCCGGGGTTCCCGCAGGGAGGTATATCCCCCAAAAAGTACATGAAACTAGTATAGTTATTTACCGTAAGTAGCAAGTATTATTGGGTCCGCAAATGGGTCACCTCTTTTAAAGGGCCAGGAGAATACACCAGTTCATGTTTCTTTCTCATCTATTGAAATACCAGATTATTGTCTCACTTTTTCCAGATTGCTGGTGCTATTAAGGGTGAAATGTTGATCAATGGTACATTTTGTTATAGGCCATTCTGTATGTACATGTAACCGTGGCCACTGAAAGTTCTACTACACTATCTGAGACAACTTACATCTGCAAGGAAGCAGTGTGTAAGTGCAAAATGATAAGAACATGCATCTTGCGGAAAGAGTAATATTACACCATTTCCCAAGGAGGATATAATTCATAATAACCTCATTCCGTACAGTAGAACCTGCCTTGAGAGACCGCCCTTTGGGCCACACAAAAGTGGTCTCTCAAGACAGGTGGTCTCACATAACAGGTTTCAGGTTTTCTCAAGTCAGTGAATAACCAAACACAAAATTCAGAAATGGAGAAGAATAGATTTTTGTAATTACTTTGTAGTTGTTCTTTTTTATGAAGTTTTTGTAACAAATTGAAATGGACTGTTATAAAAATTATAAAAATAAATTAGTGTTGAAAATCTTCATTGAAGATTTTCAACACTAATTTATTTTTATAATTTTTATAACGGTCCATTTCAATTTGTTACAAAAAGATTTTCAACACAAATTTATTTTTATTCCTATCAGTCACATTTCAGGTATGTATGAAATTGTAATCCTAATCTTTTCACAGGGGGTCTTATAAAAACATCTCAATCTTTAATGAGTTATGTAACTGAATAGCAACTGAAATCCAATTAAGTGCTTTTAATTATGTTAGTATAGCCACAATGGATTTTCCAATTCCAGAACAGGTAAAAAGTTTTTGTCATCATGGTTTCAGTCTTCAAAGGCACGGTCTCTCAAGACAGGTCCATTATGGCATAAAAATACAAATTGGTACCAGGTCACAGTGGTCTCTCAAGACAGGTGGTCTCTCAAGACAGGTGGTCTCCCATAGCAGGTCCATTATAGAGTAAAACCAATCGCTGCCTGGCAGATGTGGTCTCTCAAGACAGGTGGTCTCTCAAGACAGTGGTCTCTCAAGACAGGTTTTACTGTATTTTGTTTTGATAACCCGGGATAAAGTACAACCTGGAATAAAGCTCAACTAAAAATTAACTAACCATGGTCTAATCTGCAGTTCATTCGCGTATTTTACAATTAACATAACCCACAATAACGGTTACCTAAATAGTCATTCTCATGTTATTTCTAGGCCTGTGAACAGGTATTCAAATTCCAATATAATACAGCCCAGGCAATACAGTTAAAACTAGAAGTCCTGTTATGAAATGCACACAAATAGCACGTTGATCTGCACTTTAATGTGCGCGTTATAACCATAGTAAAGCTATCAAATTCTGTACATATGGCCTGTGCACAAGCAATGTTTCAGCCAATGGACCTCCGGGTAACCCGGAGATCCATTGGCAGAAACATTGCATGTGTTTGCCATGAGCAACCAGGAGAACCTGCCATGATTTGGCTGCCATTCGATATGGCAATCGCGCGCAATTCCAACGCGCAATTAAGCCTAGATAATTGCACTATTCGTGACAAGACTTCTAGTTTTAACTGTAGAAGGCATATGATATATAAATGTCAATACTCTGTAATAACTGTTAATGACAAGTCAAATAAAGCATTCCTTTCATTAACATTATGATTGTTCTTCATTTTAACTATTCCCACAGTACAGTTGCTGTGGACTGGTCATATTCCACATGTGGACAGTGATGTCCGCGCATGCATTTGCCAGGTAATAAAAATCATAATTAGCAAAATTTTAATTAATGAAGAACCGGGTGCTACTACTGTACCTGGTGCTTCATTAATTACATTTTTCAATGATAATTCCTATAATTATTGTTTGGAATCTAATATTATTGCATCCATAGAAATATTGACCTCCTGTGGAAAGTGATCAGTCCACGGTGGCCATACTGTAATTCTAGTTAACCATAAAAATTCAAGGCACAATGTGACAGTAAAAAGGTAGAACAGGCATATACAGTAGAACCCTGTTAATTGAATAGCTACATGTACTTTGCTAGAGAATATTATTCTTTTATCAAGAGTATGCAATTAACAGGGATTTGTCAAATTCCTGTATTCCAGAGATAAACTGTGCATTTATTCTATTATATAATTAATGAAGCACCGGGTGCTACTGTACCTGGTGTTTCATTAATTAAATTTTTCAATGATAATTCCTATAATTATTGTTTGGAATCTAATATTATTGAGTCCATAGAAATATTGACCTCCTGAGGAAAGTGATCAGTCCACAGTGGCCATACTGTAATTCTAGTTAACCATAAAAATTCAAGGCACAATGTGACAGTAAAAAGGTAGAACAGGCATATACAGTAGAACCCTGTTAATTGAATAGCTACATGTACTTTGCTAGAGAAAATTATTCTTTTAACACGAGTATGCAATTAACAGGGATTTGTCAAATTCCTGTATTCCAGAGATAAACTGAGAATTTATTCTATTATATCTTGTTTGACAGAGCTCAAGGACCTCTGTCAAACAAGATGCAATACAGTTAAAACTAGAAGTCCTGTCACGAATTGTGCGCTTATCTAGGCTTAATTGCCCATTAGAATTGCGTGCAATTGCCATATCGAATGGCATCCAAAGCACGGTAGGTTCTCCTGGTTACTCATAGCAAACACAGGCAATGTTTCTGCCAATGTAACCGGAGGTCCATTGGCTGAAACATTGCTTGTGCACAGGCCATATGTACAGAATTTGATAGCCTTACTATGGTCATAACGCATAGATTAACTCGAAGATCGACATGCTATTTATGCGCATTTCATGAAAGGACTTCTACTTTTAACTGTAGATTAAATACCTGCTTTGGATGAACTAAGACCAAAATGTATACAAATATGGAGAATTTGGTCATTTTCAGAGTAATTTCTGGAGATATTACAAAATTTTTTATTCAATTAACAGGAGTTTACTCTATAACCTATATGCAATTAACAGGGCAAATCTGTACTGAAGGTATGGTAAATGGTTTGATGTTTGGAACTTATATTCAATTAACAGCGTTATTCAATTATGAGATATACAGTACGCAGAGAGTGTATTACCACTAAACCACCTGCAGAGTGGAGATTCCACCCATGTAATAATTGCGAATTTGTTGCAAAGCATAACAATCGCAAGCAAAGTTCCAGCCAATGGACCTCCGGGTTGAACCCGGAGGTCCATTGACTGAAACATTGCTAGTGTTTTTTGTCCATATGTACAGAATTTGAAAGTGAGATGTTGGGTGATAACTCCACTCCATGGGTGATTTTGCTACAATCCACTCTCCATGTACTGTACAATTTAGTGGGATCCACAATATATAGTAAAAGTGTGTGAAAATGTCCTACATGTAAGACATCATTGATTGCAAGACAAGTAGGATGCCATTCATTATAACTAAGCTGTCAGGATAATGTATGTACCAAAAGCGATCAATCAATTAGCACCATATTGATTTTGTATAATCCAATATGTATACATGTACCATTATACAGGCCGGAAAATATTGGGCAATCAGTTGTTTTGCTTGGCTGCTGTCTAGATAAAATGAAATAGGACGATTCATTATTCACATGCCCACATAACTACATCTTGGACAAATCAGGTCTTTAGTGTAGTTCACATTCATGACTCTTAATCACCAAATCTGGTCATGTCTCCAAATTATGAGGGTCATATAGTGGAAATACAGAGAAACCCTGTTACAAAAATTATTCAATTAATAGGAATATTCAATTGTTATAGTATTATTATTATGAGAATCACACAGCCCTGTTAATGAAAGTGTCAATGACACTGTAGCTTAACATGTTCAATGTTTATGAAAGGATTATGAAATAAGACAAGAATTGTGATAATTGGGAATATGTTCATTTCTGTTATGTTTTTGATAAAAATAATATGAGGTGTACACTGTACTAAAGAGCTGAGGGGTGGGTTAATATGACCTCACAGTTAATGTATGTGGCCCTCACAGTTAACGTATTATCAACGAAAGTTACCAAGTTAGAGTGGGATTATTCCAAAACGAGTCATCCTATCAAGTTACATTGAAATCCCTTCATAAATATGGCCTGTAGACTGTGCTAAAGGTTTTTGGGCTTCGGGCCCCTGTAGCCGTCAGTTTCCCAAATGCGTCCAAAGGGGACGTTCTCATCTAGACATTATATGAAGTCAACCTACCAAGTTACAATGAAATCCCTTCATAAATATGGCCTGTAGACTGTGCTAAAGGTTTTTGGGCTTTGGGCTCGGGCAGCCATCATGGTTGAATGATCACAGCCAAAAGGGGACATTGTCATCTGGGCATCATCTGGAGTGATCGTACTAAGTTACAATGAAATCCCTTCATAAATATGACCTATAGACTGTGCTCAAGGTTTTCGGGCTTCGGGCCCCTGAAGCCGTCACAGTTGACCAATCACGACCAAAAGGGGATGTCATCATCTTGGCATTATATGGAGTCAAACAAACAGGTTACAATGAAATCCTTCCATAAATATGACATATAGACTATGCTCAAGGTTTTGGGGTTTTGGGCTCGGGCAGCCATCAAGGCTGAATGATCGCGACCAAAAGGGGACGTTCTCATCTAGACATTATGTGGAGTCATCCTACCAAGGTACAATAAATCCCTTCATAAATATCACCTGTAGACTGTGCTAAGGGTTTTCGTGCTTAAGGCCCCTATAGCCGTCACAGTTGCCTAATGGTGTCCAAAAGGGGCTGTTCTCATCTAGACATTATATGAAGTCAACCTACCAAGTTACAATGAAATCCCTTCATAAAAATGAACTGCAGACTGTGCTAAAGGTTTTCGGGCTTCGGGCTCGGGCAGCCATCATGGGCATCTGTTCCCCTAAGCTGCCCTATCACCATACCAAAGAACATTAAAATCTGACAACTGATGTTCGAGTTATAATACAAAATGTTTGTACGGACGGATGAAAAAAGTAAATAAGGGACATAACTCCTGTAAGATTTGTCGGACGAAACCCTAGGTACAAGGGCATCCGTTCCCCCAAGCTGCCCTATCACCATACCAAAGAACATTAAAATCCGACAACTGATGTTCAAGTTATAATACAAAATGTTCGTACGGACGGACGAAAACAGTAAATAAGGGACATAACTCCTGTAAGATTTGTCGGACGAAACCCTAGGTACAAGGGCATCCGTTCCCCCAAGCTGCCCTATCACCATACCAAAGAACATTAACATCCGACAACTGATGTTCGAGTTATAATACAAAATGTTCGTACAGACGAACGAAAAAAGTAAATAAGGCACATAACTCCTGTAAGATTTGTCGGACGAAACCCTAGGTACAAGGGCATCCGTTCCCCCAAGCTGCCCTATCACCATACCAAAGAACATTAAAATCCGACAACTGATGTTCGACTTATAATACAAAATGTTTGTACGGACGGACGAAAAAAGTAAATAAGGGACATAACTCCTGTAAGATTTGTCGGACGAAACCCTAGGTACAAGGGCATCCGTTCCCCCAAGCTGCCCTATCACCATACCAAAGAACATTAAAATCCGACAACTGATGTTCGACTTATAATACAAAATGTTTGTATGGACAGATGAAAAAGTAAGTAAGGGACATAACTCCTTTAAGATTTGTCGGACAAAACCCTAGGTACAAGGGAATCCGTTCCCCCAAGCTGCCCTATCACCATACCAAAGAACATTAAAATCCGACAACTGATGTTCGAGTTATAATACAAAATGTTTGTATGGACGGACGAAAAAAGTAAATAAGGGACATAACTCCTGTAAGATTTGTCGGACGAAACCCTAGGTACAAGGGCATCCGTTCCCCCAAGCTGCCCTATCACCATACCATAGAACATTAAAATCCGACAACTGATGTTCGAGTTACAATACAAAATGTTCGTACGGACGGACGAAAAAAGTAAATAAGGGACATAACTCCTGTAAGGTTTGTCGGACGAAACCCTAGGTACAAGGGCATCCGTTCCCCCAAGCTGCCCTATCACCATACCAAAGAACATTAAAATCTGACAACTGATGTTCGAGTTATAATACAAAATGTTCGTACGGACGGACGAAAAAAGTATATAAGGGGCATAACTCCTGTAAGATTTGTCGGACGAAACCCTAAGTACAAGGGCATCTATTGCCCCAAGCTGCCCTATCACCATACCAAAGAACATTAAAATCCGACAACTGATGTTCGAATTATAATACAAAATGTGCAGGTGCAGTGGGTGATAGATTCATTCTGATGGACGATAATGCCCATCCTCATGTTTCCCATGCTGTCGGGGAGTACCAACAGAGGGTGGGGACTGGCCAGCAAGATCCCCTAAACTCAATCAAATCGAACATGTCTGGAATGAGTTGCAGCTTGCAATTTCAGCCCGTCCAGTCCAGCCAAGAAGTGTCTAGGAGCTTGGTGCCATGCTGGTCCAAGAATGGAACAACATCCCACAAAGGACCACCAGGAACCTGACTGGGGGCATGAGAAGGCATTGTCAAGCTGTAATTAACAGTAATGGGTCTCATACTCAATATTGAAGCCATACCAGTTCGCTCTGTCAACTTTTTGGCAAATTGAAAAATTTCCTCTTTTAACAATAATATCCATTTTCCAAGATTATCATATTCAAAAGCTAAAAAATAATGTCAAACACAAATAAAATCTTAATTTCTGTACCTAAATCATTAAAGATATAATTAAATAAAAAATATATACACTTTTCATTACAATATTTCAACTAAAACGTAAAACAGGTAGTTGGATGTACTTAGTGCTTAGCAAACTTTGAGCAGTATATGTTAGTAGAGCTCATTGCAATTGGCAATGTGTTATGTTATTATTTTTGCAAGGGTAATCTGTTGTGATATTTGTGTTAGGTGAAAGCTTGAAGTTTAGCCCTCTGTACAATACCACAAAATTTTAAGAAGCAAATTTTTACCCATAATGCAACTCATTGAGCTCTGTCAAACAAGTATGAATTGGTTCAATTTCCAGTTGCATTATGGGAAAAATTTTCAGGTGGCAATTAAAATATTTCGGAATCAGTGTGAAAAGAGTTATTTATTTATTTAGTGATGTTTAAGGTCACATATTTCTGCTTAATGGCTAATCGTGACTACAACATGGAGACAAAGTCAAGCTTAGGCAATCATTTATACCCTCGTTGCCCAGTAAATCAGACCTTCTTTACCAGAGTGCTTCACTTCTCTGGGTTCCCACGAAGGGAGCAAAGGGTAATTAAAGGATGATATTAAGTACATGTACAGTGGAACCATGTTAATTGAATGGCCATTTTGCCAATTAAAATGATTCAATTAACATGAGTATTCAATTGACAGGGATTGTGTCATTTTCCTGTATTCTAGAGATAAACTTAGCATTTGATTTATTCTATTATATCTTGTTTCACAGAGATCCATGAGCTCTGTCAAACAAGATATAATAGTTTAAATGCCTGTATTGGATGTAGTGAGGCCAAATAGGTCTATAAACAAAGGAAAACTGGGGAGAGATGGGGCAATTTATTGACAGGTTATGAGATTTTTTATTCAATTAACAGGAGTATACTCTATAACCTATATTCAATTAACACGTCAAATTTGTACTGGAGGTATGGTAACTGGTTTTCTGTTGAGGAAATTGTATTCTATTAACAGGGTTATTCAGTTAACCCTTTACCTAACATGAAAAGCAGACGACACTTGCAAAAAAAATTCTTGAATAACTAATTTTTTTCATTTTTTGTCTCAAAAACATAGGTTATGACCCCTCGTTGGAACGAGCTCGACAAGCTCGTTCCAATGAGGGGTCATAACCTATGTTTTAGAGACAAAAAATGAAAATATTTTGAAAATTAATTGGCGATTTTTGAGAATAGCGCTGGCCGGTTTTGGCCGTTACGTTGGGTAAAGGGTTAAGAGATATCGAATTAAGTGGGCTCCACTGTATAATCTTGAAGTTCATCAGCTCAGATATCTAGATGGATAAGTAGTGTTAATTACCATGGAAAACCCTAACCCTGAAGGATGGACGGAGCCTCCAACTAATGTTTTCATAAGTACATCCGCACTTCTAAGATTTCAAGCACTGTTTGGGACCCAAAAAAACACTTCATATCTAGGGTGCAAGATTGCAAGTGCCAAACATTATTTGTAAAGGAGGGACACTACTTTTTGTTTGCATGTTTATTTGGCTTTAATGAAACATTCACCAGCAGAGTCACATTCTGCCAGAATGTTTTAAGGGTAGAGAAAGCCATGGTACCCAGAGGGAACTACAAAGCAGCAGCAAACAACTGTCAGACATCCCAACTTACTGAGACTGCATAAAGTTAGAAACAGTTGAAAGCAAGTACTGCACTATTGACATTCAGTATGGCTCAATACATAGCACCATCATGCCCCAACATGGGCTACAGTACAAGTCAAAATAAGTTGTAGCATAACCGCAATAAACTAAGTATACTGCTGCTCCTGCACTGATAAGATCAGAATCTGACATCATTTTCTAGAAAGTTCTCAGTGAAAGCTTTCCAGAAAATGAAGTCAGCTTCTGGTCTTATCAGTGTAGGAAGAGAAAGATACTTTTTTCTACAAAGACAAGAAAGCCCAAATCAAGCTGATATCCCGAAATCATGCATACTAAATGGTCTTTGTTCATGCTGTAGTCATCTTCCCTACAAGCTATCGCTTGATCTCCTTTGAACACCCGAATTTCGCACAACAAAGTGGCTCAGTTTTGGTTCACATCACAACTCCTGGGTGTTTTCACTGTTATAATGGTAATCCTACAACTTATTTTGACTTGTACTGTAACTTGGCCAATCAGGATTAAGTGTCTCGCCCAAGGACACAATGCGATTCCTGCTTGTCAGAACCAAACTATCGAGTTTTCGGTTCCGAGTCCAATGCCGAGTAACCACTGAGCCATCACAGTCCCCTACTATTTTTTGTGCAACTGGAATATACATGCACGTGACTGCCTAGTGGTTCCAAACCAAGGCTGGCATGGGGTAAAAAGAAATTTTGAGATACATGTCAATTGTCTTGGAGGACCTGAGTAAGGAATATGGTTTTAGAGAGACAATTCATGAAAGACATGGCAATGTAGCTGAAAGAGACGTGAGGTAATGTCTTCAACCTTTTGCAGGCTTATTGATAAGTCTAATTTTGATATTGCTGACTTTCCAAGTTAGCTGCTGTCCAGTTCTATTGAAGAATTTTTTTTGTGAATATTGACTGTTTGTTTTTGGCTTTCTGTTGTTTTTTTGTGTTTTGTGGGTTTTTTTTGTTTTTTTGTTTTTTTTTTTGGGGGGGGGGTGAGGGGGAGGGGGCATTTTTTTCACCAGACTGCCCAGATAACCAAGTGCCAGACTACTCAGGGCTTTGAATGTCAGAATGAGCATCTTATACTCTATCCTTTCTTGAATTAGCAGTCAGTGTGTGTAGATAAAAGGGTGGGGGGATAATATGGCCTGCTTTCCATTGTCTGGTAACAATTCTTGCTGCACAAATCTGAATAAGTAGCAGCTTCTTAATGTTGGACTGTCTACAGCCAAATAGCAGAGAGTTATTTATTTATTTATTGGTGTTTAAGGTCACATATTTTTGCGCAATGGCTAATCATGACCACAACATGATTATGAACTCAAGACCAGGAGTAAGCGCTAATAAGCCATGTTGCCCATTTTAGAGAGGGTTTGCACCTCCCAAGCATTGGTGACTGGGTTCTATTTTACCAGTAAAACAGAGACTGTTTACTGCAGTGCACAGGAACTGCTTCACTTCCCGGAGTTCCCGTCGGGATAGCAGAGTTACAATAATCTAATCTGCTTTTGACAAGCGCTTGAACTACAGTTAAAACTAGAAGTCTTGTCATGAAATGCGCGCTTATCTAGGCTTAATTGCACGTAGGAATTGCTGAAACATTGCTTGTGCACAGGCGATATGTACATAATTTGATAGCCTTACTATGGTCATAACGCGTAGATTAACGTGCAGATCAACGTGCTATTTGTGCGCATTTTGTGACAGGACTTCTAGTTTTAACTGTAATAGCTTTGCAGTCCCCACATCCATAATGGAAGGGTGGACCACAAGAATCAGGCAGCCCTGGGGTAAGTTAACAAATTTTCTTGCTATTATGTGGGAGGATTATGACCTTGTACGAGTGCATTATCACACGCTCATATTACTTGTATGCCACACTATATAAGTTAAAAAGAATTCCTCTTCCTTGCCCTTTCATTGATTTTATCCAAAAGAAGAAGTAGGAGACAAAAGGGTAGGGACAAAAATTTCCATAGGTTTTTATCCTTCCATTCAGAACTATACAATAACAGGAACAAGGAAATGATGGTAAATGTAAGTGATTAAATTCTATTAAAATAATATTTAATCAATGATAAGTAAATATTAATCAATTCCCCAGAACAGTATTTCAAACTTACGCAAGTACAAACAAAGTAAATATCAATCGAATATTGAGTTATTGATTGATATGGTTGAAGGTGTGTGTCTGACAAATAATGAAATTATACACAGAAAACACAATAATTAGAAGGGGGAAAACGTACTAAAAATGGAATCATTTATTCCATCGTATGAATGCTTTATTCATTTGACTGAAGGTGTCATATAGTATGTACGGGTGGGAGATTTGACGTGAGAAATTGTGGACTGGATAAACTGATACAAGTCAGCGTCCCATGGTTGCATCTAATGGATTGTTATTTGCTCAAATATTGACAAACAATTCTCAAGCCTGAAGCAAGTACAACTGGAGAGGGAAATGATGAGAAGATAACATGAAGAACTAATTAATGGAGAATCTTGTATAATCACATTAGAGGACCCATATGAATACTTACTAGTAAAACATGTAATAGCTCACTGGTAATCTTTCCTCTAAACACTCAGGGATGTGGCTATAGGTTTCCGATTGGGGGGGTGGGGGGGGGGGGGGTAGTGAATTTCCAACTAGGGGAAGGACTGGGAGGTAGAAACCCCCCCTCCTGGTCCCTCCCCTAGTTGGAAATTAATTACCGAGAAAATGTTTGAAAATGAAGCCATGAAAGGGGGAATAAAATTGATGCTAGTAACTGAAATGCCAACACATTTATAATAGAATTATCAGGTTATTATTATTTGGTATTCTTCTGGGTATTGAATATGTGCCCAAGCAGAGAACTTTGGGCAGTTCACACTGTCCTAATATTAAATCAGATCTTATGAAGGAATGATCAATTTTTTATGTTTCATCATTTTGTAGCTGTGAAAGATGGAATTAACTAGGGATAACGATTTTACATGATGTGATTTTCTTGAAGTGCATTTCAAGGAATTTATTTTTATTACGACAAATAAACTTACTATAGAAATCTTGTACCGACTGATATCATGCATACTTATGAAGCTCGATATTGTGTATACTGTAACTGTAAATAGTAACAGTAGGAATTTTTGCCGATTTGAAACAGAGTTCAAATTTTGAGAAGTAAAGGAGACATCAGCAAAGAAGCTCAAAAATCCAGATAGATGGAATTTCCAACTGCTCATGACTTGCCTTCTGAATGTCCAACTATAGGAAATATTGGCCAGGATTGGGAGGAGGTGGGGGGGGGGGGGGGGTTCAATGCTGATTGCTGAGAGTGCAAAATAGGAGAATTTATCTAAAATTTGCTGATCAGCAAATACAGTGAAGCCCACACACATGGATATCAATTGATAATTCTAATTAATCAAATAACCATGCCATGAAATAAAGAGATCACACTGCATTCATCTATTGAGGTTTAACGACACTTTCAAGAACCAGGGTCACCTCATGTTGGACAGGTTTATGGGTGGAGGAAGCCAAAGTACCTGGAGAGAACCACTGACCAATGGAAAGCAACTGCCTGACTCCCCACCGTACCAACTCCACACAAGTAGGGTTAGCACTGGTTGAAGATAAGTGCACCTTCAACGTGCAGTACGCCTTAGTACACAGTGCCACCGTACCCCCACAGGCTTATACTGTAACCTGGCGAGTTACGCTACATAATTTGGTGATAACCTATAGAAATAATGTGTTCTACTACAGTTAAAACTAGAAGTCCTGTCATGAAATGCGCACAAATAACACGTCGATCTACGCGTTATGACCATAGTAAGGCTATCAAATTCTGTACATATGGCCTGTACACAAGCAATGTTTCAGCCAATGGACCTCCGGGTAACCCGGAGGTCCATTGGCAGAAACATTGCCTGTGTTTGCTATGAGTAACCAGGAGAATGATACGGCAATTGCGCGCAATTCCTATGCGCAATTAAGCCTAGATAAGCACACAGTTCGTGACAGGACTTCTAGTTTAAACTGTATGTCGGCCATTCTGTTTACATCCTAACAGAATTTCCACCACAATAAATAGAAACAACTAATGCACAATCTCACTTTGGCGAGATCGCAGATTAATTTTTGCTATTTATATTGTGGCAGAAATTCTGTTAACACATAAATGGCAAACCATTCTACTCATGTGAAAGCAATGCGAAACCAAAGTGTCGAGCTGGTCCCAATAGACTATCAGATCTGACAGGCAAAAAATCATGCCAGATTGGTATTTAATTCATGTTGTGTTACAATAGTCACCATGGATTGGTCATAATCCATGCGTGGGCAGTAATGTTCACATGCACGTTTACCAGGTACATGTAATAAAAATCATCATCAGCAAAATTTCAATTAATGGAGCACCGGGCTGTATCCAGTGCTTTATTTTTTTAATTTTTGATGATTATTCCTATAATTAGTGTTCGGAATCTAATATTATTGCGTCCGTGGATATATTGTCCACCCGTGGAAAGTACCCATTCCACGGCTGTTGTACTGTATTTTGTTGTTGTATTATTTTGATGTAACCTGTACATGTAGTTTGTTCACAAATTTCACAATTGACATAACCCCAGCTTAACCTGAATGCTCATTTGTGGGTTAATTCCAGACCTGAAAAACCCTGTTAATTGCTTACATCCAAACACAAACACAAACCATTTACCAGACCTTTAATATGGCACCAAAAAATCTTCACTGGCTAAAATTTTGGCACCATGCAAGTTCCTTTTACTTCTGAAGAAAAGCCATTGCCGCAGAAAAGAGCACAATCAATGATGAAATAAAAAACAAATATTTTATTATTTCTGGAACCCGGTACAATGGGAACGGCAGCTGGGAATAGAGATAAATGCTCAACGATTTTATCAATATAAGGCATTAGAAATAGTGTTCAGATAAACTTTCAATCTTAATTGTCAGCGACTGGAAATGGGGCATTGTTTTTTCTTTAATGAACCATTGTGCAAGCCGAGAGGTTCTCGGTTCGAATCCCACCTGCGGCAACCGCATTGTGTCCTTGGGCAAGGCACTTCACCCCCATTGCTCACGTGGTGGCACGGTGATGCTGTGTACTAAGGCGTACTGCACGTCGATGGTGCACCTGTCTTCAACTAATACTAACCCTGCTTGTGTGTAGTCAGTATGTTGGGGAGCTGACAGCTGCTTGCCATTGCTTGGTGGTTCTCTCTGGGTACTCTGGCTTCCTCCACCCGTAAAACTGTCATGGTCATGATTAGCCATTGTGCAGAAATATGTGACCTTAAACACCAATAAATAAATAAATAAATAAATAAATAAATAAATAAATAAATAAATAAATAAATAAATAAATTAAATAAATACAACCCGGTGCTTCATTAACTGAATTTGTTCTGATGATGATTTTTTATTACCTGGTAAACGCAAACGTGGATATCACTGCCCACGCATGGATTATGACCCAGCCACGACAGTTGCACTGTAGTTTGGGAGCAACAGCAAATAGAAGTCCACTGTATTTTTGCCTGGTTGGAGATTAAAACACCAGTATTTTCTAGAACTGAAATGGATAACTGGTTTGAAACCAGTTATATACCTACCTAACCGATTTGAAAAAATGTCAACAGGTTAACCGAAATATCGATAGTGATCGTCATTCCATGGTTAAAAGATAGTAAATCTGCTGCTTCTTCTTTGTGATAGATTACACCCCGAAACCGCATTGTATATATTGAGAAATAATCGACTTTGGCGTTCAAGACTTTGTTAATGATCGGCAGTTTCCGTGAGTAATGAGTAATCGCAGAAAATATTTCGTAGTGTGTATACAAATGAACATTGTCGAGTACTTGAGAACTTTCGTTTGTTTACATACAATGAATAGTTTCTGAGAATACTGCTTTCCATTTGTTTTGATTGTGTGAAATAATGGCTACGGATAACCGGATATTATTTAGTTATAGTTCGCGGTTAGTCGGTTGTGAAAATGAGCCAACCATTTCAGCCTCAGTATTTTCACTTTATCGGCACCTAGGCTATTTCATTCATATACTAATTATACTTTTCAGTGAAACTGAAAAGCAATCAGCATCAACAATATCATATACGACACTGTCAATGCAGATTAGCTTTTCACTGATGAACTCTGTGGTGTTTTAAACTTGACTCAACATGTAAGTCCTGTGTTCCCTAAACCATGGAAACATGACCATACTGTACATGAACACGTATATGGTCCAAGACACTGCAATTGTTTGAAAACAAATTTTAAACACTGCCTAATTTGGGCACAATTACATTATCTGGGTGCTGCATTTACCGTGGAGAGATGGATGTTATTGGAATTTTGAGATTGGTATCAGTTTCGGCATTTCTGGGAGGGTGGGGGTATAGCACGATATCTGTTTGGTATTCAGTAACTTGACTGAGATTTGTTGACAGTACCAAAGGAGAATTTACATCAGGAAAATACAGAATGTTTTTCTTGAACCATTCTACCACAGCGCCATCAATGCCGACTCCAATTAACTGCAGAATGAGCTCGACATTCTTTTGCCAACATAAATCATATCTACAGTAGTTTTGTTCCAAACATACCTTAAACTTCAAAGGCTTATTTCAGGCTTCTATGATCTCCGAACATGTGCCATGAATATGCCAGCATTGGGAGGTCCTGCTGACAATTGATAAATCACCTGAGCAATGATTTCTATTCATGTCTTGACAAGAAATCACTGCCAAGCAACTGGACGTGTACAGGTTGTAGTCAAGTGGGAATTCAGGACAATTTCCTATGCCCTTAACTCTCAACCCGCGGAATATTTTCAAAATATTTTTCATTAAATCTAGTCATGGCTGCTTTGAAGCAGCCATGATTAGAGTTGATGAAAAATTCATGTAAATTTAATTCAAGAAATCATTGGTCAAAAAGTCGAATCAATTTACAGGGGGAAATTTGGTTAAAGGTGTCCAGATTATACTTATTTCAGTGGCAAGAGATTTCTTGTCCTGGGCAGGAATATCTGCCAGCAGCATGCAAGAAGTTAAGGGTTAACAAAACTGAAAAGAAAATTTGTCACTTCTTTCATGACAATGAACCCTGTAACTGCTATCAAGCCTCAACAAGGCCTTATACAGTATTGCCACCGTGGACTGGTCACATTCCACAGGTGGACAATATTTCCACGGATGCAATAATATTAGATTCCAAACACTAATTACAGGAATAATCATCAAAAATTTAATTAAAGGTGCTTCATTAATTAAAATTTTGCTGATGATGATTTGTATTACCTGGTAAATGTATGCATGGACATCACTGCCCACGTGTGGAATATGACCAGTCCACGGCGACTGTACTGTAGGTATCACTGAAGTAAATATTTGAATTAGAGTTACCCGCCTTGAATGTTGCACTCGGAAATGATGCAATCTCTAAAAATAAGCAGCCTTGGGAAAATGTATTGTTTCAATAGACGTTTCAAACATTCTATTGACATCATGCATTATTGTTGAATATTCCAGATAAAAAAGAGGGTGATTTGATGACTTTTTGACCTAAAAAATACAATTTACTTCTGGTGTGTTTTTGTAAGGAATTCTCTGAAAAATATGTGCGTGACCTGTACTTCCCTGCCTGTCAGTTTTTCTCTCTTATTTGTTGCATGACCCCCTGTTTGGGGGTCAGAAAAAGTTATCTAAAGGTCTGCACTTGAAAAAGATATTTGAATGCCAAAATTAAAGTGATGCGATCATTTTTTTTTTCACCTGACCGTTATGTTATAATGGTCGCCTATGGGAAAATATTTAGTCTGTGATACCTGTAAGTATCAAAGGGACATGTTGGAAAATCTGAAAATTTAGACAGTTTTGATGTTCAGTGATTGGTTTGTTTTTTGTCTTTTTTTCAGTATCCCTACGATATCAGTACCGGTATTGTATTTCCGATCTCTATTAATGGTACTTTTGCTGCTTTGGGTTATTTTTTAAAGGTGGTTTAGGCCAGCATAATAAGTATAGATTTTTCTACTTATTGCAAGAGAATACTTGGCTTTTGACAACACAAGAGAGGAAAACATCTGAAAGAGGGGAAATCCTCTGAAAAATTCACATCCCTGAAAGCTACATATAGGCAAGGGATAAAAGGTATGTCACATGTTAAAGAGACAGTGTATACTTCATTAAACTTTATTCCCAGTTGCATAAGAGCTGATGAGAAGAACATGAAGTGGAACATGTAGCAATTACATAATATCAATATTTGTTAAATGAGATTGACAACCTCATCAATAATATAATAGCTTTGTTAACTTTCTTGCTGGTGAGAATTATTTTAGTCACTGAAAAGTTATTTTTCCCATTTAGATTTAAGGTATCTCTGTTAACAGCCATCCTATATTTTAGGTTAATGTCTGGGAGAATTATTTAGCTGTTTTACCAGTAATCTGCTCATCAAAGAGTATTCTACATAAACATCCACTGTAAGATTTCTTGCATACATAACACTTACATGTACATACACTGAAAAACCGAACTTATACAGTGGAGCCTGTGTTGCCTGTGCTGCAGTGCGGAGTTGCGATGTTGGAGATCTGGCAGCTGCTCGTCATTGCACGTCGATGGTTCTCTCCGGATACTCTGGCTTCCTCCACCCGCAAAACTGTCACTGACACGATGTGACCTTGATTGTTGAAGTTAGAGCTGTAGGTTAACCGAAACCGAACCAAGGTTTTTAGTTTTTTTAAAAAAAATGAAACTGGCGACATCCCGTAATCTAAGGTTTTTCGTTTTTTATTAAATACTCTCTTGCTGCAGAAATTCAAGAATATAGCCATTCCAGAGTAGTGGGAGTGCCAATGGCAGTGTCTGGGTACCCTCACTACTCTGGGAAGGCTACCTTCTGTGGATTTCCGACATTTCAGCTTAGTTGTGTTTGCAGCTTTCCTCAAGTTGCGTGTAGGTGTCAGACCTCGAAAAATGACCAAGCACAATAAAAGTTCTGTATATTTAGGTAATTATTATATTGACCTTCCTGATTCTTCATGTACATGTATTACAGCTTATTTCGGGCATTCATTGAGTTCCATTCAATTTCACTACCATTCAGTTATGACTCCGGACAAAAGAATGAGTTTTATTGAATTTTACTTGGCCTCATGAACAAACCGAAAACCGACTGGATTATGACCAGTCCATGGCGACTGTACCGTACAACCTTGTTGAGGCTTAATGGAAGTTGAACTTAATGAAGTGTTCATTTTCTTGAAAGAAGTGACAGATTTTCATTTCAGTTTTCCCCTTTACCCAATGCAGACGATATCAAAATTTATTATTTTAAATATTATTTTTTCAAACTTTTCGAAACAGTTAAAAAAACATCATGTAGCTCCTCACTGGAACAAACTTGAAGAGCCTCACGCATGTCTGGTTCTGGCTCTTCTTGTACCAGTAAAACATAACTTGTTTACAACAATCATCTGAAAAACTTATCCACTTCTCAGGGTTCCCCAATCCCCAAGGAATTAGAAACACAGCTACATTCACTGTCTGTTTATTTATTTATTGGTGTTTAAGATCAACTATTTCTGGACAATGACTAATCATGACAACAACAAGAGATAAAGCTAAGTTCAGTCAATCATTTATACCCTTGTACCCAATTTGAGAGGACTTTCACCCCAAGCATTGGTGACTGCATCCTATTTTGCCAATAAACTGGTGCTTGTTTAACACAGTAAACAAGCAGTCAAGCACTCCTTCACCAGGCCTTTAAATTCATTTATTTTGGGCACACTGTTCTGCCCTAATTTGGGTGCATAAACTAGAGCTGAAACGGTTAAGGGATTTTCTTGATCAATTAATTACCTGGATTAACCTTGGTTAACCGATTAATCACTTGTCCAAATAGATATCTGTATAATTGCCACACCGTTGATGATTTACAGCATGAAGCCTTTACCCAATGTAACAAACAAAACCGACTAGGCCTATATACAAAAATCTCCATTCAAATTTATTATGTTTTCAGTTTTTGTCTCAAAAACATCGCTTATGACCCTTTGTCAACCCATATAATACAGTAGTTCAGAAGTGACATTTAATCGATCAATTACTTTTTGGATCGATCAAGATGTTTATCATTGATTAATCGGTTAACTGTTTCAGCTCTAGAATTAACACCAAAAATAACAGTCTTTATATCTTTTTATGTTTTTTGCCATGCCTTTCTTTCTGTTTCTGTGGTCATATTATGATAGAAGTTATTCTAAAATGCAGAAGTGACACAGAGAATTTATATACTTTTCTTAATGTCTTCACACCTTCTCCAATTTGGGCACATCTGTAAAAGGTGTGAAATTGGGGTAACCTAAAGGCCTGGCCTCATGTCCCAGGGTTCCCATGGTTATTTATTGGTGTTTAAGGTCACATACTTATGCACAATGGCTTATCGTGACCGTGACAGTTTTACGGGTGGAGGCAGCCGGAGTACCCGGAGAGAACCACCGAGCAACGACGAGCAGCTGTCAGCTCCCCAACATCGTAACTCTGAACTCTGCACCGCAGCACAGGCAGGGTTAGATTGGTTGAGGACATGCACACCATCGACGTGCAGTACGCCTCAGTACCCAGCGTCATCGTGCCCCCATGTAGGCAATCGGGGTGAAGTGTCTTGCCCAAGGACACAATGCGGTTGCCGCAGGTGGGATTCGAACCGAGGACCTCTCGGCTTGCAGCCTGCACCTCTTCCAACTGAGCCACCACGCCCCCGGTTCCCATGGTGGACTGTCAGTCTAAGCAATAGAGTAGAGCTGTAGGTTAACCTAAACCGAACCGAGGTTTTTAGTTTTTTTAAAAAACCGAAACCGAAACCGTCGACATCCCGTAATCTAAGGTTTTTCGTTTTTTTTAAATACTCTCTTGCTGCAGAAATTCACAGAATGTAGCCATCCCAGAGTAGTGAGAGTATTGGCAGTGTCTGGTACTCTCACTACTCTGGGAAGGCTACAGTCTGTGAATTTCCGACATTTCAGTTTAGTTGTGTTTGCAGCTTTTCTCAAGTTGCGTGTAGGTGTCAGACCTCGAAAATTGGCCAAGCACAATAAAAGTTCTGTATATTTAGGCAATTATTATATTGGCCTTCCTGATTCTTCATGTATTATAGCTTATTTCAGGCATTCATTGAGTGTCACTCAATTTCACTACCATTCAGTCATGACTCCGGACATCAGAATGAGTTTTATTGAATTTTACTTGGCCTCATGAACAAACCGAAAACCGAACCGAGGTTTTACTCCACCTGAAAAACCAAAACCGAAACCGAACAAGAAATTTAAAAACTTACAGCTCTACAATACAGAAGAATATATTATTAGTATTTATGAGATGTTATGTTGAATACCCTGAGGACAGATACATCAATTGTAGTGATTGTATTGTCAGCAGGAACAGTGGGGGCATAACGACTTGATAGGTTTTTTAAAAGTTAGGCAACTCACTTATATGTACACTGAAGCATACAAAATAAAAACTAATTCCTGGTTAGTGAAGCATCCCAGGTGTTGCTGACATGAATCATCTTGATCTTGCCATGACACTAATCAGGACTTTCAATTGTGACATACATGTAACACCCAGGGTCATGCCTTATGTTCAGAACCTGTTCTCTTGGGTGATGAAGCTTTGGCAACTTCACAAATTAGTTACACTTGAGATGTTCCTACATGTACCTAGTTACGCTTTTCCCTCTGGAAAAGACTATTGTTTTTCTACAGATTTTTTTTCTCCACGCATTTTGTCTGTACGATTCAGAAGCCATTTTCGAAACGATTTTCACACAATTTTGCACACTCATAGAGGGGCACAAAATCTAAAAATGTACCGAAGCAGAACTTTCGATTTAACCCTTATTTCATCAGAATTGGCAAAAAACCGCCAAAATTGAGGTTTATCAGAACTTTCTCGAAATGCATCTTGTAGATTTTTTTTAAACATTCATCATTGCTAGACCTGCATGGGACACGACCATTGATACACAAGAGATTTTAGGCAATGCATATGGTAACCCTCCACAAGCTGCCAAACATCGAAATATTGATGAGATGGGCTTTTTCGGGTCCCCACAGCACCCAAACGATACACGAGAGATAAACATAACTTCCTTTATTGGAAGTGGAATTCACCGAGGATCATTTTTGTAAGTAATAAGGGTGTTCAGAAAACCAAGCGTTAACCCGTTTTGGGCTGGTTAAACAGCAATACCCCCAAAAGCTCAAAAATTCATGTTTTCCGTGGATTTCTGTAAACGAGTCTTGTAGATTTTTAAGAAAAATTGTTCACTCCCAGGTCTTGGTGTAACATTACAATCTGCATGGACAAAATATTCCAGTCAGCATTAGTTAACCCTCCCCGGATTGCTAAACGTAAAAATTGTGATAAAATGGGCTGTATTTTGACACCAACAGGACCCAATGGGTGTACCACTGAGAAAGATACCCTCTTTTATCGGATGCAAAATTGATGGGGAAACATTTTTGAAAGTGGTAAGGGTATTCAAAAGTCAAAGTCTTAACCCATTTTGGGCTGGTTAAAGAGAGATGCCCCTTAAAAGCTTAAAATTCCCATATTCTGTGGATTTCTCTAAAAGTAACTTGAAGGTTTTCAAGAAAAATTGACTTTTCACAGGTCTTTGTGTGACATTACAAGTTGCATGGATAAAATATTCCGGTGAGCATTTATTAACCCTCCACAGACTGCTAAGCATCGTAATTTTGTTGAAATAGCTGTTTTCGGACGCGCACAGCACCAAATGCATACCAGAGAGATAAACATAATCTTCTTTGTTGGAAGTGGAATTCACCAACGACCATTTTTGTAAGTAATAAGGGTATTCAAAAAACCAAGCGTTAACCCCTTTTGGGGTGGTTAATAGCGATACCCATCAAAAGCTTAAAAAAATCATGTTTTCCCTGGATTTCTTTACAAACATCTTCTAGGTTTTCAAAACAAAATGGCCATTGATAGGTCTCGGTGTCACATTACTGGTTGCATAGATAAAATATTCCGGTAAGCATTTGTTAACCCTCCATGGGCTGCTAAACGTCAACATTTTAAAAAAATAGTCTGTTTTTGGACACCAACAACAACAAATGGGGATGCTACAGAGAAACGTGACTTCTGTACATATGGCCTGTCCAATGGCAAAAACATTGCATGTGTTTGCTATGAGTAACCAGGAGAACCTGCCGTGCTTTGGATGCCATTCGATATGGCAATTGCACGCAATTCCAATGCGCAATTAAGCCTAGATAAGCGCACTTTTCGTGACAGGACTTCTAGTTTTAACTGTATAAGGTCAATTATAAACAAGAGGCCCAATGGGCCTTTACCTAATGAATTGGCCGGATTCGCCCACATAATTTACAAATTGAGCAATTGAAACAAGATATATTTTTTCAGAAAATTTCAACAAAACCATATCATGTGACCCCTCATTGGAACGAGCTCCATGAGTTTTGAAAAAATTGAAAAAACAAAAATTGAAAGAGTAAATTTTGATATCGTCTGCATTGGGTAAAGGGTTAATCGCTCACCTGATAGAGTGGTTCAAAGAAGTATTTTGGGTCACAATCAGTTAGTCAAGGTGCATCAACACTACAGAGGAATGAAGTCATGAAATTATTCATAACTCTAGTGTCCATGTCAGATGATTGTTATCAAATTCAAAGGTCTTCCTGACTGCTTCTAATTCTATCAGCTGTACACAAGCAGTGCCAAACTTCCAAGGGTTGTTACAGTTAAAACTAGAAGTCCTGTCACGAACTGTGCACTTATCTAAGCTTAATTGCGCATAGGAATTGCGCGCAATTGCCATATCGAATGGCATCCAAAGCACGGCAGGTTCTCCTGGTTTCTGATAGCAAACACAGGTAATGTTTCTGCCAATGGACCTCTGGGTTACCCGGAGGTCCATTGGCTGAAACATTGCTTGTGCACAGGCCATATGTTTCATAATTTGATAGCCTTACTATGGTCATAACGCGTAGATTAACGCGCAGATCGACATGCTATTTGTGCGCATTTCATGACAGGACTTCTAGTCTTAACTGTATATCACTGCAGTTTGAAAAGCAAATTTATGGAAAAACACTAAGAAATGGAATTGAACAACCTTCAGGCATTTAGATTATCCCAATTTCACACCATTTACAGGTGTGCCCAAATTAGAGAAGGTATGAAGACATCAAGAAAAATATATGAATTCTCAGTGCATCTTTTACATTTGAATATAATTTCCATCATAATACAGTTAAAACTAGAAGTCCTGTCACGAACTGTGCGCTTATCTTGGCTTAATTGCGTGTAGGAATTGTGCACAATTCCCATATCGAATGGCATCCAAAGCACGACAGGTTCTCCTGGTTACTCATAGCGAACACGGGCAATGTTTCTGCCAATGGACCTCCGGGTTACCCGGAGGTCCATTGGCAGAAACATTGCTTGTACACAGGTCATATGTACAAAATCTGATAGCTTTACTATGGTCATAACGCGTAGATTAACGCGCAGATCGACGTGCTATTTATGTGCATTGACAAGACTTCTAGTTTTAACTGTATGACCATAGAAACACAAAGAAAGGCATGCCAATAAACCATAACTGGATAAAACTGTTATTTCTAGTTTTAATGTGCCAAAATAAGGACAAAAGGGTGTGCCCAAAATAAACGAATTTAAAGGCCTGCAACCTTCAACCTAACCTGCCCCTCCTCTCCCTCCCCCCCCACCTACAGAGAGCCCAAATATTAAGTCAGGGGCTTGAATTGAACAGACTAGGGCTGTAAAAATTAATCAATTGTTGATCAGTCATGCCGAAATTGATTAGTATTTTTCCTTGTCGAAGAATCTGTCAATTTTACCCGTTTTTGACGTTTAATAATTAAAAAAAAAATTTATGAAAAAACTATTGTTTCTAAAGGTATTAAGGTAAAAGGTCAAAGGCGTCGATGTTAAACCCCAAGAAGCCATTAGAAGCATTTGACTTTTACATGTACATGTAGGTACATTCAAAGCTTTTATGTTCTTAACTTTTGAACCGTCAGTGTAATAATCAAGACTGGTCGGCAGTTGCGAACTTCTCAAGTTCGCAACTGCTGACCGGTCTTGATTATTACACTGACGCCTGACAGTTCAAAAGCTCAAAACATCAAAGCTTTTGAATGTGCCTAAAAGACGACTTTCTTCGTTGTTTACTTAAGGTAGGCCAACTGACTTGAACTTTTAACGACTTCAAAGGGAGGGAGAGGGGGGTCATCCAGGTACAATTAATCAGTTATTATCGATTATTTGCGACGATTCCTAAATTGAAAAAAAATCATGACAGCCCTGGAACAGACTTGAATCTGATCCCATAAGAGATGTTACATACCAAATACGAAAGGATTCTGACTGGTACATGTAGATCTGAAGAAGATTTTTTAAAGATATTTCCTCATATTGCACTAAGTTAAACTTTGGACTCAAAATATTAACCCATTAACACGATTTGAACAATTTGAATCTTACTGACCCCCCCACCCCCAAAATATGAAAGCATTCTGACTGGTGGATCCAAAACTCAGGCTCCCATAGTGAGCCCAATTATTAACCCAAGGACTCGATTTGAACAAACTTGAATCTGTCCCCCCTAGAGATGTTGTATACCAAATATCAAAAGATTCTAATTGACAGTTCTGGAGATTTTTTTTAATTTAGGAAAACAATTTACATGTATGGGTGCTGTAAGAGAAATGCCCCTTGTGGTGCCCATTGGGCATGGCAACTTTATTTGAACAAACCTGAATCTACATATTATAAGGAACATATATATCAAATTTGGTTCAATTCGGCCCAGTGTGTTATGAGAAGTAGATTTATTTATTTATTTATTTATTGGTGCTTAAGGTCACATATGTTTGCACAATGACCACAAAACGAGTATCAACTCAAGACCAGGGGTGAGCGTTGATAAGCAATGTTGCCCATTTTAGAGAGGGTTTGCACCTCCCAAGCATTGGTGACTGGGTCCTATTATACCAGTAAAACAGAGTCTGTTTACCGCAGTGAACAGGCACTGCTTCACTTCCCGCGGTTAACGCGGGGAGGAGAAGTAGATAATGTAAAGTTCACACCAGACAGACAAAAAGTCATCACTTCCATGTAAGCTCCCCCTGACTTTTAGTCAGGTGAGCTAAAAAGAGGATTTAACCCTTTACCCAATGCAGACGATATCAAAATTTATTATTTTAAATATCATTTTTTAAATTTTTTCAAAAAATTTCAACAAAACCATATCATGTGACCCCTTATTGGAACGAGCTCAATGGGCTCGTTCCAATGAGGGGTCACATGATATGGTTTTGTTGAAATATTTTGAAAATTTTAATTTTTTCAACTGCTCAATTTGTATATTGGCAGATGCGGGCGATTTGTTAGGTAAAGGGTTAAAAATTCATACATTTACTTTGTGACAGTGGTAGCACTCCCATCAGGTGGTAGTTTTATTATGTTCACGACTTTTGGTAAAAGCATGACCTTCATAGCAAAGTTTTTTAGAACCTTTATTAAGCCACAATGAACTCCATTTTTGAAATGCAGTGCCAAAATGAAACGAGGTTCCTATCTGGAACTGCAGCTTACATGTATATACCTCTAACATGTTCTTTTTAATCCAAGGCAGAAACTTGTTTTTGCCACTTTTGTGACAGGTATGAATGGGTTATCTGTTATTTTGTTGTGCTACATGTATGTTGTATGGGGAGCCTTCCTGGGTCGAACTATTTAGTGTGTTACTAAATCACTCGTGAGGTGAAGTTTCCACTCAGACAAAAATTCCTTGGCTGGGAAAAAGCATTAGATCAACAAGCAAAGTTTTAGACAAGGGGCATTGTCCGTCGCCATGAAACCCATGTTCAATAAATGTGCAGACAATGTTGTCCTTTCCCCAAACTAAGTCCTGTCATTGCAAGTGTTTTCAATGCCTAGCTTTGTTCTTGGATGTACAAATGTCCAGTACATGTAGAGTGTATTATCACCAAATCACCCACAGAGCAGAGATTCTACTCAAGCAATAAATGCAAACTTTTTTCCAAAGCATAGCGAGTACAAGAAAAGTTCCAGTCAATGGACCTCCGGGTTGAACCCGGAGGTCCATTGGCTGAAACTGTTTCAGCGTGCATACATGAATTTGCGTGTGTATGTGTGTGTGTGTGTGTGTGGGGGGGGGGGGGGGGGGGTTGTGTATGTACTAGTACCTGTTTTGTACTGTGCCTGCCTTGGGTCCCTTGTGTCTAAACACCAAACTAATTTGGGAGGAACTGTAGTTGGGTATGTCAGAAGCTTTGTCAGTATTAATATTTTTAATGCAATGGTTAACCAATAGGTTTATGAAAAAAATCTAGGTAACCGATCAACAGGTTAACCATTGTCAAATGAGGCAACCTGCTGGAAGGTTTATCAAAATCTTGTTATTTCGAGGCCTGGAAACATTGCTTGTGTTTTTAGTCTGTAGGGACAGAATTTAAAAGAAGTAATTTGGGTGATACAGTACGTGCAGAGTGGACTGCAACCAAAACACCCGCACAGTGGAGTTATCACCCAAGCTATAACTTTCAAATTTTGTACATATCGACAAAAAACACAAGCAATGTTTCAGCCAATGGACCTCCGGGTTAAACCCGGAGGTCCATTGGCTGAAATTTTGCTGGTGCTGGTTATGCTTTGCAACAAATTTGAAATTATTTCTCGGGTGGAATCTCCACTCTGGGGGTGATTTAGTGATAATACACTCTCCAGATACTGTAACTTCACTCTCTGGGTGATTTTGTTACAATCCACTCTCCACATACTGTACCTGAAGCACATTTGGCCACGAGTTGTTCTCCTGAAATGTTATTTTATTATCAGTTCTGGTGTGAATATGGTAGCAGACTTCCTGGAACCATTGGCACTGGTGCCTGGTGTCAACAGTGAGTTGACTCAATATATTTTTATGCGTTTCATACATCACAACCTTCATTTTAATGTACAATTTGTGTATATTTAATCTGAATGTATGGAATATAAAAGATGGGATTTCCCTTATTTATATAGCACCTTATATTATGTAAATACTATAATAATTCATTATGCAGTACAATGAATCATCAACCATAAATTTGCACTAACTGTACTACTAACAGTACCGGTAACAGTAGCAATAGTAGCTTATAATAGTGATATGGAAGACTGGTAATTAAATTTACCTCCTCAAACCGTGCTCTCTCCTGGGCTTTTTCCGACTTCTCATTTTCAAGCTTTTCAACTTTTAGTCTAAGTTCCGAAATTTCGTCAAATTCTTTCTCATTTCTGCATGCCAGAGCTTCGAGTTGCTCCAATGAGCGAATAACTTTGGGCATAAGATCGGTCACTGCTTCAACCCCATATGTATCTATTAATTTTTCGAATTCCTTCCCAATACCCGCGGCTTGATCATATACATCTACTACGGTGACATTGTATAGTTCATCTTCCATATTTCTCCTGATGATGAAGGTATCCATTGATAACATGGGAAGTTATCCCATGACAGTTAAAAAATCCCTTCACTTGACACTTTCTGTTTGTGTTTTCCTTCCTGATCACGAGAATTTCCCTTCACTGCTCTCCTGTTATGACGCACAAATGCTCTCGGTCGTGTTCGATTTAATACTACATGAGTCGTTTCCAGAAAAACGCAGCCGTTTGAACCATAGATATCGGACAGAACACTATCTGATATCTATGGTTTGAACATGATAAAGCTGTTGTCAATCGCAGATACAGTGATTGCAATTTGTTCTTTATTAGCGGGGGAGGAATTCGCTAGAATTGTGCACTTGGTGATACCTTCCTGAAATTTGGCATGATGTAAGGGTAGGCATCAGAGATTTCAAAATCGATCGGCTACAAGTTGGCACCATCCTCTAGCCACCACTAGCAGCGAAATCCAAAATGGCCGCCAAGCGGATCGAAAAAAAGCTATTTTCGCCGATCGCACAACTGAAGCTCCAAACCTAACACCATACATGTGCTGTAATTGATGTGAATGATGGAGTGAAGCCCTTGGAACAAGTTGGGGGGAAGATTAATGGATAATGGGATCAGAATTTCCGTCGATGTGTGCGTCTGTGTGTCTGACTGTCAGTATGATCGTCCGTCCGTAGATAAATTAGTGTTGAATGTTTCTCGGGAATGCAATGGTCAAATGAACATGGTATGAGAGATTCCTGTCAACACATGAACAAGGGTACTCGATAGTATGCAGCAGTGGGGATACTTGGACATTTGATAATCCAATTAAAGTGACAGTCTATTCTCAACTTCCGGCATTTTCGATAGATTTATTTTCTAAGAAAATAAAACTATCAAATTTCTAGAGGAGTTCTGGTTCAATCTCAACACCATAGCGACACGTCTGCCAGCAAGGGCAGTGCTGGAATGAACTCGGGATGCATTAGTTCCCGTTGTTAATTATACAATGTTATCTTGCCAGTATAGAACATTGGCAAAATGGGACTAGAAGGGGTGAGTGTATGTTTGCAGTCATTCGAGGTACAGGAATATTTTTTGACTACAAGTAGTATTCTTCATTTTCGGCCAGTTAAGATGTGGTGTGTTCCAAGTCAGGATTAATGTTGCCGACACTTAATGCCCATCCCTCATGGTATGCTACTTTACCAGGGATATAGAGATATAGCCACCACTGGGAGCCAAAACATGACCTTTGATGTCGATGAGTGGTCGAAATGTTTTAGCGAATAACTTATCGAAATATGATCCGGTATGGCAATTTGATACCTTACGTTAGATTTATTAGATCAACTCAGGTATGGATTCATTGAGACATGAGTGCGCTACAAGATGAAGGATTTCCAAGTTGATTTGCTATGGAGTAGGAACTGACTAGTCACATGTGGCCTATGGCCAGAGAAAGACAAGGATACCATAGATGAACACACGGGTGAACGAAGGTATCAACTGTTGTACAGAGGCAAAATAGTTGGGGATATTGTATCATGCTATGCATGAATTAACACCGTCTTGTGCAGTAAATAACAGACTATTTTCCGAAATCTAAAACTGTATTCCTATACCCCGGACAATGTAGCAAGCCACATGGGATGAACATTTGTTAGCAAAATCAACTCAACTAGAAACATGACATGTGTTAACTGGCCGAAAATGGAAAAAAAAATACCAGAATAGGAGATGACTGGTCCTAACATGACAGTATACTACTCAATATTGTTACAACAGCCACCTTCACACTTACACAAAGGTGTGCACCTTAATCCAGCTTTCAAGCATTTGCAATTGCCCTTGCAGGCCTTGGCACAACTACAGTGGAGCATCAGTGCACATGCAGCACTTGCGTCTCCTAGGTGAGTCCAAAATGGGACCAGAATATTGAGACGTGGATTCCACTCCCATCCGTACTGTGATGGGTCTGGCACACATAAGTGTTTCTGCAGAGCACGATGCCAAATGAAAGATGACACAAGAATTACCCTTTTTACATGTTGATACAGAGCTGCTTTGGTGGGCGGGATGTTTTCCATAGACTTAAGGCCATGTGTGAACATATGCCGTCTCGCATCATTGACACGTGTACTGACACAACTGTTACTGTACATCTGTATGGTGAGTTTTTCGATATGCTGCATATGAGGGGAATCCTCTGAAAAGACTTGCGGATTCTCAGTCAATTCTATCATCATTTCAGTTGATGCGGGAAAATTCATCCATGCATTCCATCCTGTCTTCTTCCCAATGCCGAGCATGCTGGATGTTACATCACAACCTGTGAAGGCGTGGAAGAAAGTCAGGGCCTTACAGTAATCAGGTCCAAGTTGTGAAGCTATCTCATGAATTGGCATATCTTTATATGCCTTTCCAATTCCAAACCCAATCCACAGCTCACTGAGTCCAAGGTCACGGAATGTTGCGAAATGGTGCAAAGACAGAATGACGACATCAGAATCAACCGTGCGAAGAAAAGCTATTTTGTGACCTTGTGAGACTGCATGGTTGAGATGAAGCATCATGCGCGTGTCTGCTTCCTCGTGGTTCGATGGAGATATGTCACATAAGCTAACATCCTTATTGCATAGTACATATTCTCCTGATGTCGTTAACAACTGGTACTCGGATGTTGATGTTAATTTCAGCAGTTCAGCAGACAGGAACTTGAAAAATTCGTCTTTATTCTCACTAACTTTCAAGAATGCCTGCCAATTCTTCCCTTTAGGTAAAGGGACGTTCTCGGACACCCGTATCAACCTAACTGCTGTCTCACCGAGGCGTTTTGCTCGCGTCTGATTCTTCAAACTGCCTTCGGGGTAACAGTCATAGATCGCATCAACCCTTGTGGTGTTCGTGTTAATCAGAGATTCGATGTATGGCAATAATTGCAATCGAGCATATTCTCCAAACAGATCCGCTTTCTGTGGTTTGATTACATGGACTACAGCAGGCATATCCAAGATGACAACTGAAGCTTGTCTAGCTGCTGAATTCTTCCCTTGTGCAGGAATAGCTGGTAAACAATTGAGAATTTGAGATTTTGTCCCACTCCGTAGCTTACCTCTATCGGATAATGCTGGCGGATCACGTGCATTCTCGTGCATGAAAAACTCATCCATGTTTGAATCAGGCCGGGCTTGCAGTGAAACGAACATCTGGGTAACTATTGCGGCAGTTGCTTTACTTGACATGAGTTTGTCTCGGCCTTTGTCCAGGTTGGCTGGGGGTGGGTTAAGGAAGGTATATATATTTGCCTTGGGAATAACATCATTCAGGGGTACGGTGCATTCCACAAGCCTTTCCTTCAAGAAAGTGGAATATAAATGCTTGCCCCTTTCGGGTAATGACCGTAAACTCTTACTAACTTCGGGGTCCATATATTCACCAGTATCTAATGTCACCAGCTGACCACTAGTTTCATCATAAGGGTTGATAATGAGTCCCTGATTCACCAGATCGAGGAGAGATTTCAATTGATTCAGAAATTTTTTCTGCTCTGATACCGAACTTTCCGGGTGTTCCGTGTTATCTGATGATGTTGTGTGGAAACTTGCATATTCATACTCATCTATAACACGCAGAACTTCTTACCTTGAAAGCTCAATAACGACTTTCTCTTCAGCCTGGCCATAGAGACCTTTTGGACCACTGTCTTCTTTGAGTAGTTGGATACTATGTTCTTGGCTCTGATCTAAACCCATCATACTGAACTTCCTCTCACTACGCTGGACCACAAAATGGCCTTCCATGAATTTGTTGTGGATTGAAGGATGCCTCCTGGGTAGCTGAGACATGTCTCTCAGAAATACGGGGACCCACCGACAATAATTTGTATGTCCTAGGGCAAAAAAGTAACTGCACAACTCATCGATAGAACACAGTGTACCAGGCCAGTTACCGATTCGTTGGTTCCGAACGAATTGACAGCTTGTCAAGAGAAAGTTCCGAACGATTTCACCCCAATAGCGCGCAGTTGGAGATTGTGAAAGAATCCTCTGTTCCCACATTTCAAATGACTCATGGGGCCCAGTCTGCTGACAGTAAATCTCATAAGCATTCTTTCTGAGGATCTCAAGCCAAGCTAGAGTGAGAAGATATGCCTGTCGCGTCCTCTTGACATGTTTCCCACCAAGTAGGGATGATGCTACACCGGGTGTGAATATCTTTGCGAGGTGAAACATTCGCTCCCAACCAGAACCACCCATAAGCTTACCACCAGCTTCTTGGGTGCACATTTCAAGATGCAGGAATCCAATCATACACACCATTCGATCCTCACCTATCTCCTCTGGGAACAGCCATTGACATTTTTTCTGCCTGGCATACAACGGACAGTCACCTTCAATGACAGGTATCTGGCCGGGGTTTACGAAAGCAGTAGCTTCCCTGACCACATACATAGCATGCTTCTGCATACTGAGTGAGTCCGCTTTCTGCTCACTGAAAACAGGGAATACCCCAATAACTGCACGAGGTTTGACATTGTCTTGATCTTCATGTTTTGAAAAGAAGCCTGAAAAGGTCACAGGGACTTCATCAAGCTGCCAGCTGCCATCAACCTTCCCTTTATTGCTGATCTGTGACACATGAGACAACCAGTCATTCTCTCCCACGTTCAAATCTGCATATTCATTGGGCCGTACATTACATTCATCTGGAGATTCAAGCCTGATGTCCCCACCAAAGTCTTCAACGAAAGGAACAAATGCATAGTCGTCTGGGAGTTCAATTTGTGTGTCTTCTGGAACATCTAAACTCAGTGGTGGGGGATCAGTACCCACATTGTCCCTGCTCAGTTGACCAATGAGTGTGATGGACGTACCATGCATATCAGATCTACCAGATACATCAATGTTATCAGTGGTTCCTATCGAGAAAACATTACGTTTGCAGTTAGCTGGGACTACAACACCTTCGTTCTTGAACCGCAGTGAAACAGCTCTCGCGAAACTCCTGCGAACATCCATTACGCGATCATAAGAGACAGAGAGTCCCATTTGATGAAAATCTCTGATAAGATTTTTCATACGATCATGGGCATGCAACTTCAAACCCACATAAAGAGGCATTGGAGTTTCTCTGTCACGTCTCTGGTGAACATTTTGTGCATGTTCGGAGCGTTTCGCTGAATTGCTGATCAACATCTGTGAAATAGTACAAGCCACTCGAGTCTTGGCATTAACAGTCTCATCATCGCCTAAGTTCTGTATACTACATGTGCCCTCAAGTAGAACTCTAAGAAGAGTCAGGAGTGAGTTGGGTACAGGCTCGCTCAAGCAATAAGATGAAAATGATCCCGTGAAAGGAGCTTGAGATATGAGTATGTGTTTACGCAGAAGAAGACCCACATCAACTATCTTTTTTGCCTCTTCCTCAGACACTATACGAGTTAAAGATTCGGACAACAAGGAGCCAACTCGAAACCTACTTGAAATAAACACATCTCTACCCTGTGTGAAGGCGTCCCAGCCATCGCCCAATTTCTGCAACAAATGTTCTTTGAATCGAGTGGAATGTATTTCTTCACTAAGCCAATCAGAACCGACTTGCTTCAACCTCCGACTGTACAGATTCTTGAGATCGACAAGCTTCATCGCGGAATCGTTGTGTTCAACAAATGTTATGAGCTCTGCCATAACGAGAGGGTCATAGGGCAGGCCTGACGCGGAATGTTCGGCGTTCTTCGACTTTTTAGATTTAGCCGCTCGTGCTTCATTGGCAAGCTTACAATAACAGGTTTTGTGATAGTAAAGATCACTAGCAGCGGAATCAAATGCTGCATTGACCCGAGAAAAAACAACCCAGTTCTCGGCTTCCTTTGCCATAATTTTGAGTTTATTGTTATCAGACATTGATCTGCAAATAGGCTCACTGCTGTCACCTTCGCGTTTGTGACAATAAACACACTGGGGCAGTTTCCTGTCACAGCCAGATTCAAAACTTGTCCGTGTTCTTTTAGGACTCAGCGTGGAGCAGGATGCCACTGCCTCATTTCGCTCTCGCTTGTGTAGCACGCGCTGTACGATGTGAGTCCGAATACTGTCACGGCATGTCTTATGATATATTGCCTTATTCGTCAACAGTGACATCGACATACACTCATCACTCTCTCTCATCAAACAATCAATGGTCAAATTATATGGAAGCTCAACGCCATTATCTAGGAAGCGCGTTATGTCTTCCTCAATAGCTTTATAGGCGTCATGAAAACGAGATTCTCTATACGGACGCATCAATTTCTTGGAACTGTCTTGCTGGCAAAAGCAACAACGTTCCCAGTCAGTACTAGTCCGTACACGAAGAGGATTCTCACTCATTCTGTGAATGATTTTTGTGAACAATCGCGTTCTCGAATTAATTTCGACAGACAAATCAGAATTGCTTGCGGAATTACGCCAAACAAGAGATTGTATGGCAAAGAGACTGCTTCATAAAGAGCGTTGTTTCTCCGGGATCAGCGTCATTCAGGTTTGCCTGAATGACGCTGATCCCGGAGAAACAACGCTCTTTTCAAGTTCCAAGAAATTGATGCGTCCGTATAGAGAATCTCGTTTTATTCTACATCATCTCCCACGTCTGTTTCCAACACGTGCGTGGATCAGAGTTCACTTTCGCGCCCTTACAATCGGATGTATAGTCGGTAGACCGTCGAAAAGGAGGTTCCCTTCAGCCGCTGGCGGCCATTTTGGATTGTGCCGCTACTGGTCGCCACCGGTCGGTGTCAACTTGTAGCCGATCGTTTTTGAGAACCTCATAGCCTACACTAACAGTGTGCCAAATTTCAAGAAGGTATCACCAAGTGCACAATTCACCTGTATGTGACGAATTCCTCCCCCGCTATATTGTGGCTTGCATGGTTGGAGAAAAGGCGCCGTATTTTCTTCGACTTGGGGTCTATTTTAGGTTTCAGGTCCCCCTCTTAAAAGTTTACAACCCCTTGTTATAGGTCTTCACCATTATCACTGGTTCCCACCACCCCTTGTCGTAAGTTTACTCAAAAAGGCTTCGTAAGTTTCCCAGTTTCAATCCAAAGTCCTATTTGAATGTAAATTACGCAGGGAAATGTCACAAACATAAATATATAAAATAGATCTCCAGCATTAAGTGAATGATCATATAGAATTTGCAAAAGAAAAGCAATCTGTGTCGACAGTGTCGTACACGACACTGTCGACGCCGATTGCTTTTCTATGGCGAACTCTGTGGAGTTTTAAAAATTTATTTATCTGTTGCATTGATTATATGCGAAGGTAAGCTCTAAGCAATATTGCAAGCATCAAGGAAACCTGGCCAAACTATATCATGCCGAAACACTGCAAAATTTTGAAAAAAGTTTCAAACTCTGCATAATTTGGGCGCAATTATCTTATTTGGGCACAGAGTTAAAACTCACCGCTGAGTGATTTTTAGTCATTAAATGCGAAATAACATTTGGTGAAGATTTAATTTATTTACATTAATTCATGTTTTTTTCGTATTTATTTATTGAAACGCTGGTTGTGTAAAGCAATTCTTGTTATTATAACAATAACATGATTTTGGAGGGCATTATGGTTCATTAGCGGCCCTGCAGCAATGATGAACAGCCCGAGGGTTTATTAACGGCCCGAGACGAAGTCGAGGGCCGTTAATAAGCCCAAGGGCTGTTCATCTTTGCTGCAGGGCCGCTAATGAATCATGATGCCTGACAACAAACATGTTATTACTATTATTACCACGGAATCTAAAAATAGCCGGGCCGCGGGCCGCTAATGGCTATTTATACCATCCGATCCGGCTCCGTCGAATGACGTCATTAAATTATGGAGTTTTAACGGGCTTCCAAACTTATTTAATCGACTAGTAACTTATAGATTGAGTGGTAATAATTTGTAATTATTTATTAAAACGCACCACTTCGTACGTTTTATTGAAAAAATTAAAAATATCATGAATTACATGAAACAAAACTTGCACATTGGATAGAGGGAGGACGAAAATAAAAGAAGGACGACTGACTTAATTTGCGTAAAATAATTCTTGTTATTTTGTAATTATTTATTAAAACGCACCACTTGGTGTGTTTTAATAAATAATTACAAAATATCATGAATTACATGATACAAAAATTACAGATGGGATAGAGAGAGGACAATTCATATGAATATACTTTAAATTATAATATCAATATCTTTGGAATCAAACATGAAAGAAACATTTTTAACATTGTGGTCGAAAATCAAAATAGATTGGTAACAAAGGACACATTGAAACTTCCCTTTATTCACATTTCACGATTAAATTTTTAGACATCTATATCAAAAATTCATGTGGTACATATCAACTTTTATGTGGTACATATCAACTTTTTGGGTGGTACAAATCGACTTTTTCAATGGTACATATCGACTGCTGATGTGGTGCATATCAACTCGTACATATAGGCAGTGGTACATGTATATCGACTGATATTCGTTCATTTTATTAGATTCTATTCAGCATTTCGCAGTATCGTGGAAAACAACAACAACGGCCCCTTTCGGGGACCACCCAAAGAAAGACCCGAACTTCCCTGGTTCGGGGGCAGGCCTGCATTGTAACTTATTTGACCGGGGCAGAATGTGCGCTACCTGCGCTTACAAAAAGGAGTAAGAAAGGAACGCAGGACCAACGCTCGCCTCCCAGGAGGTGGATTACCACTTCTAGGGATGGAGCGAAGGATGTTCAGAGTCCGTAGCGGTTATTGTATTCCATGTGGGTTAGAGTTTTTCCATAGCGGTTACTGGGGGGCTGGAGATCAAAATGAAAGCATCTGTGTGTACCTGCTATAAAGAAAAGGCAAAATTAGTGGGTTTTAAAATTAACAAAAATATGCAATAACATCGTTGTAGGTAATCGATCCCTGGGAGCAGCTCATAATGTTTCTATGACCCCCTTTTATGTCCCTATATGCTTGCTATTAATAGTTAAGTGATTATGATAGCTAAATAGGCGAAGGCAGCCCATCTGGTAAATGGTCTCAGCTGAGCTGATTTTACTGCCTGTTAATTCACCTCCCCTATGTTCCTAGTTACCTGTTATTGATGGAGCTTATTATAGTCGATATGGGTCCAAGGAAGGAGAGCAGGCTTTCACAATCAAATGCCACTCCCGAGAGTGTTCTTTTCTGCTCATTCATCCGCGATTTTACGGGGTGGTTAGATTAAATTGTGGTGTTTTTAGGTTTTTGTCGGCTGTCGCAAATGTCCTGGAATTCGGATATAAGTTGACTGTCGGCGATCCGGTCGCGTTTTCTCGCGGCTAGGAGGGGGGGGGGGGGGGGGCGATCTTTATGGTTGGAATTTCGGCTCTGTCGTGGAGTATTTTGATAGTCATATCCTAGGAAGCACGGAGGGCGACCCCGAGCTCGTGGTTTTGGACCTTTTGGAGTTTCCCAATATTGGTTTGATTTAGGTCGCGCCACATTGCTAATTATTACGTTTTCTCAGTTCCATGTTCTGTATCCATCCCTCTCTTCTCGTTGTTCTATTTTCCTCGAATAAACGTGTTTCTCGATCGCTCATTGTTTATGCAAAATTCATTACATATTTGTTCCTAATTGACGTGTGGCAAAAAGACTTATATACAACACCACACAGAGGTTTTGCCGATGACGCGGATACTGAAACTGGGCAATCAGCTACTCAGAAAGCAACTAACCTCAAGCAAATGTTGGGATTAATTTCCCAGTGGGTACCCCATAGTCTTTGTAAGACTGTGGCCCAGGGCCAGGAGGGCCCCGGGTCACAGTCTTACAAAGACTAGGTACCCCACTACCTTAGTACAGACATTGTCAAGAATAGTACATGCCTTAGCAGCATATGGAACTTCATTCGTAAATATTCTGGATTTCAGCAGAGTGAATCTCACTTCATGAAGTTTTCTACCATCACTTGGGAAACCGGCGAACGGCCATAACGGCTTTATCAACGCGTCCTTGCCCATCCCCAGAACAATTTACTGATGAAGGATAGCAAATTACTCCATGACGGACAAAAGATATCAAAGGATGAAGAAATGAGCCCAACCGTGGAACGCCTCGCAGTACTCAGATGGATGGAATTAATACACCCTCAATTGCCATCCCTGGTTCAAAGAACGTTTGCATACGACTTACAGCCCATGACCTTAAATGATCTCCAACCACAAATTGTGGATGGCCTTGATGGATTCCTTGAAGAAATCAAGAATGGTGATATAAAAGCTTCTCGCGTCCAACTACCTGACTTTCAACATAAATTTCGTCAACAACAAAACAAGCCATTTCCGCGTACATCAGTGTCTCAGCGTCGACTTCCATTCACATCTCGTATGCCAAAAGAATGCAGATTATGCAAGTCGGAAGGGCGAAAATTTCTTGGCCACTCTTTAACTGACTGCGACTATCTCTCTCGAGCTGAAAAACGCCAAATGGTTCGCTATACATGAGAGTTCCCGACTAGGCCGAGACCCCGACCCCGAGATAATTCCACATACTATCAGTAGGGTCCAAACAGCTAGTTCACCTTCATTTCATGCATTCTTCAATCATCTTCCCGTCGTTGTTACATGTGATTCTGGCGCAACTTCTTCTTTAATCAAGCATTCATTTGCAGTTAAAATTCAGGCACCAATTTCCACAACCACACACTCAGGTAGTCAAGCTGATGCTAAGACTCATCAAGCTTGTTGGGAGGTTCATATAACATTGTATCACGGTTCCTTGAAATTTGCTTTAAATGCCGTCGTTGTGAAGGAATTAGATTGTGATATTTTGGCTGGCGTGCCCTTCATGAACAAAAATCAGATTGTCTTCGATATGCCAAACTATCGTATAATTGTAGGTAACAGACATGTTCTCAAGTACATACATTCTCACACTACTGACTCAGACACTTCACATGTTCCTTCCTGCTGCGCTCTGACAAATCCACCATTGTCCTCACCGGAGAATTTGTTGAACTACAGAACCCTATCCCAACGCAGGACAATATAGAGATCTCAGTCGAACCGAGGTGTAATTCTCTAACACCCTCCTGACCGGCACCCGCAATCACTAATACTATTGTCGGTACAATTCGGGTCCCAAATTTGTAGATGAACCTGTGGTCCTAAAAAAACACGAACATGTCGCACAGATTCGGTACACTTGTGAAATTACCAAAACGAATTTTCCCTTGTCGCCAGATGTCACTTTACACAACAACACACATCTCACTTCAGCAGTTTGTCACTTCTCTTCGGCAATATCTATAGATCCCGATGACCAGCTGACAGCTCAAGAGAGACAGACATGCATTGATCTCCACCAGACCTATGATACTGTATTAAATCCAGTAATTGGGAAATACAATGACACTTCTGGAAAATTACGAGCTTATATCAACATGGGCCCTGTAGATCCCCACCCCCACCCCCCCCCCCCCTCCACAGAAAGGCAGAATTCATGTTTATGATCGCAAAAATCTGGATGAGCTACAAAAGAAAATGGATGAGCTTGAAGAACTTGGTGTTCTTGCTCGTCCCGAAGATGTTGGCGTTACCGTTGAGTACGTCTCGCCAAGTTTTCTCGTCAAAAAGACTGGGGGTGGACACAGACTTGTTACTGCGTTTAACAACATTGCCAGTTATGCAAAGTCCACTCCATCTCGCGTAACGACCCCCGATGATGTATTACGTTTCTTGGCTTCTTCCAAATACATCATTAAAACTGACATGACAAAGCAATTCTTTCAATTACCTGTACGAAAATCATCCATGAAATACCTTGGGGTTATTACTCCATTCAAAGGCACTTGCGTATATACTAGAGCAGCAATGGGCATGCCCGGATCGACCGAGCAGCTGGATGAATTGATGTTTAGGGTTTTAGGTAATTTAATTCATGAGGGTTTAGTCATGAAAATTGCTGACGATCTGTACGTAGGCGGTGACTCTCTACCAGCATTATTTTCCGCCTGGGAAAGGGTCCTGAAACAATTCCACGCAAACAATCTACGCCTGTCTGCAGAAAAAAAACTTCTATATGCCGATCACTACTACAATCTTGGGATGGATTTGGTCTGGTGGACGTATTAGTGCATCATCCCACAAATTGAACCCATTAATCACATGTAAACTGCCCTCAACAGTTAAATCTCTCCGCTCCTGGATTGGTTCTTTCAAACACCCAAAATCTTGTATTTCACAGTACTCAATGTTACTTTCCTCTCTGTAAATTGTTTGTGCGGGCAAAGAATCCCATGAAAAGATCTCCTGGGATGGACACGTGTCTGCAACTTTTCGTACAGCTCAAACTGCATTGAAAGATCCAAAGACAATTATCATTCCTATAACTAGCAATCAGCTCATCATTACTAATGATGGCGCTGTTCAAAACAGTGGAATTGGACCCATCTTGTACTTACTAAGAAATGGCAGAATTTTACTTGGTGGGTATTTCTCTGCTAAACTGAAACCTCATCAGGCGAAATGGCTGCTATGTGTGGTTGAAGCTCTCGCCATAACTTCATCTGTAAACCACTGGGGTCCTTACTCCTTACATGTTGCAGTCCGAACACCAAACTAAAATTTTAACCGACTCGCGCCCTTGTATCCAGGCTTTTGCCAAACTTGTCCGCGGTGAGTTTTCATCCAGTGCTCGTGTATCAACATTTCTTTCTTCTCTCAGCAGATACTGTGTTAGCCTCCAACACATCCCTGGGTCCGCCAATCTTCCTGCGGATTACCTCGGCCGCAATCCAATGGAGTGTGACAATAAGGACTGTCAAATTTGCAAATTTGTAGCAGCAACTGAACATAGCTCTGTCAATAACATCACCGTCTCCGATGTTTTAGAAGGTTCTGTACACATGCCATTTCTCAACGCTTCTGCTTGGCGGACAACGCAACAAGATTGCCCAACTTTAAGGCGGGTATATGCCCATCTATCTCAAGGCACACGCCCCTCCAAAAAGCACGCCGATATTCATGATGTGATTCTCAAAGTGGCGAGCATCGGAAACAATAATTTATTTATTGTTCTGCACTCCAGTCCGTTCAACACCACAAGGCAACTTACTGTTTTTCCTCGTTTTGTCTTACCTGATTTACTCACAGCTCTTCACTTCCGCTTGAAACACCCTACCAAAACTCAACTTCAGAAAGTGTCCCATCGTTATTTCTATGCCCTCGATGCTGATAGAGAAATTACTGATGCTTCCAGTTGTTGTCAGCAGTGTGCTTCGTTGGCGCAACTACCGCGCGAATTCACCACATCTGTTCCTCCGACTGTACCCGGGGCGGCTTTTGCCTGTGACATTCTTTGCCGTGCAAGACAGAACATCTTTGTGATGAAAGGCTGTTTCTCTTCTTTTACTTCAGCTCAGCTCATAACCAACGAGCAGAAAGACACCCTATGTAACGCACTTTTAGAAACTACTGCCGAGCTAAAGTTTCCAGGCGGGTCTGTTTTAAGAGTTGATGGGGCGTCCGCTTTCCAAAGCCTACAGGGAGATCACATTGTAAACCGAAATTATCTAAGTTTGTCAGTTGGGAATCTAAAAAACTGTAATAAATATCCCATTGCAGAAAAAGCCATTCAAAAGTTAGAATTAGAGTTAAAAAAAACACTCCCCCGAAGATGGCCCAATAACATCTACTACCCTTGCAACAGTTGTCGGCACTCCCCACGAAGGTGGCCCAATAACATCTACTACCCTTGCAACATTTGTCGGCACTCCCCACGAAGGTGACCCAATAACATCTACTACCCTTGCAACAGTCGTCGCAGCGCTCAATAGTCGTGTAAGGAATCGTGGTCTGAGTGCACGAGAGATTTTGTTCCAAAGGGATCAAATGACACACCAACAGCTAAATTTTACTGACGCTCCTTTGGCTAATCAACAACACGACATCCGTTTACAAAATCATATTCCAAGCGCCAAATCAAAAGCTCCTCGTGGAAAAACCGCGATAGCCGAACTTGTCAAACCGGTTGATTTGGTGTTCATTAAGGAAGATGGGGATAAACACACACCGCGGGATCAATCTATCGTCACATCGCTAGATAACCGATTTGTACACCTAAAGAAACTGCGAGGGTCACAGTTTCGTTCCAAAGAATATCGCGTTAAACGTACAGAGATATACAGAGTGCAGGCTTTCAAAATTCCTTCAGACTAGAACCGCAGAATGACCCCTACTCCTTGTTTGACTCCGACACCGATTCTGAACCCGATATACCGCTACATTCGTTTTCAGCTGACAACGGTGCACAACCCAATGTTCCTTACCGTGTAGTGAGCTCATCAGTGCAACAATCGCCTGTTCGTTCTCCCAACCTCAGTTCCCCTGCTGCACATGATGCAGGCCTCCGTCGCTCGTCACGCAGACGTCAGCCACCGCAATGGCAGGCTTCTGAAGACTGGGAATTATCTTCTGGTTAACACAAACTGTATTACATGAACGTAATTATGTCAGTAAGATGGAAGAATAATTGCCCCTGTGTATTGTATACTTCTGACATTTCTTTGCATGTTATTTTATTACTCCTATTATGACTTTCCCCATGACGTATAATTTTATATTACTCCTATATGATTGCTTACGGTCAATATCAAGATGTTATGGACATTAGAGACAAGGAAGCAACTGCGCCACATTGCTAATTATTACGTTTTCACAGTTCCATATTCTGTATCCATTCCTCTCTTCTCGTTGTTCTATTTCCCTCGAATAAACGTACGTGTTTCTCGATCGCTCATTGTTTATGCAAAATTCATTGCATATTTGTTCCTAATTGACGTCGGTTAGGGTTAGTGTCCCGTACTCGAGTACTGGGCGCACGGAAGCTTTGTATAGTTCAAGTAGAATTGTAGAATTGTAGAATTGACTGGTTGGCTCCCCAGGATGTGCTTCGTAGCATTTTTAGCAAGTTAATACGTCTTGTCGCTTTGCTGGCAATATCGTTGGTGTGTCTGTTGAAGGATAGGTTTTGGTCAATGCTTATGCCAGGGAATTTCGCCTCTGTGCATTCAGGGAGGACTTTGTCCAGTAGTTTTAGGTCAAAGTCCCGATTGTTTTTCTTACGGGTGAACGTGATTCTTTGGGTTTTGTTAGCGTTCAGCTTGATTCTCCATTTTGCACACCATTGCCCAGGTCATCGAGAGCGCGTTGCAGAGGATTTGGAACTAGATTGGCAGTGGTATTAGAGTCCCAGAGGCCCTTATCGTCCGCAAATTGTGAGATTTGAACGCGATTATGGGAGATTTTGAGATCATTGACGTAGATGATATAGGAAGGGACTGAGGACGGATCCTTGGGGGAGCTTGCCTCGAGAGGGACACTATCGGACATTCCGTTGTTGACTCTAATTTTTATTTCGTTAAGGAAGGAGGAGAGTAATCTAAGCATTTTCATGGGGAGATTCATTCTTGATAATTTTAGGTGCATTCCGTTGTGCCAAACGGAATCGAACGCTTTTTCTACGTCTAGTAAGATTGCCGCGCATATTTGCCGGTTTTTGATCGCGGTGTTCATTTGTTCGACGAGGCGGTAGACATGCTCAATACCTTCTTTACGGTTAGGCTCTTTGCCATCTATTGAAGAAGTCAGTCTCTTCGTGATGCCCCCTCCGTCGATTGGTAAGGATCCTTTCGAATACCTTGCCAATGCAACTGAGGAGGCTGATTGGGCGGTAGTTGGCCGGATTGGATAGGTCTTTGTCTAATTTGGGTATCTTGCCCCGATGGCTGATTTTCAACACTTTGGAAAGTAGCGGTGGGTGATACATGATGCATTGAATAGGCTCTTGATTCTATTGGAAAGAAGTGATCGCGAAACGCTTACTTAAGTATATACTGCAGTATATATCGGTAAAAATATGGACATGAACTTCTCACGGGCATGAGACCTAACACGAAAAGCAGACGACACTTGCAAAAAAAATTCTTGAATAACTAATTTTTTTCATTTTTTGTCTCAAAAACATAGGTTATGACCCCTCGTTGGAACGAGCTCGACGAGCTCGTTCCAACGAGGGGTCATAACCTATATTTTTGAGACAAAAAATGAAAATATTTTGAAAATTAATTGGCGATTTTTGAGAATAGCGCTGGCCGGTTTTGGCCGTTACGTTGGGTAAAGGGTTAACTTGAAGCATTTCAGTTATAATGTGTGAAAATTAAAGTTCAGTCACATGGGGATGATGGGGCTGAATCATGTGCCAGACTTGTCTAAAAATGGGGACTCTTTCATTAAACTTTGTCGACCCACCTCGCTCCTCTTTTATACCTTACATCGTTCCCACCCACCCACCCCTCTTATTGGACCCCCCCCCCCCCCCCCCCCCACAAACACACACATCTAGTAACATCCCTGCTTACACTATTGCATGGGGCGCTCTACTGGAGAATTATCAAATAAAAAATCAGGAACCAGATTTATTTTGCGAACAAAAATGTGACAATGTAACTGAATGATTTATATAATGTATATTCCTTTTGAATATCTGCCGTTGAAGAACCTAAAAACTATAAATTATTGTTTTATTGTAGTAAACCGGAAACCTATTTTGAAAGGTACTAGGCCTATTATTATTTTCGATCGGTGTTGGGTGTGGAAATCTCACCCAGGGATAAGATATTTGAGCCAGGCATGAGGTTTACCGAATGTTTGGCACAAAATATCTTGCTCCGAGGATGAGATTATCACACCCCACACCCCAAAACCATATTTGCTCGTTTTTCATCCAGCGAAATACCAACGCGAAATTGTTCGGGTTCGAAGACTGGCCACATACCTAATCCACCTGAAAGCAGGGTTAAAATGCAATGTAACATAACGTGACGCGACGTAACGCAACGAGAATAACATAACATGGCAACATAATATCATAAAATTTTGCACATGAAGGATCTCTGCAATACTGACTAAAGGTTAGACAACTGACTAGAAATGATAGCCAGCACCGGGAAGAACCAAACGATACCAAATATATCTCTATAACAAGTAACCTAAACGTAACCATGCTCTATGAAACCAGTCAGTCTGGCCCATCTTATAGACTGAGATTGTTTAATGGATTGGAACATTAAAAATGAGTTGATCCATTGCATCAATCACCTGACCAATACAATACTGTATTAATAATTTGGATTTTTACGGAATCTCTCTGACTATGTTTGCATGACTTAATACTGGCTCAGTTTGATCAGTTCGTTAACTTTTTATATCAAATTATTTTGCAAAAGGTCCATGTTTAAAACAAAAATAAAACAAATGGGGTGGGGGTGGTTGTGGTGGGGGGGGGGGGGGGTATGGCTTGCTGCTACAATTTTGCTGGAGAGAAAAAAATCGCCTGTGTTCCTGGAACTTTTCCGTCCCCATAATGTCGACAGTTGTATTTATGAGACAATGATAATCTTTCATTCAAAGGCGGCGGAACCAGGGGGCACACTGCTACGGAGGACGCGTGTCCCTCCACTTTTTTCCACATACATGTTGCACGATTGCACAATGAGTTAAAATGGGCGCGTGCAAACGTGTCAATATACAGGCATTCCTGTAATATATTATTAGCAAATCCAAACACCATTTGGGCAAAGAATCCTACCTTCGGTACGTTTCTTCTACTTTAACCATCTTCCAACCGGAAGAGAGAGAGAGAGAGAGAGAGAGAGAGAGGGGGGGGGGGGGGGGAGAGAACGTATTTTAACCAACATCATCTTCACCGACTTATCATTGCAATCTTATTGGAAGTACCAGAGATGGGGTGCCCAGACTCTCTACTCTTAAGGTGTGTCTGAATATTCCCCTATGTATTTGATTTTAAACTACCGCTTTTAACACAGCGACTTTTGTCACCTTTTTTATGATGATTATATGTACATTCTGCGCAGGTCAAACCTACCATCAGATTACTTGTTGGAAAGGGCTCAGAGAGCCCTTTCCAACAATTAATCAGATGATAGAGTTTCAAGTATGTCATAAACTTTATTAAACTTCCTCGCATACCGCGTACATTGAGGTCCTCCATACATGGCTAAGTTGGCGTAGCAGTAAGAGGGTTAAAGTTGAGAAAAATGCATAGGTCTGGCTCCATTTTTAACAAATACTCCCATCGAGTCAACAAATGTGCATTTTTCACAATGTAATCATGCAGGAGTCCCGAACCTATAGTTCTGTGTATAGTATTCCTACCATACCGCTAAGACACAGTGTGTACGTGGCCTTGTATGATCGTGGCCCTCCAATTCTTACGTCACTTGTGTAAAAGGGGATTTGTTTTTGTAGTGTCTCAGTGTGGTCCCGGAGAAATTGAAGTTTATTTTTCCCGAAAGTTAAGAATCTTATCTTGTGTCATGTTGTTTCCTGGTTGGGTCTTACTAAATTGAGTTTGAGTCATGCTATGACATCACAACTAAAGTTGAGTTAGAACATGCAGGTACTTTTACCATTTCTAGTTGTTCTAAGTACATGACAAACTAGTCAGGAATTCGAGATTGCTTTGGACAAACAGAAAAATGGGATATTGATCTGATACTACGTGATACGCCAACACACATTCCTTTTCTTTTTGCATCGATTACGTTAGGTCATCTATTATTAATTTAAAGATTATTTAATTTAAATATATTTAAAAAACCCCTCAAGTCTCAAGTGGCACAATAAAACAAAAACAACAAAAAAGAAACAGGACATTTTGTTTCATGTGAATATTTTCAACCAAGGCTACAACCTTTCATAAATTCTTCTCATTTCTTATTAACTTTAATACAGGGGGCGTTAAATCAGATTCGAATTTACCATGTCAATCAATATTTGAGCTGAACTGATCTTTTACAGAGCGGAAGGAAGAATTAGCTTCTTTAGGTTTCTTCAAATTAGGTTTTTATCAGTAGTGTAAGTCATATTTCAGACTCGCAGCCAAATTTTTGTTGGGGGCGTGCGCTCTGGGTTGGGTGTGAGGGTGGGAGGTGGTTCGTGCAGACGGCAATAATGATTATTAAATGTAGCTCTGTCGTAGCATCTGGGAAAATATAGTGTGGAATTTAATATCTAACTTATGTGCACTATTGTATGTGAAATATATTTACAATAGATCAGGGGCGGCGAAAGCTCAATAAAAGTGGAGGGGCACAAATTTACAATGATACCATGGTTCGACCCAGTGTGAGAAAGGTTACAATCGTATATCGGTAAATGTACCGTGACTCGCTATAGTCTCTCGTTTATGAATATGCCGCTGTGTGGTCACTGTTCTGTCTGCTTCTTCTACTTTAACCCTCTTCCAACCAGAAGGCCAGCCTTCGGGTTGGAAGATAGTTGAAGTAGAAGAAAAGGACTGAAGCGGCCGAAAGTGGGATTCTTTGGCTAAATATTCTTTGGATTTGCAAATAATGTTACAGGAATGCCTGTATATTGACACGTTTGCATGCGCCGATTTTAACTCATTGTGTAACTGCGAATTATATCTGTGGAAAAAGGTGGAGGGGCACGTTCCCCTGTGCCCCCTGACTCCGCAGCCTCTGAAATAGAACGATAAAATGAATAGACATATTTTATTTCTCAAATATATATTATTCCTATATATGTAATTCTGTTAAACTGTTATTTTGACAGAAATGAAACAGTGCTAAGCTCGGTGTAGCATGGTGGGCATTTAACGTCAGGACCTCATCTAGTTTTGGGGAAACGCCTAGGTACTTTGATTTTTTTTTTTGATAGCCAAGGCTATAAAACCACATCAAAGTAGTGCCAAGGCGGTTCACAGAAACTTCATGCAAACGAGAACACTTTTGTTTTAAAACAACTTATCCCGATCGCACTGCCCGTGGCTTAGCCGCAGTGAGTACGCTGTGTCGGTGTTAGTAAGGGCCATTTTATCAAAATTTCTAAACTACAAATGGGAGACAGTGCGTTTGCATAAGTCGCACCTCCTCTGGCTACGCGTCTGCTGTTTGCATGTTGATCTCAAACTCACAATTACTTCCAGCAATTACTTCAGTCTGTCCTTAACTGTTTTTTTAAAAAGTGTCTCGGTAGATAATGGTACTGTCCTAAAACGCTCTGATATAGCAAGGTATTACCATACTATACACGCTGAAAACTAAAGTGTTAAAAACTACACTTGAAGTGCTGTATTTAACACTTACTAAGTGCTGAACTAGCACTTTGTTCAAGTGTAGATATTCCAGAACTTGACAGGTGTTACAATAATACCACTTGACAAGTGTAATGTCGCGACACTTAAAAGGAAACAACGCAGATGACGCGGATCAGGCTCGAACTCTCGAGTCTGATCCGCATCATCTGCGTTGTGTCCTTTTAATTATGTACCCACCAAGCGCAAATCAAATTATGGACGATTCTGGAAATACCACCAATGCTAGACACATGGGAAGTGCCATCCATTCAAGTTTCAGATGTATGACGATTGTAATGTCTAAGTGCTTAAAGCATTGCACTTTGAGTGTTAAAATCAAACCCTAAGAGTTAGAATGGGTTTAACACCTTGAAAGTGTCAGTTTTAACACTTTAGTTTTTAGTGTGCAGTCGGGTATTATCCCGGCCTGAGGTCGCGATGGTCAATAGTATAGGGTATTGCACTTTAAACCGAAAGGTCGACGGTTCGATCCTGACTAGTGGTAACTGCGTTGTGTCCCTGGGAACGATTCTTAATCCCGATTGCCCACGTGAGGGGCAAGCTGACACAGTGTACTGGGGCACATTGCACATCGTGCTAGCATAGGCCTAAGTTGTAGAGTCTGACAATTGCTCGCCACTGCTCCGTGGATCTCTCCGACTTCTTCCACGTGTAAAACTGTACGACACGATGTGGCACTGACTGTTGAAAATGTCGTTAACCCTTTACCTAACGTAACGGCCAAAACCGGCCAGCGCTATTCTCAAAAATCGCCAATTAATTTTCATTATTTTTTTCATTTTTTGTCTCAAAAACATAGGTTATGACCCCTCGTTGGAACGAGCTCGTCGAGCGCGTTCCAACGAGGGGTCATAACCTATGTTTTTGAGACAAAAAATGAAAAAAATTAGTTATTCAAGAATTATTTTTGCAAGTGTCGTCTGCTTTTCAGGTTAGGTAAAGGGTTAAATAACAATAAACAAACAAACATTATCCTGTGTACAGCCACACGCGTGACGGTGTTTTGTATCAATACCATAGTGTAGGTCTACCATATGGAGAGGGAACTCTGCATTATTGATGAGTTTGGATAAAAACAATATGTCTAATTTTTATGATGGCCCATTACAGCTAAACAAAATAAACCTTTTTCAGGAATGGTGCCAGGTGTTTGGGTCAGGGGGTCGACCCCCCCCCCCCCCCCCCCCCCCCTCCGTCTGGAACTGCCTGCTTTAATTGTGTGCCTGTCGGGGAATACCCTAGCACAAGCCTCCCCCTCCCCCTTCTCGTTGAACAAATTTTGTGGTCACCACTTATCCTTTTTTAGACACAAAATTAAAGTTATCGGATAAGAAATAAACTTTTCGAACCCAAAACATTTTTCACGAACAAATTAAATCTTTCATGCAACAAAAGTAATCTTTTCACCAAAACAAAATAAATCTACGCGTTGGTACGAGTCATCTGTCTTGGACCTTGTCATTTGAAGGATTATTGTCTGGTACAACTTGTTGTGAGCCTGCAGTAGAGAAAGATCTTTTGCTGCTCTTTGCTGATGGCCCCGGAATGTTTCGTCTCTCTCTCCAGTTCGTCCCTGGATATTTAGTCTCAACTCGCCATTCGTTCCGAGGTGATTTGTCAAAAGTATTTCGACTCGAATAAAAAATGGTATCTTCTTGTCTACCCAACATCTGGTATTTTCCTACAGTCAGGAACCTATCCAATCTTGGCTGAGCTAGAATTGGTACTCGTTGTTGAATAATAGGACTTATTGGATTTTTGACTGTAGTCTTATTGAAAAAAGAGAGAAAATTTGAATAAGAGGGTACATATTCAATCACAGTATTGTGACGGAAAATTACTTGATTCCAAAAATTTATTTCATTCATTTTATTCCATTTTATTTATTTTTAGAAACAAAATAATACTTGAAATTAACAAACATTATGAAACAAATATTAAGCAATTTTAATTGTTTTTCAACATGTGTACAAAATTTTCAAAAATGTATTAAAATATTCGTATTTATTTAATTTTTCCCGTAATAATTATGGTTTTTTTTTTAAATTCTAAATTAAATAGTATAAATACTCTTATCTTCGTGTCTGCGATACCTGAGATTCATTTTCTGGAGCTTTTGTGATAAAAGTATGTGGGTTACATAAAAAGAAAATGTCTTGAGGAGTATTTAATAATGAAAAAAACCCAGTTTCATGTAGATCACATTTCTCCGGACTCCATTTCACATATACATCTGGATCTGATTCATAAAAAGAGGCAAATAATGCGCTATTTCACTCCGAAGCGGGATCCGGAAACAAATGTTAGCCCTTTAAGCCAACCTTTTACCCAACGAATCGGCCACATCCGCCCGCGTAATATGCAAATTCAGCAGCTGAAAAAATACTATTTTTCAAGAAATGTCAACAAAACCATATCATGTGACCCCTCTTTGGAACGAGCTCGTCGAGCTCGTTCCAATGAGGGATCACATGATATGGTTCTGTTGACATTTTTTTAAAAATTAAAAAAAATGATATTTAAAATAATAAATTTTGACATCGTCGGCGTTGGGTAAAGGGTTAAATAGAAACAAGAGGTGGAGAAGGGGAGGGGTTATAACTGCAAGCAGACCATAACATGTATAAGCTTTGCCAACTTTCCGTACTGGATAAATAATATGGCCGTTCATTGAATGGTGTATCGAATTTTAGGAGCTTTGAGAGTTGATGGAGTCTTCCAAACTGCTCAGAACGAACATTTCAAACATATCTCACACAGAAGGACTGTTTACGTATTTAATTGTTTTCATTTTTTTACCACAAATATAGATAAAGGCTTTATGTGTCATCCCAGAACCCACAGCCACGGTAGCCATAAGCATAAAGGACAGATCAAAATTGAATACAGCCGAGTGCAGAAGCCTCGCCATTGTCTGTAGGCCAATGTGTACCACATTATATATACTAAATCCGTTGGGTTAAAAATTGACTCAAATCAGCTGGGTAGAGTCAATATGAACCCAGTTGGGTTCAAATTCACTCAGTCAAGCTGATTTGGGTTGATTTTATCTCAACTGATTTTTTAGTCTTGTCCCATGTTCACGGATCCAACATCTAAGGTCGTTCATGCAACCATAGCTGAAAATAGTCAAAAGAATAGTGATAAGAATGATAGCTCAATTCTACCAATTACAAACAGGGGCGTCATTAAGAGGAGTAGGGGTGGGCTGACACCTACAATAATTTCCCCAGTTGTCCTCGCTGTTGTTAGTGTCAATTTTTTTTATTAAATGTCATTGAAAATAAATAAATAAATAAATAAATAAATAAATAAATAAATAAATAAATAAATATTTCTACTTCAGCCGCCGTCTTCCCCTGCTACTAATTTCCCATTACAGCTGCTACTTCTTGTGATGATTCTCCCCCGATGACTTGTCGAGGCACTCAACAAAATTTAATGGATGAATGTGAATGAATTGTTATCCTTCAAATTGTTTCCTTGAAGTATGAAACTGGTCTTGTATTTACAACTGACGTCTATATTGCAACTAAGATAGACTGATTTAGGGGACTTTGAGTTCAGAGCGGCCTAGCGCGACCTGTGTGCCTATTCACCCTCAGAACTGTAAATTTTCTCGTGTGTATCTGGTATAGGTATCCCCTTGAGTACAGTTCCAATTTTTCTACTATGTCTTCATCCCGACTAATTTCATCAGGGATATCTGGGTGGCTGAGATCGAGGATAAGTTGAGCTAAGAATGCTGCGTTGCTTAGGAGGTCTCGACTTGCAGGAGGAAGTAGGTTGGACATTTTCTGTTTTAATCTGGATCTTTCTTTCACACAGGTTGGACAGATGGCAATAATATGTTCTCTGTCTTCATGGCTGAGACTGCAGGGTTGACATGTAGGAGTCACAATGTGCTGATTGAAGGCTGCCGTATTTGCTTGTAGGGTATATGTGCCACATAAAAAATTTGCTTTAACTTCTGCGCGCCTGACATCTAAGGTACTTGGTCTAACTTGCATTTATATTCTGTGAACAAATTGCAGCTTTCTCCTTCTGCGTTGAGAAATCGCAATGAAGACTTTGCTGAGATATCATTTCTCCATTCGTTGGTTATTTTTTCCGTGGTGGTGTATCGAGGGTGATCCGCCACTCAGACTTGGTTAGAGGATGCTGAAGTAATGAGAAAGCCGATGGTAGACTGTATTCTATTAGCAGTCGTCTGATGTAGGAGAATCAGCCATTGTCATTTATTTTTCTCACTGCTAACTGTCGGCAGGCTATCTGGTATTCAACAGAATCCGGGGAGTTTGCAATACGCAGGAGTTAATTCAGCATATTTTTGTGAATGACAGCAGGCAGGGGAGGTATGCCAAGTATAGAGCCGTTTCTGCAGCCAGCGCTGTCCTACTTGGAAGATTTTGAATTTGTCGAAACATCTTGTCTTGGAAAGAGTTTAACTTGTCTGTGTGAGACTTCGTGAGAATAACAGTTTCAAGTCCTTATACTGAACGTGGAACGACATAGGTTTTCCAGAGTTTGACTTTGGCAAGCTATGTGATACCAGAGCGTCCGTGCATTTCTGAGCCCATGAGTGCATAGCTGGTGCGTCGCATAAGTACGATTTTGTTATTAATGTCGAGCGTTCTCTTCTGATTCCTTGGGATTCGCAGGTGTTTTGTCTGCAAAGGTTGTGGGATATCATTTCCGAAGATCTTCAAAGGTTGGTTCGTCTTTACATTGTAGATAAGACAGGCGCTCTTTGCCGCATTGATATTACATTTATTATTTCTTGAGAAGTGTTCGTCTGTGGCAAGCTGATGGTGCCTCTATCGTAGTGTGTATCATGAGAGCAAGGTCGTCAGCACAGGTTGTGTGTGGAATCTTTATGATGCCAATGGTTGCACATTTAAAAGTTGATTCCAGATTGAGGAGAAGCGTGTTATTTAATCTTTTATAATGAGCCGTTGAGATAATTCCTCCTTGTCGAACTCCTTGGGGTATGTTGAATGGACTCGATAAATTGTTCTGCCATTTCACATGAAAAGTCATATCTGAAAAAAGGTTTTGCAGGAGAATCCAGTACTAGCCTGTGATCCCGTCCAGGTACAGTTTTCTGAGAAGGATGTTATGATTAACTACGTCGAACGCTTTCTGGGTACCAAGTGTTATCAAGATCAGTGGTTTGTTGTTATGTACTGCTTCGTTGATGCACTCCCTCACAATCAGCGCAGAATTCAGACAGGAAGTACCCTTGGTGAATCCAGGATGGAGCTTTGATTGATCAGATAAGACAAATATATTGTGTCTGAGGTTGATAATGTGCTCTAGAACCTTCAGTATGAGAGGTGTACCAGTTATGCCTCTGTAGTTTGTAGGCAAGTGTGTGTCCTCTTTCTTGAATACTGGTGTCGAAATGCCTTCTTTAAGTATAGCTGGGAGTGATCGTCTGATGACTATCAGGTTCAGCGGGTTTCTGAGGTAAGTAGTAACTATAGGAGGTGGAATCTTCAAGTGTTCGGCAGCAACACCAAAGATATCCGCAGCCTTATTTTTATTCTCTGACCGCGTCGCGGACTTCCGTGGTGGTTATTGGATGGGTCGTAATCCCTTGCTTGTAGCAGTTATCAGTTATCAACAGGAGGTCGACATCGACTAGTCTTCTGTGGGCAAAGTAGAAGTTTTCATCCTCATTTGGTGTAGCCACCTTCGAGAAGTATGCATTCCAGCCTTGTAGAATACCCTCATGTTCGCTGTATGTGTGTTCATCAGTTACTAATTCCAAAATATGTTCTGATGAAGAAGAGCCTTGTTATTTGACGAGCTTGTAGAAAGTTTTTGGTTGATCATTAGCCTCCATTATAGCTGTAAGTTGGTCCTGTCTAATTTGTGCTGAGTGCCGACGTTCTGTTTTTCGAAGCTGTTTCTTGGTTTCTTTCATTAGCCGGAATGTTGGATCAGGTTCTCGAGGTCTCCAATCTTGTTTCCATTTGAAAAGGGTGGCAGTTGTTATCTCCTCATTCCAGGATTTCTTCCAGGTGACGTCTGCTTCTTAGTAGTGGGACACTCGAACTGGCTGCCTGTTTGAGGATTTCCGTTACATGAAGAATGAATAACCTGTTGGACCTGTATCTCATTTCCAGGTTGAGAAATCTCTAGATGATGGTCGTTGAGAATGTGGTCATGGTACGTTGCTTTATCCAGTTTCTCCTAATCGAGTTTACACTTTCATGGATGATTTGTCGTGGATATTGATGGAGTTCAGAATCTAAAATCCTTGTTTTGTGATTAGTATATAGTCGATTGGTGACGTGCTTTTGCCCGAGTCGTGGAAGAAGGTCGGGGTATCCTGTTGAATGGTGGTTAACTGGAAGTCGGCACAGAAACTGCTGAATTTGACGTCGTGCTCGTTTCCTGTGCGAGACTTCAGTGATCCGTTCATATCACCACATAAGAAGATAGCATGTGTAGGCCTGAATTTTCTAGCTATCTCTTCTATCTCGAGCAAAGTGGCAGTATATTCAGGAGGGGAGTTACTGCTTCTAGCGTTAGATATTGTAAGTTATCTCCGCCAACATGTATGGTATATGGAGATTTGATACTTAGATGTCGGTGTTTAAATGAGATATCCAGGTCTTAAATCTCCTTCTATCATACATGTTGGCGGATATAACGTTTTTGTCCCGTTTTAAACTCGGTATAAACACTGTGGAAACAAATTTGTGGACGCATTTCGCACGCTCCGCAATCACTTGGACCAAACGCGTGAATAATTGTTTTTTGACAAACGCAAAAGACAACAGATAGAGTTACATCCCTTCCACTTGGAAACGCGAAAACATATCGGCTATTTTGTTTTTAGATTCGCTCTTATTTCATTTTTCTCGAGTTCTTTAATTTAGTTATTCCCCTATTTAATTTATAACAGCACAATGTGATCGAATTGTCGAACGTCTGGTGATATTTGTGACTATTTTCAGGTTTTTTGGTTCGATTTTATATCGAGGCGAGCAAAAGCGAAAGGCTTTCATTTAAATCGTATACTCCCGATGTTTCGCGTGCGCTTTTAACCTGGATGTTGCGCGCTCTCATATACCTTGGATGTTGGGTGCATCCTTTGTCATGGCTATTTGTTCAAGCCATTCTGAAGAATCAAAGGACAGAATTAATCGGGATATAGAGACAAGCAGACATAATACAGAGAGGGGGTGTTGTATCTATCTCTAGCACTGCAACTCTGGTACCCCCATCTGGGTGTTTTCTCATTTTGATGTTCATACTTTTATAGAATAAGATAGCAACTCCTCCATAGCCACGTGGTTCTTGCGTTGGAGCTATCGGGTCATTTGAGTCAACAGCTTTTGCATGTACTGAGTGTGATTTGGAGATCTTTGCAAGGTTGCCGAGTTGGAAGTCATATAACCAGTGTTCTTGTATACACATAATATCAGTGTCCTGAAGCAGTTTTTGAAGATATGCCATGTTGGCGTGCGCATTTTTGATGTTGAGGGTTGCTAGAGTAAACGTCTCCTTCCCTGGGTGGATGGGGCACGGTCGGACTCTAAAAAAGAGACTGCATATTGCTGCGAGAGTCAGAACTGATTTCTATCACATCAGCTTTACAACTTCCCATAGAGGTGGGAGTCACACTTGTTGGAGATGCGCCTTGTGTTGGATAAGATGGTTCCGATGGCCTCAGTGATGTTGAGTGTTCCCTCGGGACAAGGGGGGGGGGGGGGTGGGGGCTGATGGATGGGATCTGGTGTTGGTTCGAATAAAGTTTATTCACTTGCGTGGATTGATGCTCTTTTTCTCTGTTCCTGCATTCCTGATATTAGGTACCGGTACCCGTTCCTGTTCCATGTCCTGTTCCTGAGAATAGGTGGTCCCGAAAAATAGACAATTCAATTGAACATATCAAAAGAATATTTCTAGCTGGAGCAATTGAACTACTCAACTACTTGGACTACAGTACTGGAGTTTAGTGTATTTATAAAGAAAGTTTTAATTAACCCCCTGAAGGTATCTTCCATGTCACTTCAATTGCAGCAACTGGAAGAGTCATATTCATTATTTGGGGGAAGTCCAATTTATATTTTTAACGTGCAATCCCAAGGCCAAATATTGGATGGTCTATATCACACATTCACATAGGAGCCATCCAACATAATAAAATGATAACGTATCGTGTTCCTGGTCCGGAAAAAAGGCCTCTCAGTTCCAAAGGGTCAATATAATGCATTATGGGTAAATCTGGTTTGTCCTACCTATCCGGTTGGTTGTTGATAATAAACGCGAATGAGTTAAGCGAACAATCATACTGGATACTGACTACAATCCGTCTCCCTTTGATCTTCCTAATTTTCACACATTTTACTCAAACAATAGCAACCGGGTTAGTGAGACGATCCCAGTTGCACACGGTGACACATTGCATTGATTATGTATGTTCGACATGTTATGATCTCGATCCCAGCATCAACAAAGGATATTTCTCAGCTTGATAATTTCGGAAAAAATATAACAAAAGCACAATTTACAAGGGCTGCACGGTATATCGATAAACCGATACATACCGGTATTCAAACCAATATCGATTGAATACCGGTGTAATTGCAAAAATATCGGTTTATCGTCATTATTTATTTACCCGCAATTTAATGTTCAAGATGTTTTGATTTTTTTAACTTTAGCACCGAATGAATAATATTATCCCTTTATCCAAGGAGTCTGCTTGTGCCCTCGTAAATATACAAATTCCGCAGTTGAAAAAATAATTTTTAAAAATTTCAACAAAACTATATCATGTGACCCCCTCATTGGAACGTGCTCGTTGAGCCCGTTCCAATGAAGGGTCACATGATATAGTTTTTTTGAAATCTTTGGGGAAAATCTGATAAATTAATTTTGAAAATAATAAATTTTGCGTTGGGTAAAGGTTTTTCGAACCGCATCATCGAGGAAAGCAAATTCGCTCCGACTGTGATGCCTCGAGTCAAGATTGCGGTACTTGTGTTCACATATCTGAACAGTTTTCGATATACTGGTATACCGCGGTATTTTTTTGAATACCGATACCGGTATTCAGTTTTGAATATCGTGCAGCCCTACAATCTACTTGATCCTCATTACCTGACAATGACAGACGACAATTATTTTTTGACGTGGCTGGAATACCGTGTACGTAAATATATCCTATAGAATTTTGATTTTCTTGCAAAATCGTTTTTGAGCCGAGAGAAGGAAGTACCCCTATATATAAACCGTTAATTCTAATTACAACTATTTAAGTACGGTCACAATTTAGAGCTGTAGGTTTTTAAATTTCTTGTTCGGTTTCGGTTTTGGTTTTTCAGGTGGAGTAAAACCTCGGTTCGGTTCGGTTTTCGGTTTGTTCATGAGGCCAAGTAAAATTCAATAACACTCATTCTTATGTCCGGAGTCATAACTGAATGGTAGTGAAATTGAGTGAAACTCAATGAATGCCCAAAATAAGCTATAATAAATGAAGAATCAGGAAGGCCAATATAATAATTACCTAAATATGCAGAACTTTTATTGTGCTTGGCCATTTTTCGAGGTCTGACACCTACACGCAACTTGAGGAAAGCTGCAAACACAACTAAACTGAAATGTGGGAAATTCACAGAATGTAACCTTCCAAGAGTAGTGGGAGTACCCAGACACTGCCATTGGCAGTGTCTGGGTACTCTCACTACTCTGGAATCTCACTACTCTGGAATGGCTACATTCTGTGAATTTCTGCAGCAAGAGAGTATTTAATAAAAAACGAAAAACCTTAGATTACGGGATGTCGACGGTTTCGGTTTCGGTTTTTTAAAAAAACTAAAAACCTCGGTTCGGTTTCGGTTAACCTACAGCTCTATCACAATTAGCCATTGTGCATAATAAGTATGTGACCTTAACACCAATAAATAAATAAATAAATAAATAAATAAATAAATAAATAAATAAAGTGTTTGCGTTGCTATAATCCAAACTTTCAAGATAATTCAACGCTATTCATTGAATTCAGTAACTGATTCACATGAAACTACTGCTGTCTTTCAAACATTTCTCTTGCCGTCAGTCCAGCTTTATAACACCTCAATCCGGAAGAACCAGGATTGGCCTACCTCTGATCCGCAGATTTATAGTTGGGAGTTTTTGTGACCAGCGGCGCAGCCAAGTGGATGGGACTTGCACTACTTTTTCTGGAAAATGTTAACCTTATATACTTTCATGTCTGAAATCCTAAAACTTGTTCACGTACTGTCAACCTAATATTTCTTGGGTCATTTTGCTCAAGTTACCTTTTCACTTCCTGTGTACCCAAGCGTTGCAGAATTCATGGTGCTTCAGTTGACATGGGAAGTTTTTCTCGCTTGATAGACCCTAATCCTTCACCTGTTGTGGATGTGCACTCTTGCCCCAAATCGAGGTGAAATGAAGTGGATGGAAAAATAGATTTCTGCTGCCATTCAAATAAGGTGGAAGGGACAAACTAGTTTTGACGGCTGACAATATAATCCCCCCCCCCCCCTCCCCATACAGTACGACCGCCGTGGACTAGTCACTTCCAATGGATGGACAATATTTCCACGGATGCAATACTATTTGATTCCAAACAATAATTATAGGAATAATCATCAAACATTTAATCAATGAAGCACCGGGTACTACCCGATGCTTCAATAATAAAAATTTTGATGATGACGATGATTTTTATTACCTGGTAAACGCTTGCGTTGACATCACTGCCCACGCATGGATTACGACCAGTCCATAGCCTGGCTGCACCTCTGTTTGTTATAATGATAATCTCGGGAAAAATGAAAGTAAGAAATCAGAGCAGTTGATCGTAGTTCTCTGAGAGCGAGAACCACGATTGTCACCAAGGCCAAAACCTCGATTAAGTGAATTTGTTCGCGAGTGTTAATTTGACAGGGAGTGAGTAACACTCACCAGAATGTTGTCATTGACGACCAGATAAGAATTTCTCCCCAGTCGAAGATCATTAATTATTTTGAAGACAAAATAAACCGAGAGTCTGTTGTGTAAATTACTGGTAATCATGTTTTTCCTCTTCGTATTCAACAAATCTGAGTGATTATGACAATTTGCCTTTTACTGATCAGGATTTCGCCCATATAGCAAAATCTGGGATCACAAAAAGCAACTGAATATTGGACGTATGGTGTCCAGATCCAGATCCTTAATAGAGTTATTCCTACCAAATAACTGGCTCCTTGTTTTATATTGTAGAAATCAAGGCAATTTTCGATGTCTTTTTGCATAGTTAAGTTCACAATAGATTTCTAAATAAATCAAACGAGAAAGAACTTTATGTAACAAAATAACTTTAGGTAAATAAATAGTAAAATAACCATACAAGATGTTGATAAAATAGTATTTTCAAAGATTACTTTTTAACCCTTTACCTAACATGAAAAGCAGACGACACTTGCAAAAAAAATTCTGGAATAACTAATTTTTTTCATTTTTTGTCTCAAAAACATAGGTTATGACCCTCGTTGGAACGAGCTCGACGAGCTCGTTCCAACGAGGGGTCATAACCTATGTTTTTGAGACAAAAAATGAAAAAATAATGAAAATTAATTGGCGATTTTTTAGAATAGCGCTGGCCGGTTTTGGCCGTTACGTTAGGTAAAGGGTTAATATAGGCCCATATGGAACTAATCGTTTCTGATATACATAAACGATATAACCAGCGACTTAGTGAGTAGTATACGCCTCTTTGCAGATGACACTTCCTTATATTTAATTACTGAGAACCCCGAGCAAGCCTCGACCATAATCAACCACGATTTGGCAACAATTGAGCACTGGGCCAAAACATGGTTGGTCGAATTCAATCCCAACAAAACAGAAAGTATGTGTATATCACATAAAAACAAATCCAACCCCCATCCACCCTTGTATTTAGGTGGCTCACAGATATCGGAAATTTCTAACCATAAACACTTAGGAGTCATACTAAATATAGCACATGTACATGGAATGACCACATTGACCATATCTGCTCCAAAGCCTGGTCTCGTTTAGACTTGTTGAGGAGGCATAAATTTAATCTCGATCGCCGTGTCCTTGAAAAAAATATATTTCGCTTTTATTAGGCCTCTTCTTGAATACGCGGATACTGTCTGGGATAATTGTTCCATGACCAATATTTCGGAACTTGAAAAAATACAGATTGCGGCAGCAAGAATCATTACTGGAGCAACAGTGAGTACCAGTAAGTCCTTACTATTGAGAGAAGAGACAGAGGAGGAGATGGAGGTAGTTGCAACAGATAGTATCTTGGGGTCTAGGCCAGGAAAAAGGAGGAGGGATCCGGGGGAAGACCAGGGGAGTAGTCCAGGTAGCTCAGGGCCTGGAAAGAGACGGAGGGACAAGGATAGGAGTAATCCTAGGTCAAAGATACCGATACCGATATTGAGTCCGAGGGGGGCTGTTGGAGAGGAAGAGGACGCTGTAAACAATAGGAGACTAGAGGAGATAAATAGGGCGAGGTCCAAAAGTAAGTTGGTGGTTGCGGGAAGTAGCATAGTTCGGGGGATCGACAAGGTTGTCTGTGGTCCGGACAGTAAAAATAGAACAGTTCTGTGCTTTCCGGGGGCTAAAGTGGAGGACCTGAGGGATAGAGTGGACGGTATTGTAGCTGGGTCGGGGCCTGATCCGGTAGTGGTATTACATGTGGGGTCCAATAACATCAGGGAGAGGAAATCAGTTCGTTTGGTGGACACATACAAGGACCTAATTAGTAAGCTACTTAGCAGGAATGCTCGGATCATCGTTTCAGGGGTGCTCCCCGTTATGGGTGGTGGAAATGAGAGGAACTCGCGGATTATGGCACTAAACGAGGAGCTGGAAGAGCACTGCAAAGACTTGGGAGTACATTTCATTGACCACTGGGATTCATTCTGGGGACAAGGAGAGTTGTATGGGCGAGACGGATTGCATTTAAGTAGGATGGGTACAGACCTGTTGGGCCAAAAAATCTTACAGGTGGCTGGGCCTTTTTTGGAGAAAAGGGGGGTAGGGGACCACAGCCGGTAACCCAGAGTGGCACAAATGCTGGGAACATGGGAAGAACAACAAACATGCACAATACAGGGACATACCAGGGTTATAATAATGTGCCAGTGATGACAAAAAAACAAAGATTCATTAAGTTTGGGTACTGCAACATCCAGGGTCTGCACAAGAAAGTAAGCGAAATATCAACAATGATGGACGAAGGAGACTTCGATATAATGGGTCTAAGTGAGACGTGGATACGACGGGATGAGCGGGTTGATCAGATGAAGGGTTGCGTGTGGATAGGAGCTGGGCGAACTGAGGGTCAGAAACGGGGTGGGGGTGTTGGCATCTACGCTAAAGAGGAATTACAGCCCTCATTGATTACAGATCTCACAGAAGCAAGGACTCAGATTCCAGTATCCAACGAAATAGTCTGGGCAAAAATCAAGTTAGGAAACAGGAGTGTTGCCGTTGGTGTTGTATACTTAGCAGTGGAGGGAAGTAAGCCCGAATGGAATGATTCAATATATACAACTCTTAGATCGAATATCACAGAGCTTGGGAGCAGAGGGTTCAGTATTGTCCTAATGGGGGACTTCAATAGGCACATCGGGGATAAGGAGGAGGGCATACAGGGAGGTGATAGGAAAATTAACACGAATGGGAGGAAGATGTTGGACCTATCAAAAGAGCTTGGTTTAAAGATCCTGAACAGGGATGCGAAATGTAAAGGTAAATGGACCTGGGAGAGGAACGATAAGAAAACAATAATTGATTATATACTCACTGACATTAGCGTATGGAGGGAGGTTATAGATGTAGAAATAGATGACGAGGGAAAAAATGACTTGGGTAGTGATCACAACCTGATAACAGTTAAGATTATGGGCAAAAAGACGAATAGAGACAGAAATACCTTCAAGGAAGTTTGGGGACTAAAACAAGGAGCCGACTGGAAGCAGTTTCGGGAAAAACTAAAACCAAATCTTGAATGTATACCTAGGGATGCAAATGTCCAGAGTATTTCAGATGGCATAGTAAATAGCCTAACAGAGGCAGGGAAGGAGTGTATAGGAAGGGTGAGGGTCCCAACGAGAGAGCTTGGATACAGGGTTAACGAGGGACTGAAAAAGGCTATAAAAGAAAGGAAGGTAAAATGCGCTGCTTACAGAAGAAGTAGGAAGCTTAAAGGGGTGGATAACAATGACACGAGACTAATGAAAGGAGAATATGAACTGGCACGGAAAAAGGTGAATGAGATAAAGAATAATAATAGGAAGGAGCGCAATTGCAGTCTTGCCAGAACAATAAAGAAAACGGGGGGTTCGAGCTCAAACGTATTTTGGAACTGGGTAAATAAACGGGGGAAAAGTAGTGTGCAGAGTATCAAAGTGGATGGGGAAAGTACAGAAGATAAAGGCCGTATCGCTTCAGAGTTAGTCAAGCACTGGGAAAAGATAAACGATAGGCGATGGGGCAGTGGGTCCCCACCAAAAAGAAATACACTGGTGGAGGAGAACCTATCCAATCGTGTATGTAGCGAAATAACGGCAGAAGAAGTGCGGAACGTGGTCTCGAAATTAAAAAATGGTAAAGCGGGAGGCACTGATGAAATTCCGAACGAATTCCTCAAAAATGGAGGGGAGGCACTTATTGAAGTCCTGACAAACCTTTTCAACCTGGCTCTGCGAAAGCAAGAGGTCCCCAGAGAGTGGAGGGAAAGTAAGGTGTCGTTCATACACAAAAAGGGGGATAAGGAAGTTCTAGATAACTATAGGGGGATATCAGTTAGTAGTAACATCGGAAAAGTATTCTGTAAGGTCATATACGGTAGACTAGAGGAAGTTATTGAAGAGAAGGGTTTTTTAGGAGAAATTCAAAATGGTTTCAGGAAAGGACGAAGAGTCACTGATCACCTATTTACACTCACCCAACTGATAGAATCAACAAAGGCTGAAAAGAAAAAGATGTTTCTGGCATTTCTAGATGTGAAAAAAGCGTACGACCGAGTGTGGAGGGAAGGTATGTGGCGAAAGCTCGAGGGCATCGGACTGGGGGTGACTTTGTGGGAATCATGAAAGCACTGTATACAGATGTGCAAAGCCAGCTCAGTCTAGGGAGTATCACTACAAAACGAGTCCCTATGGATATAGGCCTCAAGCAGGGGTGTATCTTTTCACCGATTTTGTTTGCATTGTATGTTAAAGATTTAGGGGACGAACTAATTCAGAGTGCGGAGGGGGTAAATGTTGGAGACATAAAGATACCAGGCTTATTCTTTGCGGACGACATGGTGTTAATGTCTAGAACTGAACAGGGGCTAGAGAAACTGCTGGAAATTGTTGGTAGATATGGGAACACTTGGCGGCTAGAACTAAATGAAAATAAAAGCAAGGTAATACCCGTTGGACGCAAGGTAGATATGACGAAGAGATGGAGAGTGGGGGAGTTCTCAATCCCCGAAGGGGAAAGCAAACAAATCACTGTAGGAGAAACGGGAGAGTATGAGTATCTAGGGGTAAGCATAAATATAACGGGAAGAGGGGTGTACAGAAATTACTCAGCCAAACTGATTCTGAAGGGGAAAAGAATTCTGAACCAACTAAAACTTTTAGGGAAAAATAGTTTCAACAAGGTCTTTGTGGGGAAAACACTGTGGGAGAGGGTGGGTTTACCAAGTATAACGTATGGCACGGACGTGATTCCATTAAACCAAACCGTTATTAAGAAGTTGGAAAATACTCAAAATGATGCCGGCAGATGGATAACAGGGTCGAGTAATGCTGCAGCTTTGGAAGCAGTAAGGGGGGAGCTTGGGTGGATGAAAATCAAGGACAGGGTAGATTTGGGAAAACTGTGTTACTTTAACTACTTGAGAAACCTGCCTGACAACCGGTGGTGCAAATTGATGCTCGATACCATTTGGAATTCTAATATAGAAACGGGGGTGGTCAAAACATGTGAGGGAACTAATGGACAATTACTCTATAGAGGTCACAAACATAGAAGTAGGAATGAAAGAAGGCAAAAGGTTTGTCAAAGAGAGAGTCATGGAAGATTGCAATCGAAACTGGCGAGCAGGGGTTAGCGTGAAAAGATCACTGCAGGGGTTACAATATAAAGAAAAGCCAGCTTTTGAGAAGTACCTAGATGGCACCTTTGGAGGGTCACTGCTGTTCAAACTGAGATCAAGATCACTGGAGCTTCGGGGAAAAATTGGGAGAGACGGGGAAAAGGGATGCCAAATGTGCCACTCTGGAGTAGTGGAGACCCTGGAACATTTTCTCTTGGAATGCCCACAGTATATACCTCATAGAATAAAATTTACTGGAAGAATAATGCAGAAGTGGGGTGAAGAAACAAAGGATAGATGGCTGAAGGGGGACACGAGGGAGAGGGTAGGAAAGCTTATTGAAGAAATTGAAAAAGAGGAAGTGAGGGACACTATTAAGCAGTTTATATCTGAATGCTGGGAGGAGAGGAGGGGAAGAGGGGGTGGGGTGCAGGGGGAATGATGGCCTTCTCTTATGAGGACCGCGACAAATCAGCGGCTGGCCAAAGAGTTATTATTATTGTAACAGATGCTTTGATAATTTTTGCCACATTTACAGCAACACCTCCAGCCTATAGCCTTTCTTGCTTTTCAGGACCTATATGAAAACAACCAGAATATCTATAACCACATTTAGTTGCCTATAGCAGTAATACTATTACCATAAGCCATACATGTTATTTAATAACCCTCATTATCCTTATTCCAAAGAAGTTACCTCCATAGTACCATCTAACTTTTCATTTATATTCTGTAATCCATTCAGTACATGAGGGCTTTACATTTTTTTTTTTTGATTCATTTTTGTTTTGGATTCACATCACACTTCTGACATCAGAGCGTGAACTAGTTGACTATGGAAATACCAGCCAGATTGCAAAAAGCCATATGGGGGGGGGGGGGGGGGGGGGGGGGGTCTGGAGGTGGCCCTGAAAAGGAAGAGAGACCAAAGAAGAACAGGAAAAAGAGCCCATCAACCAAGCGTAGGGACGCCTGACGCTTGGAGGCTTTCCTGGAAAAGAAGAAGGAGAGGAGTGAGGTGATGGACGTTCCGGAGGCAGCCGCCAGTTTCCCTCCCAGTCCCACAGGAGCACCCACCCAACTACCGGCACCCCAGCCGACTCGGTTGGATGTGGAATGCCCTGTGGAGATTGAGAAGGAACTGGAAGTTGCTTTTTCGCCACCTCCCGCCCCTCACTCCCATCTTCCTTCGCTTCCGGACAGCCCGGGCAAGGGAGTCTCTGCCAACCAACCAACACTGGTCGCAATGATGAAAGAACCAAGGGAACTGAGGGCGCAGTGTAATCAGCTCCAGGCAAAATGCACAGATGGTGACAAGCGCTCGGATGAAATCCAAAGAATGGCTAAAGAACTCATTAACAAAAGAAACCAGCAAGATCCGACAAACTCATCTCCACCACAACCACCACTAGATTCTACAAACTCATCTCCATCACAACCACCTCCAAAGAAGAAGTCCCGCAAAAAACATAGAAGAGGATAAGCTGCTTCCTTCTACACTCCTCCTTTGCCACGCCCAGACAATCAAATCTTCTACAGTCACTGAGGGTCGAAAGGGGCTTGTCCCCCAAATCGTCCCTGCGCGCCTTCGGCGCGCAAACCCATTTCATTCGACAAGGGGGCTCCCGCTGACAGCCACGGAAGCTCAACCCGCATTAAACGATCGCGATCCCCGGCACCCTCAAATTCAAATAAACTTAAACTAACCCAAATAAGGCAGCTACCAGCGAAGGACACAACAGGAAAGAAACACCCTCGGGTGTGGTCTAGTGTGCTAGACCTGTTACCGTCCCGCTGCAAACTCACTCGCAGACTAGGAAGCTCAGCCCACTTAAAACGCTCGCGATCCCCGGCACCTTCAAAGAACGTAAACGAATCTAAATAAGATCGCCAACAGCGAAGGGTACAATAGGAAAGAAACACCCTCGGGTGTGGTCTAGTGTGCTAGACCTGTTAACCCTCCCGCTACAACAAACCAAAGTCAGCCTCGCTCAGCCTCGGAAGCTCTGTCACTCGGGTAAGAATCGCAAAACGGCCACGGGAAGACAAAACCAGGCAGGGGGAGGGGACTAGACCTGCTATCCCTCCCGCTACAACAAACCAAACTCAGCCTCGCTCAGCCCCGGAAGCTTTGTCACTCGGGTAAGAATCGCAAAACGGCCACGGGACGACCCAACCAGGCAGGGGGGGGGGGGGGGGCTTACTAATCTCTCATCATTTCTAATTTCAGCAGCACCAAGAGCCACAGCACAGACACCCCAACGAAAGAAGCAGACACTCGTTCAACCAAAAATCACTCAGACCCAGCCATCAACCATCAACAGAAGAGCTTGAGACAGACTATACTTGCCAGTGATAGCTCCAACACTCACCCAAGTGTCAGACTATACCTGCCCGAAGAAACACACAAGACACGAGAGACAATCAACCCCGACAATATCCGACAGAACAGCCACACAGCCAAACCACCACAACACGGGAACAGAAGACTGGGGGGACTTTAATCATCTTATATTTTTTAATTTCAGCCACGGCAGAGACAGATAAGCTAGTACCACAAACACACCAGACCAGACCAGACACCGCTGCAAGAAAGACCCCCCTAGAGACCACATAACAAAGTCACAACAGCCAGAATAACAACAACAACAACAACAACAACAACAACAACAACAACACGACAGAGACATAGAATCTAGCATCATTAACGCACCAGACCAAGACACCGCCGTAAGAAAGACTCCCCGCCAGCAAACACAGTATCGACACAACAGCCCGAACAACAACAACAACAGAAGAGCTTGAGGCAGACTATACTTGCCAGTGATAGCTCCAACACTCATTTAAGCAGCAGACTATACTTGCCTGAAATCACACTCAACAGAAATACATCCAGAAAAAGACCTTGCAAATGCACGCACTTCTTCACTATACTCTACCTTTTGCCGCTTTTATTCTAAGTTTTTTTACTGTCTTTCAGATTCTATCTTTTTCCCAATAACCGCTATGGATATCAATAACCGCTACGGATATCAATAACCGCTATGGCAACACAATAACCGTTATGGCTTCACCACTTCCTTCACTCCATCCTTGGAGGTGGGCATCCACCCCCAGGGAGGCGAGCGTCGGTCCTGCGCCCCAAACTCCTAGCCCCTTTTTGTAAAGCGCTCCTCTAGCGCACAATATGTCCCGACCCCATGATAATCGCAGGCCTGTTACCTGAACCAGGAATGTTCAGGTTGGGTGGCACCTTGTTAAGGTCCGTTTTGTTTCTTTCAAATTGTCTATCACCGAAACCATACACGCCAGCTAAAGAGCCCAAGGCAGACTATACTTGCCGATGAAGGTCTATCTTCACTACAAAACCAAAAGCGGCAGACTATACTTGCCTGAAGAACAACAACCAGAAACATCAACTCCAATCCTCTTCCTCCTTTGCACCGATCGGACATGATGCGGTCTCAAAAATTAACGGAAATATATTATACAGTTAACGAGGGTCGCTAAAACTATTCTTTTAGACTACAAAGGGCTCTACTTCTCTTCTTGGTTCTCTGCAGATAATTAATCTGGAAGGTGGGATCACCTGATATATAGAGAATGGAGGGTTGGTGGACCTGATTCACTCTGTTCTTGGTCTTGTTCTGATCTTTCATGGTCTTCTACTCTACTCCATTCTAAAGTGTCCTGTTTTGGGTACTTTAGTTGCTTTTTATCCACCCCTCTGAGCCACCTTCTTCCCACTCCAGTCTGTCTGTCTGTCTGTCTGTCATATTTTCTATTCCACACCAACTTTCAGTTTATTTCCCCTTTCAGAAACCTCTTATTCAAATGGGTCATATTTGTTGCTACAGTTTTGTAAATAAATATTGAATGTATTGTGTGTAATATGAAGAATGGCCCAAACTTATCTCTAATAAATATTTGCAGTTCATTTCATTATTAGTTGTTCCAATTCTTAATTACATTCATGGTATTTGCTTTGGGTACGCAGATTCTCTAAAGAACCTGGGTAAACTTCTCGTAGCAAGAAAAACTGTTACATTTTGGTGTCGTGACCAGGATCTGAGATTACTCAAAGATGGATACCGAGCAGTACGTATCTTTGGAATTGGAATTCTTGGATAGAGAAATGTCTCTATTAATAAATGAATTAAAGTGTTTAAGAAAGTTAACAAACGATAGAAATGAGCAATGTTTGGTAACAGACTCTTCTACTGCATATAATCTGAATTGTAGTACAGAGGCATACCCTCTCAAAAATAATTCACATAGTGAATCATTTGCAAAATATATTCAAGCAAATGAAAAACATTTCCAAAATAGTTATGTAAATGTCATTCCAGCAACACCTGTAAACACTTTTCCTAAAGACGAAAGTGGAATTGAACCCAATCATTCTACACAAACAATACCAAAACAAGTTCCATCGGGTCCAGAAGTTTCTAGTTTGTATTTAATGAATACTTCGAAAGACAAACTAATAAATCAACAATGTGTCCAGGTTTTTTCCCATGCTTCTAAAGGTTTGCCTTCACCATCAAATTCTACACAACAATATAAATATAGAAACATAAGAACCCAGCAAAATTACAGACCAGATTTTATTGCAGATATTAGTGTAAATGAAACAGAAAAATACACACAAACTTTACAAAGTCATGATTGCATACCAGATACACCATTGCAAGAACAATTCACCAGAGACCATCTGCCTTCAAGCATGTGAACACATACGAGGCACACTTTCAGAAACAGGTAGCAAATTGTAATTCCCAAAGACTTTTACCAATGCAAGAAACATCAAACACAATACCAAGAAGGGTAGAAACTGTTATTACGTCTTATTTGCAAAGGAAGATACTCCACATTTGGAGCATCATCAAACATATCCCATGCAACAGCACTCTTTAAAACACTTTTGTTCTGAAAATATGCAAGAGGCAGAGCCCCAAATTGTTAGAACAAGTTGTGTGGGTCATGAAAACCGGTATGAATAGGTGACCTCAAAATTACCCCCTCACTTAGTACCAAGTCCAAGACAAAAGAAGCCTGTTTCAATACACACAAAAGGTGGCAAGATACCTGCTAGAACAGTGTTTCATTATGACAGTTGCCAAGGGGTAAACACACATTGGCAACAGACACTCCCAACACAACCAAACACTATTCTTGTGCACAGTGGAAGTAATGAAATACCTACTGAAACGGTAATACATCAAGACAGATATCAAAAGGTTCGCCCAGAATGGCAACCACCATCTAGGTATAATGTACATCTGGTGGAAAGTCATGGACGGGATAGGCCTATATATAAAAATGAAAGAATGTTTTCAAATGATGAAGGCCCCACTACAGATGGCATAAATGATTACACTAATAACACGCAAGATGGGCAGCAGGTTAATCAAAATGAATGTGAAAAAGCAGAAATCCATGACAAATTTAATAACAAAAGTAGGCCTGAAATGAGAGAAACCATTTTAAAAACACGACTTATTTCAGAACCTGCAGGCTCAGTCCCCCACATGACTCTGTCCGAAGGCACAGTGAAAAAGTGCCTGACATTTTTGATGGATAGTCAGTGGAGTTTCCAGACTTCATCATCCATATTGAGTATGTAGCTTCCTGGAATAATTGGACTGAGGAGGAAAAAATCCACCAATTAATAATGTCTCTACGAGGGCGTGCCCAAAAGCTGCTAAGTGGGCTGACAAAGGAAGAGACTAAAGATTACCTAAAACTAAAAACAAAACTTCAGCAACATTTTAATCCTCCTGGGAGGCAAGCTGTCTACAGGTGTGAATTTCGGAACAGGAGAAGGGGTGTAGATGAATCTATTGAAGCATTTGGAAACAGCCTTCGAAGGTTGGGAAACCTAGCTTTCCCTTCGATCGATTCATTAACCCGTGAGACTTGTGTGGTTGATCAATTTATTTATGGTATTACAGATCCAGAGCTTAGTAGACATGTTCAATTTGGCCATCCCAGTTCACTAGATCATGCTATGGCACTGGCTGCTGAATTTGAAGCATGTGTTTGTTTAAGTCATCAGTGGAAAACTAAAACATATTCCGAAACAGAAGAATACAAAATTGGATCACTTGAATCTAATAAAAATAAAAGCCCCTCTTGTGAAATGTTTAATTTCGAAGAGGCGGTGCATGAGTTAAATGAAATGGTAAATAAAATAGCACCCTCTCCACGAGAGATTAAAATTGTCCAGCTAGATAGATCTGACTCATTAAATGGAAGGAGTGAAATTAAAAGCTCCTGGTTTCCCAGACAGAGAAAAATGCAAAAATCAAATAGAAGATACAACAGGACAGATAACAAGAGTAATAAAACACCATCAGAAGCAAAACATGTTGTCAAACCCATAATGGAGAATTTTAAAACTGTGACTGGGCATTGTTCAAGAAACGTAACAATGAGTGAACTTGAGGTTAAACGTTTAGCTAGTAGTACAAATTTTAAAATACAAAGTCCAGTTGTTTTGAATAAATTAAGTGATGAATGCTTATATATCAGTGTTATGGTTGGGAATTCTCAGGTTGAAATGTTGGTTGATTCTGTAGTTACTCTTGTCTCTGTTGATGTATATCAAAGACTTAATAAAATTACTGTGACCTTAAACACCAATAAATAAATAAATAATAAAATTAAACCACAGTTACAGTTCGTAGGAACAACACTTAAATCTGTTGAGGGTAGCAGGTTGAATGTTAGTGGACAGGCTGAACTCACATTCAGATTAGGGCATCAGAATTAGACACACCCTACTGCTGTTGCAAACTTGAGTAATCTGGATGGAATAATTGGCATTGATTTCCTTCGTAGATTTGATGGTACACTAAGCATTAAAGATGGAAAGTTAAGGTTAGGTAATCAATGTCTGAAACTCCATCAAAAGGTAAGTAGTACAAACAGCACAACTGATGAGATTCAGATCTCTGTGGATAGTAAAGAGCTGCAAAGTCTTGACAACGATATTGAGCCAGTATATTGGGAGAAGGACAGTAAGTGTCCTGTGTCTAGATGTAATGGGGGACCGTTCAACACCTATAAAGGATTCATGAAACTCTGGAAGAAGTTACATGAACCAATTGTTTTTGTTTGTAAGTGCCAAGAAGCAAAATGCCATAGAACATTTCAAACAAAAGGAGATATTATTAGACATTTAGATTTTTTCATAAAATCAACAGGAAAACAGCATGCACAAAAGCAGAGGCATTAATTCATCAGAAGGAAAATAATCGTTTTATTGATCCAAAGAGTACACTGATGCCCATGGAGAAACAACTGACTACTGGGAGGACATTAGCAAAGGAAGAGGCCTGTGCACAGAGAAAACAGCTTCCAACAACAACCATTCTTCAGAAAGACACTCACATACCACGAGACGAGATTGTGAAATTACAATCTGATGGACTAAATACTTACACATGCAAAATCCCAAGTGGCATCCTTCTCCAACTATTTTTGATTCAGATTATAAAGTACAAAAACATTCTTTCTGAATATGATTATCAAAATTACCACAACACCTGTTATCAACATTTTGTCTTCTTCTTTTAGAGGGGAGGAGTGTAACAGATGCTTTGATACTTTTTGCCACATTTACAGCAACACCTCCAGCCTATAGCCTTTCTTGCTTTTCAGGACCTATATGAAAACAACCAGAATATCTATAACCACATTTAGTTTCCTATAGCAGTAATACTATTACCATAAGCCATACATGTTATTTAATAACCCTCATTATTCTTATTCCAAAGAAGTTACCTCCATAGTACCATCTAACTTTTCATTTATATTCTGTATCCATTCAGTACAAGGGGCCCTACTTCTCTTCTTGGCTCTCTGCAGATAATTAATCTGGAAGGTGGGATCACCTGATATATAGAGAATGGAAGGTTGGTAGACCTGATTCACTCTGTTCTTGCTCTTGTTCTGATCTTTCATGGTCTTCTACTCTACTCCATTCTAAAGTTCAAATGGGTCATATTTGTTGCTACAGTTTTGTAAATAAATACTGAATGTAATGGGTATAATATGAAGAATTACCCAAACTTATCTCTAATAAATATTTGCAGTTCATTTCATTATTAATTGTTCCAATTCTTAATTACATTCATTGTATTTACTTTGGGTACTCAGATCCTCTAAAGAACCTGGGTAAACTTCTCGTAGCAAGAAAAACTGTTACACTATATTCGGAGACACGATGGGACTCCCTGCAAGATAGACGCCGTAAACATAAACTAATTCAATTTTTCAAAATGTATCATCACATATCACCTCCATACATCTCAAACAAAGTCCCCCAATCATATCTTTGTCGAATTCATCACTTAGTCTCCGATCTGGTCAAAACCACCGAGTTCCCTTTTGCCGAACGCAGTTGTATCAGTCTTCTTTTATCCCCAGCGTTACTGACCAGTGGAATAAGTTGTCCTTATCCGTCCGTGAGAACTCATCATTGATAAACTTTAAAACATTTCTGAACGATGTTAACCAAAAAACCCCGAAGTTTTATAGTGACGCGAAATCTCGCAGAGCTCAAATATACCATTGTAGGCTGCGGTTGCATTGTAGTAACCTCAATTCTCACCTATAAGACAATCACTTGTCAGTGTGGTGAATGCGAAACTACTGATCACTTTTTTTCGTAGTCCATTGTTCTCCGACGCTTGTAATTATACGATTAATTTACTCCCAATTTTAGCAGACACATCCACACTTCTCTTTGGAACAGAAGTCTTGAACAACGAGTACAACCGCCTTATTTTCGAAGTGGTGCATGACTTCATTCTATCAAGTAAGCGATTCCAATGAGCTGAAACTCAATACTATGCCCTCACCCCAACTCCTCGTGGGGAACGCGATGCTGAATTAGTGATGGTTCACGGCGGTAAACATCTTCTGCTCAGCTGATATAATTGAACCCCGTGACCAATGCCTTAAGTGGAATACTCCTTCACGCCTCCCAACGCTCCACACCACCGATATTTCTGATTTTTTCGATATTTTAATTTTAATTTTAACCCTTTACCCAACGTAACGGCCAAAACCGGCCAGCGCTATTCTCAAAAATCGCCAATTAATTTTCAAAATATTTTCATTTTTTGTCTCAAAAACATAGGTTATGACCCCTCGTTGGAACGAGCTCGTCGAGCTCGTTCCAACGAGGGGTCATAACCTATGTTTTTGAGACAAAAAATGAAAAAAAATAGTTATTCAAGAATTTTTATTGCAAGTGTCGTCTGCTTTTCATGTTAGGTAAAGGATTAATTTATTTGTGCCTAATCTCTTATCAATAAGAAATAAAGGAAATAAAATTATTTTGGGTGTTAAGTCAATGTACGATGTACTCAAGCTGATCATATTAGTTTCTTTCTTTTTTTTCTACTTATCCGTGCTGCAGTTCTTCATTCTATTTTCTTTTTATTCTAATTCATCTTGAAGTTTAAACAAACTCACATATCGTTGCTTGGCGGTCGAGGCTGTTTTCCTGCACTCCGTATTCGAACTCTACCAGGTATAAAGCCAGACTATTCTCTGTGGGGGTGGAGTGAGGGGGGGGGGGGCGAGGTTTGATACCTTTGCCCAACGTAGGGATCGTATGTTTTTATATGTTTGTCTCAAGGACATAGCTTTTGAACCTACATTGGAATGAGCTGGTTGTTGAGCTTGTTCCAATGAGGGGCCATGGGCTGTGTTTTTGGGGCACAAAATGAAGAATTCTGTTTGCAGGTGATGCCTGCTATCTCCGTTGGTAAAACAGTTAAAATACTGGGAAAATGACCAAAGGTCTTCCACTTTGCACACAAACTCTAGCAAACCGGAGCCAAAATTTCCGACGGAGGTTGTCATGGGGTGGTTCACTCCCGTACACCCCCCCCCCCCTACCCGGCATCTCGACGGGCGTCGGGCCCGAATGACATTGACATCTCCCGCTTCTTTGTGTTGTGTTAGGTCGGGGGGGGGGGGGGGCTTGAGTCTGATTGTGTCGGGGTAAGTGTGTAGTAAATGGTGAGAGGAAGTCTGCGAGAGAGAGTTGTGCGTGTGTGATAGAGATATGGGTAGTTCTCCCACAACCGAACACTTTTATTGATTTTAGCGTATCAGGGCCCACAAATTCTTATAATCACTTCGTTCAGTCCTGATAAGTCTAACCGGTTAATTTCGGTATTTATTTGATGGAAACACCTTTTAACCACAGATTATTTACGTAATATATATATAATTCTTGTATTTATTGATTTATGTTTACCGTCACATCTAATGGATTTACATGGAATATTTTCCGTGACGGTAAATGTCCCAGTCACCACCCTGAAAAACTAAGGTATATATATCTCCTGGTTTACCCATTCGCATACGAAAAACATGAGATCGTGAGCAGATCACATAAAATATGACTGGCTGAAAAAAAGATAATAAAAAATATGTTTTAATACAGACACAATTTATTGTCTTGCAAATGTTTTTAAATGTCCCAAGAACGCAACTCTTCACCGTCACAACGTTCTGTTTTTAGCTTGAGTTATTGCCCCAAGGCGCGCGCGTTCATTTTTCTGTTGTGTATTTGAAGGTCGAAACACAGTCCAAGCAGAAACATGTTCGGATGCGAGTAATGTGAAAAAAGCGGAAAAATTTACAAGTGAGTATATTCTATCTAATAATTTCACTTATTCCCTGTCTTCACCGTTCTTTTTTTTTTAGTAAAGGGCCCCATATATGTTTTTGCTGAAACTTTGAAAACTTGCCGCCTTGGAATTATTTATTTATTTATTGGTGTTTAAGGTCACATATTTCTGCACAATGGCTAACCATAACCGTGGCAGTTTTACGGGTGGAGGAAGCCGGAGTACCCGGAGAGAACCACCGAGCAACGGCGAGCAACTGTCAGCTCCTCAACATACCAACTCCACGCAAGCAGGGTTAGCATTGGTTGAAGACAGGTGCACCATCGACGTGCAGTACGCCTTAGTACACAGCGTCACCGTGCCCCCACGTGGGCAATAGGGGCGAAAAGTCTTGCCCAAGGACACAGCGCGGTTGTCGCAGGTAGGATTCGAACCGAGGACCTCGCGGCTTGCAGCCTGCATCTCTACCAACTGAGCCACCGCGCCCCCTGCCGCCTTGAAACTCGCGATGAACAGCAATGAAGACATATTTAAACTGGCACCCCGACCCAATGCTTTTTCGTCAGTTGAGTCTTCACCGTCACGTTCTGCACCATAACAATCGAGTGCAGTGAAGGTAAAGATCATCACGTGACGGTAAAGACAAATTAAGTGTCTATTAGTTACTGATGCTAACTATTAAGTCCCCACCCCTTAATCTCATTAAAATAGTTTCTTAAGACGATTTGGTTTGTCACGATAATTGGGTGCTGTTAATTTAAAAATTATAAGTTACTGACAGTGGAACGATTTATACAATATTGACTTGTAATCTAAAGTATATTATTACGAACTTCAATTATGATGTGGAATGCAATATAATTAGCAGAATAAAAAATACTGGTGTTGTATCAGGAAACAGACGACAGTTTTTCCAATAAATATTCCAGCGACTGCTGGAACTTCCCTCTTAATTGTCGGCGAGTAAGGGACGAACACATGAGGTGCTATCCTATTCTTTTCAAAGGGGCCCGTAGGGGATCTCATGGGAAAATGGCGGTTCGTCGAAGATCAGTGTGCTTCTCCACTGGCTTATTTGCACATGGCCCCAATGATTTCCAACCAAAATATTCCATCATTCAAATTTTGAAGAAAAGAAGCCAGGTTATATCGGGTCACACGAGACCCGCACAGGAGCTACGCCTACAGCTATATGCATGGGGTGGGTGGGGGGGGGGGGGGGTATTATCTGCGATAACACATGGACATCCACTGACTGCTTTGGTATGCTAGAAATTGTTGGGAACTATGGGAACAAATGGAGACTCGAACTAAATGAAAGCAAAATCAAAGTTATACCCGTGGGCCGTGAAGTGGACCCTACTCGAAGGTGGTGAGTGGGGGAGTTTTGTATTCCGGAAGGTAACAGCAAACTTCTTAGTGTAGGGGAAACAGGTGACTACGAGTATCTGGGGGTAAATATAAACATCACTGGAAGAGGCATCTACCGAAACCACACAAATAAATTGATTCTGAAAGGGAGGCAAACCATTAACCAAATGAAACTTACAGGGAGAAACTATTTCAAATAAGGTTTTCGTTGGGAAAACCATTTGGGAAATGGTTGGTCTGCCAAGTATAACATGAGGTACGGATGTAGTAGACCTACCCCTAAAACAAACGGCTACAAAGAACTTGGAAACCATGCAGAACGATGCAGGCTGATGAATAACGGAGTCGAGTAATGCCGCAGCACTAGAAGCAATCAGGGGTGAGCTTGGGTGGATGAGGATCAAGGACAGGATAGACTTATTGAAACTCGGTTATCTTAATTAATTGGTAAATTTCCCGGACAGCCGATGGTGTAAAGTAATGTTCCAGAGTATTTTGAACTCAAGTATCAAGACAGGGTGGATGGTCCAAGTGAGGGAGCTAACAGAGAACTACTCATTGGAGATCTCGGACCTCGACGTAGGGGCAACCCGGATTGAAAAAATCGTCAGAGAAAGGGTCAAGGAGAATGGTAACCTTAACTGGCGAGAGGGGGTCAAATCAAAGAAGTCTTTGGGTGGCCTGCGTGAGAAAGAGAAGCCTGGTTTTGAAGAGTATCTTCTTGGTACCTTTGGGGGGGTCACTGCTGTTCAAGCTGAGGTCGCGGTCCCGGGAGCTGAGGGAAAAATTGGGAAAACAGTGAAAAAGAGTACCAGATATGTAATTTAGGTGTGGTGGAGACCCTGGAACACTTTCTTATAGAATGCCCAAAATACCAGTCTAAAAGAATAATATTCACTGGGCATATGATGGGGAAGTGAGATGGGAGAATGGAGGACATGTGGTTAGTGAGTGACTCAGAGGAGAGGGGTAATATGCTAATCGGAGAGACTGGGAAGAATGGGGCAAGGAATGTCACCAAGAAGTTCGTCTCGAGTGTTGGGAGAAGAGAAGAAGCGTGGGAATAGGGAGGCAGTTGGGAGCACAGGGTTAACCAAGGCCTTCTTGCCCGAGAACCGCGACAAATCAGCGACCAGCAAAAGTGTTGTTATTATAATATTATTATTGGTAGTGGATGTCCATGTGTTATCGCCAATAATATCGTGGCCCTTGGTATCGTGCTTGTAAAAAAATTCAATTACAAAAATATGAGGGGCGCGCACCGGGTGCGCCCCCCCCCTCCTCTGAATCCGCCATTGGTGTGTGTCTGTGTGGATAGGGTGTGTGTGAGAGAGAGTGTGTGTGTTTGACGCCGTGTGTATATATACTGAACCACATTAAAAGTGTTACACTCGATATCTGGGTGGATAAAAACCATTTATTTCATTATATTGTTTTCGAGGGTTAAACAGTCCAACGGGTCGCTTAACAGCTTGTTGCCGTCGGATTCTTTTGACAAATTTCCATGTTTCATGCATTTAAAATGAAAAAGATAAAATGAACGGTTTTTATATATCCGAAATTTTAGTTGGGTTTAACGTTTCAATGTCGTTCAGTGTCGGCTTTTATTCTTATATTGCAGGATGTTGATGATGAGTCAGCGCAAGTTAAGTGTATGCATGCGTAAGTGCATGCGGTTGGATACAACAGGTTTTTCTGGCCACTTCAGGAGGATATAATTTGGTACAAATGGTAAGATGTACTAAAGCAAATCAACGAACACACCCACGTTGCAGGCAGACACGTTCAAATTGAGCCAGAAATGTGGAAGAAGATTACTGATTTTTTCTAGATACATTTTTACATTGGTTCGAAGAGTACATATCTTTCTGAGTGCTTAGATGACAGTATTTTGAAATTTGGGTGTTTAACATTTGTTCTACAGTTGCCATGTTCCTGGAAAGTTTGAAGCCATGTTCTGGGAGTCAAGAATAAAGTATTTAATTCAATTTAGTAGTTGGTACTCTAAAAAATTACCGTAATTTTTTACGGTCATATGATCGGCAGCCAGTTTCCAGGCATATGACCATAAGCATTACGGCAAACCGTAAAAAACTTTTGACTGTCATTTGCCGTATATTCCCGTAATTTCTTTTTCACGGTTTGCCGTTATTTGTACAGTCATATGCCTGGAAACTAGCTGCCGGTCATATGACCGTAAAAAATTTAAACCATCATTTGCCTTATTTTCCCGTAAAAATTACCATCAAAATAATTACGGTCAAAGTGACCGGAGGCAGAGTTCCTGCCGTATGGCCCGTAATTAACTGAAACCCATAATTTAATTCCAGCCATCATAAAGCGCATTTTACCTTGAACCAATAAAAGCATGTGGTTATGCCGGCCTCAGCGGGGATCCGTGGCCACAAGCCATAAGATGCGTCGAATATCGGTGACGCAGTACGAATAGTCTGCTATTCTGCATGATTACCGAAACAATTATACGCATAAAAAATTGATGTTATTTGCTTTTCATATCCAAGACTGCAATGAACATGATTCACTTGGCCAAAAACTTAAAAATTTATAGTAATACGTTGTCGTTCGTCTTCAAATGCATCGGTCGTCCTTCTTGGAATTGGCGACTTCCAAGGCCGATCCCACAATTCACGATTTTTACTGCCGTGCAACGTAATTGGACAATATGACAGGAGAAATACGCTCAATGGATCAACTTTGCGGGTTTTTCTACGTAACGGCAACGCCGTTAAAATTAATTTACGGCCCCGACACCGTTGTAAATCACAGCCACCTGCCAGTCTTTAACCGTAGAATTTCGGCAATTTTTTACAGTGTAGTAATGAAATCTCACAATTTACTGGCCGTCGCGGAAAATAGTAAGGCGTTTTATTAGTAATGCGTTAATTAATATTTGGAATTAGTGGAACAGAATTGTCCAACCTTGTAAAAGTGACGGAACGGACAAAAAACAAAAAAACAACAACAAACACGTGAACTTTTATTTGTAATTTATTCATATCGTACACATATACTTTAAAACAACAATAAGAGCAACAAATAACAATAAATACAGAATACAAAGAAAAGATGTATTAAATTACTCCCACTATTATTAAAATCGAAAATAATTTCCATTCATTAAATTACTCCCACTTTCTTATTATCCCGACCTGGTAATTGTCTATTAGTTTCGATTTTAATACATTTTCTCATAACCAAGTGGAAACAAGAAGATGTATGAGCATTTTTCCAATCATCCTGCGATCACGTCATCTTATGTACGTACACGTGAACTGTTCTATCCCACTTATCTCATTTTCAGTTATGCAGTATCGCTTGATAAGCCAATAATATTTCCCCTCACCCCACCCTTTGCTCTATTTATGCAATGGTGTGAACGCAATTGCTGACAGATAATTTCGACCGGGTGACGACTGTGTCGCGATCCGATCGAGATTATCTGTCCGCATTCTTTGCTTGACACACACACACTCACACACTCGGGTATGCAGTCGTGTAACCGTATCACATGTGTCTGCGTTTTGGTCGGTCCAAAGTAAGCTGTGTAATCCAAAGTAGTGAGCATTTTTCCAATCATTCTGCGATCACATGTCATCTTATGTACGTCCAATCATTCTGCGTTCACTGTGTCGTGATCCGATCGAGGCGACATCTCCGATTTCTTATTTTATGCTGTGAAGTTGACTTGATCGCGATTGCTATCAGACTGGCTCAAATCATTGTTTAATTTTAAGGCGTATTAATTTTAAGGCGTCGTGACACTGTGGCAATTCTTTACCCGCTCTTCTTCCTTCAATCCCGCTGCAGGAGCTGGGCCATACGTTTGCATTCTTACCGAATTTGTACCCCACTATCCACGCTATTCATGGCTGAATTATAGAAAAATTCAAGATTGTGCAGGGATTTAACCTCAACAGGTCTTAATCAAAAATCTTGTAGTATTCTTTACAAAATTTTATTGTAAAATTAAATTGTTAAAGTTGGAAAATGGGACATGGTGTCTCGATCGGATCGCGACTATGTCGTGACACGATCGAAATTTTATCTCCTATTTCCCAAAATTCCGATAATGGCGTCACATTGGTACGCCACAGTATCTCGTGAAGACAGCATTGCAGGTATCGTTTTGGGCAAAAGTAATTCAAAACAGTGAAAGTTTGATGAACCATATTTAATTGTTTACGTAGGGTTGCGCTTGCGCCAGATTCATCATCCACAGGTGGGACGCCCTTGATTCCTTCTTGCAAATATATATATATATATATGTATATACCTCAATATATATATATATATATATATATATATATATATATATATATATATATATATATATATATATATAAGTAGTAGCCGTATAGGTCTGGTTGACGTATAAAATATTAGTAAGTAACACCTTGAAGACCTATTTTAGTCATGAGCTTTTGGCTTTCAAAGCCTTCATCAGGTGACAGACGAACAATATATATGTATCCCTCGTATCCGTGTTAATGCATTTGTTGCAAGACGGACCTATTATTGGGGGTGGGTCCCCCTCCTCCATACCATTGCAATGTATAATACAAGTTTCTTCCTGCCAACTTTCGACGCTTTCGTGGCAGGAAGGGCTTGTCTTTTGTCTTGTGAGTGCCACGGTCGTGTATCAATGGTACACAATTCTTGATGAATCTTGCGAAACTCGCACTTCCCATGAGCAGTCCTTGCTGCGAAATGAGAGAACGAAGAAGTCAATACACCGGCTCAAGTGTGCCTCAAACATTGGTGATAGAGTCCTCCTCAACTCTTCATTTTATACTGATAGTCCACTACGTGTAAAAAGATAATTTTCGACTTTTTAAGCAGCCTAGAAACTCTACTGCTATATAAACACTTTAGTTATTTTGTATATATTTTATCATCTTCATCTCTCTTTTAGTGTCTCTTGTATCTTTTTCTGTCACGTCTGAAACTTCAACACTCTTTACTCTAGACTATATCATTTGTTTTTATGCCAGCTTGAATACATTTTGCATCCGATATTACAATTATATCCCATGTGCTCACTTGAACTATACCGTGCCCGGATAGGGAATGCAGTTTATTCTATCAGCTTAAGGCACTGCCTGGCGAAAGATAGATCTACATGCATCTTAATTTACTTGTTCTTGCGTCTCAGTGGGGTCGATCTGCATGAAAGCTTCACTGTCATGTTTGCTCTGTTCATTGGGCAATCCAATGTGCTTATTGACCCCCACTCTGTAAATTCTACTGAACTAATTCCACATCGCTACAGTTCTTTGAATGCTTCGAAGGCTTTGTCATTATTAAAAGTAGCAACTTTCCTATTATCGTCGTTTTTCTTCTTTCTGACCATAAGCTTATTATTGTCCGTGACATTGAAAGTAACCCTGGTCCAAATTCTCTTAATTCAGATCACAATCAGAATACTCTAAAAATTGTTCATCTCAACATTCAAAGCCTCAAACCTAAACTGGATATTGTACAATGTGAATTTGCACCACTTGATATTGTGGCCTTGAGTGAGACATGGCTTCATAACAATGACACCTCATCCGATGTCCAACTCCATGGGTTCCATGAACCATTGCGATTCGATCGCTCTTCAAGGGGAGGTGGGGGTTGCCATTTACATTAAAGAGGGTATTTCCTTTCGACACAGATCGGATCTTGATACACCGAATATGGAGTGTATATGGGCTGAAGTATTTACAAAACGGAGTAGATCGTTATTATTAGGAGTATTCTACCGTCCACCCAACAGTCCTCCAGATACATGGGATGCCATATCAGCATCCGTCGAAAAAGCTAGAGACACGTCAGTTGGTGACTTAATTATTACGGGTGATTTCAACGACAACCAAATGGTTTCTTCAAGAAGTAGCCTTTCTGAAATAATCAATTTCTTTAACCTCAGACAACTTGTGAGTGAACCAACTTGTTTTACTGAAACATCTGCTTCATTGCTAGATCTATTTGCTGTAAGTAACACAATCAACGTGAAATCATGTGAAGTCCTCGAACCAATTATTCCAGACATGACCCGCTATCACTGCCCAATTTCAATCGAAGTCGAATTTTTGAAATCACACCCACCTTCTTTTAGGCGGAGGATATGGCTTTATTCTCAGGGTAATTATAATGTGCTGAACGAGGCTTTCTCTGACACCGACTGGAATTCTATCCTCCATACTTTATGTCTCGATACCATAGTTACAAATTGCACTGACAAAATACTCGATACTGCATCCAAACATATACCCAACAAATTTATTGCTTCCAGAATGGATCAACCGAAATGGATGCATAATGAAATAAGACTACTAATGAGACAGAGAAAACGTCTGTATCGCATTGCTAAACGTACCAATTTCCCAAACGACTGGGCCAAATATAAACTTAAAAGGAATGAGGTTGTATCGGCCATCAGGAAGGCCAAAGCCCAGCATCTTGCAAAAGTCCAATCCACATTGAGAAGCAATGAAACCCCAGCATATCTGTGGTGGAAGACCCAAAAAACACTAATCGGTAGCGGTAATGCAACAGGAATTCCCACCCTGATTCATCTAAACAAAATATATTCTTCAAGTGTTGAGAAAGCTGAAGTGTTCAATGAATACTTCTGTTCTATTTCGACAGTTGACGACTCGAATGCTTTCTTACCAGATCCACCATCCCATGTTTCCCAGCGTATTGATAGTATTACCCTACATTGCAGTGAAGTATACGCCGTAATGAAGTCGACAAAGGTGTCCAAGGCATCTGGTCCCGATCAAATAAGCCCGCGTCTTCTAAAAGAATGTAAATCCTCTCTCTGCGAACCACTCTCAATTTTATTCAACATTTTACTGAATAATTCGTACTTTCCTTCATTATGGAAAAAAGCAAATGTCTCCCCAATTCTAGAAAAACAGCCCTCAAACTCAGTCACTAATTATCGCCCGATATCGTTGATTAGCTGTGTTGGAAAATTATTTGAAAAATGTGTCTTCAAACGCCTGTGGCAGTTTTTGAGTGAAAATAATATCCTCAGTCAATTTCAGTCAGATTTTACACTAAGTGATTCAACTGTCCTCCAACTGACTGACATTTATGACGAATTCTGTCGTGCGCTTGATGAAGGCAAAGAAGTTAGGGTGGTTTTCTGTGATGTCAGTAAGGCGTTTGATAAGGTATGGCATGCTGGTCTTATTCACAAACTGGAGAGTATTGGCGTTTCAGGTGAACTACTTCTATTTCTAAAATCGTATCTCTCGGATAGGTCGCAGCGAGTTGTGATAGCCTCTGAGTCGTCGTCATGGAGACCAATCAATGCCGGTGTACCCCACGGGTCTATACTTGGACCTTTACTGTTCTTGATATACATAAACGATATTACTAGCGACTTACTCAGCAGTATTCGCCTCTTTGCTGACGATACGTCATTATATCTAATCATTGAAAACCCAGAGCAAGCCGCGGTCATAATTAATAACGATTTGGCTACAATCGAGCATTGGGCCAAAACATGGTTGGTCGACTTCAATCCCAACAAAACTGAAAGTATGTGTATATCGCGTAAAAGCAATCCTAACTCTCACCCACCCTTGTATTTAGGTGGCTCACAAGTATCGGAAGTTTCTGACCATAAACACCTAGGACTCATACTAAATAATACATGTACATGGAACAATCACATTGACCACAGTTGCTCCAAAGCCTGGTCTCGCCAAGACTTGTTGAGGAGACATAAATTTAACCTCGATCGCAGTGTCCTGGAAAAAATATATTTCGCCTTTATTAGGCCACTTCTTGAATACGCAGACACTGTCTGGGATAATTGTTCTGTGACAAATGTCGCGGAACTCGAAAAAATACCAATTGCAGCAGCAAGAATCATCACCGGAGCAACAGTTAGTGCCAGTAAATCGTTATTATATTCGGAAACCCGGTGGTAATCCTTGCAAGAAAGACGCCAAAAACATAAACTAATTCAGTTCGTCAAAATGTATCATCACATGTCACCTCCATACATTTCAAACAAAGTTCCACCACTTATCTCCTTGACGAATTCATCACGCAGTCTCCGATCCAGTGAAAACCACCGAGTTCCTTTTTGCCGAACGTAATTGTATCAGTCTTCTTTCATCCCCAGCGTTACGGTCCAGTGGAATAAGTTGCCGTTACCTGTCCGCGAGAACTCGTCATTGATTAACTTTAAAACGTTTCTCAGTAATGGTAACCAAAGACCACCAAAGTTCTATAGTAATGCAAAATCTCGCAGGGCTCAAATATACCATTGTAGGCTGCGGTTGCACTGTAGCAGTCTTAATTCCCACCTTTTCGATAATCACCTATCACCCAGTCCCTTCTGCCAGTGTGGTGAACGTGAAACTACTGATCACTTTTTCTTTCATTGTCCTTTGTTCTCAAACGCTCGTAAATATACGATTAATCTACTCCCATATGTAGCAGATACACCCGCGCTTCTATTTGGCTCAGAATTCCTGAATAACGATGAAAACTGCCTTATTTTTGAAGTTGTACATGACTTCATTTTATCAAGCAAGCGATTCCAGTAGTTGAAACCCAACACTACGTTCCCACCCCCATTCCGAGTGGGAAAGTCTAACGCCTGTTGTGGAATGCCCTCTCGCGTCTTCCAACTTCTAGCGCCTTGAAGTTTACTTCACCTAATTCGCTACTAAATGAACTAGAAGTTAATAAGTTGCCCACTTACGATTCTCTTGTGTGTAAATTTTTCTTAACATACATTCAACATGTACTTGGTCTGTATTAACTCAGACTTATTCCCAAGATATTGCCTGATAAATACATCATTATCATCTGTTGCATGTGCAAAGTATGCGTCAGAGTCTTGTACCGGCCTCTGGGGATAGATCGCGACTGGTCCTCGACTCGTCGTGTGCTGTCAGTGGAGGTCCCATGCTCCTTTGCATCCGCATAATGGTGATAATCTCTATGTATCATGTATTCAAGCTGATTGCATCATATTAGTTCCTTTCCTCTTCTTTCGATCTATCAGTGCTTCTATTCTTTCTTCTGTTTTTCCCTTCATTTCACATTGAAGTTTAAACAATCCCACACGTCGTTGCCTGGCAGTCGAGGCGCCTTCCTCTGCTCCCTATCTATTCTGATGTGACGCTTAACCCGCTTGATCTCCAATCGTAGCAACTAACGTAGTAAATTTACAATGAAGGGAGGATATCGGTCTTCATGCAACGACGTTTGGGCTCTTCCGTTCATCTGTACCACCTACAGGAGCAAGTTATACGTTGACAGGGAGACGACCCACATAAGCTTTAGCTTTCTGTCGAATCCCTCTAATACACAACAATATACTTTCTTGTTTTGTGTATACTTTTTGTATCTAGTGTTGTTCATTTTTTGTTAGTCAAATGTTATTGTGAAATGTATACACATGTCAATTATTGAATAAATACTGTTTAAACTAAGAAGATGTATTAACATCGAAAATAATTTTCATTGGGTACAGATTTCTAGGAAACATTCATTAAATTACTCCCACTTTCTTATTATCCCGACCTGGTAATTGTCTATTAGTTTCGATTTTAATACATTTTCTCATAACCAAGTGGAAACAAGAAAATGTATTAAAATCAAAAATAATTTTCATTGGGTACAGATTTCTAAGAAACATTAATTAAATTACTCCCACTTTCTTATTATCCCGACCTGGTAATTGTCTATTAGTTTCGATTTTAATACATTTTCTCATAACCAAGTGGAAACAAGAAGATGTATTAAAATCGAAAATAATTTCCATTGGGTACAGATTTCTAGGAAACATTCACTGAATTACTCCCACTTTCTTATTATCCCGACCTGGTAATTGTCTATTAGTTTCGATTTTAATACATTTTCTCATAACCAAGTGGAAACAAGAAGATGTATTAAAATCGAAAATAATTTTCATTGGGTACAGATTTCTAGGAAACATTCATTAAATTACTCCCACTTTCTTATTATCCCGACCTGGTGATTGTCTATTCGTTTCGATTTTAATACATTTTCTCATAACCAAGTGGAAACAAGAAGATGTATTAAAATCGAAAATAATTTCCATTGGGTACAGATTTCTAGGAAACATTCATTGAATTACTTCCACTTTCTTATTATCCCGACCTGGTAATTGTCTATTAGTTTCGATTTTAATACATGTTCTCATAACCAAGTTTCAACAATCGATTCTGATAAACTTGGTTCTTCTATAGAAGTCTCCATGCATTCAGGCGTATCATTAATTTCCCGGTTTTGAATATCAAAACTAAAGTTTAGATCCACAGCTGTCTGGTTGGATTCGTCCATAAGTTGTGCCAATATTTGGGTGTTTTCTCTGTCGATTTGTTCTTCTGTGTTGCTTTCACTGATGGGCTCCGATATCTGCTCAGAAGAATTGTCCATCAATTGTGCCAATATTTGGGTGTTTTCTCTGTCGATTTGTTCTGCAGACACGATTTGTTCTTCTGTGTTGCTTTCACTGTTGGAATTGTCTGTGGTCCCTTGCTCTGCGCACAGGCAACATGTAAATGGAAAGTCAATCCTTCGCCTTTTTACATCCATATAGAAATCATAGTTTATACCAGTTTCACATTTCCTATGCTGCCATTGTCCACAAATATCACATGAAACAGCATGCTGCCGCGGTCGAACCTCACCATTACATTTGTTACAAGAATACATCGTTAAAATCTGAATGTTGAAAGCAATGTTGCGCAGTATAAAAACAGCCCCTTTGAAAGATTCTTCAAAGTGAGTTCCCGCTTTAGTTGCAAGCAAAACACAAAGCTACCTGAATGTACTTGTTTTTTGTAAGAAAAATACAGTCTTTCTAATTAATCTTCAAAGTGAGTACCTACCTGAACTGGTATGGTTTCAGGCATTATTGTTATCAAAACACAGTTCTCTGCAACCTACTTCAAAGTGAGTACCTACCTGAATGTCAGGTTAATTGTTAAAAACATCCTCTCTTCTTTCTAAAAACATGATTAACGGAGTTAGCAAAGAGCATGGTGAAAACGCTCAGTTCACTATTTGTGATCCTAATGTTTACATGGATTATTTACTTCCAATTCGTTTTTGTTATTTCATTTCGTACCTTGGATGTATTCAGTTTTGTTTTCTGTAAATCTTGGTGGATTTTTCATTCATCGCATAAAAGGTAAGTTGTTTTTTACTATTAAATATTTTCCACAAAGTGAGTCGATTCGGCCTAAAAAGTGAGTCGATTCGGCCTAAAAAAGGCCGAATCGACTCGGCCGAATCGACTCGGCCGAATCGACTCAGGCCGAATCGACTCAAGGCCGAATTGACCCTGAACCACCTCTAGCACACAAAGCGACCGATTTACCACGAGACTAAGAGATCCGGACCAACCAGGCTGGCTGGTAAATGGCCTTTATACCTCGACCGCTACATCGGTTGTCAGAGAATTACCCATGTATTGTGTGGTGGGTTGTGCGTGTGTTGTTGTTGTCAACCATTCTGATGTGTCGCTTAACTTAACGGCCACTTGATCTACGATCACAGCAACTAAGTTCAACTTATATAAAATGGGAAGGGTCTCGGCCTCCAAGCGACGATATACGAGCTTCTCCGCTGTATTGTACCACCTAAAGGAGTAATCTTATAAACTGCTCGGGAGACAGACTTACATATAAGCTTTAAGCTTTCTGTCGAATCCCTCTTTTACACAGTAACAAATTTCCCTGCCTTTAGTTGTTTCATGTATAATTCTGTATTTTTTGTTGTTCATATTTTTTGTTACTGAACTATTCATCAATTCATTCATTCAATGGTAATTTTTCAGTCCACAGGGTAAATCCAGCTTTCTGCCGAATCCCATAAATTTATTCTTGTGTTAATTATTTCTATTCCTATACATACAACTGTTCGTATAGTTGTAGTCATGTGTGCTTGTTCTTTTTTTTCTATAGTCTTGTATGTATAGCTCATGTACTTTTTCTGAATAAATATTGTTTAAACTAAATCCACCTTGATAAAAGACGTTCCTTTATCATTGTGACTGAATGTCTACCATGTTAATCAGGTGACAGTCTCTAACGCTAATCAGACGAAAACAGTTAATCCACCTTGATGACAAACAAACGAAACGGGGAGTAAGTGAGGTGGCGGATTACTAGTATCCAGTGACGGATTCTCCTATGGCGTGAAGGTAAGGCATTTTTTGCTTTTATTTTAATAAAATTTACAGATTATACTTGCCCGGGGATTAGCAGAGTAACAGCACAGTGGCTGAAGAATAGCAGAGAAATAACAAAGTGGCAGATTATACTTGCTCAGACATCCTATCTTGTTTAAACTGTTTCGATGTTATGTGTATGTTATGTTATATTTAAGATCATTGTATTACAGCAAATGCATTTTCTATCAGTCAACTGTAAACTGGATGTGTTATATAAAATTTTATATAAAAATAAACTGAATTATCATTTCAACCGCTAGTTCTTCATTTTTTTCTTTATCAAACCCACTCTATAGCCCGGGAAAAAAGTGGGGCGAAACGACCAACTCTCAAAAATTGGGGCGAAACGACCCGGGGCGAAACGACCCGGGGCGAAAAAGTATGGGGCGAAACGACCCAGGGGACGAACGGGATTTGGGGCGAAACGACCCAACACCATTATCATCATCATCATCATCATCATCATCATCATCATTTTCTCGGATTATAAGCTATTGTTTTGAAATGTATGCATTTATCAATTGTTGAATAAATATTGTTTAAACTAACTAACCGTCCCGATATTTGGGACGAAATGTCGCAGCTCCACTTAGAAACAGAATAATAATCTAACAACAAATAAGAAGAATAACATCAAACGATCACTAAAAGTTCAAATCATAAACTGCCGGTCAATCATTGAAAAGCAAAAGGAATTTGAAAATATGATCTGGTCAACCAAACCAGATATTTTTATTGGCACCGAGTCATGGCTTAAACCCAAACACTATACAAATTAGATTTTTAATACTGACCATGGCTACAAAATACATAGGCGTGACCGCCAGAAGCAAACCGGTGGTGGGGTCTTCATTGGTATTAAAGACTCCATCATAGCACAAGCAGTGCCAGATATACAATCAGACTGTGAAGACTTTGGGTCAAACTGGAAATAACTGGCTGTAAGCCCTTAGCAATTGGTGCATACTATAAACCGCAAGAATTTGATATAAAAAGCTCCGTAGAATTCGCTAAATCTTTGGAAAAAGTCCAGAAGCAATACTCAAACATGTGGGTTGCTGGGGATTTAAACTTACCCAAGATGGACTGGGCTGCTATGGGACCATCCCAGGACTGTAAATACCCTTCATACTACAAAAGCATTATCGAAAATGTAAATGATGCCAACCTTACACAGATGGATAACCAACCTACAAGAGACAAACACATTCTGGATCTCTTTCTAACAACCAATACAACCCTGGTTCAAAAGGATACAATCTTACCTGGCATTAGTGATCACGATATCCCACAGATAACAGACAATACATCACATAAAACACGATACCAGACACCCAGAAAAATTCCTTTGTATAAAAAGGCAAACTGGGAAGGCCTGAAAAAGGCCACCCGTGATTACCATCTAGAGATGCTGAAGTCCAGTAAGTACACCATGCTCGCCACTGAAGAGCTCTGGCTAAACTTCACATCGACCTTAAACAACCTATCTGAAACTTACATCCCATCAGAAATCTCCAGTACTCGAAATCACCTTCCCTGGGTCAACCAAGAATTGAAAAGGACCATCAGAAAACGAGACAGGGCCTTCAAAAATTTTTAGAAAAGTGGAAAACCAAATGACCACAAGAAATTCCTAGACCTCAAACACCTAGTTAGGAAGAAAACCAAAGAGGCCTACCAACAGTATATAGGGGATATCCTAAATACAAACCCGACATCTCACCGTCCCAATGCAAAACCCAACACAAAAAAATTCTACTCTCTTCTCAAAACTTTCAAACAGGACTCTGCATCCACACCTCCCCTTAAATTCAATGACAGCTTACATCATGATGATGCTTCTAAAGCCGCAGTGCTAAATAAACAGTTTCAGTCTGTCTTCAGCCCCAAATCACCGCTGTGTCTGTCATCCTACTGCCAGATGAAACTCAGAGATATGGACGATGCAAACCAAACACCCATACTGAAAGACACCCTACCCATTCCCCCAATGCCAAACATAAAAATAAGTACCAACGGCATAGAAAAACTCCTCTCAAAATTACAACCCCACAAGGCCTGTGGACCAGATAATATTAAACCCCTGATTCTCAAGTCACTCTCAAAAGAACTGTCCCCAATTATAGAAATTATCTTCCAAAAGTCCATCGACGAGGGTATAACTCCAACCCAGTGGAGATCAGCAAATGTGGCTCCCATATTTAAGAAAGGCGATAGGTCAGACCCAGCAAATTACAGACCTATCTCCCTGACATGTGTGCTCTGTAAAACTCTGGAGCACATAGTCTCCTCGCCTATCATCAAACACTTTACAGACCATGGCATCCTGTATCACCTTCAGCACGGCTTCAGAGAAAAGCGCTCATGTACTACCCAACTAATTATGCTTATAAATGATCTCTTACTCTCAACGTACAACAAAAAACAAACAGATCTAATATTATTGAATTTCAGTAAAGCCTTCGATAAAGTCAGCCATGAGAAACTCCTCTTCAAAATGCACAGATATGGAATACGCGGACAAACCCTAAAATGGATCAAAAGCTTCTTAGATAATCGTGTACAATCAGTCATTCTCAACGGCGTTGCCTCAGAACCCATACCTGTGTCATCTGGTGCGCCACAGGGATCAGTTCTGGGGCCACTTCTTTTCTTGGCCTATATAAATGACCTCCCTCAAAACATTCACTCAAAAGCCCGCCTCTTTGCTGATGACACTGCTATTTACCTATCCATGGCCTCTGCAAATGATTCAAAAATACTTCAAAATGACCTCAACACACTTGAAAAATGGGAAACAGACTGGGACATGCAATTTAACCCCTCAAAATGTCAAGTCATTAACATCACAAGAAAGAAAAAACACTTGGACACCAAATACTACCTACATAACACATTACTAGAAACAACCCCATCCGCCAAATACCTTGGAGTAGATATCTCACACGATCTCTCCTGGAATATACACATAAATAGAATCACAAAAAAGGCAAATCAAACACTAGGATTCTTACGCAGAAACATAAAAGTAAAAAACCCGTAACTTAGATCCCTTGCCTACCAGACTCTAGTCCGCCCCCCAATTGGAATATGCCTCTGAAGTCTGGTCCCCCTACACCCAATCCCAAATTGATCAAATCGAAACCGTCCAAAGAAGATCAGCCCGATGGGTAAAGTCTGACTATGGACGCACTTCCAGTGTTACAGATATGCTACAGTCCCTAAACTGGCACCGCTTAGACCTTCGGCGCATAGACTCCCGGCTCTCCCTCATGTATAAGATTACTCATAAATTAGTTGCCATTCCCGCTGAAGACCACCTAACCCCACAATCCAGAATACCCCGTCACAGTCACCCGTGGTGTTATAGACAGATTTCGGCCATCACTGACTATTATAAGTATTCATTCTTCCCCAGTACAGTGTATCATTGGAATAAACTCCCCCTGCATACCCCATCACTCCCCACCATTGAGCAATTCAATACGGCCATTAGTCGTATTGAATTAGACTCACCATAACTTGTATCCACCTGCTTTTACTTTTACTTTTTAACATGTACACTCTATTTTATTTTTGTTCTCCACTTTGGCATACTACTTCATTTTTACTTTTTACTAACAATCTTTGTGGCTGGCGTGCCGATTTGTTCATGTCTAAGTCCCCGCGAGGGGTTCGACATTAATGGAAGATAGATAGATAGATAGAAATAAAATGACTTCCACGAAAGACTAATGTTCAGCGTAAAGGACAAATATTCCGTAATTGTCCTAACACCAGTTACCTACGCTCATTTATTTGGTTATTTTTGGTTTGTAAATTATTTAATTGTGAATAGTGTGTTTTTTATACCTGATAGGTACGCCAAACTTCTGTTTCCTCCCGTCACCCCACCCGCCCATTCCAGAAAGAATTATTTTGTGTGGTACATTTAGGACATCGTAGTTTTGGTACTCCTGCAAATACTAGTTCTGGCTGCTGTAAATGTAAATCGAGTGCGACTATATCCAGACCTGCGCGTGAAGAAAAGACGTGGCAAAGTATCAACACGTTTGATCCGACTACAAACACGTCCAAAATGCACTATCTTAGACTGATTTTACACTTTCTTTTATATTTACTGTCTTTGACATATATTGAGTGTTATTTTATTCATATAGATGCACACGCAGAAGAATGTTTTTTTGACAAAGTTACCTCCGGAACCAAAATGAGCCTTATGTTCGAAGTCGCCGAAGGTGGATTTTTGGACATAGACGTGAAGGTGCATTGAATTTACGAATGATTTTCTTAAATCTTTCAGAAAGAATAGTAGTGTGTGATGGGTAATAGCGGTTTGAAATCTGATAGGATGGGAACTCGAATTTGCAACAAAAAACGTGCCTGATACAGATTGTGATCATAATTCATATCACCTTATTTCGCGTGAAATCAGCTGGTAAAATTGTTCGACTGAGTCGGTGAGTGCTGGACAGAATGTCGACGAAGAGACTTCTTTTTCGGGTGGGGGGGGGGGGGTGGGGTGTAAAATGACAAGACAATTAAAATAATATGAACTTTGGTAAAACCAAGAAGCGCGCGCAACTCACAGTGTTATAATGACATAAACTTAACAAAATTTAAAACAGTGTTTAAGGGGTCGTCCAACAAAACATTTTGCGTTGTGAACTAATGCATGTACATGCTGTCTTGTAGATTTATTTCCCCCTAAAAACATATCAGACCTACAATATAAAAATTGGCCTCGAAACGTATTGTCGAAAATTTATTGTTTTTGTTTCGCTGGGGTGCATCAGTCCTCGGAATTAGTGACAGCATTCGGCAATGCCGCCTTCGTGGGGCATGACGGCAGCATTTCCTTGTCGTCGCAAATTGGCAGCCATAATATTTTTTTACTTCACCCAATCACCTGAAGTCCGTCAGAACTGATCATCCAACCCTACATAACATATGTTTTATAGGCATAACTGGTGTATAAAATCTATATTTGTGGAAATATCTAATATTAATTAATTTGAAAGTGAGTTTGTACAAAATGTATGTGGTTGAAAAACTGTTCATAACCAGTTGTTTTTCGTTTGTGTTTTTTCGAAAGAACCCCCTTGTTGACTGTGATGCACGTTTAAAATGTCCCAGGAATTCCTGGGCAATTCCCTTTTGACATCACACCTTACATAAATACAACCAATCGAATTCTTCGTTTCATGAAAGTATGCTAAATTGGTGTACTAGGACAATGCGGCAGTTCTGTTGGTCACTGATGTAATCTCAACAGAGCACGTGGTCATGTTCCATTTTAATTTTAGCATTCTCCACTTGTGGCATAATGAATGCTGTACAATCTCAAACAAACTGAATTGGAAAACAATCAATCGGTTCAATAAAAAAATAAATGCATTGAGCACAAAACAAGGGTGAGTTGGAAAATAATTCTTGTTGTGTTTATCGGGTCAGAGTCAACTCGCCCCAGGTTGATGCGCAATGCAAATATTTCTGTCTCTAACAGTTACTGTCAAAACCAAAGCTAATAATGCATGAATGTGAGTTACAACCAGCCCCAAAAATTAGGACAACCAGTCAGTCAATTGATCACTTAATCGAACTACAGCGTTCCAACTGACCACCTGCCAGTGATCTCTTGTCCATTCGAAGTCAGCTGTTCTGATTAATGATTATTATTCACTTAGTGTCATAATACTGTCGTCCAAACAATTCAATTCAAACGTGCCGTCGCTGATAAAATTTTGCCGTCGCAGAATTTTTGGCGGCGGCAATGTTGTGCCATCGCAATATTTTCCTAATTCCGAGGACTGGGTGCATACATTATGGAACGGAACTTCTGTTTTGGAAATGGAAATTCGTGGATGTTTGTCAGACAGTATGTCACTTCGACATCTTAGGTTCGTAATAACTGAATGAAAACGACCTTTGTCACAATCCGACCTGTGCGTACTTTTAAGTTACAACAAACGGACGTGTTGTTGATGCTTTTCATTTGGTAACTTTGTTCCAATAACACGCAGTGTTGGTTTGAAGTGAACAGCGTTTTGCACTTGCAAATGCAAAACAGATAAATCACGTGACAGAATACTCCGCAGAATCGAACAACAGCGAGATCCCAACAGCCAGCCAGCAGACGATGAAATCCAATGTGCATATATGGGAAGATTTAGCTTTTTCGACATTTTCTGTCATTTAGTCAGCAAAGCAAACGACAGTTGAGTTTGTTTGGAAAAACTTTAATTTTGAAAAGCATGTTCAATAAATTATTCACAGTCTGCATGGAATGATCTGAGGAGAAATCTCGCATTACACCGTTCGCTTTTTAGGGGGCGTCATTCGATGTGTTCGATTCTGAAAACGAGAGCTGGGGTTCCCCATGTTTTTACTTCCGGTTTCCGGTTTAGATTGGATGGCATAGCATTCCTTGGTTTTTCCAATTTCACGTACACGTTGTCTATTAGGCTTGCTTCAAAGCAGCCCTTTGGGCTGCTTTTGCGCGCGCTAATATTTTATAAGAAGATAAAAACTGGTGCTGAAACGGTTAGTAAATTTTGTAATCGGTGGCCATTTGCTATTTGAATAATAATTACCAATTAACCACCACATTTACGTCCAAGTTAATTTGGAGAACGGTGTCTGTGTTTTTCTTCTGTAAACAAGTGACTATACAGGGTATCTCTTGTTCGGTTTACCATCGCCTTTTCAGCTTATTTTGATGCAATTGAAAAAAAAAATCGGATCGCAGAGTGCGATGCATGTACAGTACGTGGAGAGTGTATTATCACTAAATCACCCACAGAGTGGAGATTCCACCCGAGGAATAACTGCAAATTTGTTGCAAAGCATAACCAGCACCAGCAAAGTTTCAGCCAATGGACCTCCGGGTTAAACCCGGAGGTCCATTGGCTGAAACATTGCTTGTGTTTTTTGTTGATGTGTACAATATTTGAAAGTTATAGCTTGGGTGATAACTCCACTCTGTGGGTGATTTAGTTACAATCCACTCTCCACGTACAGTAACATCACTATTGAGATTTCATCTGGCCAAGGATGGAATGGGATGGAGTTATTCCTCTGTGATTTCCTGTTGATGTTATTTATTTAATTCATTGTAGCTACAATTTAATAACTAAAAACGACGTGAAGCTAATAGGCTTCCGTAGATGAGAACGCTAAGCAACAAAATTCGCTAAAATTTGCAAAAAATTCCGTTTTCAAAATAAATTTGTAAAAATCAGCGATTTTTTTTTAAATATAAGAACACAGGGTGAACCTGTTGATTTAGAAATATTTAATTTCTAGAAATTTCAGCATTTGGGACATGAATTTCAATCCCTTTAAACAAATAAAGCAGCCGGAAAAGATGAGTCTTTTTTTTTTTCAATTTTTTATCCCAAATGGATTTTTCTCCGGATCAGTTCTTTTCAATCATTCTTCATCATTAATCTTTAATCACTGATGATAAAAGAACATAAATATAAATTTGACACCTAATTGTTATTAGGTAACCCATTTCTAAATTGAAGTCATAAAACAGGAGTTTAGTATATTGACCGGAGCGTTTTCAAAGCTTATTCACACCTTCTAGTGTTCAGAAAATTCAGAGATGGTAAATGCCAACATTACTGATTGCTACCTGAAAAACTGCCGCAGAAAATCCCCGTTCAGGCCACAATATAGCGCAATCCTCTGATGTAGCCTTCAGCACCAATAAATAATCATATTTGTTCCATAAATGAGGAGCAAGAAAGTTGAATATTCAAAAGGACTGGTGACAATCAGTCCTTCCCATATAGCGGGCGCATATGCGCTTGCGCCCGTAAGCGCTCGCATTTTCCAATGAACAAGCGCTAAAAACTGCGCCCGTCAATTTTTGGCTCGAACTGTACAACTGTATTCGCTCGATCTTCGTTCTGAAAGAATTGTGTTTTACTCCAAGCTTCTCATTTGACAGACCTTTGATTTTGGAAAACAATGCGTGCATCGTGTTTAGCGCTAATAATTTACCCTACGTGTGCTTTTTTCCGAAGGCAGTGGGTTTTACAGTGTGATTGTTTCGGGGCGATGGTTTTCATTTGTGTTGGTTTTGACCTTGACCGTGTTCTCTCCGAGGTCGGTATTCTATTTGACAATAATCATTCAGTGATGATGTTGCACATCAAGGGAACTAATTTCATTAGCAGCGAGGTCGGTGCTTCTTATAAATCACGATATCGATTGTTAGGTTCCGTTCACACCTGAAATCCTGTCGGATAACCTGTATTTTATCCAAACCGTCCCCCAGGTACCGTCAGAGACGTCTGATACTTCTGCTGACTGATGTCATGAAACAAATTGTCCCCAGACCGAATCGTCCCGAATTAAACTTTATTTCACCCAAACCATCCACCAGGTCTGATACTCCTGCTGGGTTCTGACTGACTGTTAACCCTATCTATTCACGATGATTCACGGGGATATACATTGCCTTGGAAGATTTTCCTGTGGGAACCCCGGAAAATGAGGTAGTGCTTTCTTTACTATGGTAAACAAGTTCTGCTTTACTACCCAGTCACTGATGCTTGAGGTGGAAGTCCTCTAAAATGGGCAACATGGGGATAAACGATTGACTAAACTTGACTTTATGTCCTGTTGTGTCAAGCTTAGCTATTGTGCATAAATAGGTGACATTAAACACCACTAAATAAATACAAATTGTTTTGATGTTGGACAACATGGTTGGCAGGCTCAAGTTGAGCTCGCAAGTGATTTCACAAGCTCATATTATTGCTCTCGCAACATTTTCCATAAGGAAAGCACTGGGTGACAATTTATGAAAATTAAAACTAACAACATTCAAGTGTGCAGAGTAAAAACTTCACCGTGCACATGATTTAATGGCAGTTCATTGTAAATGAACTGTACGCCTATATTAGAGATATGATGGGGTCTTGTGTGGGATGGGTCTATACAATTCCCTCCCCCACCCACTGTTTGGAATATGGGACTGAAGTCCTTCAACTTGAGGAAACACCACTTGGCACTTGTGCTCATCTACTCGCCAGATGACCCGAGTTATTCTTCAAAGAACTCCTTATAATTGGGGTGTCTGCAAATCACTCCAGGGGTGGAATATCCACCCAAATGATATACCCAGTTTCTGTGACAAAGCAAACACAAGGAACTCACAGTATGGTTCTGTGGATTGGGCTTTTTATAGTGGTTCGAAGCTCACTTGAAGTTGAGAATGTTTCTTTCACACAACACAATCCAGAATACGTGGAAATTCCACTTTGTTGGTGTTTCTGTAAAAAAGCATATACCATGTACCGTGGATGGGTTTCAGACACGTTACATGATATCCACAATCAGAAGTACAGTCGTTCACAGTGTACGAGAATGTTAAGTTCACAAGAACGATGGGTCGAGTCACCTGTGGTACGAAACTGAGAGAGGAAGTTGCAACGTCTCAAACCACGTGTCGCGATGTGGACGAGAAAATTGTCCACAATGTTCATGCTCACTGAGCTTTCTAAAACATTCTTTCAGATATTTTTCACGAATAAATAGTTGTTACACGCTATTGATTGTTCTCAGTCATTTGGAAATGCTCTCTCACGACACATTAACCTATCAAGTGAAGTGCGTCAGAATATCAATTCACCCCAAAAAAACCTGCCCGCGGACAGAAAATAAAAAAAACTGATTTTAATTGATTTCTAGCATGAGCATGTGGACATTTTTCAGTTGCCCCAGCTTTTTCAACACTCCATTAAATATTGACAACGATTTTTGAAATGTTTCATGGGTATCTTTCTAAAATAAAAATAAAATCTATGCATGTCAAGCCCAAGGGTTTAATATTCTATCGCGGTTGCCAATATTTGAGAGAAATTTAAAAATGCCGTATATATGGTGAATAAAAGGCCAAATTCAACTGACCACATATGGAAGAGTAGGAATGTAGGTCCCAGAAAAAGTGTTGTGAAGGGTAGGCCCGCCCTTATCAATCATAAATTGTTAACACAGCATGCCCATCGATTCGAACCATGCAGTGGTGGAAACTTGTGTTGGCGGGGGTGTGGGGGGGATTTTTCCAGAAATAATATCTCCCCCCCCCCCCCCCACCCCCCCACCATCACACGAACTCACACAAAATAATTATGCATCGACGTTTGTAATCTAACTCATAATGTTAACCTTGTTTTACCTTCAATGATCGAAGGTGCACGTGGCATTGGCCACCAGAAAAATTTGAGAATACTATTTTTTTTACCGTTTACTTAAAAAAAACGAAGCTGGCGTGGGGATGAGAAGTTGTGGTGTGTGAGGAATTGGCAGTTTGCTACTCATGCTTCCCTCTGTGTAGGGATAAGGATACTTGATGAGGGTTCTGCCCCGGAAAGGGAGGGGGGAGGTATCTTTTTAGCTCATCTTGACACAGTCAAGCTGAGCTAATCTCATCGCTCTCCGTCTGTCGTACATCAACACCAGGTTTTGGTCTTCTCCTCCAAAGCCACTGGGCCAATTCAAGTGAAAGTTTGTGTGAGTGATGGTCCCAAAGGGGCATTTCATTTTTGTTCAACTCAGCATACCCAGCCCCGTAGGGAGGGAGTGGGGGAAAATGCTCCAAAATATTTTAAAAATCTTCTCAAGAACCAGTGTGTACAATGACTTGATATTTGTTATGGAGCTTCCATATGAGGTGTAGAATCAAGTTTGTTCAAACGAAGTTCGTGAAGTAATATTTGGCTTTGTAATAGGAGGAGTAAGATTTTTGGCCCCGCCCAAAATTTATATTTTCTGAACCGATGGTCCGGTATGAACCAAATTTGGTTTGTGGTAGTATTGGGTCATAAGTACTTGACCCATGCAAAAAAAAAAAATTCCCACATCCCCATGGGAACCCTGGGAGCTAAAAATAGAAATATTTTCAAACGCCCATATTTCCCAAACCCCACCTAACAGAGAGCTTTTATTTGGTATGAAGTATCCTTATGACCAGTAGAATTGAATGGTAAAAAAAAAATGCCATCGGTTATGTTAGGGTGTTCTGTAATGGGCATCGAAAAAATGCTGAGTCAGCATATTTGCAAAAATTTAAAAAAATCTTTTCTCCAGAACCAATCTTCAGAATCTTTTGATATTTGGTATACAGCATTCTTAGGGGGTCAGATAAAAGTTTGTTGAAATAAAGCTCATTGGTTCATATTTGGGCTCTCTACAGGAGCCCAAAGTTTTAACATAGGGTAATATGGGGAATATTCTTTAAAAATCTTCTTCTTCAGAACCAGGGCTGAACCACCACTCAGAATCTTTTAATATTTGGTATACATCATTGTTATGAGGGTGAGATTCTAGATTGTTCAAAGCAAGTCCCTTGGTTTATATTTGGGCTTCCGTAGGAAGCCCAAATTTTATCTTTGTTCAATATGGAGGGTAATTTAAAAAAATCTTCTTCAGATCCATCAGTCAGAATGCTTTGATATTTGATATGCAACATCTCTATGGGGGTTAGATTCAAGTTTGTTCAAATCAGATCCCTAGGTATATATTTGGGCTCACTATGGTAGCCCAAATTTTTACTTAGTGCAATATGAGGAAATTTCTTTTTCTTTAAAAATCTTCTTCAGATCCACCAGTCGGAATGCTTTTATATTTGGTATACAACTTCTCTAGGTGGGGAGGGGGGGGGGGGGGGGCAGATTCCAGGTTGTTCTATTCGAGTGCCTAGGTTAATATTTGGGCTCCATATGGGAACATGAAATTTAACTTCTACAATATGAGGGAATTTCTTCAAAAATCGTCCTCTTCAGATTCACTTGTCAGAATGCTTTCACATTTGGTATACAACATCTCTAGGGGGGCCAGATTCAAGTTTGTTCAAATCGGATCCATAGGTTAATATTTGGTCTCGCTATGGTAGCCCAAATTTGAACTTAGTGCAATTCGAAGAAATTTCTTGACAATTTCTCTTCTTCAGATCCAACAGTCAGAATGCTTTCATATTCGGTACACAACATCTCTAGGGAAGTCAGATTTAACTGTGTTCAAATCAAGAGCCTGGATTAATATTTGGGTTCTCTATGGGAGCCAGAATTGGCCATTTTGCTGAAGAATTAAAAATTTTGTATTCAGTACCCTCTAGAGGTACTAAGATTAATCCACATAGGTTGTATCAAGGGGCTTCATAGGGGAGCTCTACATTTTTCTTATGATCAACTGAAGAAAAGGCATGATGCCCAGATTATTTTTGTCACTCCTGAGGGACTCAAGGATTGACAGTGTAGCCTATGGAGATGGCTTTTTTGATGTAGACTCATTCTTGGACTCTGTTTAAATTGTGTTCTGCACAAGATGAGCACTTCAGGCCCCGTGGGACCTCTTGTTTCTTTTTAATTTAATTTAAACAATATTCATTCATGAAAAAGTATGATGCATACATATAATAAACTACAACATGATTGTCATACAGAGTGCGCAGTACAATGGTATGCATTAAAGTAATGAATCAAGAACGAGATTTGTTGAAAGGATTCAGCAGTAAGCTTTAAGCTTTTATAAGCCGTCTCCTCTGGAATACTGACGAAGTTTGACAGTAGCTTGTTTCTTTTTGTTATGCGTACCCATACTATGTATGGTACACATAATGCCGGCATCCGGAGTGACCATCCGTCGTTCGTCCATCTGTCTGTCCGGCTGGCTGTCTGTCCGGCGTCCGTATCCATTTCTTTGGCATTCGATAACTTGAAAAATATTGCTTGGATTGTCAAGTTACTTTATATTTGTGTTGAGGTTACTGATGTGCCGAGCTGTATAGTTTTTGGTGTAAATCGGATAATTTGATCCTGAGATATTAACCCTTTATCCTTCAAATTGAAAATTCCTCCAATCCCTTTGACATTCGATAACTGGAAAAATATTGCTTGGATTGTCTAGTTACTTTATATTTGTGTTCAGGTTACTGATGTGCCGAGCTGTATAGTTTTTAGTGTAAATCTGATGATTTGACCCCGAGATATTAACTCTTTATCCTTCAAATTGAAAATCTCTCCAATCCCTTTGGCATTCGATAACTTGAAAAATATTGCTTGGATTGTCAAGTTACTTTATATTTGTGTTCAGGTTACTGATGTACCGAGCTGTATAGTTTTTGATGTAAATCTGTTATTTTAATCCTGAGATATTAACCCTTTATCCTTCAAATTGAAAATTCCTCCAATCCCTTTGGCATTTGATAACTTGAAAAATATCGCTTGGATTGTCAAGTTACTTTACAATTGTGTTCAGGTTACTGATGTCCTGAGCTGTATAGGTTTTGGTGTTAATCTGATAATTTGATCCCGAGATATTAACCCTTTATCCTTCAAATTGAAAATTCCTCCAATCCTTTTGGCGTGAGATAACTAAAAAAATATCAATCCGATTGTCATGTTACTTTATATATTTATTCAGGTTACTGGTGTGCTGTGCTATATAGTTTTTTATGTAAATCTGATAATTTGATCCGGAGATATTAACCCTTTATCCATCAAATTAGTCACTCCTCCAATCCATTTCTATATGTACCCATACCTTGTATGGTTTACATAATGTCGGCATCCGTGGTGGCCCTCCGTCATACAGCTTTCTACTAGTTGCTCGTATGGGTACACATCTGACGATTTCATCAGCCTATTTTTGATTTTCAATGTTCTCGGCGAATAATTAATTTCTTTTTGAGCTTTCACCCAAATGCATATTTTTTTTTGTTTTACAGAACACCAACTATCTCTTGAAATTGAAACTTTCTTTATAAATATCTGAGCATTCCGATTTCTTAATTCGCTCGCAACACTTTCCATACACTGTCAGTTCGGTAGGCTGTGGAGAGGGTTCTTTGTTTCCAAAACCACGCTTCTTTTCTCATAGTTCCTCCATAAGAACGGTTGCGATTTATACATACTAGGCTAAAAATTCTCGAAATAAAAACGTCATTACTTCTACCTCCTCAAGGTTTAGAAGTCTTGAATCAACCTGGATGATTTTCTCATCAATCTTCGAAAACAAAAACCACGCAATACACGTTTTTAAATACTTCTTGTATTGTCGCGAAATGAATTGATAAGGAGGGGGGGGGGGGGGCAGATGAATGAACATCATCTCGTCCTCTGAGTATCTACATTTTTTATACTGTACCAATGACCCAGACTTAGCTGGTGCTAACTCTAAAAAATCCAGGGCCAAACACAAATTTTGCCCCCCAATCCCCAAAATTTGCATCTAAAACCAAAAGAAATCATGTCGTATAGGACCTCCATATTTTACCCTTACTGCGCATGCGCAGTGTCAAGGACGTTCCGAAATTGCCGCCAATTATCATTCTCTGTTTGGCCCTTCATCAGTCAACATCTCACTGATCTTTGTGCTTGTAAATCTCAGTTTAAAGGATGCCAGACACGTAATTATTGGAGAAATGGTGATTCTAAGGAGGATATAGAAGGAGGAGAGGAAAAAGGAGTGACAAAAAATAATCAGGGCTGTACTTAAAATTTTTTATGAAATTATGTTAAGTTGCCTATTTTCGAGGCATGGGCCTCTTGTTGTCATTCTTGCTATAAAGTTGCACTGCTTATTCAGTGTTTCCTCTCCCCTGGTCTTCTAAGTCCCCCCTTGCAATTCTCCCATGCTTTTGGCATATTTTTGAGAAAGATCATTTCTAAATTCTCTTGGGAGAGTTAGCTTGGTTACAGAATGTTTTCTGTTATTTTCCCCATAGTTACGTTTTCACCCATGGGTGTATAAACGTTGTGTTCTGCATCTTCCATCTGATGTTCTGCAGATTCTCCCCTGGGAGTCTCTGTCTTGCATCAGATAGAGTGTAATTTTGATGACTGATTTCGGGCCAGTTTTGTCAGTGCCTGGAGTCATGTTTTCTGGTGTTTTTACACTGTTTGTTTACATTGGCAACAGTCTCTTTTGAGGGGGGCTGTTTGCCTTTGGAGTAGTTTATCTCATTATAAGATACATTTTTATTATCCGTAAGTGTTGCATTAATTATTTAATATAAATTTAAAATTTTTGACCACACTTAGCCATCGGATCCATTGGGGCTCAACGTTACTTTTCAGAAACTTGGGCTTTGCTGAAAAAATATTTTTCAAAAATTATTTTGATTTTCAATTGTTTTTTCATTATTAATGGATCATGTTATTATGTATCTTTGTGTTAGGGGTTTGTGCGAGTAACTAGGACTTGTTGTTGACTTTTCACAATGAAAGGATATTGTTCAAATTGTAATAGGAAGAAATCTTCCTCTGACTTTCATGTTCATTGCATTAATTGTAGTCAGTGTTCTCGCACTAATCCCTGTTCTATATGTCAATATTGGGATGACAAACATTGGAAACGTGTGTCACGATATGTTGTTAGTGGAGAAAGGGCTATGCCGGCTCTTTCTCCGCAGGGTCACTCTACTCTATCAGTTTCTATTTCAGAGGAACAAGAACAGGGTGATGTTTCCATGTTATCTTCCGCAAGTGCGCTTCCGTCGTCACAAATGAATACAGAGCTAGCGGCAAAAGTGCTCATGGAGATTAAACAAATGTCGTCCGCTAGCTCGCCCGGTGTAGCGTCCATTCACCGAATGGTTCGGCAGCCGGGTTCGTCTGATGCGGTCCAGGAGGAAATGTTGGGTGATGCGAGCACTATAAACATTCAACGTGCACACCCAGTGACGGCAGATAGTAGGAGAGATCGGAGGCAGCCTTCGAGTCCGGTTCCTAGCTCGTCCAGGTCCAGCCGGGCCGCGAGCGAGAGAGGCCCCTCTCTCGTACAACAACATTTGGGACCAGATGTTGTGGTACAAAATGTGTCGCAAGCGGAGCACACGTCCGTCGCTCGGGACGCTCCGTTGTATAGGCAGTCCGCGGAGACTGCTCAGGATTCTTCCTTTCATCAGCGCACACGACCGCACCTTGGCTACGTGACCGCCGATATTTTACCAGCTTCGCCGATCAGGGATTCTTCGGCGACCAGGTCACACCATCCGGTAGCCAGGGACACGAGGCCGATGGACTCCGGACGTTCGCATAGGAAGAGTATGCGGGAGTCATCAGATGCGGAGCTGCCCTCGGCGAAGCAGCGAAAGACTGCGCCTCCGCAGGCCTCGATGTCGGGCGTACTTGTGCAAATAGCACAACTTATCGCAGCATCCCAGCAACCGACAGAAACGGTGTCGGATCAGGAATTATCCGACGGCGCTGGGTCGGTACGCTCCGTCGAAGCATCGGGGGGCGGACGACCGGGAGCATCATGAGGTCCGACCGGATGGTGAAAGGGATACGGATGACTTGGAGCTATCCCTTTCGGAACAACATAATGCTGCCGTGGACTTCATCCGGCACTTTCTCCCTCAAGTTGTTCCGTCGGGCCAGACTGCTGCGGTTCCGGACAAGAGAATTATAGCGTCATTGGACTCTGATTTCTTTGAGCGGTTCAGGGACATCGCTCCCGAGTTTCCGACTCAGTCCAATAATGTTGCAAGAACATTTGAATTATTGAACGACGCTATATTCAAACTTGCTTCCAAAACGGGAAAAGCAGGTTTCTTGTCCGCCAATACTCTCAACCTGCCTTTCATTAATGCAAGGAATAAATTCGATACGGCAGGACAGGGTATCCCAAGAGTTCCTCTGCGTATGGACGACGAGGCGGAAGACTTAGAATTATCATTACCGTCGTTGGCGTCTATTCCAACCGCGGTGTTGGAAACAACTATTTCGTCTAACAGAGCCAGTTTAGATGCCTTATCTTACGCAGATCACCTTACTAAGGCGTTATCACTGCGTCTTCAAGGGAAAGAATTTCAGGATATACAATCCTCTTTAAGACTTCTTTCAAGGGCAGTAGCTTATTCCACGTGTAACTCCGCCCTTTCAGTGGCAAACCTGGAGTTGGTTAGACGTGACGCAGCCCTAGCTACATCCACACTCGTGGATACTAAGGTGAAGAACTCTCTCAGAGTCGCTTCGGTCTCCGGAGAACTTCTCTTCGGCGGCAAGCTTTCTGCAATTTACGATAAAATTACAAAGAAAGCTTCGGATTCTCTGCTGTTCAAATCTGCTTCTAACAAGTCGGACACGGCAGGTAAGAGTAAGACAGGCACTTCTGGGTCTAATGCGCCCAAGAGAGGTTCCTGTAGAGGTTCCGGTGCGTCCTCTTGGTCTTATTCAAGAGACCGTCAAGGTAGCGACTCACGTTCGGGACGTCCTTCGGACCGGGACAACTGGTCAGACGCCCCGAGGTCGACGGGACGAGGTGCGGGTCATGGAGGACGTGGTTTCTCCTACCGCATGCCTCGCAGGTCCAGGAGGTGATGGCTTCAACCTCTATCGCGTACCGGTTGGCGGAAGGTTGTCGAGTTTTTCACAAGAGTGGGCGTCGATTACGGACGACCCTTGGGTGAGAGGGGTGATTTCGGAAGGTCTAAAGATATCCTTCAAACGAAAGCCTCCATTAACTCGAAGTCCAAAATGGACTCAACTTCCGTCAAATCCGCAGAAAAGAGACGCTCTATTATCAGAGGTGCAGTCTCTTTTAATGAAGAACGCGGTAGAGGTCGTAGAAAACCAGGAGACACCGGGATTCTACAGCCATCTGTTTCTGGTTCCGAAACCAGACGGCTCGTTCCGTCCAGTCATAGATTTGAGCTGGATAAACAAGCTGATCGTCGCTCCGAAGTTTTATATGGAGACGATTCGATCGGTCGGAGCGAGTATTCGGGTGAACGATTATGCAACAAGCATAGATCTCAAAGATGCGTACTTTCACGTCATGGTACATCCGACATTCAGAAAGTATCTACGCTTCACAGTCCTAGGGGTGGTGTATCAATTCCGCGCGATGTGCTTCGGATTGAATCTAGCACCCTGGGCTTTCACTCGGGTAATGAACTCGGTAATGATGTATTTCCGAGCTCATTCGTCTGCGGTAACATCGGCCTACCTGGACGACATTCTTCAGAGGTACGGCAACGAGTTAACGCTTCAGAACGATGTGCAGAATCTACTTCTATTGCTCCGACATCTCGGTTTTATAATAAACGAGGAGAAGTCTGATCTGGTGCTGTCCAAGTCATTCACACATCTGGGAATGAGCTTCGAGACGCACAACAATCTCGTTCGTCTGCCGTTAACCAGAGCGAAATTAGTCAGTTGTTACGCTCGCTATTGTCTGCACGCAGACAAAGTCACAGCGAGAGAATTTATGAGACTGATAGGTCTGTGCGGAGCCGCTGCGGATCTCATTCCGATGGGGCGGTTACGCACGCATCCTCTCCAAATTTTCTTGACTCAGAATTGGAGTTTGAAAATTCATTCGCTCGACATAGACGTTCTCTTGTCAGATCAAGTGAAACGAGAGATTCAGACTTGGGCAAACATTCAGTGGTTAACTCAGGGAATTCCGCTGCAGTTGCCAGATCCGAGTTTTACCATTATGACGGATGCCAGTCAAACAGGTTGGAGTGCATCATTGATCCCAACGGATTCGAGATGCCAGGGTCTTTGGGATCCGCAATTCCTGGGCAAGCACATAAACATCAAGGAAATGATGTCAATTTGGCTTGCGTTACGTCATTGGATGGACATTATTCACAATGCTCATGTCCAAATCCTATCCGACAATACGACAGTAGTGGCGTATATATGGAATCAGGGAGGCACTCATTCAATTCCGTTGTTCAATCTAACGGAAAGAATCCTTCTGTTTGCTCTAGAACATCAGGTTCTTCTTTCGGTCCATCATATACCGGGTCGTCTGAATGTACTAGCAGACTCCCTTTCACGAAAGGGTCGCTTGTTGCCATCGGAGTGGACTCTCAACAAACAAGTATTCAATCAGATTTGCTACCAATGGGAATGGCCAATGATAGACTTATTTGCGACACATCTCAACAATCAGTTGCAGACGTATGTGTCTCCGTGTCCAGATCCAAGAGCATTTGCAGTAGACGCTCTGTCGATCCCTTGGGACGGAATGATAGGATATGCGTATCCTCCAGCGCCGTTAATTCAGCAAGTATTGCTAAGATAAAACAATCTCAATGCAAGATTCTGTTGGTAGCATCTCTGTCTCCACAGAGACCGTGGATAAATCTACTCAGGTGTCTGTTGTGGGACCTACCACGAAAGCTTCCTCCACGGGAGGATCTTCTTTCGCAGGGGAAATCGCGTCAACTCCTTCACAACCCGCAAGGTCTCAACCTTCACGTTTTTCCGTTGTGCGGTCCTTCTTGCATGGCAAGCACTTTACAGGACGAGCAGTGGACGCGATTTCTAACTGTAGGAGGACCTCCTCTTCGCTAAACTATGCGGCTAAGTGGAAGGTTTTTCGTTGTTGGTGTAGGGATCATTCTGTTGATATATTTGATCCCTCTATACCAGACATTGCAAACTTTCTAGTATACTTGTTTGACGAAATCAAACTGCAGCCTGTTACTATTAAGGGTTATAGGTCTATGTTATCTGATACCTATGCACATCATGATAGTTTACAAATTGGATCTAATGTCTCTTTATCTAAGTTGGTAAGAAACTTCTCGATAAATAGACCCAGAACTCTTAGGTTAATTCCTAAATGGAATTTAGCTTGGGTTCTTCTTAAACTGAAGGAAAAGCCATTTGAACCTCTTGGGACAGTAGATTTCAAATTCTTGTCTTATAAGACAGCTTTTCTCTTAGCTTTCTCTTCTGCTAGAAGAGTCAGTGAGCTTCATGCACTGTCGGTGGATGATTCTCACTATCGTAGTGTCGGGAACACTATCACCTTCACTACTAATGTGGGATTTTTAGCTAAGAATCAGGCTCCTAATAAATATCCGGAACCTATTGTTATTAAGGCTCTTCCGTCTTCAGACGGGCGTAGGCCTTTACTCTGTCCTGTTAGAGCGTTACGTACCTATAAACAGAGATCTCAGTTTATCAGAAAGGGACGAAAACATTTCTTTCTGTCTCTGATGCCTAATAGAAAGGACATTTCGGTCCATTCTATTGCTAGATGGATTCAATTAACTATCCGTACTGCTTATGAAAGTTTATCTTCTTCTCAGCAGTCTGTGCTTAAGATTTCGGCTCATGAAGTAAGAGCTCTTGCTACTTCTTGGGCTTACGCTAATAGTATTGCTATTACAGATTTAATGAAGGCTGCTTATTGGTCTCAGCCATCCACGTTCACAAATTTTTATCTCAGAAATATTGAGTCCATTTCTGGAGACCTGCATTGTTTAGGTCCGTTATCTGTTGCTCAGAATGTCGTCCACTAAACAGTTGCAACTATAGTTATGCAGGCTTTCTGTTCCGGCAGTAACTCCGTCCGGCTGCCCTCTTCGCTCTGGGCTATTTGACCCAGGGCAAGGGGAAGGGGGGGGGGGGGAGGGTGTTCCCTTAGGTCACCTGCTTTATAGTGAAAAGCAAGGGAATGCCTCCTCCGAAGTCAGTATTTCTGAGTCGCTTCCGGGATGGTTTTAAAGTGTAATATTAATGTTAAAATTCATTCATGTCACATTTTTAAAGTGTAGCTCGGTGTGAAGCATTTGTATATGTCAAGTGTCAAACGGGCGTTCATATACAATCTTCGGACACTTTTAAAGAATATAAAGAGTCTCAATTCTCGGACACTTTTAAAGAATATAAAGAGTCTCAATTCTCTGGACTAACTTTATTTATTGGCTTACTTTAAAAATAATTAGTATAAGGGTTATACTGGATGTTAATAGAGAACATGAATGTTATTGTGCTCAATTATAAAGGGTATTGTATCTTTCTAATTTAATATTAAATAAGAAAGATACATGTAAAGCCTAATACTCCTTTTCTCCTTGAGGGGTTGCCTCTATATTATATAGTTGAGCTTATTGGATTTTCCTCTATGTCCTAGGCCCTCCAGCCTTTGTACTATTCAGCTAAGTCTGGGTCATTGGTACAATATAAAAATGTTAAAAAATTTATAGTAATTTATATATTTTTTATACTTACCAATGACCCAGACAGGGATGGCCCTCCCAGGAGTTGGGAACTCGTACCTCCCCGCTGAGTACATAGCGCTGACCAGGCACTGCCAGTAAGAATGATAATTGGCGCCAATTTCGGAACGTCCTTGACACTGCGCATGCGCAGTAAGGGCAAAGTATGGAGGTCCTATAGGACATGATTTCTTTTGGTTTTAGATGCAAATTTTGGGGATTGGGGGGCAAAATTTGTGTTTGGCCCTGGATTTTTTAGAGTTAGCACCAGCTAAGTCTGGGTCATTGGTAAGTATAAAAAATATATAAATTACTATAAATTTTTTAACATTCATATATTTAATTGCCACCTCATGTCAGTAGGACGTGCGACTTAATTACTGTTGATTGCCTGTTTCAGGTACTGAATATCAATCAGCCATCGCACGTTACAATTCTGCAGAAATCGCGATACACTACCGTGCATCAGATGTGATTCTCTGATGATTTGCTGCACTAACCTGACGCGCTATTATTTCAAATTAGTGCAGAATACGGGACAGGACTTCTAGTTTTAACTGTACATCCGGGACTCAGTCTACCCATCTAAACCAGCCAATTAAGTTTGTTACTGAGAATTGCACCCACGTGTGCAGTACAGTACTGATCGTGCATGGATATGTATGTGTTTCCACTTTATAAATATTTGATTTCTCAATGCTGTTGTTCTTTATGATCAATAGTGAAAATGGCTCTATTATTTGGTACTTTGTTGATAAAATAATGTTGATGTTGATTTGAAGTGTAGAGTTGTGATGAACGTAGGAATGAACATGAAGGATTATAATGTGTAACGCGAAAATGTATAAATATGGAAATATAACGTCACAAAATACACAAACTTCTAACACATAACCTTTGTTCTCTTTGGTGATGAAAACGAATGCAAAATAGGTAAGGCCATACAAAGTTGATTGTCTTTTTCTCAGGCCATTTTTTCCAAAAAAGCATGCGGACGGGCGGGGTTTTTTTTTATTTTTATTTTCTCCCGAGAGGTTGTTTGTGGTAATTTGACCCCCCATCCAAACGCCTGGTGGACCACGCAAAATTTCGCAAATATATTGGTTATTCACCACAGGGGTGTTGGGTCGTAAATGAAGTGGGGTTTGAATGTTTGTTTTTTCAGTGAAACGTGAAAATTATAACACAGGACGAAAGTCACGAAACGCCTCGTGGGTGAAATGTCTCGGGTTGAAACGTCTCTGGGACAAATCAAATGTCGAAGTGCCAACTTTCAGAGATTTATTTTAACAAAAAAAAAAATCCTTTCACAACTTGCCAAATAAAATCGTGAATCGCAATTTTTCCCCATTATATTCAAAATTATCACAACCCATTTGAACGGGCAGTTCATCCATAAATCATATTTTTTTTAAATCTGAAAATGAAATACAAAACGAATGTTTGCGTGTTTTTATTAACCAATTCGGCTGCACATACCTGCCTATATGCAATTTATTTTCAACTATGACTGTTACTTTTATATCAAGCAATGGTTACTATTAGTTATCCAATTATCCTGCATCTCAAATGCATTTATTTAAATTAACTGGGAAACTCGTAACGGTTTCAAACAACAGCACACAAATTCCTAATGACGGCCATTTACAATACAAATGTTACTAAAAATAAATGCCAGGAGACTGTGTTCCATTCAACATAGCACCTGACTTTGCAGACCTTCTGAGGTTTGGTGCGAATCAAACGTGGTGCGAATCGACCATTCCCCTTTGTGACTGTTTGTTGTCAGACTGAAAGACACCTTCCTTCTTGCTGTCATTATGACTTACCTTTTACAGAATAAAACACTTTCTGTCGTGAATATTGCTAAAACCCACCCACTTTATTAAGGTATGATGTAGAAAAAGCTTGAAGTGTGTTAATTTAAAATATGCGAACGCATCGATATCGATTTACCGAAATGAGCACAATATCTCAAAATTTTTTTGGAAGATTTTTTTGGTGTCATAAAAAGGTTGCATGCGCACCAAAAATGACCATGCGCGCGGGCCTGAGAAACAGAGGTTCTTTTTTTTATAGCCTAAATTCTCGAAATTTATTTGATAAAACAAAGATGAAACTTTCAGTTCGGCTCAGCTGTTTAGCAAGTGTATGCAGTGTTGATAAACAAAGTCGGTTTGAATGGGAATATCGAGTCCCGTATGTAAGATGATGCTATGGTAAACTGGTTGATTCATGCTGGGAGGTTAACTGCAACCACAGGTTGGGATCGGTACTGTCAGACTGCCAAAAATCGCACCCTTGCTCCAATAAACACACAATTAGATTCGGTTTTAAAATTGAAAGCACCGCATGGTTTCTGAAGAAATAAAACAAATATCAAATTACCAAAATGACCACCTAATTCACTTTTCTGCAAAATCTACGCCTCGACTGGCTACTGTCAATAATTCCTATGTATACGTTTGAATGGAATTAAAAAAAACAACAGTTGTACACTAGAGTCGCAACAATGATATTCTCAAGACAGTAAGGCAATACACAAAACTCAACACGATATTCATTTATATTTATGACCTGTCAAAACCAGAGTAAAGCATTATACATGTAAATTGTTCATCAGTTTATCAAATGCTGTTTCCTTTGCTAACTAAAACTTGCCGCTTGCTCTTCATTATACTTCAAATATATTTATATCTACACATAATTTGGAAAGCTTGAACTCCAAAATCGGTTTCAAATTCACTTTTGAAGTTGGATGGAAATTTGGGGTTACAATTATCTAAATGAGTGACTTCTACTCGATACACTTTTTAGGGTTGGCATATTTTTATACGACAACCAATGGCCCAGACTAGCTGGTGCTTACTCAAATTAATCCAGGGCCAAACACAAAGTTTCCCCCCCCCCCCCCCAATCCTCAAAATTTGCATGCAAAATCGGTCAGCCCTAATGGCTGCGTGGCCCTGAAACCTCAAAACCTTTGCCACAGTCTAGAGGTCGTATTTATGAAGGGATTTTATTGTAACTTCTTAGGATGACTCTATAATATCTAGATGATCATGCGAATGTCCTATTTTGATTGCTCTAAGTCAACCTGTGACAGCCGCAGGGGCACGTTACCTAGATTCCTTTAGCACAGTCTACAGGTTGCATATATGAAGGGATTTCATTGTAAATTGGTAGGATGATTCAGTATAATGTCTAGATGGGAACATCATATTTTGGCCTTGATCGGTCAACCCTGGCAGCACAGGCACATGACCTAAATTTGTTTAGCACAGTATACAATTCATATTTATAAAGCGACTTTCATTGTAACTTGGAAAGATAACTCTGTATGATGTCTAGATGAGACTGACCTATTTTGGTCACTACCGGTCAGCCATTACCGCCACCTGGTCATGTGTCCCAGATTCCTTTAGCACTGACTACAGGTTGTTTTTGGCTCACCAACGTTAGTTGTGTGAGCCTATGGCATAGCCCTCATGTCGGCGTCGGCGTCCGCTCTCAAATATTTTGAACTTTTGTGTACAGGTTTTGATTTTTTGGCTTTTCACATTTTTTTTTAGTTTCAGCATATTGCTATAGTAGTTCACTATAACATTTAACTCTTTTCCAGGGTATTTTGTCGTAATTTTAACCCTTTGAATCAAATTTTAGACTTATTTTGATGTTTGCGTGCAGGTTTTGATGTTTTTTTTTTCCTTTCTTTCAAGTGGAGATTTACCTTGCAGCATATGTCCATGCTTTCTATTGTATGTAAACATGCATCTTAGGGCTATGTTTGTATTATTTAACCCTTTTCCTGCTGAATTACTTCAATTTTGGACTTTTATGTAAAGCTTTTGGACTTAGGTTTACAGCTTCTTACTTTTATGTACAGGTTGTGATAAAAAAAAACAATTTCAAGTGAGGTTGACCTCACTGCATATTGCAGTGGTGGTTATTATAACATTGATATCTTTCCAGTACATTTTTAAAAAGTTTTTAACCCCTTCAATACATTTAAACTTATTTTGACGTTTGCGTGCAGGTTTTCATGGGTTTTTTTTTTTTCCTTTCTTCCAAGTGTAGAGTTTCTGCATATTGCTATGGTGGTTCACTATAACATTTAACTCTTTTCCAGGGTATTTTGTCTTAATTTTAACCCTTTGAATCAAATTTTAGACTTATTTTGATGTTTGTGTGCAGGTTTTGATGTTTTTTTTTTCCTTTCTTCCAAGTGGAAATTTACCTTGCAGCATATGTCCATGCTTTCTATTGTATGTAAACATGCATCTTAGGGCTATGTTTGTATTATTTAACCCTTTTCCTGCTGAATTACTTCAATTTTGGACTTTTATGTACAGCTTTTGGACTTAGGCTTACAGTTTCTTACTTTTATGTACAGGTTGCGATAAAAAAAACAATTTCAAGTGAGGTTGACCTCACTGCATATTGCAGTGGTGGTTATTATAACATTGATATCTTTCCAGTGCATTTTTAAATTTTTTTTTAACCCTTTGGATAGTATTTTAGACTTATTTTGACGTTTGCGTGCAGGTTTTCATGGGTTTTTTTTTTCCTTTCTTCCAAGATTTACCTTTTAGCATATGTCCATGCTTTCTATTGTATGTAAACATGCATCTTAGGGCTCCGTTGTATTCTTTAACCCTTTCCCTGCTTAATTACTTCAATTTTGGACTTCTTTTGTTTACAGGTTTGGATTTTTGTGCTTTTAAAAAAATTTTTTTCTTCTTTGCATATTGCTGTGGGGGTTCACGATAACATTTAACTCTTTTCCAGGGTATTTCGTCTTAATTTTAACCCTTTGAATCAAATTTTGGACTTATTTTGACGTTTGTGTGCAGGTTTTGATGTTTTTGTTTACTTTTATGTGCAGGTTTTGAGGTTTGTCTTTCTTCTCTTCCAAGTGGCAACTTACCTTGTAGCATATTGCCATGGTTCCTATTTTATGTTAGGATGCTTCTTGGGGTTATTATTATATTATTTAACCCTTTAGCTGCTTATTTACTTTAATTTTGGACTTTTGTGTGCAGGTTTTGTACTTTTGTGTGCAGGTTTTGATATTTTTTTTTAAGTAGAGTTTTACCTCACTGGCATATTACCATGGTGGTTACTGTAACATTTTCAGGGTATTTTTCTAAATTTTAACCCTTGGGAACAAATGTGATACTTTTATGTGCAGGTTTTGAGGTTTGTCTTTCTTTTCTTCCAAGTGGATATTTTTCAAGTAGACTTTCACCTTACTGGCATGTTGCCGTTGTGGTTACTGTGACAGGGTATTTTTCTCAATTTTAACCCCTTGAAACAAATGTGATACTTTTTTTTACTTTTATGTGCAGGTTTTGAGGTCTGTCTTTCTTTTCTTCCAAGTGGTGACTTACCTTGTAGCATATTGCCATGGTTCCTATTTTATGTTAGGATGCTTCTTGGGCTATTTTTAGCTCACCTGACTGAAAGTCAGGGTGAGCTATTCTGATCACTTTTCGTCCGTCGTCCGGCGTCCGTCGTGAAGGTGGTGTTTGGGCTTTTTCTCCCAAACCACTGGCCGCATATTAATGAAATTTCATGTGAGAAGGGGTTGTGTCTGCGGACACCGATTTTTTGTCAAATTAGGTTTCGGCTCACATTGAGCAGAAGGATGGGGCAAAAATGCTGCAATTCTTAAAAAATCTTCTTCTCAAGAACCAGCCATAGCAGAGACTTGATATTTGGTATGCAGCTTCCTTTTGAGGTGTAGACTCAAGTTTGTTCAAGAGAAGTTGGAGGGGCTATATTTGACGATGTTAAAGGAGGGGCAAAAATTTTGGCCCCGCCCCAAATTTCTATTTTCCAAACTGCGAGGCCGATTTGAACCAAATTTTACATGAGTGCTTATTGGGTCATAAGTACCTAATTTATGCCGAAATTTTTTTCCCCATAGCCCCGTGGGAACCACAGGAGCTAAAAAATGAAAACGCTCATATCTCCAAAACTACACGGCACTGAGAATTCTTATTTGTTGTGAAGCTTCCTTAGGACCAACAGAATGGAATGATCCAAAAAAATTGCCATCGGTTTTATCATGGGGTACTTTTTGGGGAGTTTGAAAAAGTGCTGAGTCAGCATTTTTTAACACTGTGGGTAATGGGAAAAACATAAGACTACTTTTCTCCGAAAGCACTGCTCGAAAAGCTTTAAAATTTCACATATAACATCTTTGGAAGATTGTTTCACATGTTTATTGAAATGAATTGCTTGGGTGGATATTTGGGCTCTCTATGGGAGCCCAAATGTTTAAATTAGTGCAGTATTAGGAGTATTTTTGAAAAATCTTCTTCTTCAGATCTAGCAATAAGAATGTTTTGATATTTGGTATGCAGCATCCTTAGGGGGGTGAGATTCAAGTTTGTTGAAGCCAAATCCCTGGGTTCATATTTAGGCTGAAAATTTTGGGTCCCGTTGTGGACTTCGAAATTTTGGACCGAAATCCGAAAAAAAATTTTTTTGTTTTTTATGCGTTTCGGTCAATTTTAAGACAAAAAAAAAAAATTTTTTTCCCCCTGAAAATTTGGGGTGCGAGTGGGACTTAGAAAATTTTGGACTAAAATCCGAAAAAAATTTTTTTTTGTTTTTTATGCATTTCTGTCAATTTTAAGACAAAAAAAAAAAAAATTTTTTTTTTTTTTCCCCTGAAAATTTGGGGTGCGGGTGGGACTTAGAAAATTTTGGACCAAAATCCGAAAAAAATTTTTTTTGTTTTTTATGCATTTCTGTCAATTTTAAGACAAAAAAATGTTTTTTTTTTTTTTTCCCCCTGAAAATTTGGGGTGCAGGTGGTGGGACTTAGAAAATTTTGGACCAAAATCCGAAAAAAATTTTTTTTGTTTTTTATGCATTTCTGTCAATTTTAAGACAAAAAAATGTTTTTTTTTTTTTTCCCCCTGAAAATTTGGGGTGCAGGTGGTGGGACTTAGAAAATTTTGGACCAAAATCCGAAAAAATTTTTTTTTGTTTTTTATGCATTTCTGTCAATTTTAAGACAAAAAAAATTTTTTTTTTTTTTTTTCCCCCTGAAAATTTGGGGTGCGGGTGGGACTTAGAAAATTTTGGACCAAAATCCGAAAAAAATTTTTTTTTGTTTTTTATGCATTTCTGTCAATTATAAGACAAAAAAAAAAAAAATTTTTTTTTTCCCCCTGAAAATTTGGGGTCCGGGTGGGACTTAGAAAATTTTGGACCAAAATCTGAAAAATTTTTTTTTTGTTTTTTATGCATTTCTGTCAATTTTAAGACAAAAAAATTTTTTTTTTTTTTTTCCCCCTGAAAATTTGGGGTGCGAGTGGGACTTAGAAAATTGTTTTGTTTTTTATGCATTTCTGTCAATTTTAAGACAAAAAAAAAAAATTTTTTTTTTTTTTTCCCCTGAAAATTTGGGGTGCGGGTGGGACTTAGAAAATTGTGGACCAAAATCCGAAAATTTTTTTTTTTTTTTTTCTGCGTTTTGGTCAATTTTAAGACAAAATTTTTTTTTTTTTTTTCACCCTGCTTTTCTTGGGAGGGGTGTATGCAGCTTATTCAAGTCAAGTCCCTGGTTCGATATTTAGACTACCATGTCAGGTGAGCGCCCTCAGGCCCCCTGGGGCCTCTTGTTATATTATTTAACCCTTTAGCTGCTTATTTACTTTATTTTGGACTTTTCTGTGCAGGTTTTGTACTTTTGTGTGCAGGTTTTGATATTTTTTTTTAAGTGGAGTTTTATCTCACTGGCATATTGCCACGCTGGTTATTGTAATATTTTTAGGGTATTTTTTTAAATTTTAACCCTTTGAAACAAATGTGATACTTTTTTTAGCTCACCTGACTGAAAGTCAGGGTGAGCTTTTCTGATCACTTTTCGTCCGTCGTCCGTCGTCCGGCGTCCGTCGTCCGTCGTCCGGCGTGAAGGTGGTGTTTGGGTCTTTTTCTTCCAAACCACTGGCCGCATGTTAATGAAATTTCATGTGAGTAGGGGTTATATAGCGGCATTTTGATTTTTGGGCAAATTAGGTTTCGGCTCATATTGAGCAGAGGGGTGGGGCAAAAATGCTCCAATTCTTAAAAAATCTTCTTCTCAAGAACCAGCAATAGCAGAGACTTGATATTTGGTATGCAGCTTCCTTTTGAGGTGTAGACTCAAGTTTGTTCAAGAGAAGTTTGTAGGTCTATACTTGGCGATGTTATGGGAGGAGCAAAAATTTTGGCCCCACCCCAAATTTCTATTTTTTAAACCGAGAGGCCAATTTGAACCAAATTTTATGTGAGGGCTTATTGGGTCATAAGTACCTAATTTATGCAGAAATTTTTTTTCCTGTAGCCCCGTGGGAACCACAGGAGCTAAAAATAGAAAAAAATTAAAACGCCTATATCTCAAAAACTGCACGGCAGTGAGAATTTTTATTTGGTGTGAAGCTTTCTTGGGACCAACAGAAAGGATTGGTAAAAAAAAATTGCTATCGGTTTTATCATAGGGTACTTTTTCGGGACTCTGAAAAAGTGCTGAGTCAGTATTTTTTAACACAGTAGGCAATGGGAAAAAAATAAAGAATTGTTTTCTTCCAAACCACTGCTCTAAAAGCTTTCATATTTTACATATAACATCTTTGGAACATTGATTCACATATTTGTAGAAATCAAATTCCTCGGTCCATATTTGGGTTCCCTATGGGAACCCAAATGTTCAAATTAGTGCAATATGAGGGATATATTTTAAAAATCTTCTTCTTCGGATCCACAAATCAGAATCTTTTGATATTTGCTATGCATCATCCTTAGGGGGGTGAGATTGATGTTTGTTCAAGCCAAGTCCCTGAGTTCATATTTGGACTCCCTTTGGGAACCCAAATTGTAACTTAGTGCAATACGAGGTATATTCTTTTAAAATCTTCTTCTTCGCATCCACCGGTCAGAATCTTTTGATATTTGGTATACAGTATGCTTAGGGAGGTGAGATTCAAGTTTGTTCAAGTCAAGTCCTTTGGCTCATATTTGGTCTCCCTGTGGGAGCCCAAATTATAACTTAGTTCAATATGAGGAATATTCTTTAAAAAAAAATTTTTTTTCAGATCCACCAGTCAAAATGTTTTGATATTTGATGTACAGCATTCTTAGGGGCTGAGAGTGAAGTTTGGTAAAGCCAAGTACCTGGGTTCATATTTGGGCTCACTGTGGGAGCCCAAATTATACCAAAATTTTTATTTTCCAAACCAAAAAGTCGATTTGAACCAAATTTGATATGAGGGCTTATTGGGTCATAAGTACCTAATTTATGCCGAAAATTGTTTTCCTGTCCCCCACGGGAACTGCAGGAGCTAAAAAATTTTTTTCTTTTTAAATGCCCATATCTCCAGAACTACATGGCACTGAGAATTTTTATATGGTGTGAAGCTTCCTTAGGACCGGAAGAAAAAAATGGTAAAAATTTTATCATAAGGTTCTTTTCTAGGACTAAAAGTGCCGAGTCATCATTTTTTAACAGTGTAGCTAATGGGAATAACGTTGAAGAATCTTCTTCTCCCAAAACACTGCTTCAGAAGCTTTTATTTTTGGGCTCCCTATGGGAGCCCATGTATAACTTAGTTCAGTATGAGAAATATTCTTAAAAAATCTTTTTTTTCTGTTACTCCTGTCAGAATCTTTTGATATTTGATTTTTAGTTTTCTTAGAAGCGGCAAATTGAAATTTGTTCAAGTTCTGGTTTATTGATAAAATTGGGCCCAGTAACCAATTCCTGCGTTGAAAGCCCTGTAAAGTGGGCAGTAATAGGCATAAACGATTGACCAAACCTGATATTATAATTATGCCTCTGTAATGATGTAGCCTTAGAAAGTGACCTTAAATTCCAATAAATAAATAGATAAATTATTGAGTACCCAATATGGGGATCTAACATATGAACACTCTGGGTTACTAAGTAGAGAAAACACTTTTATGTTGAAAAACTGATAATAACCACAAGGCAGAATCCCTTGCTATTTTGGTGATATGACTCGGCCAGTATCAGGTGAGCGCCCTCAGGCCCCGTGGGGCCTCTTGTTTTCTTTTATGTGCAGGTTTTGAGGTTTGTCTTTCTTTTTTTCAAAGTGGAGACTTACCTTGTAGCATATTGCCATGGTTCCTATTTTAAGTTAGCAAGCTTCTTAGGGGTTATTATTATATTATTTAACCCTTTAGCTGCTTATTTTCTTTAATTTTGGACTTTTGTGTGCAAGTTTTGAACTTCTTTTTTTTACTCTAGCCACCCCTTTACATTGGCCACCTGTTGGTGAGCCACGGGGTACTGATACCCCCCTCTAGTTATGAAGGGATTTCATTGTGACTTGGTAGGATAACTCGAAATGACATCAAGATGAGACTCTCGTATTTTGGTCTTTATCGGTCAACTGTGACCTCCAGACCGTCACTTGACCTTGATTCCTTTGACAAAATCTGCAAGTTATATTTATGAAGGGATTTCATTGTAACTTGGTAGATGTCTCGTTTTGGAATTATTTTTCTGTTACTTAGTAACTTTGTTTGACATATATTAACTGTGAGGGCCACATTAACCCAGGCCTCAATTCTTTAGAACAGTCTGCACCTCAAATTATTCTTATGGAAAACATAGCATGTTGAGAACAGAAATTAACTTATTCTCAATTATGCAATTCTTGTTTTATTTCAAAATCCCAGGGTGTGCACATCCTTGAAAAGTCCTTGAATTTCAATCTTACTCCTTGAATTTTTGAAAATTCAGAAAATGTACTTCAAAAGTACTTTAAAATCCATCAGTCTCCTTGAAAATCCTTGAATTTTGCCCTATATCATTTTTACCTGTGTAATAGTGGACAATTGAAACATCTCTTTTGCACTTGTTTTAGTTGAAAAATGAAATAAAACGAACATAAATAATGGATAATCGATAAATGAGGAATTAAAGTTCAGGCATTATTTAACTGGGTGTCTTTCTGTAAGTACCATTATTTTGTTGCAGAGCATTTTAGAAGCACCGTTTTCCTGGAATTTAGAAGGATGAGGTAGAAGACATTTTTAACCCTTTACCCAGTGTAACGGCCAAAATCGGCCACCGCTATTCTAAAAAATGGCCAATTAATTTCAATTATTTTTTTTATTTTTGTCTCAAAAACATAGGTTATGACCCCTCATTGGAACGAGCTCATTGATCTTGTTCCAATGAGGGGTCATAACCTACGTTTTTGAGACAAAAAATTATATGTTATGACCCCTCATTGGAACGAGCTCATTGAGCTCGTTCCAATGAGGGTCATAACCTATGTTTTTGAGACAAAATTAGTCATTCAAGAATTTTTTTGCAAGTGTCGTCTGCTTTTCATGTAAGGTAAAGGGTTAAAGTAGGTAAGGCTTCTAAAAATGGTTATATTCCAAATGTACATATTAAAAGAACATTCTTGGAAAATGCTGATATGTCCTTGAAAAGTCCTTGAATTTTTTTGGTCCTTGACTGTAAGAACCCTGAATCCTTTCATAAATATTGAACATTATCCTTTTCATCAAACACTACACACAGTCAAGTTAAGGTACAGTGTCATTGACAGTTCTATTGATTACAGTGATTAAACTCTTTTGGGTTTCCACTTATCCTTAATTAATTTAATTAACAATCAAGAAGATGTTTCCCCAAATACTTTGTGGTACTGGTGTTGTTAGAAGAATGTATACACAGTATGAACATGCTATCAGGAGTTCCTTTGCCACACACAGAAAATTGCAGTTCATTGACCACAGGCTAGTTAACCGCTGAGTCAGTGAACTGCAGATTTGCTTTTAATTTGTGAATAAGATACAAATGCCAATGGAAGTAATAAAACATGTCATCTAATATATGAGTTTCTACCCCCTTTCTGCAAGAAAATTTTCATTTGCTTTTTTCATTTGTGATTGGAAGGAAAACTGCAATGAGAGTATTTGGAAGTTACAAACTGTATGATAGGTAATCAGAGGTCTATGGCTGTCACTATTGTTATGCCCCCATCTTGAAAAGTCAAAGAAGCATCTAGCAGGGACCAGCCTAGGGGGGAATTTTAGGGAGACTTCATGTCTCCCTCCAGAAAAAATAGGGAGACTGCAGAGTCAAGTAGGGAGACTTCATAGGCAAGTGGGGAAAATTAAGAATATTTAGGTACCACCCCCTGCCGCCCCTTCATATTTTCAGCCTGTGGTCCTCCATTAACGTCCGATTAATCCAGGACCAGTTGTCTATGATGCATCTATGCCAGGTTAAAAAATCACAAAGTAATTATTGACTGAAAATCCCCACTGCTACCTTCTCCTTCATGACCTCTCCCCTCTTCTTCGTGCCAATCAACCAGCTCCCTTCTGTGGTTGGCTTTCACCAAAGTCTACTAAGCTAATAATTTTCTATGCCTGAATGTTTGAACAGGACTGGTCAGATGTACATGTACATGTAAGAAGGTTGCTTGGAATGTACTTTGTTAGTTAATAAACAAATAACATTCTGGGGCAGAGTATTTTGTAACATTGAATGTCATTCCGCATCATTTTTGTGTCATTCAAACCTTGGATCACTCAGTTCAGCCTTTCCTCATTTTGGCCAATTTTTAGAGGGCGAGATGTAATCGCCCCGACTAATTTTCTGGGTGACTTTGGACTTAGAAGGGCCACATAATCGCCCTAGTTGCCCTCACGGCTGATTCCTGGTATATAGAGAAAACCTCTGTCCGTCCATTCGTCTGTCCTTCCATCCTTTCATCTGTCTGTTCATCTCTCTGTACCAACATTTTTCCTTGTATCTCGGCCACTGCTACTCTGATTTGAATGATATTTGGTCATGTGATACAGCATCATGGGAGAACAATACTTGTAATGGGGGTGAGTTTCTTCCATACATTTTTTCCAGAGTTATGGTCCTTTTTTCGACTTAGAAAATTCAAAATTCCTCTTGTCCAAACATTTTCCTGTGTAGCTCTGCTACAGCTATTCCATTTGGAATTATATTTCGTACAGTGATAGAGTAATTGAGGCGTAATGCTACTTGCCTTGCAAGAGTTTCTTCCACTCATTTTCTCCAGAGTTATGGCCCTTTCTTTACTTGGAAATTTCGAAATTCTCTTCTGTCTGAATGTTTTCCCTTGTATCTCAACCACTGCTCCTCTGATTTGAATGATATTTGATTTGGTACTAAAGCATCATGTGGTTACAATACCTGTCCTACATTGTACATGAGTTTCTTCCACACATTTTCTCCAGAGTTCTGGCCCTTTTTCGACTTGGAAAATACAAATTCTCTTCCATCTGAATGTTTTCTCTTGTAGCTCAGCTACAGCTGCTCCATTTTGAGTGATGTTTGGTACAGTGATAGAGCAGCATAGGGGAATGATACCTGCGTAGCGTGAGTTTCTCCCACACATTTTCTCCTGTGTTATGACCCTTTATCAACTTAGGAAATTTTGAATTCCCTTCCTTCTGAACGGTTTACCTTGCAGCTCACTCAGCTACCACTACTCCGATTAGAATGGTAATTGGTATGGTGATAGAGCAGCATGGGGAAAGTGATGAAGGTTTCGTCCACACATTTTCCCCCAAATTATGGCCCTTTTTGACTTGGAAAATTTGAAATGCACATGTTAATGTAATTATTATGCTCCCCCCCCCCCCCCCCCCCCCCCCCCCCCCCACTTGAAAAGTTGAAGTGGTATATAGTGGAGACCTCTGTCTGTCTGTTTGTCCGTCCATCCATCTGTCGATCCATCCGACCATCCATACCAACATTTTCTCTTGTATCTTGGCCACTGCTACTCCGATTTGAATATTTGGTGTTGTGACAGCGCATTATGGGTGAATGATACATGTGTAGGGTGAGTTTCTTCCACACATTTGGATACAGTCCTCTTGTTTGATTAGTGTTAAAGAATGAAAAATATTCATTCTCTGAAGTTGACACACTCTGTAATTGCCCACTCCCAAATTGCTAGAATGACAATGTAGATCTATGCAGTACTCGAAGTCGAGGTGGTCAGTAGTTGTGTATCATGGTAATAAAAGTGTAATTGATACAATAGTTATATGTAAAAGGTAAAAATTTAGCTAAAAGTTTGGGAGTGCATTTGATTCATTGGTCAATGACCAGTATGGTAACTTTGAGGAAATTTCCCAAGGTTCCCTCTTAATCCCCACAGTGAGATCATGCATTACAGAACAGCCATTATGGACTGGACATTTTCCACACTTAGGCAATATTTCCACGGACAAAATAATATTAGATTCCAAGCACTAATTATAGGAATAATCATCAAAAAATTAATTGCTGAAGCACTGGGTACAGCCTGGTGTTTCATTAATTAAAATTTTTGCTGATGATAATTTTATTACCTGGTAAACGCATGTGTGGACATCTTTACCCACGTGTGGAATATGACCAGTCCACGGTGATTCTACTGTAGCTGTTGCTGTTTATTTCGGCAGAACCTTTCTAAATGGAAACATCACACTATTCGATTCATGTGTGGATACAAAACTCAACCTTTGAGTCGAGATTACTGGATAACCATTTCATCTTGATGTTTCATCTGTAGTTGTAACCCAATTTCAGCATACTCAGCAGTTGTCATTGTTTTCAGGACAGGACAAAACAAATCAATTAAAATAAGCAGTCTGACATCTGCAAAATGAGGTCCCCAGAGGGTGAATTTAGTGATGCTACCCTGCATAGCAGGGTAGCATCACTAAATTTACCCTATGTGAACCTCATTCTAAATAAGGTTCTCAAAACTAAACAGAAAGAGGTACCCAGAGGATAATTGGCCCACTGTAATAGGATAGCATCATCAAATTCACCCTCTGGGGACCTCATTCTGCAAATGTCAGCCTGCTTATTTTCAGACTTGTTTGGAAACACATTTTTTTTCTTTTTCGTTCCAGATTTATGGTCCGGATGGGAAAACAATACATTCAGGAGATCGAGAATCAAATGGAAAATACACATTCGCAGCACATATGGATGGAATTTATAAATATTGCTTCAGTAATAAAATGTCTACAATGACTCCAAAAATAGTCATGTTTACAATGGACATAGGTGAAAAGCCAAAGGATCAAGGCAGTATGGATACAGACGGTGATTATAAAAGCACAGATACATTACATGGGGAGTGGATTACTGTCAAAACACCTAGAGTGGAGTTTCCACCCAACCAATATTTTGTGTTGTGTGAAAAATTGTAAATAATACAAGCAGATTTTCAACCAGATGGCAGATTGAATCAAGAGGTCTATTCACTTGAACATTGCTGGTGGAGCTTATGTATTTTTAACAGCAGTGGAGATTATTCTGGGTGGAAACTGCATTCATGGAATGTTTTAGTAATCATTCACCGTATACTTTGGTCTCAGCAATAGAAAATAATCAACTGATTTGATAAATTATGCAAAATAAATAATGTGTAGGTCCAAAAGATTTTGGTTAAACATAAGTGTGCATGCAAAGTTGACACAAATAGATCCCTAGGTTCCATATATGTCCTTGGGCAAGTCACAATCCCTTGAGCCCATGTGAGGGCACAATGACGTTGTGTACAAAGGCATACAGCATGTTGATCATACACTTGGAGAGTCAGAGACTGCTGGACTTCTATACTAGAGGTTCCGAGTCGATCCCTGTCCGGGACGACCCGCGCTGTGTCCTTAGGCAAGACACTTTATCCCGGCTGCCTACATGGGGGCACGATGACGCTGTGTACTAAGGCGAACTGCACGTCGATGGTGCACATGTCTTCAACTACTGTAAGGTTCCCTGCTTGAACGGAGCTGTAACAAAGTTAGAATGTTGAGGAGCTGACAGTTGCTCATCGATGCTCAGTGGTTCACACCGGGGTACTCCTGCTTCCTCCACCTGTAAAACTGTCACGGTTACGACTAGCCATTGTGCATAAGCATGTGACCTTAAACACCAATAAATAAATAAATAAATAAATAATATACTTGGAGAGTCTGACAGTTGCTCACTGCTGTTTAGTGGTTCTGTCTGGTGCAGTGTAACCTTGGCTGTTGGAAGTGTCATTAACCCCAATAAACAAACAAACAATCTCTAGGTCAGCCAATTTCACTAGTACAATACAGTCTCTGTGAAGTGGTCACTTTCCACCGGGTGGGCAGTATTTCCACAGACGCAATAATGTAAGATTGCAATCACTAATTATGGGAATAACCATCAAAAATTTAATTAAAATTTTGCCGAGGATTTTTATTACCTGGTAAATACATGCATGGACTGATATCACTGCCCACTGAGTGGATTACGACCAGTCCATGGCGACTGTACTGTAACTGGAATTAGTGCTGGGTTGTGTTGGGATAATTAAATGCCTTGGTATTCAGAGCATGATACTGTGGTATACTGTTACACAAATTATTTCAATGCAAAGTGTCAGACAACATACAGGGACAAAATCCATAATGTCTGCAAGCAACTTTGCTCAAACTGTCCGCCAGAAAAACGAAAATGTAAGCTAGGAATTTCACCCAAAATGGCAGCTAATTAGCTGATCTGACTGCGGCAGACACTTCAGGTGTAATTCCCAACTTTTAACCCCTTCAACTCGAGAGGCTGCATTTCCGTTCCAGGAACACAATATGTCATAATTTCATTAAGTAGGATGGCTACTAAGTGAACATGTGTGGTAGAACAATTAATATTTTCAATTTGCAGTCTGAAGGCTGAACATTGAAAATATCAATTGCTCTACCCCAAATAATGGATATGGACTCTTCCTATTTCTGCCATTTAACTAGCATGGAAGAAACCACCAGTGTTCAAAGGGTCAAAGAATACAGACTCTGGCATCTTCATATCTGCAAACATGTAGAAGTCCCAAGTTTCTGAGATTTGGAGCGCGGTGCCTCAGTGGTAGACTGTTGGACTTCTATGCTAGAGGTCCCGAGTTAGATCCCCGTCCGGGACGACCCACGCTGTGTCAGTGGGCAAGGCACTTTATCCCGGTTGCCTACATGGGGGCACGATGACGCCGTGTACTAAGACATACTGCACGTCGATGGTGCACATGTCTTGAACCACTGTAACCCTGCTTGAGTAGAGCTGTAGGTTTTTAAATTTCTTGTTCTGTTTCGGTTTTTCAGGTGGACTAAAACCTCGGTTTGGTTCGGTTTTTGGTTTGTTCATGAGGCCAAGTAAAATTCAATAAACTCATTCTTATGTCCGGAGCCATAACTGAATGGTAGTGAAATTGAGTGAAACTCAATGAATGCCCGAAATAAGCTATAATACATGAAGAATCAGGAAGGCCAATATAATAATTACCTAAATATGCAGAACTTTTATTGTGCATGACCATGGACTGACACCTACACGCAACGTGAGGAAAGCTGCAAACACAACTGAACTGAAATGTCAGAAATTCACAGAATGTAGCCTTCCCAGAGTAGTGAGAGTATCCAGACACTGCCAATGGCAGTGTCTGGGTACTCTCACTACTCTGGAATGGCTACATTCTGTGAATTTCTGTAGCAAGAGAGTATTTAAAAAAACACGAAAAACCTTAGATTACGGGATGTCGACGGTTTTGTTTTTTTTAAAAAAACTAAAAACCTCGGTTCGGTTTCGGTTAACCTACAGCTCTATGCTTGGGCCGAGCTTGAACAGAGTTAGAATGTTGAGGAGCTGACAGTTGCTCGTCGTTGCTCTGTTCTCTTTTGGCACTTCGGCTTCCTCCACCCGTAAAACTGTCATGGTCACGATTAGCCATTGTGCATAAGTATGTTACCTTAAACCCCAATAAAATAAATAAATAATTCTAAGATTGCAATCGCATGCCTCACTTGATCACAAAAAGTTTTAAAATCTGCGCACCTCCACGCTTAAAATAAAATGCATCTCTGTGATGTATTTATCTAGGCAGCAGAAGCACAAATGGCTTCAAGCCCCTTTTGAAGGGCTTGTGTCAAACACATTTTGTGCACACTATTTTCTGGGCAAGTTGATATCATGGCATCATTGTGTACAAGCGGCCCCAAAAATATAGGAAATTGCTTGCATTTTACCAGGCAAAATTTCCATGTTTGCAATCCCAGGAATGCCTTTGGTCAAAATGTCTAATGTTACCAACTACGTCTGCTTACTGTAATACATGAGTCTTCTTCACTCATCATACCCCCCACAAACAAAGTTTGGAGGGGGGGGGGGGGTATATAGGAATCACCCTGTCCATCCGTCCGTCTCCTCTGTCCGGGCCGACATTGGGGGTTTAGGGGATATTATTATTAGGGGCTACCTCCAAATTAAGGTAGGGTTAGGAGTGGGGTGGGGTTATGGGTAGCCCCAGAGTAGGGTTGGGGAGGGTTAGGTCATTGGGGGGGATAGGGTTGGGGTCAGGGGTGGGGTTTTAGTTTTAGTAACCCCTAAACCGAAAAATAGCTCCTAATCCTATTGGTTTGGCTAGGGTGGGGTTGGGTCAGGGGTGGGGTGGGGTGGGGTGGGGGTTAGGGGTAGCCCCAGAGTAGGGCTTAAGGTTGGGGGGGTTAGGTCCTGGGGGTAGGTGGGGGTTTAGGGTCTGGGGTGGGCTTTTAGGGTCAGGGTGGGGTAGGGTTAGGGTGTGGTTTTGGGGTGGAGGGGTGGGGTTAGGGTTAAATATAAGTTCTAGGGTGGAGGGGCTGGGGTTCTGGGTAAAATAACGTTTTGGACATACAAAATGTTTTTTTGGTAGCCCATAAACCCAAAATGTTGGAGCGTCCGTCCGTCTGTCCATCCTTATAAGCGCAACTCCTCCTAAACCGTTTGAAGAATTTTCATGAAACTTTACACAGTGGAAGAACTCCATATGAAGATGTGTATGAAGCAATATAATTTCGTTCTGACAGGCGTGGTGGGTATCACTTTGTGAGCTTGCTCACAGTACCTCTAGTTGAATTTGAAACAAGTTGAGTCAACTTGTTTCAAATCTGATGTAGCTAATATTTCATCTGTTTGATATAATGGTGAACATAAAGGCACACCACTTGAACAATTTAGAAAGAAAACGTTCCAAGGTCTCTGTTAGGCAGACAGGGCTGTAGAAAGAGAAAATACCCAATTTTGAATTACTTTCTGTGAGGCCCTACAAAGTAGGTCTTCTGTTTCTCAGGCAAGTTTTTGTAAAATTTCATATGGGAGGGCGTTTTTTTATTTTATATTTGTAATTATTTCTTTGCCATCAAAAGTTCATTTTCTTGGTTTGTTTTATGTTTTTGGCCTCAAAATCTACAGAATAGCATTAGTGGTGGTGTATTTCGTCCATTCAGTGCAAGAAGGCTTTCCCTTTGCAATGCTAAAGCATTGCAAAGCCTTGTTGCACTAAAGGGACAAATTTATCAGTTTTATAAACTTCGATAAATTATCAGACATAAACCATTTAATTTTTATTTTTAATATCTCTTACCCTCTCGGGGGCATTATGTTTTCACCATGTCTGTCTAACCATTCGTCCGTCCGTTAACTAAAGAACCACTTATTTGATCAATTCATAATTTTAGGGGTTACTTGTGGTTGACTAGACATTGCCTCCTTTCGTTTTGGTCGAGCTAGCCAATTCAATATGGCCGCCATGGCATTATGACACTGTTGGGGGCATATGCCATGCTTCATGTTGCTCTTGTTTAAGTTTGCATTGGTTACAAAAAGAGAGCATACGGCAGCCAAAATGACCATACGGGAGGGCCTGAGAAATAGATTCTTAACTTTCTTGCAGTTAAAACTAGAAGTCCTGTCATGAATAGTGAGCTTATCTAGGCTTAATTGCGCATTGGAATTGCGCGCGATTGCCATATCGAATGGCATCCAAATCACAGCAGGTTCTCCTAGTTACTCATGGCAAACACATGCAATGTTTCTGCCAATGGACCTCCGGGTTACCCGAAGGTCCATTGGCTGAAACATTACTTGTGCACAGGCCATATGTACAGAATTTGATAGCTTTACTATGGTCATAACGCACACATTAACGCGCAGATCAACATGCTATTTGTGCGCATTTCATGACAGGACTTCTAGATTTAACTGTAGGCCCAAATCACAATAAATTATAATTTGCATACTGGGGTAAAACTTTTTGGTGTACAGATTATGATATAATTTGATGGTATCGGTGATGATATTGAAAATTATACCAATTATAATCGGTATACCAAAATACTGCCCAATACTAACTGGAATCCAGAGTTTTGTTAGAAGTGTGGTTTTATACCATGACAACTCCAAAACTGAATCCCATTTATTTCTACACTGGTAATTTGGGGGGGAAGTCTTTTATGTAAATCCCTTACTCAACTTAATAATAGAGTTGGTTCAATTCACAAAAATCGCCATTCAAATTTGACTCTGTTTTTTCATCTTTTGCCTCAAAAACATAGCTTATGATCCCATACGTATTGGAACGAGTGCATATTTTGCAAGTTTCGTCTCTTAGCTGTGTTAGATAAATGGTTAAGTGACAGAGACCGAACTCTTCAGTACCTGTCAAGTGATTTGGTACTCAGTCATTCTGCAGGTGGACATCTGTCTACAGTTGTATTTACTTTATTTTATTGAGCAGTAGAAACTTCCCATATGACAACAGTTTGATCATTTAGGTGTGTACCTGATTGTTTTTAGACAGGTCCAACAAGAAAATATCTTAATTACCATATGCTTTGCCATTCAGCTTTGCCTCACCTGATATGAACTCCCACAGCTTTGTATGAAAATGTTTCAGCCAACTACATGCCAGGTCACTTATTTATTTCGTCGGCCCATGTAAATCAAGGGATTAATCAATTTTCAGGAGTTCGCCTCACCTAATATGAACTCTCACAGTTTTGTATAAAAAGGTATCAGCCAGCTATAGGCCATGTAACATATTTATTATGTCAACAGCCCTGGTAATTCACCCTCAGCAATCAGCAGTGCAGAGGAAATGAAAAATATCCACAGCAAAAATACTGCCGAGGATGGCTTCTTCAGAAAGCTTGTGGTGGTAGAAATTGCACAACTTCCAGGTTACACAAGGAATCAAACCATGTGGGTTGCATTATGCTGTATTGCTAATCTTACAATTTACAGTACAAATTGCAGCATAACCGCTAGAAACTATGTGTTCTGCTTCTTCTATGTTGATAACACTAGAATCTGACATCAGTTTCTGGAAAGCTCTTACAGAGCTTTCCAGAAACTGATGTCAGATTCTAGTGTTATCAACATAGAAGCAGTGAGATACTTAGTTTGTGGTTATGCGGCATCTTATTTTCACTCATACTACACATATTGAGCAAGTCGCCTGCTTACTTCTAAGATTTTTTCTCAGCATCCACATGTTTCATGATATTGTAATTATCTAATTGAGTGAAAGATTCGGCACCTTGATTGTGATTGTATACACATGTATCTCGATCTACTTTCACGTGTTAACGTTACTTGAAAGTTTTCACTTCACCGCATACTACATATACATGGCAATTGAGACTATGCCCTGCCCCCCTGATGATTTTTACACAGTAGAACAGGCTTCACAGCAATTGCTGTAGAAGCACCAGTTTTCTTCAGCAATTTTTTTTGCTGAGGAAACGAGGATGAATTACCAGGACTGGTCAAAAGCACATGTAAATCAAGGGATTAATTAATTTTCAAGAGAAACAAAGAACGGCCAGATGTTTATTTTTTTTTAGAAACCACTATTGCCAGCACCTTACAGAATCATCAACAGTAACTGGCACCAGTATGTATCCATGGTGACAGTAAACAGTCGTCACAGTACAAAGTGTGATATTTGTTTGCAAAATAAAATGTATCGCTACAAGCATATCTGAAGTATCCTTACAAACATTTACCATGGCTTGTATTTTATGTTTTTTGTCCAGTTTCATAAAAAGTCATTTAACCCTTTGAACTCCCATTTCCTAGAATGGTATTGCCTTTGTATACACATACAGTGCGATGGGTCAGTCCAATATCAATATACAGGGAGGATAAAATAATAACTGCAGTCTGCAGCCATCTGGCTGCAGAGTGCAGTTATTATTTTATCATCAATGCGCCGTGTAGAGACCTCTTATAATAAGACAAAAAAGGGACGAAATTATGCCTTGGACAGAAAAATCGGTCTTAGGAGTTCAACGGGTAAAGCCTGAAATGTCTGGAGATTTCCAGTGAGTTCTAAAATCAGAGAATATGAAACTTCTTACTTGAATCTTGTCATATTATTTCAAGGGCTGATGTATTTTACAAATATTTTCTTTCAGCTCATCACAATAAATTAGGGGAAATGATAAATGAACTGTCTACAGCACTAACTGGTGTTAAACATGAACAAGAATATATGGAAGTAAGAGAAAGAATACACAGAGCAAGTAAGTCATAATATCTTAATCATTAGGCCTATTAAAATAGATGTCTTGTTTCTCCGGCAGTTTTCTCTTCATTTTATGATGTGGTGGGGGGGGGGGGGGGGGGGAGGGGTTTGCTAATCACAGACAGTCCTGAAATAATTGGAATTACTATTTTATCCCATAAAGGGCTGTTTATTCGAACAATAAATGCCTTGGATAATTTTTGGCATTATTCGTCTAGTAGGGTGATAAATTTTCCCCATAGGTTTAACACTGAAAGAATTTATTCCTATAGTTGAGACGGTCTTGTTGACCTCTACCGCATTCGTGTAGTATAATTAACATGTCCAGTTGTTGTTTTCTTTAAATCTTTTGAAACTATTACACAACGCCAGTAGAAAACACTACATACGCATTGTTCATTGTTCATTTAATAAAGTATATTTTTATACTGTACCAATGACCCAGACATAGCTGGTGCTAACTCTTAAAATATAGGGCCAAACACAAATTTTGCCCCCCAATCCCCAAAATTTGCATCTAAAACTAAAGAAAACATGTCCTGAAAGGCCCTCCACACTTCGCCCCCACTGCACATGCGCAGTGTCAAGGACGTTCCGAAATTGGCGCCATTAATCATTCTAAGTTTGGCCCTTCATCAGTTAACATCTGACTGATCTTTGTGCTTATAAATCTCAGTTTAAATGATGCCAGACACATAAATATTAGTGAAATGGTGATTCTAAGGAGGATAGAGAAGGAGGAGAGGAAAAGAATGTGTGACAGAATATTATCAGGGCTGTAACTTAAAATTTTTTAATGAAATTATGTTAAGTTACCTATTTTCAAGGCAGCAGCCATTTTGTTGTCATTCTGATTATTTAGTTACACTGTTTTTTAAGTGTTTTCCTCTCTCCCTGTCCTTTAAGTTCCCCCTTGCTATTCTCCCATGCTTTTGGCATAGTTTTTGTAATTATTATTACTAAATTTTCTTGGGAGTTTTAGCTGAATAACAGAATGAATTCTGTTCTTTCCCCATGTTTACGTCTTCACCTACGGGTGGTTAGGCATTGTGTTCTGCATCTACCATCTGATGTTCTGCAGTTTCTTCCCTGGAAGTCTCTGTTTTGCATCAGATAGTGTATTTTTGGTAACTGATTTTGGGCCTGGGTGCCTGGAGTCTTATTTTAGTGTTTTTACACTCATTGTTTACATTTACAACAGCCCTCTGTGTGAGGGGGGGATTTCTAAAAAATAATATCTTGATGTTATTTTAATCATAACTAGATACATTATTATTGTTCGTAAGTGTTGAATAAATTGTTTAAAATATTTTTAAAATTTTTGTCCACACTTAGGCTTGGGATCCATTGGGGCTCAACGTTACTTTTCAGAAACTTGGGCTGTTCTGAAAAAATATTTTTTCAAAATATTTTGATTTCAATTATTTTTTCTATATTAATGGATCATATTATTATTATGTATTTTGATTGCCAGGGGTTAGTGCGAGTACCAGGACTTGTTTTCTTTTCACATTGAAAGGATATTGATCAATTGTTTTAAGAGGAAGTCTTCCTCTGACTTTATTATCATTCTATATGTGGTCAGTGTACTCGCATTAACTCCTGTTCTGTATCGTATGATTTCGATGACAATATGGGAAGCGTATGTCACGGTATGTTGTTGGGGATTTGGACACTCCGGTCCTTTCCCCGCAGGGTCACTCTACTTTATCAATTTCTATTTCAGACGATCAAGATTAGGGTGATGTATCTGTGATGTCTTCCAACAGTGTGCCTCCGTCGTCACAATTAATGAAGGGCTAGCGGAAAAGTGCTCATGTAAATACGCCAATTGCCTAAGAGGACCCTAGTAGGTTCGACGGCCTTTGACGTCCGCTAGCTCGCCCGGTGTAGCGTCCATTCACCAAATGGTTCGGCAGCCGGGTTCGTCCGTTGCGGTCTAGAAGGAATTTTGGGGTGATGCGAGCACTATAAATTAACCTAATGCACACCCAGTGACGGCGGATCGGAGGGAGAACGCAGGAAGCCTTTTAGTCTGGTTCATAGCTCGTTCCGGTCCATCCGGACGGCAAGCGAGAGAGGCCCCTCTCTCGTTCAACAACATCTGGCCCCAGATGTTGTGGTACAAAATGTGTCGCAAGCAGAGCATACGTCCGTCGCTCGGGACGCTCCGTTGTATAGGCAGTCCGCTGAGACTGCTAAGGCTTCCTCTTCTCGTCAGCGCACACGACCGCACCTTGGCTGCGTGACCGCCGATATATTACCAGCTTCGCCGATCAAGGATTCTTCGGCGACCAGGTCACACCATCCGATAGCCAGGGACACGAGGCCTGCAGACTCCGGACGTTCGCATAGGAAGTGTGCGGGAGTCAACGTACACGGAGCTTCCGGCGGCAATGCATCGTAAGACCGCTACTGCACAGGCCTCGGGAATGGACGTGCTTTCCTTAATAGCACAGTTTATCGCAGCATCCCAGCATCAACTGAATCTGTCGCATATATTTTATCCGACGATGCTGGGTCGGGACGCTCCGCGGAAGCAGGTACGGACGTCCGAAAGTTTCATCCGGTCCGACGGGATACCGAAAGGGATTCGGAGGATTTCGAGCTTTCCCTTTCGGAACAACATATGCTGTTGTGTATGTCATCTGACTTGGTCTTCTATATATATTATTATTTTATGCTTGCTATCCAAGCATTTCTGGTTTCTTGTTCGAAGAGTTATGGAGATGTCTTTCAAAAGTGTGCCTCTGTCGTCATAGTTAATGAAGAGTTAGCGGCAATAAGTGCTCATGGAATATGTCTATCGCCTACGGAGTGACATTCGCTAGCTCACCCGGTGTAGCGTACATTCATCGAATGGTTCGGCTGCCGGGTTCGTCCGTTGCGGTCTAGGAAGGAGATTTGGGTGACGCGAGCACTTTAATTACTTTAGTACTCACCCAGTGACGGCAGATTGAGGACAGATCGGAGGAAGCCTGTTAGTCCGGTTCCTGGCTTGTCCAGGTCCGTCCGGGCTGTGAGCGAGAGAGGTCCCTCTCTCGCCAAACAACATAGGGGACCGCATGTTGTGGTTCAGATATTTTACATTCGGAGCATATGTCCATTGGTCGGGACGCTCCGTTATATTGACAGTCCGAGAGACTGTCTTTAATGCTTCCTCATCCTCACAGCAGGGCACACGACCGCACATTGGCTACGTGACCTCGAGTATCCGATCAGTTTCGGCATTCAGTGATTCCACGGCGAATAGGTCACGCCATCCGGTAGCCAAGGGACACGAGGCCTATACACTCTGTTCGCTCGCATATTGGTAGTATGCACTGGGTAACGATCACGGAGCTTCCAGCGGCAATGCATCGTAAGACCGCTTCTCCTCAGGCCTCGGTGACGGACGTGCTATCCGAGTTAGCACAGTTGTTTCGCAGCATCCCAGCAATTGACAGTTTCTCGGTCGAATCAGGAATTATCCGACGGCGCTGGGTCGGTGCGGTCCGCGGTTGCATCAGCTACGGACGATCCGAACGCTTTATAGGGTCCGACAGGATGGCGAAAGGGATTCGAAAGATTTCGAGTTTTCCCTTTAGTAGTATCGGAAGATGCCTTTCATATCTTCTGGCATTATCTTCCAGTGATTATTATTTCGGACTTCATTGCTGCGATCTTGGATAAGAGACTTATAGCGTCATTGGACTCGGATTTTTCGATCGGTTCAGGGACATTGTCCCTGACTTACCGACGCAGTCCAATATTGTCATTACAACATGTGTTCTATTTTTCGACGCTATATATATATATATATACAAGCCTGCTACTAAGCATGTTAGTTTAGTTTCTTGTCCGCGTTGCTCATTTCTGCCATTTTATCATTTATACAAATAGTTTATTTTGGCAGAGCAGGGCATACCGAGAGTTCATATGCGTCTAGACGGTGTGATTAAAGACTGCATATATTCTTTTTCGCCGTTTATGTCTTTTCCAATTTCAATGTTGGGAACGACATTATGTATAGTAGACTTAACTTAGACGCTTTATTATACGTAATCCGCCTTACTGAGGCGTTATCATTACGTCTTCAAGAAAAGATTTACGGGATATTATTCTCAATGTAATTTCTTTTGGGGGCAGTAGTTTGTTCACGTATAACTCCGCCCTTCAGTGGCTGATTGGAGTTAGTTAGACGTGACGCAGCCCTAGCTATATCCACACGCGTGTGGATAGTAAGGTTAAGAACTCTCTCAGAGTCGCTTCGTTCTCGGAGGAGCTTCTCTTCGACGGCAACTTTTCGGCAATCCATGAATTGCTCGATTTATACGTTCTCTTGGCTATCTAGTGTTAAAAGAGATTCAGACTGGGGCAAACATTCGGTGGTTGACTCAGAGAGTGCCGCCGCAGTTGCCGGACCCGAGTGTGGCTGTTATGACGGTTGCCAGTCAAACAGATCGGGATATAATACTGATCCCTACGGATTCGAAGTGCCAGGGTCTTTGGGTTCCGCAGTCTTTTAGCAATCAGTTTAACTTCCGCGGAATAATGTTTTTTAGGCTTGCTTTATGTCATTGCATGAACATTATTCAGAAACGCATGCCCAAATTCCTGTCCTTTAATTCGACAGTAGTGGCGTATCTCCGGAACCAGGGAGGCACTCTTTCCTTTCCATTATTCAATTTAATGGAAAGAATCCATCTCTTGGTTTTAGTACACCAAGTTCAGTTTTGGTCCGTCATATTCCGGGTCGTCTGATTGTTTTATCGGACTCCCGTTCTCTTACGGGTCACTTGTTGCTGTCAGAATGGACTCTCAACAAACAAGTATTCAATCAGATTTGCTATCTATGGGAGCGCCCAATGATGATTTATTTATGACACAGCTTGCTAATCAATTGCAGACGTATGTGTTGGCTTGTCCAGATCTCTGAGCTAATATTGTTAACGCTCTATTGATCTATAGGACGGAATGATAGGATACGCGTATCCTCCGGCGCTGTTGTTTTAGCAGGTATTGCTAAGATAAACAACCACAATACATTTCTGTTGATAGCATCTCTATCTTCACAGAGATCTTGAGTAATTTACTCTCTTGTCTACTGTGGGTCTTAATGTGAAATCTTCCTCTATGTGAGGATCTTTTTCACTGGGTAAATCGTGTCATCTTTATCACAACCAGCAAGGTCGCAACCTTCATGTATTCCGTTGTGTGGTCCGTATTGCATTGTAAGCACTGTACTGGACGAGCTTTGGACGCGATTTCTTACTATAGGAGATCCTCTTCTTCGCTATTCTATGCGGCTAAAGTGGAGGCTCTTCCGTCGTGGTGTAGGGATCATTATGTTCATATTGTTGATCCCTCCATACTACTCATTGCTATTTTTTAGTATACTTGTTTCACAAGATCTACTGCAGCCTGTTATTATTTAGGTTATAGGTTTATGTTACCTCATACCTATGCACTCTACGGATAGTTTACAATTGAGTCTTTTGTCTCTTTATCTAAGTCAGTTAGTAACTTTTTGATAAATAGACTTAGAATCTTTAGATTAAATTCCTATACGGATTTTAACTTCGGTTCTTATTTAGCTAAGTAATCATTTGAGCCTCTGGAAACAGTAGTTTTCAAATTCTGACCTTTTAGACTGTAATTCTGTTGGTTTCTCTTTTACTGTAGAGTCAGTGAGTTTCAGGCACTATCGATGGATGATTTTCACTTTCATAGTTTCGGAATCAATACTTCCGTTACTATTTAGGTTGGATTGTTGCATAAGAGTTAGGCTCCTATTATCCGGAACCTATTATTTTAAGGTCCTTCGTCTTCGTATGGGCATAGGGCCTTTACCTCTTTCCGGGTACAGTTTATGTATTTATAAACAGATATCTGTTTTATTACAAAGGGCGTAAGCTTCTTCTGTCTTTGATGTCTAGTAGAAGGACGTTACGCTCCATTTTATTGTTAATGGATTCTATTAACTATCGGTACTCGCTTATGGTATATCATTGACTTAGCAAGTTGTGCTTAAGATTTCGGCTCATGAAGTAAGAGTTCTTCTACTTCTTGGGCTTACATTAATAGTGTCGCTATTATAGATTTTTGAAGGCCGCTCATTGCGCTCAGCCATCCACATTCATGAATTTTATCTTAGAAATATCGAGTTCCATTTCTGGAGGCCTCTATTGTTAGGTCTATTATCTACTGCTCAGAATGTCATTCACTTAACAGTTGCTACTATAGCTAGGTAGGCTGTCTGTTTCGGCAGTGTCTCCGTTCGGCTGCCCTCTTCGCTCTGGGCTATTGACCCAGGGCAAG